>CM073752.1:21230129-21884373 GCA_037127355.1 Schoenoplectus tabernaemontani | reverse complement strand
TTAGTGATCATCGAGTATTCACTTAGATCTTCTTCTTCATCTACATCATCGGTATATGTTAGAAATAGTTTAAACTAATAGTTCCAAGTTCCAAGTTCTAAGTTTCAACATAATAACAGACTAATTAATGATTTATTGTAATATTGATGCAATGACAATCAAGTACCACTAATTAATGATTTTTATTAAAAGCCTTTTAAGCAAATCATAATTGATAAGAATAAAATTAAGCTGCGAATTTAGTAACGACAAAACTATAGAATAATTTACTCATAAATATATAGGGTATATATACTTATTCAATGTATAAAAATAATTATTATTACACATTGTGTGATCATCTGTACAGTTTTTCTTCAAGAACAGAATGGAGTCCGAAAATAATCATAGTTTTTTTTGGAACTTGCGCTTAGTTTTGATACGGTAACTAATTAAAAATATATATGAATTAAAGAAACTTTTTGAGTCTATCCATAATAGATATAAGATCAGTAGTCCATTTAAGTGGCTGAATTGAAAACAATATCTAATATGCAGTTGGTGGATAGTGAATTGGTCAAGTGCTCAGAAATATATAATCTATCTGGCACTGCAAATTGGTCAAGCACTGGCAGTAGTGATAATTTATTGGACAAACAGATGCTTACCGTGACAATCTGTCTTCCAAGAAGGAAAAAGGGCCGGAGAAGAGAGGCGATGTGGAGCAGATACGAGATACTGGCGAGCCGCAAGTAATTTGGATGGCGCTGGATTGAGAGATAGCGAGGCAATGGCGCTGGTGCAAGAAACCTTGAATCGTTACGAGAGAGAGATCGACAGAGGCGAGATGAGAGACAGAAAGAGCGTCGTGACGCACGAGTGAGAGAACGAAACGATTGAACGAGTGATAAGGTTTGGGGGTCTGGTTTTATCCAACGGTTAGGTTATATCGAACGGTTCAGGTTACTGCGGGTCTGAATTAAAATCCTTTATCTGGTATGGCCCATCTTTTAGCCTGGCCTTACCTGACCTAATATTATATCGGGCTGATCTGGTAAGGATTTGGACCGGGTGGGTATATGCAGACCTACGGGTCAATTGGACTTTATTGTCATCCATACATATACTATGGTGCGGCACTTGGTGCCCGCATACTTATCTCTCTCTGTTTGCAGAATTTGACATTATAGTCCGATCTGTCGCTTGATTACATTTACCAATGATTATCTGTGAGTTGTTATTCCTACAAAGCAATAATTAAATAAAATACATTAACTGAGATAAACAAAGATAGAAATTTTAAAAGAGAATCTTGAATTAGTCTCCCAAGCAGTGTTTTTTAGGTCATTAGTTTGACTTTTATTTTTTCATTCATTTTATCTTCTCCTTGTGTCCCGAAGCCGCATCATAGTTTTTCCCAAAAATTCTCATATGAACTGCTCAAGATATATTTTATTGAATTCTCAGTGAACAACTTCTTTTCTTTGATTGTCGAGCGATCCCCGAGTGATTCACATGAGACAGTCTGATGTGTCAATTTTGAGAGACAAAATTAGAGCATACTGAATATTGAAATGTATATCTTCATGTGATTGTAAGTACGGGCTCACTTTCAATGTTCGATCATATTCTGTTACTTGATCTTTATCATTTATCGTGTTGAATGCATGAGTTTTGAGAGCAGGTGAGAAATGCTTTAGATTTATCAGTTGACTTTTGATCTTTTTTTAGTCTCTTCCTCATTTTTTTCTCCCAATTGACATTAGTCTCATAAAAAATATGTTGTTCTCTCATTTCAACATTGTGCTTGATAAATTAATTATTTTTCTTGAGAAATACTTTCATTTTCAATTCAAGGTTGGATATTGTGGGTGATTGGGAGTTGATCACGTAGGAAATTGTTGGTTCTGATTCTTGAGAATAAGATATACCAACTTGACATTCATGAAATGTATGACCGATGCCACCACAAAACTCTCAAGACAAGAATTTACCTGACCTTTATGAAAGTTACCCTTGTGGAAAAAAAAAATGAAAACTTATGATTATTTTGTTGGAGAAATTTCCCTTGAATATTATTGTTAGGCCAATCTCTCCAATTTGTATGCATCATCCTTTGATTCCACAATGATTAATCCAATTATTTTTGAAGGGCATCTATTCTCTGAATAAGCTTCGATTCCACATGAATTGGTTGAACCTTGCTTCTAGATCATCCATTTATTATTGGAGTCGAGCAAAATGACTCTGCTTATAATCCACATGCATCCCATACTCATTGTCATAAGATAAGACATAATGAGATCATAATTTTTTTGGTAAAATAAAAAATTGAAATATAGAGTAAAATAAAGTAAAAGAAAAATGTCTAGTCTCAGTTACTAAAGTTTGAATCAATATTCAAACCGTGTCCCTGACAACGACGCTAAAAAACTTAATGAGTTTTACGTAATAACTAATAATTATCCAAATTTGTACCTAATTTTGGTCACAAGCATATGACCTTAACGGGTAGTATGAGGTGTCCAATCCACAAGGACAATGATGAAGTAATGGTTTTTACTAGTTCACTAATCTAGATAAATAAAGGTTGATTTTGACTGAATTAAAATTAAACTAAATAGCAAATAAAATAGTATTTTAAACTAAATGATGGAATACTTGAAGTTTCAGGTTTTCCTTTTTACTTCTTAATTAACCTACTCGCTCTCTTCACTTTTAAACAATTCAATAGTTTGAGATTAACAATTCAAAATTAGCATTGATGGGCGCTTTCGCGTGTCAATGTTGTGTTCAAACTATTTAGACTTTACAGTTATGTACCTCGCCCTAGGAGTTCAAACATTTTTGTGTTCTTTGTTGTTAAAACTTTATCAAATCCCAGCTATACACAATTATGAGTTGACAATTGATACTTCATTTAGTTGTAAGTATAATCACCTAAGTTACAAACTCATCGCTAGACCATGAGTGTAAACATGAGTTTTACCCTTTGAAGTCAAAAATTCTAGCAATATATTTCAATAATCTACTATAATTTCTAAGATAAATCATACAACAAACACTTATTACAGTTCAAGTATGTAAACAATCAAATCAAAAGATAAATCATACAAAAAATTACTAAAAAGATCAAATACCGAATAGTTTAACTAAAAAGATTCAAGTACTACAAGTCATCACCCCTAGAACGGGTGCTTAGCCACACATGATAAAATAATAACAGCAAAATAATAAAAAATGGATGAGAGGAAGAGAAAAGGGGTATACCAATAATCTCTCGATTTTTCGCTCGGATCTTGAGTGTTAGCTTCGAATCCATCTTCTAATCTTCTTTTCTCCTTCAAAATCGCTTCTAAGCTCCAATGACGGCTCCCAAGACCACCCTAGGCGGCTAGGTTATTGATGCTCTAGAATGCTCATGAAGGGGCCTTATATAGGAGGAAAGTCAATCAGTTAGCTGCTGCCAATTCTGTTCGAATTTTCGTGTATGGAGTATACGGGTCGTGTGGATTTCCATACGGCTCGTGTGGACTTGAAACTGCTGCGTAGTGGTTTATATTTTGACCATAACTTTTCATCTGAGCTCCGATTTGGGTGATCTAAGAAGCGTTGAAAAGTTAAGAACAATCTCTGCAAGATTAGTATATCATCTTAGTCATTTCATAATATTTTATTATCAGAATTTAATGTGATTTATCGCTGATGATCTGTCTTGATGCTATTTGTGTTTGAGTACTTCTCAATCATGTTCAATCATTATATTTTGCTCCAATTATCATTTGAATTGCATGATTCTTATAATTATAAATAAAACATAGCAGTATCTTGATCTCGAGATAAAATTCAAGTAAAATGACTAAATTATTCTAAAAGTTAACAAATTTGTGAGATTATTCATAGTAAAAAGTGTATAAAATTGAGACCTATCAATCAGCTTCTTTGCTCAGATTTTTTATTTATACCAATTAAATTTGTTATTTATATTTCACAAATTAACTGTGCACATTGATAATATGAACACAATATGATAATGGTTCTATATAAAGTCTTGCAACTTGCTCCTTTGCTCCACACTATTTATATCAATTACATGTGTTATTAATATTTCACAAGACTATTAATATTAACTACACACATTATGATAATTATCATGTGATTATATAATGTTCTCTTGATATCTTTCATTATGATGTTATTTATACCAATTTATGTTGATTATTTATATTTTATAAATATTGAGTCATAAAAAGACATTGTCACACCCCAGAAATAAATTGAACGGGTTAGGGGTGATTAATCCCGCCACGTACGCACGATGAGACGCGCGTACGAAAGGCTAAATGAATAATATAAGAAAAATCTCAGAATAAACAAAACAATAATAAATATAAATACATGACCATACAGTTCCAGAATGAACAAAGAGTATACAACGCCTACATAGGCGGGGCTAGCTCCATCGGAATGGGCACAAATCTCTCAAATAAAAACCCAAAAGAAAGAAGTAAAACTCAAAACCCGATAGATCCTAATCCACTACCCGCTCACGTGCACATGCAACGAAGCATCTCTCGTCATCGCGCAGACTGTCCCAGCACTCGCTCCAAGAAAATCCCGAACCCGAAATACCCGGATCCCACAACCACCGTGGAAACGTGAGTAATTTTAAAAATTACTCAAGACGGATTTAGATCCACCTTAAGATTTGATCTTCTTTCCTAGACGGACCCAACACCGTGCGATATTTTAAATGCAACATGACTATCTATTTAAATAGTAAAATTATAGTTAATAAGTCTCTTTAACAATTCGCTATGATATAATGACAGATAAACACAAATTATAAAAATCATGGATAATAATATAATATATAATAAATATATAGAAGATACGAGATTTAAAACACCCGTATATATATAACCCAGTTGCAGATCATCAATCCATCCACAAGCGGGCACGTGGTCGGGCCCCGGACTTGTGACTTACCTAAGCGGGCACGTATTCGGGCCCAACTTACAAACTTAGGATTTTCGAGTAAGCGGGCGCCAATGCCCTGAATACCCTAGGAAAATTCGGCCTCCCGGAGCGATAACGCCCTAGGAGAGTGACGGCTAAAAGCACGTACTCGGTATTCTGAATCTGATGATCCACCTCACAAAATAATAATAATATAAATAAACAAAATGGATTAAGAAGTTATGCTTTCAGTTGCCATATCGTCAAGAGGAGATAACTACCCAGGAAATAACAAATCGAAAACTAATACAAATGGGAGCCTACACTGTACCAAGTAAGGGTCAGAGGACCGCATCCCGAAAATAATGACAAAATAAAATATAATACAGATGGGAGCCTACACTGTACCAACCTGAGGCCAGAGGACCGCATCCCAAAGGGGAGCCTACACTGTACCAACCAGGGGCCAGAGGATCGCATCCCGAGAAATGACAAAATGACAGATAATACAAATGGGAGCCTACACTGTACCCACTAGGGCCAGAGGACCGCATCCCGAGAAATAACAAAACAGGGTAGAATCCAGACTCGGATATGGACGCCCACACTAAATACTGAAAGACATGGTATCCTAATCGCTCAAATTTGGATTAGAAATCTTAATCATATTAAGAATATTAAAAGTATAATATTGATCAAAAGAAAAACACTCTGGCACGCCCGAACCCGCCAAATGACGGGGTCGGTGGATAACCGACAAGCAAAGGTGCGCAGTGTATATACAGACTAAAAGAATATAACCCGTTGGTCTGGTTATACAAGGCAACCCCAGACTGAGATCACCCGGCCCGCCTCTCAGCACTTTCCCATGCATTTTGCATGATTAATTACCTAACTTAATTTATAATTAATGATATTAATAATATTAATCTACTAATTATAATCTATAACTTTATTTATTTAACTCTAACATAATCCTATCTCGGGACTATTTCCCGAGTCCTACTCCTATCCCGTCTACGTGCGGATGACATGATATGGCATGCAAATGCTGGTATGTCTCGAATATGCTGGTCAAGTACTGAATGCATATGACAGTTCAATTCGGGTCTCTAAATAATGTTTGGTCAGAAAATACCGCAGTTCAGATTTATTTTAAAAACATTTATTTTCGATTTGGGTTTCCTAATTCTGAAGAAAGGAAATCAAATCCCAGGAAACCGTACCTGAGAATAATTTGGTTAAATCGGTAACGTCAAATTGCTAAGTCTCCGGTGGCGCATCACGATCTCGTCAGCCGTCTCATCCTGAGTGTATTCGTTTGTAAGCTCGTCAAGATATTTTTCGAAAACCTATGAAGTCAAAAATAGATTAAATTGTCGAGTATCCTATTCACATTGGGTCTGGTTTGGTCAAGGTATACCGGACCCTAAATTGAAATTATTATTATTTAAGTTCGTATTTTAAGATTATATTTATTTTGATTAAATATAATTGATTTACATTTTATTTTGATTGATTAAGGTAACTAATTATTATCACTTAATTAAACTAAATTTATAATTAGGATAATTAATTATTTAAGAATAGAGAAATTAATTAATATATAATATTTTATATTTAATATATTTAGTATTATTCTTATTAATTTTAAATAGAGAAATTAATTAATATATATATATATATATATTATAATATTATTATTCTTATCAATTTATAATAGAGAATTGATTAATATATACTTTAAATCTAACTTATTATCATACCTCAATTATTACTTTAAAATTCCTACTTATTTGTATTATACTCTTTAATTATATTTTATTTTATATGTTTATGTTATTTTCATTAATTAGAAAATATACTATATAAAACAAGAATTAAAATAAAAATAAAAATTAAATGAAAGTAATTAAATTCAATTAAACTTAATTTTAAATTAAACATTTTTATTTATTTAAACGTGTTGATATTTTAATGTGTTTGGGATCATAGGCTGCCTCCGAAACCACTGTATCTGTTCGAATTTTCATTATTGAGGCAGATCATGAAATCATCTCCCATATTTCACTATAAGTATAAATCAATTTATTAGTTGCGCACGTTTTTAATTTACGGCACTTGCTAATTAATCAATTCATACTTTTATCCAAATAACCTTTCGACCCATTTGACTTTGATTAAATTATTTTTTTTCCGGCTCAACATATAGTTTCAATTGCCAACCATTGCTAGCACACTTTGTATATTCAAGTAAAGATACAACTCGGTTTGCATATGCCTATTGTTTGTTCCAGTGCGAAAAATTCAATTCCAAAAGGTTCCCGTATCCGCCATCACAAATAATGTAGAGTACATGGGTACAATATAATAGCGACATGGTTTAAAGTCGGCACAAATCAATGCAAGTAAAGGCTCGAGCTATCATAGGGCAAAACCAACAAAACAGTGTCAATTATTATTATTATTTTTTTATAACAAAACAGTGTCAATTGCGACATTAGAAAATCCAAGGCAAGCATCGAGACACAATAGCACCGATCAAGACAAGGTCGTGTCAAAAGAGGGTGTATCGATCGGATATGTGATGCCCTCACTTTATCGGTGCAAATGTACCGTGGGTCGGATCGCTTGGTTCCAAACATGCACGTCGGGGTAAGAGAGATAACAAGGCAATGTGACAACAATACAAGGCAAATAAACAACAGCACGAGACTAAGGTTTCGCCTCACTGATATCATTCAAGCACACACAAGGTAATTAGAACAAGCACAATAACAGCCTAGCCGGCCATAAGAACTAAAATCGGCACACAAGCAAGCACGGCACGCCAGCTGCCCACTCAGTATTAAAAAGGACAATAAACTATCCATATTCAGAGACACAGGGCTAGCCCCAGCACAAGACCCACACGACCCAAAAGAAAAAAAACGAAGAAAAGGTAGTACCAGATTTCGACGCGAGGCAGCAAAAGGAAAGAGTCACGGTTCCCCCACTCCTTGTCTATCTTAAGCTCATCTTCAGCTTCATCAAGGAAGACAGGGCCAAGGTGGGTTAATTAAATAATAATTAATTCGTATAGGTTAGTACTGTGCAAATTCACCAAGGGTTCAAATATGGTCAAAAGGGGTTAATTCATCCAGGTCACATAACGTATCAATAGGACAATTCATCAAGCATTCGAGATAGGATCAAAAACAAGTTATTAGTCGAGGTTCGAGATCAAATTTCGACTCTACGTGAATGTTCATTGTTGTTCAAGTTGACTTCTAACCAAAACAAGGAGCTAAAATAGAAAAAACGCTAAAAATCAAGTTGAAGGCAGAAGGTAAGGGTGGTTGGGTCCATTTGTGTCCAAATTTCATAGGCATGCCCTGAATTTGAGCTGATTTTTGCTTATGCAGCTTGATTCGTCAGAGGACACAGATGCACAGCAGTAGAGGCTTCTGCTTCGATTTACGCATATCTATTTCTGGAGGAGAGTCACAAAAAGATGTTGTGCTGCCACATGACTGGCCGGTTGCAACTTCAAGCGAGCTGCTGGGCCATCCCACCATACGCGTTTCCTTCGAACAAAGCTACGATAGGAGAATATGAAGAATGGAAGGCACTCATCAAAGCCTGATCATAGACTTGAGAGCTGAGAAATGGGTTTAGGCATGAGCTTAGCTCGAGTTAAGCGGGAGTAATGAAAAAGGAAGGGAGATGGCAGATGATGCAGGTGCCAAGAAAGGGAAATTAGAGAGTTCGACCTCTCTGTGGGAACAGGGAGTGAGAGACTAAATGGAAAGGAAAAGAAAAATAAAGTGGTGGTAAATTGTTGGGGGGGAAAGGTGAGTCAAAGACACAGACAACTCAGGAGATGGGGAATAGACCTGCCTTAAATGAAAGAAAATTAATGGGGAGAGAGAGTTTCGATTTGGATGAAATGTGACAGGAACAAGATGACAATTGGTATGGCTAGCAAGTTTAATAAATCCTCTAATATATTATGCAATTTATCATTAGTTATACACTTAATAGTTTTAACCAAAACTAGCTTAAATAAATTTTCAATTTAACTAAAAAAAAATTATTAACTCTATTTGTAAATTTATTTATTCATAAACCTTCCCTTGATCATTGATTTGATTTATTTGTTAATTTGTGTTGTATAATTTTAATTATTATTTTAATTATAATTATTACTTAATTAAATTTTATGGTTTAACATTTCACCTCCCTTTAAAAGGAGTTTCGTCCTCGAAACGAAGACCCCGTTAAATCATGAATAAATCGGTTATTTTTAATCAACCAATATACCTCCCAAGTAATCTAGTTATTCATTCTTTTCATAACTAATAAATTTGATATTCTCTAGTTCACTTTTAATTTTTATTAACATAACCTTTGCTTAGGTAAATGTATATATATATATATTTTTTTGAATTTAAATTAAATGATTCTTAATAAGTTTTTTTATGTTACATTTACTTGAATTATTGGTGCATTATTATAATCCCATTTTAAGTATATTATCGCGTCGAATATTGTGGTAGGCATTAGCTTCAATTTTTAATTATTTTGATTTAAATGCCAATTAATTATATATATAAATATATATATGTTTTATTATATATATATATATTATTTAAATTTATTATGGTTTTTATATATATTTTATATTATTTTGATTGTATGAGAGATATCAATCACGCTCTATTTCATTTTTTTAAAGATTTTCAAAGTCATATTGGAGCAAAATTTTATATGAAGCATATAACGAAAAAATATAGCTCAACGGATCATACTAACACAAATAGATTAGCGTTCGAATAAAATCATGCTGGACATGCGGAAGCAAAATTTGCTTAAAGAGAAATTTTCCTAAAATTTAAACTGGTTTGGACCCATGATAGTCATATGTATCACTAAAATTAAAAATAACGATCCATCGTACTTCAATCATCAAGGAAAGGCTCAAATATAAAGTCGAATATCATGTAGATACCAATCTTTTGGAATCCCGTGCAGTTGAAGGATAATTTATTTAGATGATTTCTAATCAGGATTAAATTAAATTCGACGTCATCGAACATTTAGTCAAATTCAAACGTGATAGCAAAATCTATTGGTTGATTACGTATTACCGGTTACCCATATCTACGAAGAGGATTTATTTCGGCGTCCTAGAATAGATTAAATTGATACCAAATTAATTAGAACAACGTTGACCAGATAATTTAGTGAGAGCACATATAATTTTCACTAGCGGAAGGATCTAAACTTAATTTCACAAAATTTAAGTGAGTGAGTCATCATTAGCGAGATGCCTAAGGATCTACTCAATTTAGGTTAAGATGGACTAACATATATAGTAAACATACAAATGTTCAGGGTATGAGGATTTACTTAAATGTAAACTATATTTATTAATTATTATTACTGTGCTCAAATTTCAATTTTTATGATGTTATTATTAGTTGCACTACTATTTTAAATCGCAATTATTATTATTATTATTATTATAAATTTAACTATGTTATTATTGTATGTTATGTAATTATATTATACTATATTATTGCTTTACGATGTAAGGGTTTTGGAGTTTTAATGTCTGTCAGGAAATCAGATCGAGGTGGAAGGACGAAAATCCGGGAGAAGTAAATGCAATTTATGTCTTTCAAATTTTACCTTGTTAAGTTACTTGTAAGCGTTTATTAAGTCTCTCACGTTCGAGTAGTGGGATCCCTAGAGACAGCGAATTCACGATTCATACTTTCGTGCAACGCTTGCCCATTTTCTTAGACTTACCCCTCACAAAACTATGTTATGTACATATTATTATTTTATTTATTTATTCATATTTCCGGGATTTATTAGATGTTACCCTAGCATGGTTTATATGAAATCGGATTATAAAATTCATGCTCTGATACCACCGAAGGATGTCACACCCCAGAAATAAATTGAACGGGTTAGGGGTGATTAATCCGCCACGTACGCACGATGAGACGCGCGTACGAAAGGCTAAATGAATAATATAAGAAAAATCTCGGAATAAACAAAATAATAATAAATATAAATACATGACCACGGTCAAATTCGTAATGAACAAAGAGTATACAACGCCTACATAGGCGGGGCTAGCTCCATCTGAATGGGCAAAGAAATCTCTCAAATAAAAACCCAAAAGAAAGAAGTAAAACTCAAAACCCGATAGATCCTAATCCACTACCCGCTCACGTGCACATGCAAATAAGCATCTCTCGTCATCGCGCAGACTGTCCCTAGCACTCACTCCAAGAAAATCCCGAACCCGAAATACCCGGATCCCACAACCACCGTGGAAACGTGAGTAATTTTAAAATTACTCGACGGATTTAGATCCACCTTAAGATTTGATCTTCTTTCCTAGATCTGGACCCAACACCGTACATCGATATTTTAAATGCAACAACCTATCTATTTAAATAGTAAAATTATAGTTAATATGTCTCTTTAACAATTCGCTATGATACAATGATGTATAAACACAAATTATAAAAATCTGTGGATAATAATATAATATATAATAAATATATAGAAGATACGAGATTTAAAACACCCGTATATATATAACCCAAATTGCGATCATCAATCCATCCACAAGCGGCACGTGGTCGGGCCCCGGACTTGTGACTTACCTAAGCGGCACGTATTCGGGCCCAACTTACAAACTTAGGATTTTCGAGTAAGCGGGCGCCAATGCCTTGAATACCCCGGGAAAATTCGGCCTCCCGAGCGATAACGCCCTAGGAGAGTGACGGCTAAAAGCACGTACTCGGTATTCTGAATCTGATGATCCACCTCACAAAATAATAATAATATAAATAAACAAAATGGATTAAGAAGTTATGCTTTCAGTTGCCATATCGTCAAGAGGAGATAACTACCCATGAAATAATAAATCGAAAACTAATACAAATGGGAGCCTACACTGTACCAAGTAAGGGTCAGAGGACCGCATCCCGAAAATAATGACAAAATAAAATATAATACGATGGGAGCCTACACTGTACCAACCCGAGGCCGAGGACCGCATCCCAAAGCGGGAGCCTACACTCGTACCAACCAGGGGCCGAGGACCGCATCCCGAGAAATGACAAAATGACAGATAATACAAATGGGAGCCTACACTGCACCCACTAGGGCCGAGGACCGCATCCCGAGAAATAACAAAACAGTAGAATCCGGACTCGGATATGGACGCCCACACTAAATACCGAAAGACATGGTATCCTAATCGCTCAAATTTGGATTAGAAATCTTAATCATATTAAGAATATTAAAAGTATAATATTGATCAAAAGAAAAACACTCGCACGCCCGAACCCGCCAATGACGGGGTCGGTGGATAACCGACAAGCAAAGGTGCGCGCAGTATATATACGTACTAAAAGAATATAACCCGTTGGTCCGGTTATACAAGGCAACCCTGATCGAGATCACCCGCCGCCTCTCAAGACTTTCCCATGCATTTTGCATGATTAATTACCTAACTTAATTTATAATTAATGATATTAATAATATTAATCTACTAATTATAATCTATAACTTTATTTATTTAACTCTAACATAATCCTATCTCGGGACTATTTCCCGAGTCCTACTCCTATCCCGTCTACGTGCGTATGACATGATATGGCATGCAAATGTTGGTATGTCTCGAATATGCTTTGGTCAAGTACCGAATGCATATGACAAATTCAATTCGGTCTCTAAATAATGTTTGGTCGAAAATACCGCAGCTCGATTTATTTTAAAAACATTTATTTTCGATTTGGGTTTCCTAATTCGAAGAAAGGAAATCAAATCCCGTGAAACCGTACACGAGAATAATTTGGTTAAATCGGTAACGTCAAATTGCTAAGTCTCCGGTGGCGCATCACGATCTCGTCAAATAGTCTCATCCCGAGTGTATTCGTTTGTAAGCTCGTCAAGATATTTTTCGAAAACCTATGAAGTCAAAAATAGATTAAATTGGCGAGTATCCTATTCACATTGGGTCTGGTTTGGTCAAGGTATACCGGACCCTAAATTGAAATTATTATTATTTAAGTTCGTATTTTAAGATTATATTTATTTTGATTAAATATAATTGATTTACATTTTATTTTGATTGATTAAGGTAACTAATTATTATCACTTAATTAAACTAAATTTATAATTAGGATAATTAATTATTTAAGAATAGAGAAATTAATTAATATATAATATTTTATATTTAATATATTTAGTATTATTCTTATTAATTTTAAATAGAGAAATTAATTAATATATATATATATATATATATTATAATATTATTATTCTTATCAATTTATAATAGAGAATTGATTAATATATACTTTAAATCTAACTTATTATCATACCTCAATTATTACTTTAAAATTCCTACTTATTTGTATTATACTCTTTAATTATATTTTATTTTATATGTTTATGTTATTTTCATTAATTAGAAAATATACTATATAAAACTAGAATTAAAATAAAAATAAAAATTAAATGAAAGTAATTAAATTCAATTAAACTTAATTTTAAATTAAACATTTTTATTTATTTAAACGTGTTGGTATTTTAATGTGTTTGGGATCATAGGCGGCCTCCGAAACCACTGTATCTGTTCGAATTTTCATTATTGAGGCAGATCATGAAATCATCTCCCATATTTCACTATAAGTATAAATCAATTTATTAGTTGCGCACGTTTTTAATTTACGGCACTTGCTAATTAATCAATTCATACTTTTATCCAAATAACCTTTCGACCCATTTGACTTTGATTAAATTATTTTTTTTCCGGCTCAACATATAGTTTCAATTGCCAACCATTGCTAGCACACTTTGTATATTCAAGTAAAGATACAACTCAGTTTGCATATGCCTATTGTTTGTTCCAAAGCGTAAAATTCAATTCCAAAAGGTTCCTCAGTATCCGTGCTCACAAATAATGTAGAGTACATGGGTACAATATAATAGCGACATGGTTTAAAGCTGGCACAAATCAATGCAAGTAAAGGCTCGAGCTATCATAGGGCAAAACCAACAAAACAGTGTCAATTATTATTATTATTTTTTTATAACAAAACAAAGTGTCAATTGCGACATTAGAAAATCCAAGGCAAGCATCAAGACACAATAAAGCACCGATCAAGACAAGGTCGTGTCAAAAGAGGGTGTATCGATCGATATGTGATGCCCTCACTTTATCGGTGCAAATGTACCGTGGGTCGGTATCGCTTGGTTCCAAACATGCACGTCGTCGGGTAAGAGAGATAACAAGGCAAGGTGACAACAATACAAGGCAAATAAACAACAAGACGAGACTAAGGTTTCGCCTCACCGATATCATTCAAGCACACACAAGGTAATTAGAACAAGCACAATAACGAATTTCAAAGGCCATAAGAACTAAAATCGGCACACAAGCACGCACGACACGACCGCCCACTCGATATTAAAAAGGACAATAAACTATCCATATTCAGAGACACAGGGCTAGCCCCAGCACAAGACCCACACGACCCAAAAGAAAAAAAACGATGAAAGGGTAGTACCAGATTTCGACGCGAGGCAGCAAAAGGAAAGAGTCACGGTTCCCCCACTCCTTGTCTATCTTAAGCTCATCTTCACTTCATCAAGGAAGACAGGCCAAGGTGGGTTAATTAAATAATAATTAATTCGTATAGGTTAGTACTGTGCAAATTCACCAAGGGTTCAAATATGGTCAAAAGGGGTTAATTCATCCAGGTCACATAACGTATCAATAGGACAATTCATCAAGCATTCAGATAGGATCAAAAACAAGTTATTAGTCAGAGGTTCAGATCAAATTTCGACTCTACGTGAATGTTCAGTTGTTGTTCAAGTTGACTTCTAACCAAAACAAGGAGCTAAAATAGAAAAAACGCTAAAAATCAAGTTGAAGGCGAAAGGTAAGGGTGGTTGGGTCCATTTGTGTCCAAATTTCATGGCATGCCCCGAATTTGAGCCGATTTTTGCTTATGCGACTTGATTCGTCGGAGGACATAGATGCACGAAGAGAGGCTTCGCTTTCGATTTACGCATATCTATTTCTGGAGGAGAGTCACAAAAAGATGTTGTGCTTGCCACATGACCGCCGGTTGCAACTTCAAGCGAGTGGGGCCATCCCACCATACGCGTTTCCTTCGAACAAAGCTACGATAGGAGAATATGAAGAATGGAAGGCACTCATCAAAGCCCGATCATAGACTTGAGAGCCGAGAAATGGGTTTAGGCATGAGCTTAGCTCGAGTTAAGCGGGAGTAATGAAAAAGGAAGGAGATGGCGATGATGATGCGGGTGCCAAGAAAGGGAAATTAGAGAGTTCGACCCTCCGTGGGAACAGGGAGTGAGAGACTAAATGGAAAGGAAAAGAAAAATAAAGTGGTGGTAAATTGTTGGGGGGGAAAGGTGAGTCAAAGACACAGACAACTCAGGAGATGGGGAATAGACCTGCCTTAAATGAAAGAAAATTAATGGGGAGAGAGAGTTTCGATTTGGATGAAATGTGACAGGAACAAGATGACAATTGGTATGGCTAGCAAGTTTAATAAATCCTCTAATATATTATGCAATTTATCATTAGTTATACACTTAATAGCTTTAACCAAAACTAGCTTAAATAAATTTTCAATTTAACTAAAAAAAAATTATTAACTCTATTTGTAAATTTATTTATTCATAAACCTTCCCTTGATCATTGATTTGATTTATTTGTTAATTTGTGTTGTATAATTTTAATTATTATTTTAATTATAATTATTACTTAATTAAATTTTATGGTTTAACATACATACTTATAAAAATGGTAATATATATGTGAAGTAACGAAGAAAGAAAAGAGAGACAACAAACATAAATAAAGATAATAAATTTAATAGATAATTTAAAAAATAATTAATCTTTGAGTTATGATGAGCACAAAGAAATTAGTTTGAAATGTTATTATAATAAATTAATAATAACAAAAAACAAAACATCAAATATGTGACAAAATAAAAAACTATAAATTGAATTAATAATAGCAATTAATTTATAGAACGATGGAAGATATAATTATGCAAAGTTCACAAAAAAACGGTAAAAAAAAATTCTCAGAATCTTCTCATGATGAAATGAGAAAGTAAAAATGTGATTAATACTCAAATGGAAAACACAAGTCACCAGACCTTAAAGCATGCTCATGCTTTTGTATAATCACATCATCTAAAAAAATATAATCAAAGAATAAAACCTAAAAAAAAGACAGCATTATCATAGTTGCCATTTATTGCCACTGTAGAACAGGATTAGTGAAAAGAACAAAGCCTAAACAAAAAAATATCAGTTATCACCATTGCAATTTTATTCGTCTAAACTCCACATCCAGAAAAATCAAACAAATTAATATAATTACTCCTATCACTGGGTAAGATGGACGAATAAGCAAATAGCGATAATTATTTTTTTTTGGAGAGCGTAATTCAAAATTTTAATCGGTTCTGTTTGACCAGAGATTTTTTTCAATGAAAAGAAACAGTTTTGAAATCGTCGATAATTAAAAAATAGAAAAAGTAGCTGGGGACAGATTATGGGGATAAAAAGCTGGGACAATTATATTATTCCTTTCTTAAAAGGATATCTTTCCATCCGAAAATATCCAAACCGGGAGAGGCAGTGAAAGAGGAACCCGAACGAATACGATGCTGTTACAGCCAACTCCAATCCGACCTTCACTGCCCCTATCTCGCTGCCCTTCTCCTCTCTCTCCTCCATTCCTTCCTCTCCGTTCTTCCCTCTCATTTGTCCCCTCTGCTCTCTTTCGACGCAGCCGCGGTCCCCTCAACCGGCGACGTCAATCCGACGGTGGCAACGACGCTGCGGGGAACCTAGACGATGAAATCGACCATTTCGACGAAGCATTTGAGGAGAGGAAGCCCAGAGGATTTGTTGCGGAAGGCATCCGGTACGACACCTCACTGGAGGAAAGGCTGTTGAAAGAGATCCAACGAAGTCGCAATGACCAATCTGAAAACTCGAACAAGGATAAGGTTAAAGTTAAGAGGGAATCTCCTAAGACTAAGAAAGGAGTGAAAGTGAAGAAACCAGATGATAAAAACTCTACCAATGGCCCTAATAAGATTGGTTAGTGCTTGTTTCTCTAATCTGAACAAAAGGATAGATAAAAACTCTGTTGTTTTGTGTGCTACTATGTATTACTGATGCATGGTGTGTGTCTGAGGCTGTGCTTCAATATTGCTCTTCTTAATTGTTTGGTAATTTAATATAGCAGACCAAACTGATTGGTTCCGATCAAGGGCGGATGTAGGATTTTGGTGGGGGGCAATTATAGGATTGTAATAGTTTATTGAGTTCAAACCCATTAACTAATCGGGTACTAAATAAAAAAATAATAATTTAATATATATTCTTATCTAATAAAAAATTTATTAAAATAATAACATTTTATATATTAAAAATAACAACAAAATAGCTCAAAGTAATAGATAATCAAGTTGATGAAGAAAGTTTTCGTCTACCGAACTTCATATTTTGATATCTTTGCATAATTATTTCATTATGCACGATATTAAATATTTTTTTCTCAATAAAATTAATCAGACAATCCGGGAGGGGGGGAATTACCGAAAGCATTATTGAAAAACACTGTTTTTCAAAATCCAGGCCCCCCTGGAACACTATGGATCCGCCCCCGGTTCCGATGGGTGTGATTGTACTTGACATGCCAGTACTGCTTGGTATTTGTATGATACTTGTCACTAGGATTAAAATAATGATCAGTATGGTTGGCAGCTTTGAAATTTGATATTCTGGATTTATAGTCAGTGGTTGCTAATGTTCAATAAATTGGAGTTGAGATATTCGCTATATTAGCTGCTATGTTTGGATATAGAAACTTACTCTTTGTAGTCAAATAAAAAGCAAAATGATTGGAGTTTTTTTCCTAAACCACTCATTTACAGCATTAAGTGCCACAACAAGTGGGATTCGTGTGCGTTTATGGAACCTACCAAAAAAGAAGAACATACACAGAGATTTACAGTCGGCTTTTAAAGGATTCCGTGGCATTTTACATATCAACCCTGCAATTTCTGGAAATAAGAAGACACGTGATCCTGTTTGTAAGGGTTTTGCTTTTGTTGACCTAGCAACTGATGAAGCTGCAGCTAGGTGAATACATATTTCTCTCCTCGGTCTACTATTCCAATCAAGGAAATGTATGATACATACTATATAACATTTTTATTTGAAGTGGACATGCTACATAAAATACCGCTGCTAGAATTCAGTGGTAGTTTGTTGGCACAGTCTTGTTGAACTTTTTGTTTATCTGGCCATATCGTTAATTTCATGGCATGCATCTTTTGCAGGAAATCTGGAAACTGAATTGTTTTGTAAGTGAGTGAAATTAACACATAGTACTTGAGTTATCGAATATAGTTTGCATTTAACACTTCAAAGTTTAGTTGTTTTCTCATTTAACCTTCAGTAACTTTTTAATAGATTTGTGGAGACTTACTCGAAGAGAAACATTTCATTTGGACGGGTTGAGAAACAAATCAGCTGCTGCATTATAAATCCAAATGCCAGTCCAATTATCATAAAACCAAATGCCGACCCAAGCACTAACAAATTATCTAATTACCAAAAGGCCCAGATGCTAGAACCACAGTTACATGATGGATTCATGGGCATATCTGAAAATAACCCATCAGATGAGAGCCCAATAATTTTTGTAGAAGGAGATGATGATGAAGAAGAAGAAGAAGAAGAAGATTCCTTATCAAGCTTTGAAATGATAAATTTCGATGATGATGAAGCAGATGAGGACATGTCAGATTCAGAAATTACTAAATTAGCCTCAGAAGAGAGAAAAAAGGCAGCTGGTTTGAAAAGGAGAAGGGTTAGACCAAGGAGAGCCAACAGCTCCAAGTTGAGCTTACCTTTAAGGTAACTATTCTAAGCATGGAGTAGGTTATGGTGTCTGGCAACTAGCTAGGCACTGTATAAACATGTAACATTTTATTTTCTGGATGATTTTCATATAATTTTGTTTTCATTTTCAGGTTGAAAGGGAGAGAGAGAGATGTGCTAACAGGCGTCTTCTCTAAGTACAGTCCAAATTCTCGGGCTACACCAATGAAGAAAAGCTAACAGTACCTAATATTAACGATATCCAGATTTTGCAAAATGATATTTTCCATTTTTAGTTTTTAGTATCAGGAAATTACTATTTGCGGTTTCTTTTATTCTTTTGTGAAACTCGTTAAGACCCAATCGAGGGCAATTTATTTATTCGTTTCCAGTGAAAACATGCAGTTTGGGGGAAATTAACGAGAGAGCACCAGGTCTCGTATATGAGAAGTCATACTCTGTGTGTTTAGTATTTGCTGTGTTTATTGAACCTCTAGCTCTACTCGCTGACAAATCAGGGCTATGCATTGGCCTCGTTTTACTATACTGATATGAGGGGCGAGCTGAGAGACTTGAGTTGGTAACCAATGAATTTTTTATCTCGTTTTTAAAACGGTTTAAACATAATATTCTTGGTTTAGAAAATCAGATAATGCTGTCTGCTTCTGAATACACGGGTTGAAGTTGTAATGAGTATCTGAATTCAGACAGTTTAAAAAACGTTAAATAAGTTTTTCCAAGATAATTTTTAATACTAAGTTTATTAAAGTTTAATTATCTAAACAATAATAGATGAAGTTGGTAATCTAATTTTAATTTTAAGCTAAATTAATTATAAATCCTAAATTAGAACAAATAAATCAATTGCAAAAAATAGAAATTATTTAAGGTTTTCGGACTATAATTAATTACTAATGTTAATTTTAATCTAAATCAAGTTGTTATTTTCTCATGCAACTGTAATTGAGGGTTTCTCAATTCTAATTTAAAATTTGTTCACTTTCATGGTGCAGTCCTCTATTTAGGGTAAATTTTATTTTGTGGCTACCCTAAATACACTAATTTTTATGATTGATCGGATTATATATTTAAGTCGTCAAATCTTCTAATGGATTCAACAATAATATTCAAACAATTAGTGATACATCTTAGAACCAAACATTTGATGACTTATTTAGTTTATTGATGGATGATTATATCATTTTGTTCCTTGAGTTAACATATTTTTTGTAAATCATTCGAGTTGATGACTTAAATTGTAGAGCTTCACTAATGAAATAAATATGACTACTCTAAACACTCTGATCTTGATAATTAACAAGGGACACTAATTGACCATTATATGATCAGTGTGTGAGGTAGATGCTGATCAAGTTCTATAGGTCATTTGATAAGAAAGTTATTGGTCTAATCAGATAAGTATATACAAAGAGCTGTATAACACTAGGCAGATCAAAAATAAAATATCATATGAATTGTGTTATGTGTCATTGATATTCGTTGTGTCTTGAATTCTAAGGTTGAAATATTTATTATTTCTACATCAGACACGTGCATTGTTGGTACTATCCAATGCTTATTTAATCAGAAGAGACAATTACAACAGTGTATATGACTTGTGCAGAGAAATAATACACATTAAGATATCATTGCTCTATATATATGATATAGAAGATAATATCTTTGAGCTCATTGATGAAGATAAATTATGTACATGCAATATGATTAACGATTAATCATATCATAATTAATCTTTGAAAAAAATAATTGACAAAGAATGATACATTCCTACTTTATAATTATTAAGATATCATATAGCAAAGAATTGATATAAAATATATTTTTATATTTTTGGGATCACGAATTGGTTGGCATATTCGTCAACATCATTTGGGTAATTAATGTACTTTGGCTAGTTGTACTATTGATCAATGAAATTAAAATTGTTGCAAACATGATGGGATCCCAAAGAATAACGCCATAAAAAATTAAAAAAATATATTAATATTGAAAATTGGATATGAATATGATATACTCTAAATTAATTATAAATGTTATAATTAACTTTAGTAAGTTATATGATATTAATATATGAACAATTTTATACTATTTGATAGTATAAAATTATATTAGAATAATTTATAACATGTGTGACATGATTATAAATTAATTCAACACATAAGTAAGCATAATTTAGATAGCCTTAGAGTTCAAAATTAGGTTATTCGATAATCCACGACCGTCTAGGGATGTAAGACATGTGATGTCTTAAGTCCCAAGCTATTTAAAGGGGTGCTCTTACTCCATGTGTGACTTTCTTTCTTTTCCTACATTTTGGATAAAAATTAAAAGTGTTCTTCCTCTCTTTCTCTTCTCTCATGTGTTGAGAACAAATCCTCTTCAAAATTTTTAGATTTTTACAAGAGGGTTAAGCTAGGATTAATGTTTTACTAATAGTTAAGCTTCTAGCCGAGGTTAATTAATATCTCTTTAATCTTTGATGGATACTTTGGAGACTTCACAAATGGGAAGCTTGTCACCACCACCATTGGAGGAGCAATACAAGTAAGAGAATTATAAATTGAGCTATCTTCCTTCTAAATTGATTTAGAGATCAACTCAAAGAATAATCCTCTCTCTTGTTAATTAGGCTCTTAAGTAAATCCGTTCAGAAACACTATTGACATTATGATGTGATTTCTGCTAAGCTAATAAATAGCCTAATTTATACTCAATTTCAGCCGCAAGCGCACGACCTAGTCAAGTAGTAGTCGGGGTGTCGAACCACAAGGATAAGGATGAATTATTGGTTCTCGCAAGTTTCACTAATCTAGACAATCGAACGAGAGTTTTGTATTTGATAGACCTTTGAAGCCTTAGGATGATGGTATTGAAAAGTCAAGATAGTGCAAAAATGTAAAGAACCTAAGGTAGAAATGTATAAACCAATTTGGGGCTTAATGTTCAAGTATAATGGCAGCGGAATACGATTTAAATCAATTCAATTCTCACAAGAATATAGCAATCAAAGAAATGTGAGAAAAGAAAATAAAGATAAAGCAAGAACACAAGATGTAACGGAGTTCGGCTTTAACAATGCCTACGTCTCCGGGACCCTCAACCTCTAATAATTGAGGTTGAGCCGATATATTTAAAAAAAGTTTTTACACTTGTAGAACTTGGGCCCTTACAAAAATGGGTTGCCAAGCCTATCGGTAACAAGAGTGACAACACACTCAAAAGAGTGAGTGACAACGCACTCAAAAAGGGTGAGTGACAACACACTCAAGAAAGGTGAGTGACAACACACTCAAGAAAAGGTGAGCACTACAGCTCAAAAGAATATTTTCAAGAAGATCACAAAGGATCAAATTGGGAGAATAGAGAGAAGCGAGATTGAGCTTGAACAAAGATTTGGCTAATTGAGTGTATCAATCTTTTGAATTATCTCTCTCACTTTTTATATGGCTATTAAGCTCTCTGTAGTAATAATTTGGCTAGATAGATCAAATTCCAACTATTCAGTTTTATATTCAGTGAGAGAGGTAATACTTTTAAAATAGATCTTCTGAAGAAACTATTTTTCGGCCTGAATCGTTATAACGGTTTATGAATCGTTATAACGGTTTAGAAAGAATAGTCGTTGGATCAACTGAGCTGAAACGTTATAACGATTTATCAAGTCGTTATACGTTTCATGAATCGTTGTAACGATTACTGAATCGTTACATAACGATACACTCTAGTTTCTTTTAGAATTCTTCTGCCTTAGAATATTTTTGAGTATTTGAGATGAACCGTTATAACGATTACTGAATCGTTATAACGATTTACTGGGCAGAAGTACTTTTCTTGTTGTTTAAGCTCAATTTATCTTGACCAATTCAACCAAGTTTGAGTCTAACTAAACCTAAGCCTAATGCAGTCTTGATTAAGCTCTTATATCCCAGCATTAGTCTTGATTCTTGTGCACTAGTCCATTTACAAGTTAATCCCTGCACAAAACTCAAACAAGGCAAATTGTAAAATTCAAGATTATTTTGCAAATCGACAAATCAAAGAAGATGTTAAGTGTAATAGTATTAAACTAAGAGTGCATAAATCTAACAACAACGACTGAAAAAATTATCAAATAAAGGACTCTAGGGTTTTCGGGTTCACTCTCACTCGTTTGGTCAATTCACTCTATTTGATCTTTTAATATGTTCTAATGTTTGTCGGGGATTCAATTTCAAATTTTAGCACCAAATTTACACTTTCGTGGTTTGGTACCATACCTAAACAATTCAGGTTTCACGATTAAGTACCTCACCTTACAAGTCTAAGCTCATTAAGATCAGTGAATCATTTTGGCATAACCTAGATTTTGTACTTCGCCTTTCGGTATCTCACACAATTTCTAGGGTTTCCTTGGTTATCTCTTAGGTAATAAGTTTCACGATTAAGTACTTGGCCTACGACCTAAATCACTATTTTGGGTCAGAAGATTCAGTTCCACCTTTCGGTTTTCGCTTTCACTTCTAGGGTAACATGCAATTGATTAAAACTAAGCATTCAATTTAGACAAAATAACATTCACAAACAACAAGAACTAAAAGATCAACATACGAGTACAATTAAACCATTCGAGTTATCGAGTTTACACCTAGACCCCTAGAAGGGTGTCTAGCCACAAATCATGTTAAAGATTGCACAAAGATTCATGTTTAAACAACAACACAATATGAGAAAATAGTAAAGAAAAGAGTACACCAAGAAGATCTACGATTTCTCGACCGGTTCTTGAGTTCTCCTTCAAATCTCTCTCCAATGGTGTTCTTCCTCTTATTTCTTGCTTGGGATCTATTCTCCAGGCAGTTGAGAGATGTCTGGGACGAAGAAGTGTATTCTAATGAGAAAATCTCTTTAAAACTGCAAGTTCGCGCTTCCAGCCCCGATAATTACGGTTCGCAATTTTTGCACTTTCTTGTTAAAGATTGAAAGCCCTAGGTATTGGTATTGAAATGTCAAGATAGTGCAAGAATGTAAATAACCTAAGGTAGAAATGTATAAACCAATTTGGGGCTTAATGTTCAAGTATAATGGCAGCGGAATACGATTTAAAACAATTCAATTCTCACAAGAATATAGCAATCAAAGAAACGTGAGAAAAGAAAGTAAAGATAAAGCAAGAACACAAGATGTAACGGAGTTCGGCTTTAACAATGCCTACGTCTCCGGGACTCTCAACCTCTAACAATTGAGGTTGAGCCGATATATTTAAAAAGGGTTTTTACATTTGTAGAACTTGATCCCTTACAAAAATGGGCTGCCAAGCCTATCGTTAACAAGAGTGACAACACACTCAAAAAGGGTTGAGTGACAACACACTCAAAAGAAAGGTGAGTGACAACACACTCAAAATATGAGTGACAACACACTCAAGTAAAGGTGAGCACTACAGCTCAAAAGAATGTTTTCAAGAAGATCACGAAGGATCAAGTTAGGAGAATAGAGAGAAGTAAGATTGCGCTTGAACAAAGATTTGGTTAAATGAGTGTGTCAATCTATTGAATTATCTCTCTCACTTTGTATATGGCTAGTAAGCTCTCTAGAGTAATGATTTTGCTAGATAGATCAAATTCCAACTCAGTCAAATATCTTTAGTGAGAGAGGTAATCCTTTTAAAATAGATTTTTCGAAGAAACTATTTTTCGGCCTGAACCGTTATAACGGTTTACGAATCGTTATAACGGTTTGAAAAGAATAACCGTTGGATCAACTGAACTGAAACGTTATAACGATTTATCAAATCGTTATACGTTTCCCAAATCGTTGTAACGATTACTGAATCATTACATAACGATACACTCTGGTTTCTTTTAGAATATTTCTGCCTTAGAATATTTTTTAGTATTAAGATGAACCGTTATAACGTTTACTAAATCGTTATAACGATTCCCTTGGCAGATGCAATTGTCTTGTTGTTTAAGCTCAATTTATCTTGTCCAATTCAACCCAGTTTGAATCTAACTAAACCTAAGCCTAATGCAGTCTTGATTAAGCTCTTATATCCCAGCACTAGTCTTGGTTATTGTGCACTAGTCCATTTGTATGTTAATCCCTGCACAAAACTCAAACAAGGCAAATTGTAAAATTCAAGATTGTTTTGCAAATCGACAAATCAAAGAAGATGTTAAGTGTAACATTTCTTAACAGATCGAACCAGAGAGCAAATTCCATAATTGCGGTCCGTAATTTTTGTCCAGAAGTGCTTTTCACTTGATTTCTTCGTGTAGGTTCGATCCATCTCGTTCCAAGCATCATTTCTCATGTTGATATTCTTGTTTACATTTCATAACCTGCAAAACAATAAAAAATACAGCAGTATCTCGAACTCGACATAAAAACTGAATAAAATCTTAACAATTAACATAAAATGTATAGTTTTTGAGATAAAACCCTAATTGAATATAATATATAATTGAGGCTTATCACATTAGATCTATTGATTGAGCTTTAGAAAATTTTTGAAATCATTTCTCTTAAGCAATGAACATTTTCAATAGTGATATCAGAGTTATGGTTTTATTAGGAGTATTTTTGAATAAGTTTAGTGCCTAACAAGTTAATTAGTTGATTGTTAAACACAACAGTTTTGGATTTAAAATTTTGTGCACAAAAATTTTCAGGGAAAATAATTTATATGTCTAGAACCAAGAAAAAATAATTTTGAGGGTCAAAGTAATTAGTACTAGGCGAAATAAAATTAAAATAGAAAAAACGTTATTGATTTTTCAGAGAGATGAAACTTGACCTTTGTGTCTTGTTTAGGCTATATCTTTTGTTTTACTTCAAATTTGTGTATGGAACTTTAAAAGGAGTTAGGGAACTATATTATGATTCAATTTATGTAATGATTTGATTTTTATTGTCATCTTGGATATTTTTAATTTTTAATTATTGTTGTAAATGTACCAAATAGATTTCAAATTTTTCAATAACAAAAAGTATATTGGGTATATATATTTTATATGAAGGGTTTTATGTGATAAATATCTAATGAATTAAATATATGACATGTAGGGGCACATTTTGTGACCTAATAAATTTTATTTGAATGTCAAATAATTTTTATAACATACTTTAGTGTTATTTTAAAACTGTGAAGTCTATGATTGTGATTGCTTGATGGTTATGAATTTTCGAACAAACACCTTGAGATAAAATGTTAATTTAACTTTGAATGGTACTTTTAAGTTTTGAAAACTTAAATTTCAGAGGCTATATTTGAATTAATTAACTTAAAGAAGCATGAATGATTCATGTGATGAGATAAAGTGCAAATATTTAATGGAATTATGCTAAAATTATTTTGTAGAGATTTTTATGGGTTTGTATGGCCATCAAGAATCCAATGCCTTGTGTGCTGTAATTGTTTGAATGCAAATGCATGTAATACGGTCTAAGGTGTCCCATAAAATTAATTAGATTAATTAATTATGGTAATGATGTTAGTTTGTCTTTCATGTATTCATTTAAGACTTGTATGCCAACTATCAAAAAATGATAGTTTTTTTATGTAATTTACTTTCAATTCTTTTAAAATTAGTTCTAAATATAAATTTGAAGTATTTTATTTGATAAATGGTGCATCTATGATAAAAATGAAAGATAGAGCAAGCTAAGCGAAATGAGTTTCACAAAGACCATACGAACTCACAACCATGTATTGTGAATGATTATATTGTGATATGTGTTTGTAATGATTTTATCATAGGTTAAATATGAGTGTATACTTATATGACCATCAAATAAAAATCACATTTGAGTCTCAAATTAATATTAGATAATTTTTTCTCCCTACTCTATCCGTGATAAACTATTGATCATTAAGTGGCGGGTTTTATCCTATTGACCGTCATTTTTTAATCTTTAGGAATCATGGGGCATGATGGTCATATCAAACCAAATAAAATGAGATTGGTTTAACAAAGGACCTAAACGGTTTAGGGCCTTGAGAAAAAGATTACTAGCGCATTGAGATGAGTTAGTAAGACAAAAATTATATGGAGATGTAATTAGCAAGGAGTTGCTTATCTAAAATAACTAAGTCTTGAGTTTCATGTCGACGCTGGCTTAAAATTTGGTAAAAATATAGATTGCGGTCCTACTACAAATAGGGACAAGTTATTATTTTTGTAGTAGCAAGTTTTTATTAAAAATATTTTAATAAAACTTTTGATAAATAAACTCTAAACCTTTAAATATTATAGATCATAATTTCATCGAATTCACAAAACTCTTTTCTCCATTCTCTCCTTGAAAAGGAATGTCTCCATTGGGACCATAACTTGAGAATTGTTCTCAAGCATGAGCACATGGAATACGTTATGGACCTTTCAATCCCTGAAACTCAAATGAGGTCAATGCTTATAACAAGCACCTTAACGATGAGCATGAGGTAAACGCTCTCATGATCGCCATGATGGATGATGAGCTACTCAAATAATTTATGTAGAACATTTCATACTTCATCATGGACCTCATCTCCTGCAAGATAAAGGGAGGGAGTTCGATCAATGCACATGTGCTCAAGATGATGAGCATGATTTCACAACTGGAGCGACTAGACTATCCCATGACCAAATAGTTGGCCACAAACTTTATCTTGGGTTCTCTTCCTCCTAGCTATTCGGGGTTCAAGATGAAATACAATCTAAATGGCTAAGACAAGAGTCTCCAAGAGCTTCATGCCATGCTTAAAACCACCGAGGTTGATATCAAGAAGAGTTATTCATTAGTCTTGGTGGTGTCTTAGGGATCAGGGAAGGCCCAAGGGAAGAACAAGGGGAAGCGCAAAAAGCCAAGAAGGTAAAAGAAAGGGGAAGGCCCAGTGGAGACCGAGGGCCAACCTGCAATAAGGAAGATAAAGGTTATCGGCGATGTTGAGTGCTTCTACTGTCATATCAAGGATCATAAGAAGAGAAGTTGTCCCAAGTAATTGGAGGACAAGAAGGCTGGAACGGTTCTAGTTTATCTTTAGGTATACTTGTTATTGAAATTAATTTGGCTACCTCTCTTTCCGATCAGATATTAGATATTAGATTATATGCTCATATTTGTTTAAATATGCATGCTTTAAGAGAGAGGATGATACTGAATAGAGATGAAGTATAACTTCATGTAGGGAACATGACAAGTGTTGCGGTCATTGCCATAGGATATGTGAAGTTATATTTAGCTAGTGCGTTTTTACTTAAACTGAAAGATGTTTATTATGTACCCTCTATTTAAAAAAATAGTATCTCAATTTCATGTTTGGACATGGATAGTTATGATTTTATCATAAAGAACAAGTGTTGTTCCATCTATAGAGATGATATGTTTTATAGATCATCCTTGGTGAAGAATGATCTATGTTTATTTGTTTTAGAAAAACTCATGTATAATATCAATAACAAGAGACTCAAGACCTCTTATGTGAATATGATTCACATGTGACATCATCGATTAGGTTATACAAATGAGAATCACAATAAGAAATTATAAGAAGTGAGACTTCTTGGTGATCTTGACTCGTTGGAACGTGCAAATCTTATTTAATTGAAAAGATGACCAAGGTGCTTTTCACCAGGGTAGGTGAAAATATAAATGATTTGTTAGATCTAATATATAGTGATGTATGTGAACTTATGAGTGCTTGTGCGAGAGGAGGCTAGGATTAAGTCTTTGCTCTTCTCTTCTCTCAAGTGTCGAGAATAAATCGTCCTAAAAAAAATTATATTTTTACAGGAGGGTTAAGTTAGGATTAAGACTTTGCTAATAGTTAACCTTATAACCGAGGTTGTTTAACATTTCTTTAATCTTTAATGGATATCTTGGAGGCTTCATAAATGTGAAGCTTGCCACCATCACAATTAGAGGAGCAAACAAGTAAGAGGGTTATAAATCAAGCCATTTCCCTTCTAAATTGATTTAAAGATCAACTCAAAGGTTAATCCTCTTTCTTGTTAATTAGACGCTTAAGTAAATCCATTTGAAAACACTCTTGACACTAGATCTATTGACTGAGTTTTAGCAAAATTTTAAAATTGCTTCTCTTAAGCAACAATTATTTTCCAACATAAACCTGGTCCCCGAAGTAAGCAACAAGAGAGAGAAGTAAAAAGATACACATGAGAGAGAGAACAAGAGAAACAAGTTTAGAAGAGAAAGAGAAGAAAATTTCTACCTCCAATGCTCAACCATTCAAGAATTATATGTTTTACACATCCTTAATGTTCTATTTTGATTGTGTGGCCCTAATGATTGTGTTCTCCTCGTTGTTAGGAGTGAAATGAGACAAAAATATTGAAAAAAATCTAAATGATTCACTCAAAAAGTATAAATAATTGTCAGAACATCATGCTGAAAATTGTTTTGCCCCAGATCGCATGCAAACTTAATAGGATCCGCATGGACTGTAGATGGCTCTAAAAATCTGTACTTTTATAGTTTCTTGCTCATTCTTGCTCTAAATCACATTTAATTCATTTTATTCTTCTTGTCCTGCATTAAACATCAAATGCTGGGTAGTAAATTTATCTTTAACCCTAATTTAATGAAATTAAATCATTTTTTATTTTTTTAAGTTTAATCCTATAAAATTCTCAAAAAATTATAAGGCAATTTAGCTCTTATCAACTCCCCAAATCTTGAACATTAGGTTATCCCCAAGCAAAGTCATCTCAAGAGATAGAGTATGACTCGAAACTAACCATTCTAGCTAAGAAAACCTAAAATGCAATATTTAGAAAAAAATACCTCAAGTAAGAAATTCAAAAATAAAGACAAATATCTTCAACTTTTATAAGTTGTTGTCGAGTTCGTTTTAAAGGTTTTAAAATTCACAAACAATCAAGACTCTCTCAACAAAGCTAATCAAACATGAGATTTATTTGATCCTCAAAACTTATAAATGAAAACTCTTATATTTTCAACAAATGACCTAGTTATTTCTCGAAAGAAAAAGATATAAGGGGGAGGATGAAGTACATTGTGTACTTTAGAAATAAAAAAAATACATAAATGATCTTTTGACCAAAAAGTAGTACTTTTTTTATTATTTTTTATTTTTTTAATCTTCATTCTCGTTCAAGGTCTTTTGACGCAAACTCAGACATGAAGCACATGAATGAGCCTGGTTAGATTACTCAGTACAAGACAATCATAGAGTTTTTTTAGTGCTTCATACTTTCTAAACAACTATTTATAAAATTAAAAAACTAACTATACAACTCTAAACAAAAAGCTAAAAGCTAAAAAGAAAGAAAGAAATATTCAAAAATTATTTGGATGGAGATAAATGAATTTTTTGAAAAAATGTTAGATCATTTGTTAAAATTATAAATATTTTCAAATTTAACTCTTGTTAATATTAATTAGGGGTGTCAATTATTGACCTGACCCATCCAAGCCCGATATGACCAAAAAATAAATGGGTTGGGTATGGGTCTAATTTTTTTTATCCGAATCAGATCGGATCGGGTTCGAGTCAACCCGACCCGACCCAACTAATTATGTTTTTTAAAGTAATTTTATAATTTAGTACTAATGAAATCTTAAATATATATTAAGTATACACTAATTAATATTTAATTATTTAAAATAATATAAAAATAATTAATAATTAATTAATTATTTTACACGAGTCGGGTTGGGTTGACCCATAACCCGGATGAATCGGGTATGGGTCAAGATTTTTTTATCTGAATATAATCGGGTCAAGTTCGGATCGATGAAAAAAATAATAAAATAATAATGACCTGACCCATTGACACCCCTAATAATAATAAACTCTTTATCTAATTATCTCTTTTAAAATTATCTTTTTATCTTGGTTTTGGCGTTGTTATTTTTCAAAAAAGTATACTCTCAAATAATCCCTCAAGAAATCACTTGCATTTATTCCTAAATTTCTTATCTCATAATTTTTTTTCCACTATATGTAATTAAAAGACAATTTCTAAATGTAATTAAACTAAAAATTACCATGCAACTACATATCATGATGCAATCCGAGATACAATTCCTATTGTGTTTCCCTTAAGATTGAATATTACATTAGCCTGAATGCAATAGTCATATGAAATTGAAAAATAAACACAAAAGAAATAAAGAGCTCATAATGTCTCAAGTATCGGGAGGATAACGCTCATTTGGTCTCACTCGCTTGTCTCTATTTGTCAAAGTACGCATCCATGATATTTTATCTTCACTTTATGATCTGTCAATGCATCACAATTCTCTTAACAAATCCTGAGTGGATTACTCAAAATATCCTTGATGAAACCTTCACTCATAGTCTTGTTGGATGCATTGATGTGAAGAGTGAGTTGGAGAGACATCAGTTTTATGATTGGAACTTTAGTCTCTTGCTTGTTGCTAGACATTCGAGTCAAAGATTGAAAATGTTATCTTTGTGCAGTTATTTGTGTGTGTTCCATTCTAATACATGACTATACTTCATTTAGCAGTTGTTGTTGAGAGTCGGAGGCTCGTGGAAAGTGGATTGAATGATTTGTTCTTCGATTTGAAAGGTCTCGACTACCTCTTCCTCTTTAGTTTCTTTCGACATTTGAGGTCTTTCACATTGCGTTTGAGGTTTCTCTTCAGGTATTTTAGAAAACCTACAATGATTGCTTAAAAAGATGATAAATTTTTGTGCAAGTTGAGTGAATTAATTTTCTAACATCATATTTTGATTTATTAACATGTCAATTTTATTTGTCATATCGCTATTGATTTCACTTATCTTTCTATGAGGTTTTCCATCATCAATTTCATATTTGATTTTGTGGCATGTGTTTGCTCTAATTGATAATGTAAAAATTCTAGATCATGTCAATTTTGATGGAGATATTACGGTGAGTAACCATGATCATTGTCATAATAAAGATTATGGCGGTTCCCCCAACTACTATAGCATGTGTCGTTGGCAGAATAATGTTGAGATCAAAATAAATCATTTAAAGTGTTTGCTTATTCTTGTTCAATTTCATTTGTAAAATGACACTCACTTGTGATATGATCACTCTCATCATAGACCTCATATTGATATTATTTTTTAGCAGCGAAGGCCCTTGTTTGTTCCACCTTCCATTTATGTATTTTTACCTGAGTCTTAGCTCTGAAAATAGTCACCTCACTCACATCGTGTCTCCCTACTTAATACTATTAGTTTTATGTCCTAGGAGTCAATCAAATATTGATGGCTTTATATTTTATTCATGCATTGGATGATTTTATCATTTTGTTCCTTGAGTATTTTATTATAAATAGACCATTTGGGTTGATGACTTGGAATTGCAGAACTCTATTAAATAAATTAATAAATAATAAATACTCTAAATGTCCCTAATCAAGATAATTAGCAGGAACACTAATTATCGGAGAAGATTAGTATGTGGATTGAAAGATGATCAGGTTCTGCAGATCATATGATAAAGCGTTATCAATTTAATCACATAAATAGCTAATAGCGATTAGTTTATTGGACATGACCCAAATGAAACAATGAATGGATTGTGTTTGTGTCATCATTTTGTTTCATTAGTATTTTGAATTCTATGTATGAGATGGTTCATCTTTTTCACATAAAGATTGATCATAGTGAGTATTTTCTAACGCTGACCGTAACAGGCAGTCATAAGGATCATGCTTCTTTGTTCATGAATTATGTAGGAATAAAGTTGTTCATCAAGAATACTATGTCCCTCATAATGAGTGATGATATCTTTGGGCCCTTGATGAAGTATGATTGTAAGCATGCAATATATATAATTAAGTGATTAATTATATACAATCAGCTTTGGATCAAGAAATGAATAAATCGCAAGGATGACACATTCCTACCTTGGATTATTCTTGATATCACGTGACATAAGAATTAACACAACAAGAAATATATTTTCTTGTATAGGATCGTAATATTATAATGTAGATATTATCTGTGTCAATTGGGTAGTCGTAATGTGTTGCTAGATACCGCTTACGACTTGTAGAATTAAAAAGAGTTTTATTTTTACTGCCAACATAACATAGATCCTCCCGGTCACACCATATAGGCTCTTAACTAACGTGACAAAATTCAGTCATAGAGATGACAACCTTAATCACTAATATGTGTAACATATTATAATATGAGAAATTAATTATTTGGGCCATAATAATTAATTGGATTAATTGGGCCATAAATAATATATTGTTTGGGCCATAATAATTAATAGGACTAATTTGGCCACAAAACAATATGGCCCATTGAAGGGGGCTGCCATGAGAAGAGAGAGAAAGACAAAAGTTATTTGATTGTATGAAAAGCAACAAATATGGTTGTATAAAAAGTTACAATAGTAATTAACCTTTTATCAAAAGTTGAAAAAGGTGTAACTTTTTATTAATGAAAATATTTTGAAATATCTCAAAATATGGGGATATAACCCCTTGGCTGTCCACCTCTCTCTCCATCCCATTTTTCTTCTTCTTGTTCTCTTATTTCTTGTTCTCATGTGTTGAGAAAAATCCAGAAAATTAAAGAGTTAATTTTGAAGGGTTGAAACCTTGATTAAGGAAAATACTAATTTGTTCTACTAGCATAGAACTATTAGTAGTTAGTTAATCCTAGGTGGATACTTGGAGAGGCGTCATTCTTTTGGCGCTCGGGAAGATAGGAGAAGAGCTCGCAACCACCATCCTTGGAAGTCTACACCTTCGATTACGATATTGAAGGAGGTATGAGCTTCTTAACCCCTTTTCGGTTTAAGTATCAACTAGATAACAATGGATCCTTGGTTGTTGCTTGTAAAATTTTTGAAATTTATACCATATGCATAACCTAAAATCCTAACAAATACATCCTTGCTTTAGATTTTCAGATTGGAGAAGATTGCCTTGTGTTCATACAGAAATGAAAAACACCAAAGGAAAAATGCAAAAAGGAAAATAAAAGCCTAGTCTAATTTACTTAATGAAAACTTAGTATAAAGTGCAAGATCCTAAGATAGTTTTTGTGTTGTCTCTGACAATGACACCAAAAAACTTGACGTGTATCACATGCTAATAAAATTATATCATAAAATATAATTAAATATCGGGTTTATAAATACATAAACCTAACCATTATAGTATAATTAAGGGTCGATACGCAGGGATAACTTTTAATACTAACTTTATTAAAGTTTAATTATCTAAATAATAACAAATGAAGTTGGCAATATAATTTTAATTTTACGCTAAATTAATTATTAATCCTAAATTAGAACAAGTAAATCAAGAAAGTGTAAAAAATAAAAATATTTAAGGCTTTCGGACTATAATTAAGTGTTAATGTTAATTTAAATTTAAATTAAGTTATTGTTTTCTCATGTAATTGTAATTGAGGATTTCTCAATTCTAATTTAGAATCTGCCCACTTTCAAGGTGCGGTCCTCTATCTAGGATAAATTTTATTTTGTGGCATACCCTGAACACACTAATTTATGTGATTGGCCGGGTTGTATGCTCAAGCTGCCGAATTTGCTAATAAACTCAACAACAAGATTCAAATCTAGATCCTTGAAAGTATTAAGGCCTCTAACGAAATCATTTTCTTAAGTCTTGGTTTGGATAAGACAATCGACGTTTCATTTCGGTACTTAGTCTCAAACCTAGAATTTTACATACAAACATCTAATTGATCAATTTCTATACACATTCAAGTATTGTTCACTAGCTAAACAAGCAATCCATCATTCAATTATCAGATCATACACATATAAATCATAAACAAAATAATCATTGAAATAATAACATCATTCAATTATCAACTACATATTCTAAACCCTAGAAGAGAGTAGTTAGCCTTCCATGAGGCAATAAACAACAAGAGAGTGAAGTAAAAAGATACGCATGAGAGAGAACAAGAGAAGTAAGTTTGGAAGATAGAGAAGAAGTTTTCCGTCTCTAATTCTCAACTGTTCAAGTCTTCTGTGTTATTCACCTCTTTAATGTTCTATTTCAGTTGTTAGCCCTAATGGTTGTGCTTTGCTCATTGTCAGGAGCGAAACGAGTTCAAAAATACTGAAAAACTCAAGTTATTCGCTCATAAAGTGCAAATAACTGTCGGGACATCATGTTGAAAACTGCTTTGCTCAGACTACATGTAGACCTGAACAAGGTCCGTACGGACTGTAGATGACTATGAAAATTTGTATTTTTATCGTTTCTTCTTTTTTCCTGCTACAAATCGTGTCTAATTCATTTCATTCTTCTTCTCATGCATTAAATATCAAATATTGGACAGTAAATTAATCTTTAACCCTAATTTAATGAAACTAAATTATTTTAATCTGTTTTTTAAGTTTAACTCTACTAAATTCTCAAATAATTATATAAGAATTTGGCTCTTATCAGCCACCACCAGAAGTATAATATATGGAAGACCAATCTGAATGCAGTTAGCTACCTGCTTATCCATTCAATATCATCGTTGAAAAAAAAATGAAAAATAACAATAGAACATGGTTGAATGACAAATTAGAAAGAAATACTAAAATGGACGAACAGTGATAACCAATGATTTTTTTTTCATTTCGCTTTTAAAACGGTTTAAACATAATATTCTTGGTTTAGAAAATCAGATAATGCTGTCTGCTTCTGAATACACGGGTTGAAGTTGTAATGAGTATCTGCATTCAGATAGTTTAAAAAACGTTAAATAAGTTTTTCGAAGTATAAAAAATTAAGTAGATCGAATATTTTGAAAGCATACATACATGCTATATTAATCGTGTGCACATAAAGAAGCATACTCTATGCATGACAGTGAATGCATGTGGTCATTGTCTTGCAAATGCGTCGATCTACTTAGTTGCCATAATTGTTTTCTTTCTAGTGTTTTCAATGGATAACGTTATTTTAAGAGTAATAATTATAATATTAAGAGATCTGCTCTAAATATTATAATTATTGCTCTTAAAATAATATATAGGTGATATTATTTTAAGAGTAATAAATATAATATTAAGAGTAAAATTTTTAATACTGTAATTATTATTTTAAAATAGCGCTTCCGTTTTCAATTGTTTGGATGTACGAATTCAGTAATTTCTTTTGTAGTACATGCGTTTAAAAAAGTATATATAGAGTTCTCAAATTTATTATTAAGAATGGGATAGACAAAAATTCTTGACCAAAAAACTTCCACACTCTTCGTACTTTGCTTTTACCACGAAATTTCCTTTTTTTCAATAATTTTGCGCAATAAAAAAAAAGCAGCTCCAGAATAGGCACGCTGAACATGTGGCCGATGTCTGGTTTAATTTATGTAAGGAAATGAATATTGACAATATATATGTACAGCCACCAGGCTACAATCCATTCATATTACATTTTCAATCAAGAAAGACTTGTGAGATTGAGCATTAGCCAGCTCCCATACGCCGCTTATTTGCCAATTGCCATTATAGAAGGGGATTGGGGACCCTATACCTATTTATCGATTTTGATCGTGAAAAAATTAATTTGGGTGAAGTAGAAAGAACTTACATTTGCCCTCCACTGAAAAATACCCTTCTGAAATTTAAATTTGAGCAAATGTCTCCTTACACCTACAATTGTAAATAGCTCTTTCTATTAACCTTTTCATTAAAAGAAATGAAAATTTCAAGCACAATCCTCTCTTTCATTAAATAAATTCCAGATAAATATTTTCCTATTGCGAAAACTTCATTCTTTTTTTGTGCAAACAATATCAGTCAATCAATTGGAACAATAAACATTAATATTGAACATATAAGACTAACAAACTTTTGTTCGTACCTTTCCTCATCTCTGATGTATTATTTACAAATATTATGTAAAATAAAATAATTTTTTTTAGCTCAAGCTTGTCTCGTAAAAGTTCGAGTCAAATCGAGCCGAGCTCGTAAAATGCTTCAAGCTGAGTTAGCTCACAGCTAATGCATGCACGTTAACTCGGTTTAACATTTAGATTTAGTACATCTATAAACTACAAGGTTGGTACATCTACAAGACTGATGCATGAGTTCGTACAAAATTGATATATCAACAAATTATATTTTTAATTGTATTTTGGCTGCACTAATTTTAAACAGATGGACAAACAAAAAACTATCGAGTCATGAGACGAGTCACGAGCGAGTAAAAAAAATCATTAAGCAGATGAGATGGTGAGATAATGAGAGATAACGAGAGATGAATTATCGGATTAGGATTTGACAGAAAAAAATATAAATTATTATTATTCGAGCCACGAGTTGAGCCAACCTCAACTCAAACTCAGCTCATTTAACTATCGAACCAGATTAGCTCGAGTAAAATTAGTTTGAACCAGTTTAGTTTGAGTTTGAGTTGAGCCTGAGTTTTTTTTGTGCGGCCCTAATTTAGTGTGATGAGATATTTTTAGTAAAAGTAAAGCTATTTAAGTACGAAAATACTAATAACGTTGACTGTTATTTGAATAAAGGAGTTATGTTTAAATTTTAAATAAAAAAGAGATATGTTAGATTTTTTTTATTTTAGTGATTAAATTGAGGAGATGTGGGAGTGGTATTTGTAACTATCTAGTAAATGTAAGGGAATTTGTTCTATTAAAAAGTGCATGAGATTTATTTGAAACTAGAGTGCAAATGTAAGGGTGTATTTATACTTTACTCTTTTATTTATAAAAAGGAATTTCAAAGCTTGTTAATCATGTCATACTATTATTCTCTTTCTTATTTAAGAATGTAATATTAGACAATTTTGTTTCTTGAATAATATTCTTGTATTCCTTTGTAACTAATTATTTTTATTATTGTTAAGAAAAAGGCTCACTTGACAACTATTTTTTTCAGATAATTCTAACAATGAGATTTCAAACAAAATTCATATCTAAAACAATTTTAAAATAGAAAAAAATATAAGCATATAATTTTATATAATTTAGATGTCATTTGATAAACTATCACTAAATCACAAACGTTGTAAATTGTAACAAAATTGATGATCTTTGATAAACTAAGAAATAATATTTAAATTGTATAAAATTAGAAACACTATCGATATATAAGTTGAAGAATATAATATATCTTCTTTCTTTTAAGATCTTTTTTCAAATTTATTTGAAATCTCATTCTAAAATTGTTAAAAACCCATTGTCAAGTAATCCTCCTCTATTATTAGTTATACAAAGTATTATTTTTCAGAAAAATATTTATTTCCTTTTGCCGCATATGAACGCTTTATAGTAAGCCCAAAGAACGCGCCAGTAAGAAAAGTTTAGTTCTATTCAGACTTTTAAAGTTGCAGAAAATAAATGAAAGGTTGGTGATTGAATTCACCGGATATTTAGGCATGAATCTAAATCATTCATTCAGCTACGCAAGTTCAAGGGGACAAGAGAAGAATCACAAAAAGACTGAAAGTTAACAATGAGAAATTACGTAGAAATGTCCTAGTATTATTTATGGTAATCATCAACTTTACAACTTACAAGCAAAAATAATATCAGATTTATATATCTAGCTAAAGCATTATCATCTCTACCTATGATCTTTTCCAACCCAAGAAGAATAAACAAAACTTCAAAAATGCTTAGAAAGAAGGGAAGTATTTGTTAAGGTTGAAAGGTAGAGAATAAAATTCCTCGCTACGAGTGTCGCTCTTGAATGACCGAAACCTCTCCCAGAAATGGTAGCCCCTGTCCTTCCTTGCATCATGTCTGAGGATCGTGTTATCTAACCCATATGCCACCAACCCAGCAACGAACGGCTTTGATGAGAATATCACATTGACTATATCATTGAACTGGCAAATAGGAGGTCAAGTTGTTACTAAACAATTAAAATGGTATGAGTTAATGCTAACAAGGATGATGGTGATAACAAGACCAACAAAAAAAACAGCAATGATGCCTCATGGTGGTATGTACACAAATCATATTTAGAATTCTGAAAACGTACCCAACGGCCACTAGTGTGTACTGGTCCATAACCAGCGACAGAGGTGTACTCATTAAAATATTGAGGTACTGAGAAGCCCATAAACACAGAAAATCCTAGAATAAACTTGGTCCTGAAGCTGTTTAAGTTACAAAACTGCAGATAGCTCAGGCCTGCTGAACCTGTTTATACATACAAAAATAAATCAAATAAAATACTACACAGCTATACATTATATTCCAGCATTCCATTTGCAGACAGATGTCGGATGGTAAATTAAATAACATATTAGAAAGCACTAGAACAAACTGCAAGAACATGTTATTGACAAAAACATCATTGCAGTTATAAAGCAAGTAGATACAATGAATAACAAAAAAACTCATCTTAAAAGCTGATAAAGATTTTCTCAAAACAAAAAAGAAGGCTGATATAAGAGCATACCAACATACGCAAACAGAATACAATAAAGAGCGGCCATCATGGGTGCAGGGATGGATGCAAAAACAGCTCCAAATTTTCCTATCATAAGCACCACATTTAAATGATAACGTAAGAGGCGGATTTACATTTCAGCCTTCTGGCAGTATTTAGCATTTACTTTTTGTTCTTTTCTCTGATGTGTATGAATGTGTTGGGGCTTAACTGAATCTGAACACAAAGACACATAATCTTAAAAGGCAAACAAGAAGTAGATGCTAAGAAGCATGAAAGATGGTACCAAGAATAGAAAAGAAAATCATGAATCCAGCTGAAATTTGTATGACCCGCCTGCTACCAACACGTGTTAAGCCCAACAAACCAGCATTTTCTCTGTCATATCACACAATAATGAAATTTTACTAGAATGCATATTACATATTCACATGTAAAAGGGAAATTTTATAAATTCTTGCTTCAGAGGATCATACCACAACTCCCCTCCCAAAAGTTTACAAAAATAAAAAGAAAAGCACCTCCGTTCTTACTTATGAACAGAGTGTGACAAGTTGGAAGTTTTACAAAAAAAAAAAATCAGAAAAATTAATATGTCAGAGATATGCCTCGTACTTAAAGGGGTGTGATAGATATTTAAGATTTGACACATAAAAAGTAGTCCCTAAAAACGCGGTTAATTATTTCACTTGGGATATCTTACACTGACACAGTAGAGCCATTTGCCGTACCAAATAAACCATCCAATAGTATGCCAACACCCTACAATCATATTGCATGCAATGAGCTCACAAGAATAATTTCAGCGAGCAACTGCCAAAAATCTAAAAAGTAAAATATATTGCAACAATCTGAGAACATTGTTCAATCCAGGACCATTACTGGTATCTTACACTAGTCACACTAAAAAGGCTATTAACCCAAAATGCATGTTGCGCTTATCTGCTCGATGTTTCCTTACCAGGCCTTGGTCATATTAATCCAACAGCAACAAGAAACCACTTAACTACCCCATTCCTCACAGCATATGCCTATATAAAGAGATATATCTAAAAGTATAAAATAAGTGGCAGTAGATAGAGGAAGTTACCTGCCATCCTACACCTCGACTTAGAACAGAAGGCGGCAGAGGTGTAGCACTTGCATACCTTGAAACAGCAAAGAATGTACCAGTTGACTACATAAACATAAAAAGGGTTTAGAACATACCGAAATCCAAAAATGACACTGATAATAAGAAAAGAAACACTAAGTGATGATGCTACATAAATATGATATTATGTACCTCTACAAGAGCTACAAAGGAAGCAGCCATCATTGCAAATGCCTCTCCAGCATTAAATGATGGTGCACCCCACTGGAAAGGATACGGCACACTTATCCTGAAATTAAAAAAACAAGTCAGTTGTTGTATGTTCTAGAGCACGAACTTGATTGCACTTCTCTTAATTTGGCTTAATTAGACAGGAATAATTGGATTAGTGTTGTTTCAGTATATTTTTGTTATCATATTTCTTATTGTTTTGCAAGCATGTCCATAGATATCCAAAATTACCATCTCATATTGCACTGGAAAGAAAAAATTATCTTCTGTAGAAAAAGAAAGAAACATAAAAAACAACTTTACCAGGAAGCCCCTCCAACAAGGCCAGAACGATCAGTACGGCAGTGAAACTGAGTCTTTATAGGAGAGTTCTTGTATGCCCCACCAACAGTGAGAAAAAATGCATAAAGCCAAACAACCGCTACAGATATTACCAGACCAAACCGCTCTAGCATTGACTTCACTGGGTGTACTTTATGTGGGAGATACTGAAAAAGTTGTGTTTCAGACAAATCATCATTGTTTCAACTTGCATTTTTATCATATCATTAGTAAATAATCCCGATAAGGTCCTATTACCATCTCCCCGAATGTTTAATTATGCCAATTTCAACCTAACTGCTTGCTTAATATTTACTTATTTAGAAATTTTCGAACGAGTTGTGCAATTTTGCACTAAAAAGTGAAAAAAGAACAATGGAACAGTAATGAGCTCGAGGAATGTGTTCATAACACAGAGCACCAGCTAGAGTAGGCTTATTTGTTTCATTCTTTTACTCCCTTGGGCGTGACATATGGTCGGCAAATGTACATATTTATTTATGGTAAGTTTGTACTAATGCACCTGAGTGAGCACCACCAGAAGTATAATCTGTGGAAGACCAATCTCAATGCACTTAGCTACCTGTTTATCCATTCAATATCATCGTTAAAGAAAATGAAAAATGGCAATCAAACATGGCTGAATGACAAATTAAGAAAGAAATACTAAAATAGACATACAGTGGGAAAACCAAGTTCATAAAGTCCAAATCCAGCAAGAGCCACTAAAGGCGCAGCAGATAACGGACTTAATATCCTGTCAGTTATAAACTCTAAAATTATTATTGAATTAATTAACAGAACCTAGTATTAGAATTTTCACATTGTTCAATTATGCAGAATATGCAGGTCACTAAAGTTTATAAATCTTGATTGTTGTTTAAACTCGATGGAATCATTTTACATACTTTAGCCTCATATCATAGTAGTGCAATTACATTTAGAGCTAATATCCTTGACCAATCAACAACAGCCTGAAACCACAAAAGTCGCAAAGAAAACAAGTACACAAACCTTACAACAATCCGCCACAGGCCACTAAAACCGAGAATGATCTGAAGAGTTGAGGCCACTATTAAAGCACCTTGTGTCCCACGCATGATTCGGAGAAATTTCTGCAAGAAAATAATCTATCAGTTGCTGCCTATTTTATGGATGTACCAGAAACACCAGGCTTGAATGGATGGCCTCTAGTTGTCTATTGCAACCAAGCTTTTGGAGATTGGACATGTCAGAGTACATTCTAGAAAATAGGAGAATGCAAAATTTAACTTGGATTTGTATGTTTATTTAAGTTAAGAATTTAAACAAGTACAGTCTCCGCCTGCAACTGGTTGAAGAGAAACAACAAAAATTAAGAGAAAAGGAACTTTCACATAAAGAAATGGAATGCTTGAATACAAAAAATAACTAAAAGGACTTCAAGGGCAATAAAACCAATTTTTTTTTATTAGGGGCCATTGTGTGCATCCATAAACGTCATCATATAGCATAAGTGTGTAATAAATACAGGAAGAAGTTTTATTGAAAGAAACCTCATGAGGGTCGACGATGTTGCTGTATCGGCCAGCCAAAATTATAGATATGGTTGGCATGACAAAGGTGTACGATCCACCAATGACAGCTGGGAGACGGGTCCCAAAAAAAGATTGCAACAATGTATTGATGCCAGATACAAGCAGTATTGTCTGTACCACCTTTGCTTTATCTTCCTAAAGAAGAGCAAGCAGGAAAAGGAAAAAAAATAATTGTAGCGGGCGGTGGTTGCAATTGTTTCTAATTTTACAAAATTATAGCTTACACTATGACATTATGTACTTTACAGTGGATTCTCTAAAGGGGAAACTAATGTTTAAGACTACATTTGTCTTTATCCACAAATAATGGGCCTTGGATTGGTTTTAGCTTTAATTATATGGCAAGAGACAAAAGGCGCTCAAAGAAATATGATTCAGCTGAAATCAACAATTCAACCCATTGGCCCACTTTCCAACCAATCTATGTACTCATCACTCCATATCTTCTATATAATTGACATAATTACAAGGGCAAAAAGGTGAAGAACAATAGAAATTTACATTGTTTCCACCCATCTGAGGTACCAGAGCTGTAGGGATTATTACAGCAGTTCCAAGCATTACCAAATAGTGCTGAAAACCAAGAAGTATAGCTTCAGCTGAAACAAGGAAAACAAAGACACAAATACTTAAGAAGATATAATTCAAATTATAGAAGTGCAAAGAAATCCAAGTATGACATCAGCAGACAAATCCAAAGAGACGAAGGAAAATATTTCTCATAGCTCATAACAATTTTGCAATTAAATGCTCTTTGCTTACATTAAGTTCACAGAACTATTTAAAAAATAAAATTAAAAACTAAATGCCAGAAAGGTTTCAATGGCGTCTAAGGCACTTCTATACTTCATTGGATTTTTCTTGGAAACTTTCAATGCCGCATTAAGAGAGGGAACTAGGATTTAGCCACGAAGGCCAGCAGTGGCTTCACACACAATTTTTAGTTTCCTTGTGTCACAGTAGTAGCCATCTATGTGACAGAACATGAGATCAAAGCGCTCTCTGTGTACAGGCGCCGTATAGGTCCATATGACAGTCTACGGTGATCTGCTCTCTGCCAACCAAAACGCAAGAGACAATTCGTCTTCAAGGACAAATCTGTCTAACCTTCGAGGTCACTGTGAAGTAGGGCCCAAGCTACAGAGACGGTTTCATACACAGGTCACCACACTGTATTTGCCATAGAAGTATAAAACAGAGGGTTCTGCTTCTCTCCTCCATCCCCAAAGAAAAAAAAGAAGAAGATTAGATCCCACCGACAGACCGACTACCAACTCCATCCCCAAACCACAAACTACTGGAGCAATGCGGCGCAATTTAATCACACTGTGCACGCTCTCGTGTGTGTGTGTGTGTGTGTGTGAGAGAGAGAGAGAGAGAGAGTACGCCAAGGAGGAGGGCTAGCGATGCAATAGGACACATTGGGAAGTTGATCATTGACAGGATGAGGCGTAAGCTCTTCCTGCTTCGGCGCCGGTGCCGCACCTCCGCCATCACCGCCGCCACCCATTTATATTTCTTGATTCTCTCTCTTTCGTATCTCTCTACTACTGAAAGAAAGAAATTTCACCGAAAACCTTCTTCACTGGCGACAGTAACTAACTCGCATGGGGATGGACTAGAGAGCAAGAGACTATTTAAGAAAGAAAGAGGGTAGAGAATCTCCGGTCGTTGCTTGTGTTAATTAATACCCCAATGACAATCACACTGCCTTTATTGGTGTGAGATTTTTGTCTTTCTTTATTGCACCTGGTGGGTGCCTGATGACATGTAGCTGTTCCATAATTAGTCAGGTACTGAACCGCTGTTTTGAGAACCCAGATGTTTTTATTTTTGAGAAAATTTTATCTCAAAGTTTTCGTCTCTAAAAGAGTTCTTCACACGTTTATTTGTTTAGATTCTTCATATAGCTTATGTGATATTATTATTTTTGTATTTAAATATTCAACTCACTTATCTAAATATTTAATTTAATTATCTAAATACTTGAGATATATATATAAATATTCAAATCTTTTTGTTTCCTGAAACTTTTTTTCTTTCATCCGTCACATACATTTTTTTGTACAAACCATATGATATTTATTTTTTTCTATCAAAATATCTAATTCACCTATCTAAATACCTAGTTCACTTATCTAAATACCGCGTTCACATATCTAACTGCCTAATTCATTTGTAATGTTTGATATTTTCTATCTAAATACGTTATTTACCTATCTAAATACTTAGTTCACTTATCTAAATACCTAACTCACCTATCTAAATATCTGAGAAATATATATATATATATATATATATATATATATATATATATATATATATATAGAGAGTGGAGATAGCGTGAGCTTAAGCTCACGGAGGCCTTCCGTGAGCTTAACTCAAAAAACATATTAAATCATCTCGAAATTTTAATTTATCATTCTCATTAAATTCTTTATATGAAAATCTCATGGGATGCTAAAATTTGGAGCGTTTTGAGCTTTTTAAGTCGCCGTTTTTAATTTTTGAAAATGATGTTCAAGTATTGAATATATTAATATTATTTTTAGAGCTGATTTTCAAAAATTAAAAACGGTGACTTAAAAAGCTCAAAACGCTCCAAATTTTTGCATCCCATGAGATTTTCATATAAAAAATTTAATGAGAATGATAATTTAAAATTTTGAGATGATTTAATATGTTTTTTGAGTTAAGCTCACGGAAGGCCTCCGTGAGCTTAAGCTCACGCTATCTCCACTCTATATATATATATATATATATATATATATATATATATATAATACTAAGTAAAGATACCGTGAGCTTAAACTCACGGGGGCCTTCCATGAGCTTAACTCAAAAAACATATCAAATCGTCTCCAAATTTTAATTTATCATGCTCATTAAATTCTTTATATGGAAATCTTATGGGATGCAAAAATTTGGAGTGTTTTGAAATTTTAATTTTTGAAAATCATCTCTAAAAATAATAATAATATATTCAATACTTGAACATCATTTTAAAAAATTAAAAATAATAACTTAAAAAGCTCAAAACACTCCAAATTTTTGCATCCTACAAGATTTTCATATAAATAATTTAATGAGAATGATAAATTAAAGTTTGAAAATGATTTGATGTATTTTTGAGTTAAACTCATAGAAGGTCTCCGTGAGCTTAAGCTCACGGTATCTTTACTCATATAATACTCAAGTCATTTTTTATTTCCCAAGACATTTCTTCTCTCTCATTTGTCACGTACGTTTTTTTCGTACAACCTATATGATGTTTGTCAGTTTCTCTAATATGATTTTATTTTTCGAGACTATTTTTCTCTATCTTACTATTATTTTACTATATAACTGAGTCACATATCTAAATATCTAAGTTATATATTTAAATATCTGAGTCTCATATCTAGATACTTAAGTCATATATCTAAATATCTAACTCACTTATATAAATACTTGACTCACTTATATAAATATCTGTTTTGTTTATTCGACTCACTTATGTAGACAGATGTATTTTTTTTATCAAAAATGAGAAGTTAGTTACAAAGGAATTATTTTTTTTGTCAAAAATGAAAAATTAGGTGGAGATATTTTTTGGGACATTTGCTCCCGGGTACTGTAGTCAATCCCTTTATTTTTAGTCTTCTACCATTGTTGCACCCAACAAGGGACCGATGACTCGTAATATGGCCTTTTGTATCTAACTTGTGTTTTGTGGGTACTTTAGAATATTGATAATCAAATTGATAGTGTTGAGAAGTAACTATAGATACTAGGCTAGACCAGGCGTTCAAAAAGTAGAAGGAAAATATTTATGAATGTATGATTTATCAAACAAAAAAAAATAAAAAACTATGAATGTACGATGTATTTCCATCCCCCACAAGCGCCTAGAAAGGGAAACCTAAGGCCTATGCTTACATGGTCTGCTTTAAGATTAGATTTGATTTGTCCTTGTCAGGAGTGGATTTAAAGGGGGGGACTTGGGGTCCGACCCCAATCTCATAGGAATTATAAATGGGGAATAAAATTTATAATATATTTTTAGTTCGTACGGTGTATTGATTTTTTTTTTTTTTAATATTTAATAATAACATACACTGGCATTTCAACCTCCTTATACTAAAATTTAGTTTTGTCCCTGATTCTTGTGTCACTCACGGGCAGAGCCAGCCCACTTTGTAGGGGGGATCAAATTTTTTTTCATAAGTATAATATTTCAATATTTTGAAACTTTAGTATACTTTTATAATATTTTATAATGAAAGTATAGTTCTACAAGTATATTTTAAAATATATTTATAGGATAGAGTATATTTTTGAATTTTTTTTTGAATCATAAGTCTATTTTTTTTAAAAAAAAAAAAATTAAGGAGAGTGGCCTCCCCTCCCAAACGTGGCTCCGCCACTGGTACCACCGGAGGCAAATAACAAATTGAGGTAATTAAGGACGTAGCATACAAGCAACACTCATTTACAGAAAGATTTTAATTAATAAAGAAATTACTCTACGAGATTTTCAAATCAACTTCTTAATTGCAATTTGCCATGTCTACCTGCAGGCTGATGTAATTTTGTAGAAAGAAATATTCGGCAGGCCATTTCTTAACTTGACAATCATGCAGCTGGTGTCCACATTTTAAGAAATTGATTACCTGCTGCATGGATCATGCCAAATTCCACATCAAATTTATAGGATTTGTAAGATCTTAATTAGCAATTGAAAGAAGCACGTTCAAACTTCTTCTTTTTTTCCTGAAAATCGTATCAGATCAATTCATTAAATCCATTTTAAGCGCAAGGCAAAACTTACCCCACGGTATATCCAGAATAATTAACCTTGTTAAGTGTACGCCATGCTGATTAAATAGAAATAATAAATAATGGACCGGGTGAAGACCGTGTCAATAAATAAAATTACACTCTGTTTCTACGAGATTGTACTTCAACCTGATACAGGCCAATGGAAAGCGTTTTGTTGTTATTGCAAAACTGGGATTGCTTGGGACATTTCTATTTTTTTTTCTAATAATAAATGCCGCGTAAATGTACAAGTAAAAAGCAGTGAGAACTGGGAGAAAGCACCGAAAGCAACTTTGTTTTCTTTGCTAAAGAGGTGAGAGAACTGAGAAAGGATCCATTGACCCTCCGTTAATTCTTTACAGAAGTATATACTTAGGATACAAGTAAAGGCTTCTCGGAGTTTATAAATAATCGGCAATAAAAAGAGTTTAAAAAAACTGGTTCATAATTTAATGCGTATTTTTATTTCTTTTAGTGAACAAAAGGTGTTGAAGTTGAAAGAAATCTTAAAAAAAAACTATCGTTGGTAAGAGCGATAAGTAAACTACAATTAATTTAATTGAAATGCTCGTTAATTGTAATGTATTATTATCTGATAATATCATTCATGTTGCTCCATTAAAGCTTAACATTTTTTATGTCTCATCAACTAAACTACCATAATTATATTATATGCGAAATTAAACAAAAAAATAATGATTCAAATCAAAACTAGGTTAATATTTCACAAACACAGTAAAGTTTTTTTTGTTGTTGAAGTTGACGTTTTATACATCATAAAACATAAGTTGACCTCAGATGTGGAATTAAGGATGATATCAGTCGGCATCCAAGCACTCCCTTAATCTATTAAAAAATCATATATTTTTTGATACAGTAAAATATAAAATTTTTCTCAACTTGGACATCATATTTCTTCTTTGATCCGAACATCTCCCCTACCGATCGTTTTTAGGTCCAACCTTGACCCAACACAACTTTGATTTTGTCATGAAAGGAAACAAAGTTATCTTGCTAAATTTAATTAGGATGTCAAGGTGATTATCTTTTAGTTAATTAATATCTACTTGTGGTCGTATTAAGTGATGTGATGGTACAACTTTTTGACAAGGAAAAAAATAGCTGTCTAAAAAGATATGATATATTAAAATGAAGTGTCATTGTCGTTTGCTAGTCAACTCTGAATGGAACCAAACTTTAAAACGACATTTCCAAGTAGAATAAAAAAGATATCTTGTGTATTTGTCTTTGTTGTCTATCTTCACTTCTCACTCATCATTCGTTTAATTAATTGTTCACTCATTCGTTTAATTAATTGTTGAACCCGACGCAAACAAATTCATTCGGAACGACGAGGCATTTAAGATGATTAAAATATGAGCTCTGGAAATGTGGCGTATAGATGGGTAATAATAGCCTACTAGGATGTGGGATCCAACACCATATCCATATGCCTCTGTATGGGTAAAAGAGCAGGAAAAAAAAACATCACAGCAATTTCTCATTTCTCATTTCTCAAGGATGATTATTCTATGAGCTGGCTGTGCGCCTGACGACCCTTTTTTTCAAAGACAAAATGGATACATATTCATCAAAGAGTTGGATCCATTGACAATGAGTTATTTTAATAACTTTGACAATGAATCTCTAAATAGATATAAAATAAATCTTAAAAATAGAAAAAAAATTATAAATGTGTTCTTCTACATTTTGATTGATGGTCATTCAAATTTCATACAATTTTATTATCGTTTGATAGTCCATCAAAGACCGTTAATTTGAAACTGTTACAAATTATATGAAAATTTGATGATCTTTAATGGACCATCAAACGATAATGAAATTGCATGAAATTTGAATAACCATCAATCTAAAGATAAAAGAACACATCTATAAACTTTTTTCTATTTTTAAATTTTTTTTGATATTTATTTAGAGGTTTATTGTCAAAGTTATCAAAATAACTCATTGTCAACCGATATTTAATCATCAAAACATTAAATTTAGATATTTATCCATCTATTTTGCACGTTTCTATATTTCTCCAGAATTAAAGAACTTTTGATAAACTTAGAATATAAATTAACTAAATACTAAAAAGACAAATTTGCCCTTCTAATAAAACTGTCAAACCATGTGCTTCGTTTCTCTTTTCTTCAAGTTCGAACTGATGTATTTCTCCGATCTCCATGCTCTGTAGTACAAAGAGATCATCTTTGCCACTACATGTCTGCATTCTTTGTTCATCTTTGACACTACATGTCTACATCCTTGGCAGTCCTATGATGTTGAATTCCTTTAGTATGAAAGTGAGAAATAAAGAATCATTTGGGAGGAAGGGGCAGATATGTCTTTTACACACAATATAACTTTTATTTGGAGTTAAGTTTATTTATATTAATCAGAAACTATTTCTATGGGTAAATATACAAGTATATAAAGTTTTGATAGGTACATATCTAAATTTAAAGTTTTGATAGGAAAATATCTTAAGAGAAGTTTTGATGAGTATCTATTCAATTCTTAATTCACAAATAGGGCTAAACTTTTAAACTTTTTAAGCATGCTACATCATCACTTTTCTCCATCATTGATTTTATTTAAATCTTTCCATCTTCTTGAATCCAATTGTTCATATAAAATAATTTCCCTCTCCTCATTTAAAATAATGCGTGTAATATAGTTAGGTGAAACTTAACTCATTTAAAAATATTGTGACTAAAATTTCTTTAATGTAAAATTTAATTAAATATATTTATAATTTTATATCATTAATTATTTATTTAAGGACTATATTATGGGACGAAATTCAAGTTATAACTCTAATTTTTTTTAAAAAAAGGTAAATAATCACCGTTCCTGAGTGCTATCTCACGTGGGATGGAAAATGTACAAGTTCTCGTTATTTATATATCGTATCTATCAGAAGGAAAATGTTACAGAGATCAGTAGATATTAAAATTGATATCAAAATAGATAAAGAATTACAATTCATATTAAATTAGAATATTATTTTTCATGATTTTATTATACAATTTATTTTATATTACACTTCTATTATTTAAATTTGGATATTACTAATATGAATAATAATTTATTTAATATATGTATAATGGTAATACTTCATAATAAAGTCATTAATATGATAATAAATTATTTAATGCATGTAAATAAAGTATGTATCAATTTTGATATAGAACATAAAATCAAGATCTCTTAAAAACTATTATAGCAACTTGGGTTGTTTCGGGAATTTCCCTGGAGAATAAGAAATTTATTGAAAAGACTAAGAATTTAGTACGATGCAATTATGTAAAGTATATACATAGTTTCTTGTGACATCAAAGAATTAACAATATAGTTACACGCACAATATTAATTTTATATAGAGGAACACTGAAAATGATAGCCTCATTTAAAAAAATAAATTTCATTTTAGGTATATGACATCTTTCTAGTGCTAATAAAATTATACCTTAAAATACACTTAAATGTCAGGTTTATAAGCACATAAACCTAGCAATTATAGTATAATCAAGGATAGAGATAGTTTTTAATACTAAGTTTATCAAAGTTTAATTATCTAAACAATAACATATAAAGTTGAAAATATAATCCTAATTTTATGCTAAACTAATTATAAGTCCTAAATTAGAGCAAGTAAATTAAGAAAGTTCAAAAAATAAAAAAAGTATCTAGGCTGTCAGGCTATAATTAAATATAGATGTTATTTTAATTAAATTAAGTTATTATTTTCTCATGCAAATACAATTTGAGGGTTTTTCAATTCTAATTTAGAATGTGCTCACTTTCATGATGCAGTCTTCTATTTAGAGCAAATTCTTTTTTATGGACACACTAATTTGTATGATTGGCCAAGTTGTATACATGAGTCGTCGAATTTCCTAATTGACTCAACAACAAAATTTAACTTTAGATCCCCAAAAGTACTAAGGAATCTATCAAAACAATTTTTCTAAGTCTCAGTTTGGGTCAGGAAATCGACGTCTCATTTCGATTTTTAGTCTCAAACCTAAGGTTTTGCAAACAAATATCCAATTGGTCATTTTTTATAGAAATTTAAGTATTAGCCACTACCTAAACAAGCAATTCACAATCCAATTCTTCAGATCATACACAAGTAATTCACAAACAAAGATCAATTCAAAATAATCATTTAAATAACAATATAATTCGAATTAAAGCAATAAAGTATTAAGTACATGCTCTAAATCTTAGAATAGGTGGTTTAGTCTTCCATGAGGTAATAAACAACGGGAGAGAACAAAAGAAAATAAGTTTGAAGAAGAAAAAGAGAAGTTTTCTGCCTCAATTGTGAACCATCCCTGTATTTCATCTTTTTCGCTTATTTCTAGATGTCTTTCGGTTATCAATGGTTTGTGTACTCCTCATTGTCAGAAGTGAAAAGAGACTAATAACACTGAAAAACTCCATGCAGTTAGCTCAGAAAGTATAAATGATTGTCAGAAGGTCAGATGAAAATTGCTCTACATTAGGGTGTTCACCATCTTGCTCTTGGGTTGCACAAAGGTCGCACAGAGGTCCAAATGGACTAAAAAGTTTGTATTTTCACAGTTCTTTATTTGTTCTTGCTCCAGATCGTGTCCTACTTGTTTCATTTTTTCTTCAGCATTAAACATTAAATTTTAGATAGTAAATTGATCTTTAACCATAATTTAACGAAATTAAAATATTTTGGTCCCATTTTCTAAGTTTAGGCTTATAAAATTCTCAAATAATTGTAAAATAATTTGGCTCTTATCAGTATATCTAATAAAATATACATAATACATTTTTCGTGTCATACCAATCAATATAAATGAGAAAAAATGAATAAAAAATAATGATGTGACGTATCTAGAAATATGAAGGAAGGTTTAATTTTATGGGAAGGGATTCCTTAACAACGGGTTCTCTTGACAATCTTGACAATAAATCTTTAAATAAATATAAAAAATTTAAAAAAAAAAATCTTATAGATATTTTTGTCTACTTATAGATTGAAAGTGATTCAAATTTCATATAATTTCGTTATCGCTTCTAGTCCATCAAAATCCATCAAAATGTTATGCAATTTGTAACGATTTCAATTTAATTGTCTTTGATGGACTATCAAATGATAATAAAATTATATGAAATTTGAACCACCATCAATTTACAAGTAGAAGAACATATTTATAAAGTTTTTTTATTTTTGAAATTTTTTATATTTATTTGAAGATCCATTGTCAAGGTTGTCAAAATAGCCATTATCAAGTGATCCCTTCCCTATATATATATATATTGTGAATCTAATTTTATTTTATGAATCGAGATTTTCTGATAAGATTATCACGTTACAAAAACGAAACATTAACATTTTTTTTGTATTCGTAAAGATAAGATAAAGGGTTGGCTAGCAAAATCTCTTCTATGATACAATCGAATTTCATATTAGTTGTACTGATAATTCATAGGTAGATTTTTTATAGACCTCTTTCTATATATCTATCAATTATAGTAGCAATCAGTATTGTAAATAAATAAATTGCGCTTAACGAACGGATCACTAAACAATTAATCATTATATGATTGATTAACTGAATTTTTATGGATAATTTATTATTCATAATTTAATATATAGAAATATTAATAATTTCAACAAAAATCAATTATTTACACACTTGATGATATTTTTATGAATATCCGATTGAGTAAAAAATAACGAGGTCTAGTTTATATAAAGTTTTTAGTTTTGAAAATTAGAGTTCAAGTGAAATTTATATGATTTAAATGTACAATAGTATGTGAGCTGAAAAAATAATGGGTCAACTATGATGCATAATGATTTACCACTGATTATGACTAATTGACGAACAACACTGATAACCATATTCTACGTATCAATATCCAAAATATTTATTTTATCTTTTAGACCCATACAGTTATTTTTTATAAACTTCATAAAGGTTTCTGGTCCATTAATCATCATCAACTCTCGTGATAATTAATTAATTTCATCAAAACCGAATAATTTGCATTGACCAATAACTAAATGCGGTGCATTCTTATTGTTATATAAAAAGTGCAGATTTTTTTAAATATAATAATTATAAAAATCATATATTAATAATAAGAGTGATAAAAGTAAAATTTTAAATCTACGAATGACAAGCGTCACATCGTCATGGCGCGAAAACAACGCCACTTTGCCGCTGGCGTCTTTTTGAAACACGCCACTAACGGTGGCGCGTTTTTATCTCCTACAAATACCAACCGCTTATCTATTTGTGCATGTATTTATAAAATCCGTTTTTAGGTAAACGCGCCCTTTGGCGAAAGTGCACACCGCCATTCGTAGACTTAAAATTTTTCTTTTATCACTTTTATTATTAATAATATGATTTTTATAATTATTATATATAAAAAATCTGTAAAAAGTGACCACGTTTAGTTATTGATCTAAAATGATTGATTTTTGCATTTGAATTTTTACTTTCTATTGCCATTATTTTGAAATAAATATTAATTCTTACCATGAATCATGAAGTATTATGTGATAACAAATTAGTTTTGGCGTGAGGATATTTATGCTATCTATGTTAATCCGGCATGCTCATATTTTCCATCAACCATGAAGATTCTTTATATGATTTGGTGTCTCCAAGAGAAATGACCGCCTATTCATATTATTCGTTGTAAATTATCGTATATTATTCATGGCTCCAATACTCACATTTTCTTTTTTATATTTAAAGCTTCTACTTTCAAATCTCATGTTACTTGTTACTTGTTACCCGATGTAGGAGAAAGCTGCCAAAACCTTTTCACTTCAGGAAAACAAAAGTATGACAAATCACTCAATGCGAAGCTTTTATATATCCCCATCTTAGTGATTCTAACTCTTTATATATTCCAAGTTTTCAACTATGGTTAATGTGTTTTTTGCAGCCATCTTTTTTTTTTAAGATAAATACATACATATATTTTAAAATATATGTATATAACTTTTTTTTTAAAAATATATATATATATATATATAAATATATATAGAGTTATGCTACATTTAGTCGCGAAGTACAAAACTTTTTTGTACTTCGCGTCATATCTCCCATTTTCGAGTTCAAAATATCGATCCGACCGTTCAAAGTGTTCTTCATATTAAAATATATTTGGATACCAAATTTTACATTTTTTAGAAAAAAAAAATCTATTTTTTTAGGATTAGAAAATCATTCTTATTAAAAATTATAAACTCAATGTATTTTCATCCCCTCAATAAAAATAGAAATAAATTTCTAAAAAATGTAAACTTTGTCTCCAAATATATTTTAATATGAAGAACACTTTGAACGGTCGGATCGGTATTTTGAAATCGAAAATGGAAGATACGACGCGAAGTACAAAAACGTTTTGTACTTCGCGACTAACCGTAGCATTACTCTATATATATATATTAATACAGAGATTGCTATTTGTCAACTCAACAAATGATTTTGTTTTTATATTATAGTAATTATAAACGGCAGAAATTTTTTACGGACAGTCTACTAATGTAATTGTAAAAAAGAAAAAAAAAGACGAATTTAGTAACTCGATAATTATATGATGGGAGTACAACTACAAAGTTTCATTGATTTTTTTTCTTGCAATGGGAATCGACCAATTTTGAACGACAATAAGGTCTACATTCAGATCTACATCAACATTCGACAAATACAAGTGAGCACAAATAATTTTGGAATATTACATACATATATATCGTATATTTTTCTGTTGTATATATATTTTATAAAAAAAAATTATATTTAAACCCAATAAATTTATGATTTTTAATTACAAGTTATTTTCCAAAAGATCATGCTAACACGAATTATTAAAAGAAAAAACGTTCCTAAATTTTCACAGTATTAATTCACACTAGAATCAGATAATACTTGTCTAAAAGTGCGACTGTAGATCGGTAGATGGCTCGTAGCCGTTGCTACACATATGAGAAGGGGCAGTTAAACCAAACTAGAGTGTTAAAATAATTCGTCCGGGTCAGATCCGATCCATCCGATCCCGTGACCGCGATCCGCCCCCATCCCGACCCATGCTCAAAATCCGTCAGATTCGTGATCCATTCTAGCACGGACGCGGGCAAAAAAATTTGAAAAAAATCTGTGCTAGACCCGACCCGTTTTGGACCTGTCCCGACCCGATCCGTTTTGGACCTGTCCCGACCCGACCCGCTCCGCCCCGCCCAACCCGTGATAACCCGCCCCGACCCGACCGGAAAACTCGTGCAAACCGTGCAAACCCGACCCAATACCCGGTAACCCGGGAAATTCAAAAAAATGCGGGAAAATACGGAAAAATGCGAGAAAATTAAATTTTTTTATCAAAATATATTATAGTTATATATTTTTAATAATTATTTTTAAATTTTTCGGATTTTTTTAGAATTTATTTGAATTTTATTGGGTTATTTTTGAATTTTGAAAAAAAAAACCCATCGACTCATCCCGTCCCCGCCCCAACCCGCCCGCTCCGACCCGACCTCCCCGTCCGACTCGACGACTATAATATAACTATAATATATTTTTTTATCAAAATATATTATAGTTATATATTTTTAATAATTATTTTTAAATTTTTCAGATTTTTTTAGAATTTATTTGAATTTTATTGGGTTATTTTTGAATTTTGAAAAAAAAAACCCATCGACTCATCCCGATCCCGCCCCGACCCGACCTGCAGACCCGTCCGACCCGACGGGTCTAGAACAGTTGCGGTCAAACCTCCAAAATGGACCCGTGCTAACTCATCCCGTGAAAACCCGTTAATCCGTCCCGTCAAAACCCGCCGACCCGTACAAACCTGTCCCGTCCCGACCCGATCCGACCCGACCCGTTTTTGATACACTAAACCAAACCGCATTTGTTTATTTGAACCATATATAAGATGTGGCGATTTTCAACGCGTGATGTTTGAAGATGAATATCAATATATGATGTCGGTGATAAAAAAAAAACGTTTCCAAAAGCTTTGCAGCAGCCAGCAGGAGAAACCTTCGCTCATATTTTGTTCCCCTCCTTCCAGTCTATTTCCTTCATTAAATGCTACCATGACTTGTGTGTAAAAAACTAGAATGCCCCCAAGAAAAAGACAACGCGGTCGGTGGTCAGTAGCTAGCACTCTGATTTCTGAAACAGATTTCCTGTCCCACCATTTGTACAACAATGCGTCTTGCGGGTAATTTCATAATTCAGAAAATATAGGTGCCGGTATGTTATCATTTTCGAGACAAAAATGTCATCGTATGCGAAAACTATTTTTGATTGTTTTTTTGGTCTTTAACTTAGAAGTTTCTTTCTCGTGATAAGCCGATTTGTTGAAAGCTTTGATGTTATTTTAAATTAATTTCTTTATTTTTATTATCATATATGAATTAAATATAGGTAGTACTGGTACACAAAGGAAGATTTGTTGTATAGAGATCTCGTAGGAAGATTTAGACGGTTTATTTTAATCTAGACGATTGTAGAGAAATCTAAATATGAATTTTGATGTATATAGTTTATTATTGTTAAATCAGAAATGTTGATAGATGATCGAATGATTTACAATAAAAAAATCGCATAGCTCCATAGAGAAAACTCTACAGAGGATATCGTTTCGTAGATGAAGGGCATAGGCTCCCCTTTTGCTCTTCAGCCATCTAATCCAATTTATTCATTATCTGTTACTTTACCTGCTTAAACTGCTCATCTCGAATCTGATTGATCTTAATCGAGATTTGAACTTAAGATGCTGAGAATTTGATCGAACAATAATCATTTAACAATAGTAAGTAGTTAATAGAATGGGGTGCTCGGTAGATAAATATTTTATAAATATAAACAAATAAATCATAATTTTTACTAATTTTCGTAAATTATGGGGTTACCATGCTCCCTGGCAAAACCTCTTGGTTACGTCCGTTACGAAGGGTGTCAATGAGTTTGGTACAAGTTAGATGAAGATATTTTAATTATTATATTCATTTAAAATTACTTTTATTCATATCATATCCTTATTAATAAAAATTAGACTTATCCATATCTTATCTTTATCCGTTAAAATAAATAGATATTGAAGCGGTAACATATACTAGTAAATTTATATTTTAGGGATAATTTATCAAAAATATTGTAATTGTGATATAGTAGTGTGAATAGAGGTATCAATGGGTCGGGTCGGGTCACATTATTTTATTATTTTTCTTGACCTGATCCGAACCTGATCCGATTAAATTCGGATAAATTTTTTTTGACTCATACCCGATTCGACGGGTCATGGGTTGACCCGACCCGACCCGTGTAAAATAATTAAATTTTTATATAATTTTAAGCAATAAAATATTAATTAATTTATAATTAATCTTAATTAGTATATAATTAGTGTTTATTTAAATTTAATTAGTCCTAAATCATAAAATTACTTTAAAAAATATAATTAATCAGGTCGGGTCGGGTTGACCCGAACCTGACCCGACTCGATTCGGATCAAAAATATTAAACCCATATCCGACCCATTTATTTTCGGGTCATGTTGGGTCGGATCAGGTTCGTATTAAGAATTGACACCCTAAGTGTGAATCTTAATTGTAATTCGAGTAGAGTATAAAATATAACGTGATTTACAATTAAGAAAAAATTTCTTTACAATAATAAGAAATTGACTTCGTATTATCATATACTTCTCTCAAATACGATAATTAATAGTTCAGAATGTGCTAAAAAATATTACTACATATATAAACTAACTATTATTCGAAACCTTATTGCTACTATATCTAATATATATATCAATAATATAAGTTAACGATTTATTACAAATGGTCTAGTAACTCAAATGATAACTAACTAGAATAATCGCAAAGAGATTATGAATTCAAACCACCATAGACACAAAAAAAAATTTATGAGTTAGACTTACGACTTACCACACTGTATCTGTATGATGCTCAGAAAAACAAAGAGGGATTTAAAACTTGTCCGTACAAGCGAGTAGTTGCAGTCGGGTGGCGTTTGTGGCGTGTCGAAACATTTTTCTATCATGTCTCCATTGATTTTTTTTGTTTTTTAAAAGAGAGGAAAAGTCTCCAGTCGTACGATGCTTGACCGAAGACCTAGATAAGTCTGAAATTAATCACATTGTAGATAGCGTTACCGAACTGTTTCACGTGGAGCAGGACATAAAATTGCGCCTGCAACGGGAATAAATGTATAACACCAATTATTAAATATAAAAATTGTTATAATATGGACAACATGAAGACCACCAGAGCAGTGTGAATCTTACATGTGGCAATCGGTGGGTTGGGTCAGTTCGGGTTCGGGTTAAGTTAGGCGGGTCGGATCAGTTTGATTTTTCCGAAGAAATCGGCGGGTCGGGTCGGGATCAATTTACATATTATATTTTTTTTAGATCTTTAATATATTTCGATTGGATTGAAAGTCATTTGATTTCGGGTTGGGTTGGATCAGGTCGGATTCGGATCGGATCAAATTAGTTTGATTTAAAAAAAAAATCAGATCGGATCGATTTCGAATCCAAACGAATCAGACATATTTCTCGGATCGAGTCAGATTCTGCCTGTGATAGCAGGGAATAGTTAATTAAAAATTAAAATCCCCGCCAATTATAAGTGAATCCGGCTTTGCCAATTTTTATTAAATAGCTTCAAACGAATAGTAATTTATTCATTAAGTACGACGGACACAGACCCATGTCACAATCTGAGAAAAGAGATTCAAATTCAAACAAAGCATATCGTAATCAATCAGAGGTCGTATCAGGGATCAGTAATTACTCCAACTTTTGAGAAATTGGGATGGATCTGATCCTTATATACCTGGAAGATAACACCGTAGGAAAAAAGTATGTTGTCATTTTGCTTCTAATTTTTCTATAAAAGGGCTGATAAGCAGCGGCGGAGAAAAAAAGAAGTCTGAGAAGTATCTAACCTTCTCGACCCCTATAACTGCATGAAAGTTACAGTTAAATTTTATCATATATTTTTATTTTATAAAATATATTGATCCTTCATAATTTATTAATTATAATATTCTATTAGAGATGTTAATGGGTTAGATTGGATCGGGTTCAGGTTAGATCGGATTCGGATCGGATCATTATTATTTTTTTAATCTGATCCGAACCCTACCTGATTACATTTGGGTCAAATTTTTTTGATCCATATCCAACCCGACCGGGTTACGAGTCGATCTGACCCGACCCGTGTAAAATAATTAAATATTTTTATATTATTTTAAGCAATTAATTATTAATTAATCTTAATTAATATATATTTAAGCTTTAATTAGTAGTAAATCACAAAATTACTTTCAAAAATATAATTAATCGGGTTGAGTCGGATTGATCGAATCCGATCCGATTCTGATAAAAAAAAATTAAACCATACTCGACCCATTTATCTTCGGTTCAAGTAAAATTAACCCGACGGATCAGATCAATAATTGACATCCCTATGTTTTGTAACATAATTCGCATCTCAACCCCTATATAAAAATTCTGATTTCGCCTTGATGAAGTGATAATGGGCAGTAATAAATTAATAAATTAAATTAACAACAAGCTGAAATGGAGCCAGGCCAGGTGCAGCCAATTAATTCACATATATTTTATTATTGTTTGAAATACGTTAACCACGTTGGTAAATCTTTTTGTCCCCTTGCCTTCTATTATTTTGGGAATCGGTTAATTTTTAAGGATTAGAATCAAAATTTATCTCAAATCTTATTTTAATCATTAGTTTAGTATTGAGATTGAAAAAAGTATGGAATAAAAATGAGTTGCATTGAATTAATGAAAAAAAAAATTAATTCAATGATTAAAATAAGACTTAAAATAAATTTTGATCCCAAACCCTGAAAATTAACCGGTTGCATCATTTTGTGCTTTCTCAGTTGGATGTTTTCCTTGTTTGAGTCGAAAATATGCTGTGCTTATGTGGCGGTGCAGACGATTTGTTTTGTAGGGGACATGCAATAATTACAACCGCTCTAAAATATAAACTTTACTTTTTTTTTTCTTTTTCAAAGAAAAAGACCGGTGATATGGTATCCGCAATAACAACAATAAAGTCTTTAATTTTAAATAAATTAAAATAAACTAAAAATAAAACTCAATCGAAAAATATAAAATCAAAGATCTAATAATGATCCAACTTAAAAAAAATTGTACTTCATAATGATTCATCCTTGATCTATGGGAAGTAGGAACTGAAATAAAAACCCCCAATCAGACTTGGCTTTATTGCTTAATCCCGCCTTTAGGATATACTATACTTTTCTCACACGCTATACCTTTTTTTCTTTTTCCAACTGTGACACCTTTATATCTTCCTTTGCTTACTGCTTCCATCTTCTTCTTTTTTTTCTCTTTTTATTTTGATAAGTTATCTAGCTTTTGTCATGTGATATGCTTTTCTATATATATTTTTTTTACTCAATACATCGTTTGGACTTCATTTGCTGCTTTTTGGAAATTGAAGGACAGTTATGCTTAACCATTTCGCTTTCAACTAGCAGTCTAGGTGGATTGTATTTAACTGAAGCAGCGGCTACAAAAATGCTTGAATATTTAGGAATTGTTTGGTACCCTTACCCTATAAATAAAATTGAGAACTACTATGATACTCTTAAATTAACCGATGATATACACGTGGGCTGTCCCAACTAGACTCTATGGGCTACATTCCAACCATAATTCCAGTATCATGATCAGACCCAAAACCCAGTTTATGTATGGTCCAAACTACAGTTCATCAAGAGAAACTCTGGCATCTTACAGTAGAGAAACTCTTTTACAGGCTTATGGTAGACTGGGCCTCAAAGAGAAAACTCATTGATCGATTGAAATAAAGAAATACAAAAACCAATAAAAGCAGTATGTAGATGATAGTATGATACTTTCAGTTAAAACATGAGCTCAGTTGGATTTATCATTTGTGTGTTTGCGGTGTATGGATCAAATCAAATCATCAGTAAATATGCAAGTTGCTCTGAGCAATTATACTCTTTATTCCCATTAATTTTGAACCGATTTGCAATTAATTCCAGAGAAATGGGGATGGTGAATTAACTGAGAACTATGGGCTGGTCTCTTGTGACCGAAACAGCTGCCAGAAACAACATAATTAGACAAAAAAAAAAGTAAATCATTGAAAAAGTAGCGCAGAGCTGGGAAGATTTTTCCATTCGAACTTTTTTTTTTCATTCTCCTGTATATGTATACATGTTCAAGATATGAAGGAATTTCTATACCCTCGCCCCCCAACTAAAAATCTCAGCAAAAAAAAAAATGTACTCCTAATTTCTTCTATTCTAGTTTTCCTACTAAATCCAGGATAGTCGACCTTGCATCAATCCTTCAAAAAGCTGCTCATGTCGCTCCTCTTTCTTTTGTTCCAAATGATATAACTTTGCAAACACCCCCACCATTGGTGCCGTATTGTATGTACACGCTTCGGTTTGCATGTAGTTCCCTCTCCGATCATCAAACCTATCAAACGCATTCGGGCCCCCGACAATAGCACCGATAAGCACGTTAGGGTTTTCCGTTTGCCTAATGTACCACACATCAAATCCCTGTATGCACCCAATAAATCCCTTGTCCTGCTTAAAAGCCACAGTAGATGCTGCTCTGTGGTGCACTTGTTTCGGGAATTTCTGCCCGAAGCCTACTAGGTAGCTCATGCCTTCTGGGTTGGAGCCCAAGATGTAGTCGGCTTGCGATTTTGCAAAGAAGAGGAGTTCCTCGGCTGGTACTGGGCCAGTTGGGCATCTGAGCTGTTGGTTTGACCTGGATAGGTAGTCTGAGAAGGCCGTCAGAAGGAATGTTGCACCAACAACATATTGTAGATTGTTCCACTGACGAACAAACAATAAACCGCCGGGTGTGCGGCGCACGTTGTTTTCATCCTTGTTTTTGCCGAGACACGAGCAAAGGTAGTACTCTGCCTTCGACCGGAATTCCTCAAGCTTCCTTGTTTGGTTCTTGGTAAGACCTCTTCCTTCCAACAGTAGCTGCAATTGAGCAATCAATTATTGTCATGACTTTTATTTCTTTGTTTCCTTTTTCTGTTTTTTTAGAGAAATTGATTACAACAAAGAGATGGCTATTGTCCTTCTCGGACCCATATCTATCTAACTAAAGATATAATTAATTTATACATCTCTTTCATTTTTAATTTGACGCGTCTTTTCTATCCATTAGGACGAGTATCAAATTTCTTCTGGTATATATGCTACGCATATCTCTATAACTGTATAATTATATTTCTTTCTTCCTATGATTTCTGAATCAGTATTTTTATTCTGATTTATTCTCGTGGGAGCTCATTAGGTGTGAATTCCATTAGGTGATTCAGATCCAAAGAAAAATAGCAACCTAAATAAGAAAGATGGAAGTACAAGATGTCGCTCTCGAAAATGAAAATATGCTCTGCTGGTACCGAGTTTGTTAAAGACACTCTCAAATTGATGATGCAAAAGGTTGTTGCTATTAATTAGTGATAACCGCTACAATTAAAGTGTATGATCTAAGAACGAATTAAAACTAACAGCCATTGGTACTAGACAAAATCGTCACAATCATGATTGGAAAAAAAGTATAAAATGTCGAGACAAACGTGACACTTTTATTTAATATTTAAGTGAAAGGTGTGTTTACTGTCAATATGTCCTATATTTTGATGTTCCTTTCAGTGATGACCAGCAATTAATAGCAAATGCTTTTAATTTCAAGCCTAAAGAAAAATAATGAAATAAAAAGAAGAGAAAAATTTAGGAGGTAAGACATAAATTCTCGAATTGGAAATGCTGGAAATGATTAGATGGATTCGTATTGACAACCTAGAGTTTCAATTATATGGCACTTTGAACCTAATCAAAATTAAATCAGTCAGCTAATCTCTAAACTACTACAAATTTTAGATTGGTCAGAGAAAAAAAAAGGAGAACCTAGTTGAACATACTCATGGAGACTGTCTCAAATTCCTGCAAGTTTGGTTAGTTTATTTAAGATTAAATATCTTTTCACCTGTTTACAAGAATCTGGTTTCCTATTTATAATTAAGATATGGATGACTAAGCAGGACTGAGGAACGGTTCAAATAATAACTGAGAATGATATTGATTATACATTTTTTACACTTTTTTTTTTTTTTGAATTATTCAGAATCATCTTGAGGACGCAATTAAGAATCTCTAGTTGAAGAATAAAAAGTCAAAACGGATCTTGGATTTGTATTAAAAGGCTATAAAGGTAGAATTCCATGTGTATCCTTGAGAAAACTTGAATTATCCTTTCTGAGTTCATAACATCATTTTATCCAACTTATAAAATCTCTTATATTTACTCAATTCAGATCATCTTTTTCCATTAGAATAGATCCACAATTTTATTATTTTTCCTTTGTAGAATTACAAAAACAGGATAGTAAAACAACATGGTTATTATGCCTTGTGCGTAAATAACAACAACGACTAGTGGTAATAAATATGATGGTCACGCTGGACGGGGAATTTTGAGAAAAAAAAAGAAGAAGCTTTATACCCTTTTACTTGGTGGCTTTAATGAAGAAATAGTGGGATATATTAGTTCATAATTTATTAATAAGGCTTTTCATATTAGTTTAAAAATGATTACTTTTAAATTTAAATATATTTAATATATTTGAAATTTTTATTGGGTAAACATTAGTTTGTTTTCAATTTAAGAGGATAAATATAATATCTTATTGATTTGGCAGGCAGGATTGTAATTATAATGTTTTAAATGGTATTTATGATATTATTCTTTATAAAATTAGAGAGCGCACCGTCGTGGCATATTTTTAGAACAGGTAGCATCGTTGTTAAAGTCAAAGCGTTAGGAAACCAGTCTGTTTCTTTCATAATAACTATAATTAAACGCGCATCAATATAAAAAAAGAGAAGGATAAGTGGAGAATGGGTTATTTTGACAACCTTGACAATGGATGTCTAAAAAATATAAAAAAATAAAAAAAAAAAAAATTATAAATGTGTTTTTCTACCTTTAAATTAATGATCATTTAAATTTCATTATCATTTGATAGTCCATCAAAGATCATCAAATTTTCATATAATTTACAACGATTTCAATTTAATGATATTTGATAAACTATCAAACGATAATGAAATTATATGAAATTTGAATGACCATCAATCTAAAAGAAGAAGAACACATCTATAAGCTTTATACCCTTTTACTTGGTGGCTTTAATGAAGAAATAGTGGGATATATTAGTTCATAATTTATTAATAAGGCTTTTCATATTAGTTTAAAAATGATTACTTTTAAATTTAAATATATTTAATATATTTGAAATTTTTATTGGGTAAACATTAGTTTGTTTTCAATTTAAGAGGATAAATATAATATCTTATTGATTTGGCAGGCAGGATTGTAATTATAATGTTTTAAATGGTATTTATGATATTCTTCTTTATAAAATTAGAGAGCGCACCGTCGTGGCATATTTTTAGAACAGGTAGCATCGTTGTTAAAGTCAAAGCGTTAGGAAACCAGTCTGTTTCTTTCACAATAACTATAATTAAAAGCGCATCAAATATAAAAAAGAGAAGGATGAGTGGACAATGGGTTATTTTGACAACTTGACAATGGATGTTTAAGAAAATATAAAAAAATTTTAAAAAATTTATAAATGTGTTCTTCTATTTTTAAATTGATGATCATTTAAATTTCATTATCATTTGATAGTCCATCAAATATCATCAAATTTTCATATAATTTACAACGATTTCAATTTAATGATCTTTGATGAACTATCAAACGATAATGAAATTGTATGAACATCAATCTAAAGGAAGAAGAACACATCTATAATTTTTTTTCTATTTTTTTTAGAGATCCATTGTCAAGATTATCAAAATAACCCATTGTCAACTGATCCCTTCTCATAAAAAAAATCTGTCTAAGAGAGAATATGTGTCAAAGATCATATTACTTGAGGGGGGGGGGGGGGTCTCTGACCATGGATTATATTGACAATTTTAACAATGAATTTTTAAATAAATATGAAAAAATTTTAAAATAAAAAACTTATAATTATGTTACTTATAAATTGATAGTGATTTAAATTTTATATAATTTCATTATTATTTGATAGTACATCAAAAACCATCAAAATTGTATACAATATGCAACAATTTCAATTTAATGGTCTTTGATGGACTAATAAACATTAATGAAATTACATAAGATTTGAATCACTATAAATCTATAAATAAATAAAAAACATATGTATAAACTTATTTTTATTTTGAAGATTTTTTTTTTAAATTTATTTTAAATTACATTGTCAACAATAATATTGCTAGAATTTTCTATCTCACAGCCTCATAAGGCTCTGTCACTGCACACTGGTTGATACAATATCAGAGCTTAATTATAAAAATAACTCTGGTTTGACTTGTATTGATCAATGATCATACTTTTGTAATAAAAATAACTCTGTTTTAAAATATTTTTGTATTGATCAATGATCATACTCATTACCAAACAAAACGAATCCATGTGAGATGACTTTCAGACTAATGCTATTTGAATATCTGTGAATTTTTTAATCAAATATTTAATTTTGTGGTTTGAGTGGTACGAACTTCGAATTGATCCTACTTGCGTCTACTTCACTTTATCACTGTCATGAAGATAAAATTTATTGAAATGAAAACTAACTCAATCCTGTACTAGTCAATTAATATTTCTTTCATGGAAGACCAATTCAGACAAATCAGTTTCGTTTATCCATTTAATTTGGATCAAGTCAATTGTAGACCAAAACAAATGCTAATCCAGTTGGAATTAATGTAATAACTAATAAGTAATATGTAAGACAGGGATAACATCAAATTTATGTAGTAAAAAATAATTTTTTTTTATCTAGATGTTCTATTTTTTTTATTCAAACACTTTTTATAGATCGTTTCTGATATCGCCACCGATATAAGATATGATCTAAAAGAAGCTCATCTCAAAGGAAAAGGAAACAAATATGAGCGTGTGAGCGAAAGTTGGGTCAATATCTAGCGCCGAGTGTGCTTTTGCCCAATTCAAGTCTGAACACAAGAATAAGCGTCTAGATCTCTATAATTAATGCAAACACGCAACACGAGGAATATATACATAATATATAATTATATATTCTCTGAATTGCCGGGGATATTGTAGGACCATATATTGCAACAAATTAAAGTCGTTCAAAAGCATATTTATTTCATGGCGATATGCTGTGCATCTCACACGCAAAATTCAGAAACTGTGCAACAAATTCAAAAGCTATATCACGGCTTAATTAATTAGTTAGTTAGTATGTAATATCCTAATATCTGTGTTCCTCAATTGAACTAATTCTTATTTCAGTACTTTACCAGCTTTTAAGTTTTAACTTAAGAAGAGCATACTTGAAAGAGGCAAAAAGTTGTGATTCATAGTCATAGAGGTAGGCAGCAGAGAGTACTGGTATGGTAAGGGGAATACCTTAGAAGCCAAGACTTGTAAACCAGCATACTTGATATCCCAGCTGAACTCTGACACTGCCCACCCGGTCCCACCAAATTCATCGCCATTTTTCACCACGTATTTCACATAGCGGTCGCTGCCGGTGGCCCAATGCAGCCAGAGAGCTGCCCAGAGCAGCTCATCTCCGTACCCGCTCACCGAGGGATAGTAGCTCTTCACTGCTCTCACGCTCTTGTCGTACTTCCCACGGTACTTGTCTCCGAACTCGAACAGCTGCCGAGATTTCAAAATTTCAGAAATTGCAATTTTAATTGCTTCTTTGCGATTTTGTTTATCGCAATAATGATCTCAAACAGTGATGCATAGCATCGCAATAATCAAAACAGTATGTATTTTTTGATGGCCAAGTTTAGCAATAATTTGAAAATGGTAATACGAGCAATACACTATGTATATTTGTTAGCCAAGGTTAGCAATATTTTGCAAGTTATAAGAAACGAATGCATATGAACTAATGTAATTTTCTGGGCCAAGAGATATCAGTGCAATTCTGTAAATATAATTAATTAATATTTTATTCACATATTTTAGTCGATGGCAGACATTTCGCCTACCAGTTGAAAAAGAAAACGGACCAAAAAAAGGTGATAGTTTGAAACTTGAAGGAACATTTATAAAGGCAACTTTCAGTTAAAGCTAATTATATAGAATTAGAATTCTGTTATGCTTTAGTTTTTAAGGTGCATAGAAATAGTACTAATAATATGTCGAGCAATTCTTTTTTTTTTTAAACATAGAACTGCATTTTCAACTTAGGAGCAGTTGTAGGCTTGTAACCTTCGTGATAGAAAATTAGGAAAGGAAAAAAAAGTAAAATTGAATATATATCTCTTAATACATCTCATTTCAATTTGAATATTTACCTCTTCAAATTTGAAAATTAGATATTTCTCACTGAAAATGTCAAAACTTTAGATATTTACCCATAACAAGCATCATCCTCATAAAAATTAAATTAACTATTAATTAAAATTATAATAACAAAAAAATACCCTCTTGATGATTCAAAATATTTTTTATTTATACGTAAATGTTTTTGCTAATTATATTACTTCAGTGTTGTACAAAATTATCACAAAATCATAATTATAAAATTATTTTTATCGCTATAGATATGAATTTCATTGGGTAGGCACTAGTTACGGTAGGACTGATTTGTATCAATTTTGGATTGTGTCAGTTTTAATTCGTAAAAATTTGTTACTTTATTTGAGGACACATTTACATACAGTTGGAGCTCAAGAAGAGAGAGTAAAATAAGTTATAATATAGCATCAATACAATGTGCATAGCAAAATAAAATAATTTAATACACTATCATTGATTTTGTAGCGGTGCAAGTTGTTTGGATGCACAAAAAAATATAAAGGTGTTTTTATCCCATTATAATTATAATTTATTATTAATTTAATTTTTATGAGGATAATACTAATTATGGATAAATATTCAATGTTTTGATAATTTTTGGGATAAATATTTAATTTTTAAATTTGAAAGGATAAATATTCAAATTGGAGTGTGTTGAGAACTATATAATCAATTTTGCCAAAAAAAAATATATATATGTATACCTGCTCAGCATGGCGTAGGAGCAGCTGAGAGTAATGTGGGTCGGATTCTTTGAAAACAATGGATGCTGCAGCCATCGCTGCAGCAGTCTCAGCTGCCACCTCAGAGCCAGGATTTTTTGTGTCGATCTTGTATGCGTGCCTTGATGTGGTCATGTCCTCTGGCCTTTGCCAGCAGTAGTGGTCTGCGTCCCCATCTCCGACCTACTTTGTTTTGTTGATTGAATCATTAAAGTTCTCATAAACCATTGAATTAAAAGTGTAAATTGTTGGAGGGTTAGAGACTTAAGAGTCATGCATAGCTTTTTATTTGCAAAGGGGTTATACTTGCGAAGCTAAATTGCTAAAAGTTGTTGATAACGCTACCAAAACCAAATGCACCAAAAAAAATAATAGCAAATGCATGCTACTAATTTCATTGATCATAAGACAATCTACCACATTCATTGTCAATAATACACAGTATGTATATATATTTACTTCTTGTGATAGGAGAATTATTTTATGGCCACACTCAACAAAAAAATGTAGCAACTGGAATACGTATTTTTTTTATTTAAAAAAGGACAAAGGTGTGTACCTGTACCCACAAGACATTGGGCTCGGTGTGAGCCTTGATGAAATAGTCAGTGCCCCATTTGATGGCCTCCAAAGCATGGCCATATTCCCCCATGTTTTTAACCTCTGCGCCATACTCTAAAATGCTCCATGAGAGCATGGTAATGGTGAAGGCCATGGGAAGCCCAAATTTGATATGGTCTCCTGCGTCGTAGTAGCCTCCTACCAAATGTACCTAACATTGCAAACGACATGTGCATTTGACTATGACATTCTAGTTCAGAGAAAATGAAATTGTACTTGAACCCAAGAATTAATAAAAATATATCACTAAAGGCAGTATATACATAGCATGGCAGTCTCTATCCTTTGATTTAATTTGGTGTTCATTCTTTACATTAAAAATCGCCGATGATTTGGATGATTATTTTCTGGTTATTACGGGTGTTTGGTGCCATCACTTTAGTCCTGATGATTTTGTATATATTGCACGGAAGTTGCATGCTAATAAAAAAAAATGGGGGTTAAAAATTACATAAGAATAACATCACATCTCCCTCCAACCAATCTAACTACCATGCGGTATAAGATATATATTTTGGGTCTGACATTTCTGCTATGAAACAAAAAGATGTCGATTAAGACGTGGCTACTGAATCAACAGTTTTATTTGGTTCTTGATGCTTTTGCTCGAAGAAAACAATGAACAACCAAAAAAATAATAACATTAAACGAATATGTGCTCTTAAAACGGATTTGTAAAAGTAACGCCAGCTATCATGGAATATAATTAAATAATGATTTCATATCAGAAGTAAAATGAAAATCCAAACACCAAAAATATCATATTATCTGTAACTTCAGCCATCATTTGGGATGATTTTCAAATGTCAACAAAACGATTTAAGACGATAGAAAAACAATGAATGAAGTAATCAAAAGATGCAAATTAAGAAAATATAGAATTTACAAACTCACCCCTTGTTCGAGACCATCGATGAGGCCAGAGTGACCCCGCCATATCACTCTTTGATTGTATGGTAAATGCCCCGATCGTTGCGCTTCAAAGTATAGAAAACTCTTCGTCAACGCATCTCTATAATTAAATCCACCTCTTGCCACCATAGGTTGAAGAACTAAGAAACAGAGCAAGTTGCATAGTACTCTTGTTATCTTCTCTCCTTTTGTTCCCATCATTAGCACAGATAGAAACGAGTGATGGTTGGAGATGGACGAGAGGATAATGAGATTTTCTCTTAATTTTTTTGCCTTTTGGGGTTTGGGATTTTGATTTTGAATTGTGAAAAACAGAGGACGGCTTTCAATGTAGGAAGCATGAGCCAATCATGGGTTTGATGCACTGACGCGCTATCCAATTATTTTCTTTCTTGAGTTTCTCTTCTCAATAGGAGTACATTGAATAGGTCAAAATGAGCAGAGGTGTGTAAGGGGAAGGTACTAAAGGAGAAAGATTTGTTGTGTTGGTCCTACTTAAAAGAGATGCTTCGAATGGAATAAGTGAGAACAGAGAGAGAGAGGGAGAAACAAGATTGTATAGCCTTTGAGGAGCTTATATATGTATTTGTTGTTTGGTCAGGGGAAATAGTGGAACTAGGAGAGAATAACGTGTCATGTAGCTTCAATTATAACAAAAATAATCAAGTGAATGACTAATTATAAGGATTAACAAATAAATATGCTAAATAGTTCCGTGACTAATTAATAGGAACTATTCAACCGCTGTGTGCTTCTCTCCATTTTCTTTGGTTGGTAAAATGTGACCATTGTCACCTATTCCGGATGGTTCCTACTTGAACACTACGGGAAGAAAATGTTTAAAACTTGGTTTTACTTTTTCCCCTCAATCTCAGTCCCTATCTTTCTATTCTGGTTTTGGTGAAGAAATTTGGCTGCACATGGTGCAAACATCTATATTTAATGCTGTTTAGGCTCTCATTACATGTTAACTATAATATGGTTCGAATTTTTTGTTGGTATTGTATTTTATTTATAATGACTATGATAATCTGATCTCGAGTTCTTTTTTATTTTATTTATAAATGGCGATATATATTAGTAACAGCATGTTCTAAATTTGAAAAAAAAATAAAAGGATTTTTAAACACTAATACAATGTTCAGCTTTTAAGTTTGTTATATTTTTGAAAAATATAAATTAGGTAAACTATAATTGTTTTAAATGATTAGTAAAGGGAACTTCATCATTCTTTTTGTATTTTGTAAATGGTATGGAAAGATAATTCAAAATTCAAAGCGAGACAAGAAAATATTTCACAATCTAGTTGATAAAGTGGAGGGGTACATTGATAATGGTTTTTTTTTTTTATAATCTTGACAATTAATGAGATTTTAAATAAATATCAATATTTTCTAGATATGTTCTTTTACTTATAGATTAGTAGTGTTTCAATATTTTCATATAATTTCATTATCATTTGATAGTCCATTAAGGACCATCATTTTTTATACAATTAATGAAGGCTTCAAATTAATGGTCTTTGATGAACTATGAATGAAATTATATAAAATTTAAAACACTATCAATCTATAAGTAAAAAAATATATATATATCCATAAACTTTTTTCTTTTTTAAGATTTTTTAATATTTATTTAAAAGTCCGTTATCAAGATTATCAAAATATCTTATCAAGATTAACAAAGGCTAGTCTTACTTCTCTTTGAGTTCTTTTTTTATCCTTGATTAAAATTGTCAAACTTGAGTCAATAATTTAAATGTTATTAAATTGGAGACAACAATGTTTTGAATAATATTTTGCTTATAGTAAATTACCATATTTATGATAGTACTTAAATAATTACATGCAAGATACACTAATTCTATTAAAATGGTGAGCTTGTTTGATTTTTTGCATAAGATTTCACATACGAATGAATTTATCTAAAGAACTATGAAACGAGATAAATCTAAAAAGGAAAAATCATTATTTTGTTAAATTTAGAAGGGATAAAATAATTATCCTCCAAAATAAATTATTCGTTAAGCTTTCCGAGATAAAAACAGTTTTGAAAGTATAAAATAGATTTGACAGGCAATCACAACATTTGTGTGAACTTCAAACACAATATCGGAGTTCCCGGCTAAGTACAAATAAATAGTTCAATTAGTATTAATAGTTATTGAAGACAATGATAATAGTTATTCTAGAAAGTACAAAAAAATGATTCGGAAAATACCCATATTCTTAAAAATGGACGCCTAACTATTTAAAATTCAAAATCAACATTGTCAGTATTAATATATACTTAGTATTAAGGAATGAACTTGATAATATTTTGGACTTCAACTGAAATAAAAAATATTACAACTCTTAAATTCTTACTATTTTTACTTTGTAATTACGGTATTAGCATAAAAGTACTATAGTTATTGTTACCTTTATAATAAATCAAGGTAGTTTAATAAATATTAATATTATTATATTATAACTATTGATACTCTAATATGGAACTATTATCACTAATATATTCTTAGTATTATATATTCAAACCAAAGCATTAACACTGAAATTTTATAACTATCAGTACATGAAAAATAAATGAAGATTATTTCATAAATATTAACATAATTGGATTAGACCTATTAACACTGGTTACTTTGAACTATTTATACTGTAATATCATAAATATCCACAATAATATTTTCCAACAGTTGTTACTAGCAACTAAGAGAATTAATAGTATCATATTCTAACTTGCAACACTTGAAAAACAAATAAAAAATTTCACACAAACTGTGAAGTTGATAAGTCAAAATCACATATATATTCTGATAGAATTTGGTATCTAAAACTATACCATTTTACCCTTTTTATGCATTTTTTAGTTCAATTAGTTGATTTAGTTTGGATATTACACAAAGTTCGAGATACTGCCATGTTTCTTTGATTTCAGGACTTTTGGAGCATTTTGGGAATATTTGGATGAAGATGGAGTAAGCTAGGCGCAACTAGAACAATGAAGATCTTGCTGGAGAAAAATTGCATGAACCTTTTGACCCAAAAAGTTATCTTTTCGGGTCGAAAAGAGCTCTCTCAAGAAACCGCGTGAACTTTTTGGGTCAAAATCTTTTCTTTTTGGGCCGTAAAGAGCGGTTCTGTTTCGCCCCTGAAAGAATCCCTTCGCCCCAGAAGGCTCCAGATTTGATTTTAAACAGAGGAGAACGCCTCCAAAAGTCCATAACCGTCCTAGGACAGATCTGAGAGGAGTTTTTCAGTTTCTTTGAGAGTTTTGGAGAGAGGAGAAGAAGAATAGAAAGGAGAAAAGGAGAGAAAAAGAGTAGAGAAGAAGAGATTGGATTGATCAACTAGTTTCATTATTTTCTATGCTTTTGAACTCTTTTAATTTCTGAATTTCATTTGTGCCTTAGCCATGATCGGCTAAGGATTTTTCTAGGGTAGATTAGGGATGTAATTGAAACTCTTGACATGATTAGTTGATATTTTTACCGCATATGTTCTTGTTTATTTTATGATCTATTCTTTATTTCATTTGAATGTGAAGACTTAATCGAAATCACATGAAACCCTAGGATTCGGTATTTTCAATCGAGAGGTTGAATATTTAGTCCTGACCATAAAGAATAGCGTATTAGATAGGCTAAGTACCGAGAGGTGACGCACGTCCTATACGGGCTTGACCTAATTGTTTAGGGAATTGTACCAAGTACCGAGAGGTGACGAACGGTTTTCTAGATTAATTAGGACAGTAGAACTTGATGACCTTAGATTAGGGTAACCATACTGAGAGGTAACGGGTATTGTAATTTAAGGATGGTATAAACATAGAGATATCCCTTTGTACCAACATTTCAAACTGTGCCTTCATAATTAAAAGAACAAATTCGATAATCAATTAATCATGTCATTAGTGGATATTAACCCCTATGAAACCCTAATTTCTCGTATCTGTCAAAAAACTCAGATTTTACCTTAAGACTTTAGTTTAATTACCTCAAACAAACCTTCTGAACAAACAAACCAATTCATTTATTCATTCTTTTACTAAATTAGATTGTTAGGTCAGATTTTATATTTCGAATTGTCCCTGTGGAGACGAACCTTAAGTACTGCTCGACTAGGTTGTACACTTGCAACCGAACCGAGTAATAACTAGGGATTTATTACTTGTGTGTAGAAACCACATCAGAAGTCACTTGGTAGAATGTAGTCATCTAAAACATTAAGTAACAACAATCATCTAACAGTAGATTTACCATAATTATCTAATAACAATACTCCATTTCTAACAACAATCATCTAACATAGTAATCTAACATCAGTCATCAAAATAATCATCTAATTATATTTTTGATACGGTTGTATGCATTAATATCATCCATCAACATTTTATACGCTAAAATAAGCCTCTCAATCTTAATGTCATCTTGTATGAATTAAAATCGAAATAAGTGAATATTAAAAACTGAGACGTTAACGATTTACACAATAAGCTCTAAAATATTAATGCTGGCATACTTTAACTACTACTACTTGCATAATAAATAGTTTAACAAAAAGGACATGCATCTAACTTTTTGTAGAACTTACTCTATCTTCAACCAAAAAGTTATACAAAAGAATTTTCATGTTGAAACATTTGTAATTATCATGAGAAATTGAGAAAATAAGTGTATAGAAAAATTGAGCAATCGAGAAAAGGAGAGAACAAAATAAGAAAGAAAGTATGAACATGTAGAGAAGATAATGATAACAGAGGATGAAAATTTTAATAGTTATTATAATTAAGTATTAATGATAATAATAATAATAATAATAAGTCATAATAGTTATTATGAGCAAATAGGAGAATAAACACAAAAATAGCAATGAAGAAAAGATGAAACATGATAGAAGGAAAGATGAGAGAAAGTACGAACACATGGAGAAGAGTTCAAGAGTAAATAATGAAAATTTTGAAAAAAATGAGAACCAATTTTTTTAACAGCGTACTCAGAGTCATCAAAATAAGTATTAATAATAATAGTTGACGAGTTATAATTTGCAAGCGAGAGAAATGATGTATAGAAAATTGAACAATGGGGAAAGAAGTAAGATGAAAGAATGAGAGAGGAGATAAAATACAAGCACGTGGAGAAAAAAATAAGAGAGGAGAAAAAAAATTAAAAGAAAATTGAGAAAGAGATTATCAACATAATATTAATATTTATCAAAAATAAGTACTAATAGAAATAATTAATAAGTTATAATAATTATCACTAATAAACGAGAGAACAAATACACAAAAAGAATTGAACAATGAAAAACGAATAAAGAGAAGGATAAAACTAGGGCCGTAAGAAAAGTTCAAGATTAGTGACTTGCTCGAGTTCGACTTGATTTTTTAATAGCTCGATTCGAGTTCGGTTTGATTTTTTATTAGCTTGGCTCATGTTTGAGTTCATTATTTTTTTCAATGGTTCAGCTCAGTTCGACTCATACATAGTTTGATATTAGTTATTTTAATATATTTTAGTTATAAATCAATAAAATATAGATAAATAAATTAATATAATTTAAAAAATTAGAAAATACTTATTTATGTTATAATTGTGCTTGATAATGTGAAATTTTTAGTTATTTATTTCAAATTTTATTATAAAAATAATAAAATATTAGTTATTTTAACTCTATTTATTTATGATTATATGAAAAATATGTATAAAAATTATAATAATTGAGCTCATATAGAGCTCAATAGAGCTCAATCACAGCTTGAGTTTGAGCCAATTTGACTCGATTTTAACTCGGTTTGTTTTTAGATCGAATTTAATTTAGTTTAAGTTTGACGCGGTTCGATTTGTTTGTAGCCATAAATAGAGCCTAAAAAGTATGACTAGTGAGAAGAGAAAAAAAGAGTAAAGGATGAAAATTTTGAAAAAAAAAAAGACCGAAAGAGTTATCTTCTAGAGTATTAATAGTTATTAAAACTAAGTGTTAATGGTGATTGCTTGAGGAAAAAAATGAGTGAAAAATGAAAGTTACGGAGGAGAAAGGAAATAAAAGAGCGGGGGATGTTAATATAAAACAGAAGTTATAAATGCGGAAAAAAGTGGACGGTTGGACTCATTGAAGTGATATGGAGATTTTAGTGGGATACTATCTTTTATTCTTTTTCGTGCTTGATAGTAAAATGCAATGTTTTAGTTATACACCGGGCGAATCTTGTTTTTCCGCAGCGCTGCTCCGTGCTGCAGCTGTCTGATCCCTTGGAGATCAGTGAAAAAAAGGGCCCCTAAAAAGCGTCAATCAACGCGCGTGCAGCGAATTAGAGGATCAGGATCCACATCGGATCTATACCAGGAAACCTGGTGCTGTTAGATTGTCATGGCGATCCCTAGTTGACCATATTATTCTAGGCCGTCGATGGATCTCCAAAGTCCGACCAGTTGATCAAAGACTTCAGAACACATGCTATTTCTGTGTCCACAATTCCACATTAGATAGAGGAGGGGAATTAAATTAAAAAATAATCATATCTATCTGACAAGGCAACAAGGCAGCCATGTCAATCATATCTATCTGACACAACTGACATTGACATTTTAACAGAAGGGCATAATATGTACTGGAGGCAAATGAAATTAACCATAATTTTTATTATTTGGGATCGAATATTTGCAGGGACACTACAAGACATTTCAGATACTGTCAGAGAGGTATTTAGAGAGCATAAGCAGTGGTTCATGAGTTGAGTAACAAAGGGCAAAGGGAAAAGATATCACTAAGTCATGAGTCAAGATTCAGGAAATCAAAGGTGATACCAGAATAGCAGAGTGTTGGCACTGCCACTTTACAGGCTCGATCAGGAGCCAGTTTGTTGTTTGTTTCTTTATCTTTGTTTCTTTCTTTTTCTTATTTTACTCTTGCTTTATGCAGTTCTGTATGTAATTGACAATCACAACCTAAGTGATTAATATCAATAAAATTTGAGGGCTAGATCTTCATCTTTTTCTAAAAAAAAATAATCCAAAGTTACTTTTATAGATTCGATATTAGATGTGTACATTATTTAAAATTAGAGTTGTTTCACGTGTTTCTTTTCAAAAAAAATTAGTTATGGAAAAATAAATTAAAATATGAAATTTTAATAATTTCTTTTAAGTGACAGATGAATAAAAAAATTATATTATGAAAAATTTAAACATATTTTTAAAATAGAAAAATATATAATAATAATAAGCAATACAATTAAACAAATAACAATTTTGTAAATAATAACATAAAAATTTGGATCATGTGAAGAGTCTTATTACCTTAAGAATATTACTCTCATTTATCTATATGTTAGCGATTAGATTAAAGTAGATAAGAGTTCAATAAAATCAACAGTAAAGAATATTGATGATGCACTACAGTTAAAGAAACCTAAAAGTTTAAATTCTTTTATGTATTATAAATTTATATTTTATATAAATAATTAAATATTTTAAAAAACATTAATCTAATCTAAATCTGACTTAATGTGACTTGTGATTTCTTAATTTTTCCTGATCAAACTAATCTGATTTGTCTCAATTCTGTCTTGACCATCTGATTTCTATCTCTAAAAGCGAAAAATTTAATAAACTTGATTAACTTATCTGGTCCGTCTGAACTTGAATCCGATCCAAATTATTATTTAAAAAAAAATCAAACTAATTCGAACACGATCCAATCCGAAATAATCCAAAACCCAACATAAACATAAATTAGACAATTTGAAATCCAATCCGTGATCATACTCGCATGATCAAACTAACCCGATTTGAAATCCAAGCTAGTTTTGATGGATCCACTGAAAGAAAGAACATGGTCATTCGTGCCTTGTATATGCAATTGTACCCAACTAGAGCCTTAAAAAGTTTGCATAGATGCCTAAACCGAAGTTTGTTGTGTGCGGTATTAAATCAATTCAATACATTAAACAAAATACCAACATGTTGCATCAATATTAACCGGTTCAAATAATAGTACTAATTTTAAACGAATAATCTTAAAATTGGACGATATGTCGATTTGGGTTCTTTTATAAAAGCTTGGTCACCAATCTTACTGAATTCAATTGCTACAATATATGAGTTTCCTCCTCTGTCTCTGTCTCTGTCTCTCTATAATTATAAAGTAATTGATTGCAGCAATTGAAGTTGAAGTTGATATAAAATAGCAAGAATCATCCACCTACCCCCGAAAATTCTGATCAAGTTGTCTTTCACTAATACGGGTGTCCTTTCATTTTCACTGTTTTATATCTTTAACAAAAGTATCTTTTTTTTCCTAATTATAATTATGAAATTATACTTTTTTCATGAGGTAATGTGCCACATCTGAACACCTAACAATAATTAAAATTGACCACTGCAACTGACAGAAGGTCTAAATTACTCTTTCAAATCTTCACTGTGAAAATTGTCATCTATTGTTATGGCAAAAAACGAAAAGCTTAAGAATTCATTTCCTTTTCTTTTTCTTGAAAACTGAACTGAACACAAGTGACACAACAATTAATGAAGAAAGCACGGAAATTTCACACTGAATGAAGTCTAATCTGCCTTCCTTGAATACGAACTCAGTGATTGTAGTCCAAGAGAAGCTCCGCATTGAAACTCTTCCCGTTAAAGAATGAAATTAGTTGTATTGTGTGTATATAACTGGCAGGTTCGGATTGCTCATTTTCGGTCTAGTGCAGTTGATAGTAGCATAATCCTGTCTTTAGGAGTGTGAAATGTGTGAGTACCTCTAAGGGCTTCTTCAACAAAAAAAAAAAAAAAATTTGGATTGCTCATCTTTTTCTCTTTTTTTTTTTGTTGAAAAGGGCTGTGCGTTGCCTAACGATGGTTAATATTGAAGTTTTTCCCCAAATAAATTCATCAAAAAAAAATATACTTTATCATCTTCAAATTTTGGTTTAACATGCTCAATAAATTATTGGTATCAAAATTTTATAGAATACAAATAATTTCTATTTTTAGAATTTGTGACACTCTTTTTATAGAGAAAAATTTTCTATACCCCAACTATCTTAACTAATCTAACTAATTTTTAATTATTATTCAATTTGGATTTGAAAGAAAAAATGAAAAAAATGCGGGTCACGTTGTTGACCCGTTTGAACAAAAACTCCAATGATATATCCTTCATCTATGAGTGTTACCCTTCATACTATATATCGTTGAAAATCTAGCGACGAGGAGAACACAATAAGCTACATTACATATTAAATGGATCAACGATTTGAGAGAAATCAAGGGAGAAAGTATCTCGATTAGAAATTTGATTGGAGCGATTTAGTATGTGTGAATCTCAATCGATTGATCAAATATTTTCTCTAAGTTAAGGAGATGATATGTGAAGCTTTAAATAAGCGCTCTAATGTTTTAGGCGTTTGAATCACAATTTCACTTTTTATGCACAAAGATAATGTGTTGAAACTCATATTTTGAAACTCGGTTGATCAAAAAGTGAAGCTAGATCAATTTTTGAGAGTAAGAAGATAAAATTTGAGTATTCATTTGAATGAATTGGTTGAGATATAGGAGAGAACACAAGAAAGATATTTTGTTACACTAAATATATCTACGTCAGACTTAGTATAATAAATATGAAAACTTAATTGTACTAAGTATAAATTATTATTATATAAATTATAAACACTTGATCGTAATATTAAAAATTGAGATTGAAAAAATTTCAACACAAAAGTAACAGAGACTATATTGTTTGTATTAATGAAAATTAAGACTAGATTATAAATTATATTTTGAATGATATATTAATATAAATTTTAGTCTATAAATATACACTACATATTGAAACATATATGTAATATATATTTAAATTTATTTATAATAATGAAAATTAAGACTAAACTATAAATTATATTTTGAATGATACATTAAAATGTGTTATGGTAGATATTAAGGCTTATTTATATTAAATAGTAAATTTATTTTTGTCATAATTATTTTAAAATATTATTTTATATTACATACCTATTATATATTGTTGACAATATTATGACTTAATGATATGAGATATAAAGATTATTTTATTATTTATTAAGATTATTTTTTATAAATATAAATTATAAGATCTTAAGATATTAAAAAATATCAAATATAAATCTATCAATTGTAAGATCTTAGTTAAGATAATAAGAATATCCATATTCAGAAAATATTATGAAATTTTAAATTTTTAAAGTAAAATATGATATATTAATTAGTATTAAGAATCTAATTGTTAAGTCTTAAGACGAAAACTATTAGGTATAGAGATTTGACTCTAGGAGTGTTTGATAAATATTTTTTAAGTTAAAAGTAAGATTTATATTAATATATATTAAGACATAAGATAAATGATCCTAAGATTTTAAATACTAAATTTTAAGACTTTATTTATGAGTTAAATATAAATTATGTAAAAATATAATTTTAGATGATTTTATTTCTTAGTTGTTACATTAGATATAAAGATTTAGTTTAAATAACATTCAACAAATATTCAAGATTTTATGTCCTTTAAATCTGAAAAAGACTTATAACATTATGTATTAAGACATCATATGACATCCCTGACTTTAAATATTAGATATTAAGATTTTGAATATCGTTCATAGAACGGTCTAGAGAGTTTTAGAAGAGTCGTTATTATTTAGTGAGCAATTTGACTTCATCGAGTGGTTGTTTATACCTTTGTGTAACAGTGGACATTGTATCCTTATTGTTATCGGCTTATTCAAGATAGAAATTTAATTGTATAACTCTCTTTGATATTCAAATAAGAGAGTAAATAATTAATGTTGACTTAGATTTTAAAATATTATAGTTTAGGGATACAAACTTGTTCATATCCTGATAGTCATTTAAATATAAATTTAAAATTTAAAATTATGACTTGTAATATTAGGTATCAAGACATTATTTTTTCTGTGCTAGGGCTTAGAACATTCAATTTTAACACACTAAAGTTTAGATGTATAGACTTGTTCATATCCTGATGGATGCTCAAATATAAATTTTAAGTTTAAAATATAATTAAATATTAACACGTCGTATTTCTCGTGGTAAGACTTAAGATATTTAGTTTTAAGATAATAAGGTTCAAGTATAAATACTTATTAATATCCTAATTGTCGTTCAAATTATAATTTTAGTTCAAAATATAATTTATAATATTAAATATTAAGACGTCGTATTTTTCTTGTTTAGACTTGAGACATTTAGTTTTAAGACATTGAGGTTCATCTATAAATACTTATCTATATCTTGATTGTCGTCCAAATATAAGTTTTAAGTTTAAAAATATGATATATATATATATATATATATATGATATATTAAGACTTTGTTTCTCCAGTATTAAGATTTAGGATTTCTGATATTAAGACTTCAATTATCGTCCGCAGATGAATGGTATGTTGATGTTTGAGAACGTGGTCAACGACTTTTTCAGTTGGGATACAGATCAGGGTATAGATCTGGGGTACAATTAGTTGATCTCTTTTTTATTTTTTCTAAGATTGCTCTAAAATATTAACAAAATTTTGTATATGGAAATAGGCTATTTTAAAAAAAAACTGAATAATACTTAAAAATTTAAGAATTAGAAATCTTTTACCACCCATAAAATTTTAATTTAAAGAATTTATTGAGCACCACAGATTGAAATTTTTGAAGATGATAGAATATATTTTTGAGATGTTTGTATATTAGCCGAAATGTAAATGTTTTCATACTAATCTATATTTATTATGTCATCAATATTTCTTTTTCTTCACTGATGGTGATTGAAAATATCATTAATTATAAAATAACATAAAATAATTATTTATCTAATTATTTTCCTTATTTTATGTCATTAATTATGATATTTAATTTTCTTTTTTAAATAGAGAGAATACAATTCTTTTTATTCTTTTATGGAAAATTTCGTATGAATTAATGTTATTATGGTCCAAATTTTCAGCATTCTGAAAATGCTATTTGTTATATCTAAAATTTAATTGATTCAAAACGTTCTATAGAAAGTATTGTATCTTAAATATTAATCTTTTATTATTTTTTAATTTTCAGAGTAAGATTTAGAAAACAACTGTTATTTATATGATATTCAGAATAAACCAAGTGTCATTATAGATATCTTTGCCCAGATAGTACGTACGAACTCTTTTAAAACCACGCCGTTTATGTATCGCTTCATGCATATATATGATATTCATAGTAAACCTGTTTTCATACTGTAACAAGTTGGCAAGTGATTAGTCTTAATTAGAAGTTAATTAAGTCCATGTTCATTATTCATGGCCAAATAAGTTAATTAATTTACAAATTTGCTATTATTAGGTTCTTATTGCCAATTTCACCAATGATTTTCATGCTTTTTATTCACTGCGTGTTAAAACATTATGATCCCTTTTCATTAGCATTCAATTTTTTTTTTAAAAAAAAAAGAAACAAAATTCAACAGAAGTTCGTTTCTCAGAAGTAGTGGCGTGACTCGCATGGTGCTTTTGTCAAAAGATGACAAAGAATTTTGTAAACAAATTGAGTGTGAAATTATGGAGTTAGTTACGCTATACATTTTCATCTCACAAATCATTGTCGCTCTTTTCAGGGCTAACACTTGAAGACCTTTAATATGATGTTCCTACTTGCTTTTAGCTTTCATATATTTTCCATGTTAGCTTTTCTGGATTGCTTACGTGTATGTTTCGTCATATGGCAATGGGATATTTACTACAGTTTTTAATAATAATTATTATTATTAAATTAATATTATTAAAAATAAGAGTGAGATACGCGAAATTTCAAATATACGAATGAAGCGCGACATCTTGGAACAACGCTTTGCATCGTCGATGGCGTTTGGTTGCTATAAATACTCATACCCTGCTCACTCAGTTCTCACAAATACAAATACATCAAACATCCAACTTCTTTAAAATGCTACCAGATTTAAATTATTATCCCGATGAAGAAAATTATCTTTACGAGAACAACCGAACGGCGATAATTTTTTACGAATATTTCCAAACCACAATCAAACAAATTCCTATCAAACCTACGATCAAACAAATTTCTATCAAACCTACGATCAAACTAATTCCTATCAAACTTATGATCAAACCAATTCCTATCAAACCTACGATCAAACCAATTCCTATCCAACCTACGATCAAACCAATTCCTATTAAACCTACGATCAAACTAATTCCTATCCAACCTACGATCAAACCAATTTATATCTGTATCCAGCTATTTATAGTAACAATATAATTTATCAGCAACCGAACTCAGCGGTGCCACTATATAATTTTTTTGGTGGTAGTAGTAGTACTACATCTGACTGTAATTTAGCTGATAATATTAGTAGGATCGAAGAGCAAAATAATATTGATGGCAAAAGTAATGTTGATCCAACCTTAATGGAATTAAGTGATGATCACGATGATCAAGATGAGCAAGATGATGGTGGTCCGTATTATTCAAATGAAGAAGAAACAAGAGAGGATTACACTGAGCAGTCGGATATTTCGATCGATGAATCTGAAGGTGAGGAAATTCAGAGATGCGATATCACGTTGTTAGTTATCGGACGAACTGAGAGACACCATCCCGTAGAAGCGTTAAATAATTTTGAGATTTTTGACCGTTTAGACGCGAATGAATCTCTCTTAGGACTTGATGATGAGTTAGCTGAAAATAAAATATTTGCTTCTAAATTTGTGATTGGAGTGTCATGAAAAACGTTTAATGTTGGGTACAAGAAAGTTGTATAAAACGACTTATTATGAAATGCAAAAAAGAGAGTTATCCTTGGAGATTATACACTAGACCTGAAGAGGGCACAATCACATTGAGGATCATCACAAATAAAAACCCCCACAACTGTAAAAGACTACCAGGAGACCGCAAACACTTACAACTCACATCTAGTTTGATTGCAGGATGTGTTCGACAACATTTAAAGAAGGATCTCTCTCTAACAGTTCAACAAGTCAGTATAATTATAGAAATAAAATATCCTGGTGTGGCACCAACGTACGGTAAACTTTAGCGTGGTCGAGAAAGAGCGATTGAATAATTATTTGACACTTGGGAATGATCATATACATTACTTTCATAAATATTGGAGGTGATTGCTCGGACTACTCCAGGTACAAAATTTAAAATATCGACGTGTGATACTTCAGATAATAATATAAAAATATTTAAATCCATAGTTTAGGCTTATGGATTGTGTATTATAGCGTTTAAATATTTAAGACCCGTTATAACCATTGACGCTGGATTCTTATCGGGCCGTTATAAGGGTAGATTATTGATGGCGTGTGGATACGATGCAAAGAATAAAGTCATTCCTCTAGCATTTAGAATCGTGAATGCAGAGAATGCGGATAATTGGGGTTGATTCATGCAATGAGTCCGTAATGAAGTGATCCAATATAATATGAAAATATATGTTATATCCGACTGTCATAGGGGAATAAAGAGAGTTTTCGAGCGACCACATTTGGGATGGTATGTACAACATGGAGATGCGGTACACCGGTATTGCATGCAACACGTCGCAGAGAATTTATATAAGGAAGCTGGGAAATCTGGAAAGAAAAAAGATAATCTCAGAGATAATTTTTGAAAAAGACTAACGAACAAAAAGAAACTGCGTCGTTTCGTAGAGAGATGGCGAATTTTGAGGAAATCAAATAAAAAAGCTTATGATTTTTTTAAAAAAGTCGGCAGAAAATTAGAAAATGATGATAAAGAACCTTCTAATTTTGCTTCGTGGGCACAAACTTATGATGGAGGATATTGATGGGGTATAATGACCAGCAATGGTTCGGAAGCTCTTAATAGTGTCTTTAGAGTTGAACAAACTTTACCGGTTGCAGCAATTGTGGAGGAAATATGGTATAAATGTGCTAAATGGTTTGATAAGAGGGAAATGAAAGCATTGAACTTGCATAAAGCATGCAAGCAATGGTCGAAAAAAATTGATGATATCTTGGCAAAACGTGACGACAAAGCAGGTTCGTATTGATATTATTTTACTATATTTTACAAAATTTTGAACATATCATGATATCTTTTGTATTTTTTTCAATAATTACAGCTCATATGAACGTAATTCCGTTCGGAACTGCTCGAGGAGAATATGAGGTTCATGTGCTTGGTGAGATGATCGAGAGTGGAGGGTATAGACCGTTCAAGTACACTGTTACAATTCTGAATAAACGACGCACTCGAGATGACCCACAATTGTCAGAACTGCACTGCACATGTGATTGTCAAAAACCTCAACTAACTGGGATACCCTGCTCTCACGTGATTGCTGTATGCCAATATATAAACTTTGATGTGTACGGTTTCATAGATGAGCGATACAATATAGCTCACCTACTGAATACTTAGTCCGATCAATTTCATTGTTACGGAGATCAACAAGTTTGGCAACCATATCTTGGAGAAACTATAATACCAAATAAAGAACTGATAAAAATTGGCCGGCGTGCGAAGGTTAGACGTCGAATGATAATGGATGAGATGAATGGTAGGATACGGGGTCAAGGTAGATCGAGGAATATACAATCTTCTGAAGGTGAGTCTTCTCGAAGAGATGAAATTAGTCGTGACCAACTTTCAATGGATACATTACAATTAGGACGGCATAGGAGTAGGACTTCAAGTCCCACAACAAATAGAAGAACCCAAACTTCTCGAGATGCTTTGCAATCATCAAGACACTAATGACGCATAACATGGACGTGTCTAACATATCAACGTGCTCTCGGACGTGTCTGCAAAAATAAAGACGGTATATCAGTGAGCTGATTTTTTTTAATAATTAATATTGACTAAGTTGTAGAACAAACAACTAACCACGTCAGGTGTATATCGAGGTGGTGGATGAACGTCACGCTGCTCCCAACCATGATCAAGTGGAGTGAAATCACTTATTTGTGCAGGCTCTGCAGCATCATCCTGAATATGCGATGACTCTCCAGGCCTGAAAGGAAAAACATACTAGGTCGGATCGTACTGCTCGCCGTACTACGGATCCCACTGCTGGCCGTATTGCGGTACATGATCCATCGGTATCTGCTGGATATGTGAGAAATGCTGAGCACCGAATGGATCTAAGAATAGTGTACCCGACGGATCGGTAATATCAGCAGATTACCTAGTAATAACTTTGTTCCAATCGTAGTTCTCTGGTAGCTGTTAATATAGTTCAAGTCATTAAAATTACGTTGTTCATATAATAATTTTTTAAATTAAGGTATACAATACTTACGTTGTCGAGGATCGACATGAAGTCGGCATTCTCATAGGGGAAATGTGGGGGGATGAGGAGTGGATGAAGTCGGTGCAGTCTCAGAATCACCCATCAAATTCGGAATAGCATCAATATCCGTAGGTAATCCCGCCGCATGAAGAAGCTCGTCCATCTTATGAGGCATGCATGCATCCTCAAAATGCTCCTTGCAATCGAAGAGCGAAATCTTATCAAACCGTCTTCATCCCCTGGTGACCGCCCATCGGACCGCCTTCAGTGCAGTCTTTGTAACTCTAGCGATCTATTAATTATACATTGATTACACACACACACACATATATATATTACTTATTACCGATTAGTGCATATAGATATATAAATTTTATAAATTTTAATATATCGTGCGTTGTCTATGAGGTGCGTGAGGAATGTAGCCGACATCAGGAATCTCCGCTGCCGATGGTATAGGAGGTACCAAATCACTCGACTCAAGTGGAGCACTAGCGGCTCCATAGACCTCAAACCACCGTCGATACCTCCTATAGTCCTCCGCATTCCACTCTTCTTCATCCGGGTCTCGTGGAGGCAGCTCATCCCATCTGTCCACATATGCCTGATGATGTTGTCTCTAGTTTATATTTTTTTTCTTGAATCCAAGTGCGGATAATTTCTGATCCACCTTCACAAATGCCTGTAAAATTAGTTAGTATAAATGTGTAAATAGTTAGTATAAGGAATAATAAATATAATAATTATATTTTTTTAGTATATATAGTAGAATACATCGGGAAGCGGAGGCGGTACTGACTGAAGTAAGCCGAACTGTCGCCTCACTCTATCCAGATAGTACCACTCCACTACCGAAAAGTAAATAAGTGAAAGCCGACAAGTATACGAGTCCACATAGTCGTCTATGCATGTCGGCAATAAGTGACGTACCGACTCGTACGGCCTCCAATTAACATGCATGTGAGGCAACATAATCAGCTGATCCTCACGTACTTCACACCGACGTGTGACGGATTGAGATATTTGTTCTTATCAAGCGTCTATTTCCTATTATCAGTTCAAATTAAGATTAGTGATTACACATATATTTTCATCGATTGATTGATTTAATTTTATAATTAAATTTTTACCTGACAAAAGGCACACAACTATCGCGGTCCGGTGTACCCCAGTCACTGAAAATGAATGCCTCTGGGATAGGTAATGGACGAGCGGGGGGCAAACATGTCCATCTCTACAACAATAATAAAAGCCACAGACCACCAATGCTCCTCGTCAATCCTTGGCATGCCACATCAAGACGCCGATATAAATAACCAAGTACCGCAGCGCCCCAATTTCTTTTTCTACCGAATTGTAAATCTTCTTGTAAATTAAATGTTAGTACTAAAATTATATAATTATGAAAGATAAATTATTTAAAAATCCTTATCATCTAAATTGACAGAAGAAACGTCGGTATAGAGTCTCCACTGTTGTCGAGTAACATGATACACCACGCCAACTCCAAAGCAAAACTGATCGTATATCGATCAAGACCCTGATGATCGTCTATCTCTGGAGCGTGATCAAAGTGATACCGTAACTCTCGAAGGGAAATAGAACGTCTGCCAAATTTTATATTTAGCTTAATCATAATTTGTGAACAAAAAAATACTGAAGTTCATGTATAGTCTAATCAATTACCTCCCATCCTTGCATAATGCTGATATATCATCCTGCCTAAATAACTGACGGATGTATGCCGAAAAATCTCCGTCAGTATATCCAGTCACCGGCTCACCAATGGTGGATAAACCCCACAGTCATGCGACGTCCTAAAAAAAATATTACTATATCATATTTTTAATATTGTAATTAAATTAATAATATTTTTTACTATTTACCTCTAGAGTCACGGTCATCTCGCCAAAATTTAAGTGAAACGTGTGAGTTTCTGGCCTCCAAAACTCTATTAATGCGCTCAATAAACCCGTATCAATCTTCAAGTTACGGGCCTCCACTTCTTGAACATAAATCTTATGCAGCCTAACAAGATGAAGAAATCCCATAACTCGCAACCTACTCTGAATGTGCGAGATGTATGGTATCGTCGGACATTGAGTGTGAAAACGAATGACATTGTTATATATATGTAATTTTTATTTCATAATTAGTTTCTCATATATATGTATTTTATTATTATTATTTTAAATATAATATATCTCTCGCTCGACTATAATGTGTCTCGATATTTGTCTTCAAGAAGATAAATTATGACTTTTGCATTTTGTTATAGAATATATAGTACAAAAATTATTTCATAATTAATTTGTAATTATTTTATAATTATTTTATAATTATTTTCTAAATATTTTATAATTATTTCATATTTAATTTATAATTAATTTATACTTTATTTTTAATCTATCTATTCTATAATTAAATAATAAATAAATTCTACAATTAAAAGCCTAATTAAATATATATTATAATATAATTATTCTATAATTAAAACCTAATTAAAAGTTTATATTCTACAATTGAAACCTAATTAAATATATATTATTCTACAATTAAATCAATAATTAATCTATAATTAAATAATAAATTAAATCTATATTATTCTACACAAATAATTAATAAATAATCTAAAATTATAATTACACAATTCTACAATTCTACAATTTAATCTACAATTAAATAATTTTATAATTAAAAAGAAAATTAAATCTGCAATTAATGGATAATTAAATCTATAATTTTATAATTTCACATTAAAACCTATAATTAATCGATAATTAAATAATTTTATAATTAAATTTATAATTAATCTACCATTAAATTATAATTACATACTTTAAAAATTAAATTTACATTTAATCTACCATTAAATAATTTTATAATTAAATATCCAATTAATCTATAATTAAATTATAATTAAAAAATTTTATAATTAAATCTATAATTAAATTACAACTAAATTATATTTAAATAATTATAATTTGATCTACACAATTATTTTTTTCTATAATTAATATATAATTTAAATTTGAATGCTAATTATTTAGATAAATAAAATTTACTTTTAATAATAATATCCAATAATATACCGCACTCGTACGTTACTTTTTTCTCTTCTCTTTCTCTCTCTTCCTCTTTCTTTCTCTCTCTCTTCCTCTTTCTTTCCCTCTTTTCTCTTTCTTTCTTTTTCTTTCTCTTTTTTCTCTCTCTTCCACAACGCGTAGCTCTCGCATCTGCGCGTTTTGTATATATAAGAGGCAAACGCGCACATCGCATGCTATGGCCTTGCGCTATGCTATTCATATATTTGAAATTTTACGGTTATCACTCTTATTTTTAATAATATTAATTTAATAATAATTATTATTATTAAAAACTGTATTTACTAATTGCGTTTTAACGTTTCATTATTTTCATATTTCAAAACCAGTTCTATTTTAATAATTTTTATATGATAAAAATGGATTCCATAGATAAATCTTAACTAATGAATTCTCAATAATACGAAGGATAAATTTTCCGTTTTTTTCATATGTTTTTTAACTAACATAGAGACAGCACAACAACACAGAAAAGGACTAGCTACAGAGATGGCACGTTTTCTACTTTCTCCTGACCGTTCATAAATTTTATTTGTCCTTAGTTCTGTGGCATTGTAGCAATTTAAGTCTTTTTTTCTGTTTGTTTTAAGAAAAATCTAGAAATTTTAAGATTCATCCTCGATATAACTAAAAATTAAACATTGTTTATAATTTGAGGAGGGTTCAAATGTCACTATTTTTTATGCCTTCACTATGCTATCATTTTAAAAAAATAATAATAATTCAAAATGTAAAACTAAAATATTAAAAAAAAATCTGTGGACTTTGATCTATATCACTTTTATTTATGTATAAATGTAATATTATGATATTTAAATATTATTTTACATGACATCAAGATCTTGCAAGAAGAAACTAATATGAATAATTTTTTAACATTGATTTTTAACTCATTAATTTATATAAAATGAAAGTGAAAAATAAAAAAAATATTTATTAGAAGAGAATATAATATATATAGATCAAATTTAATAATTTTATTTTGAATTTTAATTTTAAATTTTGAGTTGTTAAAGATTTAAAAAGTGAAGGCGTGATGGAGACATAAAAAATGGAGCGTTTGAACCATCTTCTTACCATTTTTCTATAGATCAAATTACATAGTTATATTTTATTTAAGTATGAACCTTATTTACAACAAAAACGAAAATCCCCTTATATTGGTTTAAAAAAAATTGAGCCTTTTCAATACTTCTACAAATATATTCAGTAAAAGGTATTACAAGTCTAAACTATTTTGGATGATGTAGAATAGCACTGTTTTTGAAATAGCAATATTGTTCTCGGATTAGCAATTATTCAAACACAAAAATAAAATCGAGAATAATAGAAAAATAATGCTAATGCGCTAACTCATAGAAAACGTTGGGTTAACAGATTAGTGCCCCATGCGGGTAGTGAAAATAATGAAAAATCAAAATTTTCTTTTATATTCGTATGACGTAATATTAAATAAATATTATTATGAAATAAAATAATAAAAATTAATTAATTATTTTAGCTATTTCTTCCACTGTTTTCAAGTTACTATCCAAACAATATTTTACTAACCCGAAATAATAAAAATTAGCACTCTTTTTACATTTCCCAAGATATTACTAATCTCACACTATTCTCAACTACTAACCCAAAAATATTATTTTATAATATTTTTTATTATTTAACTATTTAAATATTAATAATACTTCACACGTAGATATATGTACAGTTGACGCTTTCATTATTCTAATCATTAAGTCAACAAAATGGGAGAACTGTTCAATAATAATATGCCAAGAATATATCCTTTGACATTTTCATTTTTTTCATATAAAAAACTGCTCTTTATTAGTTTGAAAGCTCATATAACTATCTTTTGGAGGTCATATTTGCAAAAAGAAAATAACACCGATGCGATGAAGATGACTTTAATGTGTCCGATATATTGTAGAGTAGGCCACTTAGCCCACGCAATCATCAATTCACTTTGCTCATTGTTCAATTCATAAATATTATATATTGTTTTGCCTCTCACATATTGTGGAAACATTAAAATATTCTACAATTTGTTATTTCGTGACGGCCTAAACGGAAAAAAGAGAAAAATAATATGAACCCCCACCAAACCTAGCTCTCCATTTTTTCTAAAGTACACCGAACCTATGTGACATCCGCACATATCATTGCTCGTATGCTCCAATTAGCCAATAATATGTATGAACCAATAATCATGTATTATTATCTGACTTAAATTGGAGGGACCATGTCAGGCAACATATCTATAAGCTAATCAGCAAATCGCCAACTAAATCTATTAGATATATTCATGATAATGCACGTAGCTGTTATTAAAAGTTTGCTTTATATAAATAGTTTTACGTCTACTAATCTGTTTTATTGAAAATTATTTCAGTCCTCAAATTTGTACTCTAACATTGTAAGTGATTGATTTACTTATAATATACAGCTGATTTTTTTTAGTTCTTAACAAAATAAATTATTTTTAATTCAAAATTGATTTGGTTATGAACTAACATTTTTTACCTTAAATTCAAAGATAATTTTGATTCTTTTAGGATTTTAAGAATATAAAAAAATCATCTAAATATAATCCATAAACGCTAATATTTGCAAGAGAAGGACATGTTCATTCTCTAAAGCAAAACAGAGAGTATTCGTAGATGGAGCTTGGTAGGTTCAAATGACTTTGAACTAAGAAATTGGTTCAAATCCTTTCTCATTCATTGATTTTGCATTGAGATTTATATTTTTTATTTGTTCTAAATTTTTCTCTCACCTTTTTATAAATCTCAACGCAAAATCAATGGATGAGAGAGACTTTGAACCAATTTTTGGGTTCAAAGCTATTTGAACCTACCCCTTTTCCTTCGTAGATAAGTACCGGACTTTCTAGATCATTGTTGGGGATGATGTAGTTAGCATTAAGACTCAATTTTAAGAGTAGATTTTTCGAGTAAAGACCGATTAAGAGCCAATTTTTTGTTAAGACGTTGTCTGCTATAAAACTGATATTAAAAAAATTAATCCAAAAAGTACATTTACTGTCGTAGTGTTACAACTCAGAAAAATGAATTTCAACATTTAAAATATAATTAGTGTACTAGGGATCTTTACAACTATTTATTTTGACAATCAATTTCATATAAATTCATAAAAATCTTAAAAATAAAAATAAATTATAAACATATTTTTAAACTTATAGATTTATTGTGTTTCAAGATTTATACAATTTGAGTGTCATTTGTTATTCCATCAAAAGTCATTAATTTTAAACTAATAAAATTATCATATAATTTTGATGGTCTGTGATAGAATATCGAACGACACCTACATTGCATAAAACTTAAAGAACAATCAATCTATATTTTTTATATTTTTAAGTTTTCTACGAATTTATATTAAATTATTTGTATTAAAATTTTCAAAATAAATAGTTATCAATGGATCTCCACCCATATAAATTATGCACAAATACTTTTGTGGTTTGTCTATTTGATAATTTATAAAACTATTGTTACATATTTTATAAAATATTGTACAAGAATTTCACTGTGTAAAAATAAGTTATTAGATATAAATAAATAGTTGTCCAATTATTTCAAATTAATATACAAATTTAAGAAATTATAAAACAGCTAAATCTTTAATTTTCTGAAAAAAAATTCTATGTGAACGTTTTTTTTTCTGACATAGTATAAAATAAAATTTGAAACTTGAACTATCTAAGATAATAAAAAAAATCCGTTCATTGTGGTAATTTGTCTGGAGTGTTAACCAATACAATTGTGAACATAAATCAATGCAAACTAAAATCAAATATTGAATCATGATATACATCTCGACAATTGTGAACATAAATCAATGCAAACTAAAATCAAATATTGAATCATGATATACATCTCGATTTACGTTTTTTTTTTTGTGTGGTAAGCATGTATTCACTTTATTTATTTTTTTTAGAAAAAAAACGTTCGCATGGAATATAAATCTTGTTATTCAAAAACTGCCCAAACATTTAATAACTAGATCAACCCACACACTCCTATGTATACTTAACTGTTGACTCAATAACACACGTTTTTTTTTGTGCGTTTGAATACTTTCATATAGGAGTTAATTTGAACTATACCCCATTAAGAAGCATTAAGAAAATGCATCATATTGAAATCTTTTTATAACCATCATATAAGTTTATAAGTTTTGCATATACGTAATTGGTGTGTGTTAGCTACCTATAGACAAATAAAACGTTCTTTCTTTTTGTAAATTTTTTAGATGATTGTTTACATAAAAGTTAATGTGAACTATTATTAGATGTGGTATGATTAAAACAAGATTGCCGGCATAAATTGGTATTAAGGACTGTTGTTTATCAGGTTATCTGATATAAAATAATATAGGGATATTGACCCAATAGACCCTGAAATATTCACTCCTGATAAATTTTAATTTGATCAAATTCCTCCCTGACTATGACGCTTGTGACAAATGATCCCAACTGTTAGTCTGTTACTTAATACTCAATTATAATTTATGAATGATCAAAATACCATTAGGTACGTAGAGTACAACATTGAAAATAATTATTTCCTATGAAGTTTTAATTTACAGAAATTTATTAATTATTTAAAAAACTATGTGCACTTAATTAAATAAGGGGATCCCTTGATAATGAGTTTTTTAATAATCTTGACAATAAATTTTTAAATAAATATAAAAAAATCTTAACATTAGAAAAATATTTATAGATATGCTCTTTTATTTATAGATTGATATTATTTCAAATTTTATGTAATTTCATTATCATTTGATAGTCCCTCAAATATCATCAAAATTTTATACAATTTGCAACGTCTCCAATTTAATAGTTTCAAATTTATAACCCATTGTCAAGGAATCTCTCCCCATTAATAAACACAATAAATATAAGTTTGCTATTTTATTTTTATTTTAAAGTATATTTTTAGTTACATGAATAATTAAAATTAATTTAATAGATTTAAGTTTTATTGGTATAATGCTTCACAATTTTCAACACAAAATTTATTTTTTATCTTTTCATTTTTTAGTAAATGGAATTTATCAATTTAGATTATTTATATTACTATATCTTTCTTATAAGTATAGCATAAAATGTATAAAATAAGAATAACAATGAAATGACAAAACATTTCTTATTATCAAATATTTTATTAAGTATAAATTATTTATGAATATGGTTAATAACTTTCAGAAATTAAATCTTTGTAGAACATAAATATTTAAAATATTATACTATATATAAGGGTATCTTCATTATTCATAAATTATAATTGAGTATTGCATAATAAATAAATAGCTGGAGAACCGTTTGTTACAAGCGGCATAATTCAGGAGGGATGTTTGATCAAATTAAAACTTCAGAGCGCAATTTGTCACGACTACATAATTTGGGGGCCTAATTCGGGACATTACCCGAAGAATATAAAGATTAAAATGGATGGTTCTCGATGTATCAGAAGCCAAAGATTTTTGTTAATCCAAGTGTCCCTATCTGAGAAGTGAGAATAGAAACAAAGAAAATGAACTCGTTTTCACAATAATATACCCCTCTCTCTCTCTCTCTATATATATATATATATGAAACGTTTTAAATATGCTGACCGTGTAGGATTTCGATCAATTTCTTTTTAAAAGAACCTCTAAACATAATTAGTTATTAGATTAATTAATCCACAATATGGAATCCCCGCCCCCACCTAAAACATGCGAAGTTCCAAACTCTTTGAATTTGCATATAAAAGAAGGATAATTTTAATTTACATCTAATTTTTGCAATACACCTGATTTTTATAGTATCAGTACATACAATTAAGAATATTGTGCAAATTCAAAAAATTAGAATCGTAAATTTATTTCTAGTTATTAAGATAGAATGTGTATCGGTCCAATTTCAAGTTTAATTGGTCATTTCATGAAGACATCTAGTTTTTTTGTTAAATTTCAAAGTTATTTCATGAAAGGCTATTTTTAAAATTTTAACAAATTTGATACATGTTTTATCAAGTAATTGAAAAATGTACTGCAATTTAGTCCTTTAATTTGGATAGTATTATTTCAAATATATATTTGTCATAAAGTTAGATTTTTTTTTTTGAGAAAACATAAATTAGAACTTTCATAAATGTTTGATGTACACTAAAGAGTATTCTTTACTGAAAATTAATATCACCAGTTTGATCGTTCAAATTCTCGTCAAATCAATTTCTTGATTTTTGTTATTCGCCTCTTCACTTTGTCCTCACGAAATTCACAAAAAGTTAACTGTCTTTCTCATTTCTATGCCAAAATCGGGGTTTGTTTTCCCTTTTAAGGCAGCAAAGCTAGCTGAAATCCCCAGTCTAACATAGAAAATTACCAAAAAAGAGAAAAAAGGTGCATTCTCCGATTATACTCCACGTTGACTGCTTGGTCAACCGTTGCACTCCCTATGTTACACTCTCTTCAAAGTTCAAACCCAATTGAAAAGCAATCTAGAATTGAATAAAAAAGTTTGGTGATACTACTTTTATGTAATTTATTGAGTTGGTGTAACAAAAGCTCGAAATGTAAGCTGAAAATAATATATAAGAACATAGACAAGCTAGGTTAACCATCGCAGTCGCTTTAGGTGGGAGCAAGTTTTGACATAAGCGTACGTTTCATCACGTTTGAAGATTTTTCTTTTAAAAATATTAAGATTTTAGAATTTCCTTGTTTTATATTTCAATTTGTCTGAATATAAGCATAGTTATTGCATTTTTTATATTTTATTCATCTACTACAAAGCTGAATACAATTTAGCTGTCAGATGCATAGTAACATGATTCACATTTTATTCACGGATAATTCATTTTTTATCCTTAACCGGATATTTCGTGAATAATTCTTAATCGGATGTTTTACGGTACGTACAATTAACATCCACCAAAAAATAACAGACCTCAGAATGCTTTTCTAAATGTGATGCACAACGAATCTATAAAGAGCTTAGAGCTCTATAGAGTAGAATTTCTCCATTTAGTAAATGGAATTATGAAGTGGTTTATTTTGGAAGTAATTTTTTTTAAATAAATTCAGAAATTTTTAAAAAATATATTATAAATTTATAGACATATTAGTGGATGCATAAATTGATTGTGTTTATAATTTCACATAGTTTAAATTAGATTTAATCTTTTATAAAAATATTAAATTTGAACTATTGTAAATTTCATAAAATAAAAAATATATTACATATTGTCTCCTTCTAAGGTATATTTAACACATATTCATTTTTTTACGAGGATAAAAAAATGAGACCATTCTAACTAACATTTTGTCATCGAAATTGTTGTTATTATATAATTTACCATTCTAACTAACATTTTGTCAGATAACTTTTTTTCCCTTTCAAGTAATACAATAATGGTACTATTTTAATTCTTATCCGAATAACATTATTCACTTATTACATCATTTACTATTCGAATAACAGTATTTTAATGTTAGTTTAAATTCTCTACTGAACGAGCCGGCGCTTGCTCGTAAGACTAGCAATATACCCGCGCGTTGCAGCATACTATTTTATTTAAACATGAAAACATTATAAGATAATAAAAATTCACATTGATCTAATATTAAATTATAAATTCATCAAATTATTTCAGTATATATTATCACCATTAATTTCTTACCAAATATGTATAAGATTGCTAATCATAGCGCATATCTTAAGCCTTAAATCAAATTTTTATATCATAACATAAATAGAAAGATATTGAGTATTCTAATTTGTAAAATCATGTGCATAAATGGAAATAATAGTATAGATGAGAAATAAATGGAGAAAAAGAGAGGATCAATGGACGCGATTACATACGTTCGATCAACCAAAAATAGATATTATCCGTCTAATTGAGGAATAAAATGGGTATAATAAAAAAATATCATGATAAAAAATGGACCCTCCAATTCTTAACTGCTTAATATAATAAAGATTAAAAATCATTATGGATTTGGGAATAATTTTGAAGGTTGCATCCGGATCGCTTCTCGTCTTGTCTCTCAGAGGTGTAATTGTTTTTTTTTCAGGTCATTCTTGTGATAACACTCTAAATAATGAAATAATCATATCTCAACTCATACTCATTAAAATATGACGTTGGGGGTATATTGTCTAAATAATCATGGGGATTTGATTTGTTCTCTCTTTTTTTCCACCTAGTTAGGCTAGGCTAGAGTTCCTGTTCCAATAGTTTATCTTTCCATTGTAATAGTCAATTAATTAATTAAGGTAGTTGCTAGGTCAAATTGTCCGTTAGCTCACTTCTCTCCTTGAATAACATGATTGTGAAATGTGGATACATTAATTAACCTGACAATTGAAAGAAACTCGATCCAGATTAAATTTTTATAAGATATATAAATGTTCAATTACTCCAAGACACAGTGCATTTATCTAAATATGACTGTATATCTTAATCGTTCCATGTTATACAAAAAAAAAATAGAGAGAGAGAACGGAGGATGGTATATATTTTAATAAAGAACAATTCAAATGCTGTCCATTTATGAGATATCTCAAGCAATAATCTGCACAGTTGAAAATCGAACTAATCTTTTTAAACTATTATCATTATAGTTGAAGACGATATTAAATTATAAAAAAAAATGAGTCAAATAACCGTGTGAATCGGAAGTCAGTTGTAGTCTTGTAGACAATACACATACTATAATCCCATCTAGCTGGAAATATAGCATCCAAAGTCAAACTGGATTCCTCGTCATTATTTGTTTTCTCAATCTCATGTATGAATTATGATGTATATGCAATAATGTGTTTTTGTCTTGTTTATTTCACACTTCTTGCAGTCAAAGCTGTTTCCATCCATCCATGTATGTGTATGTATACAGTTGTTTATGTGCTGCGTTGCACAGTTTGACTTCTTGCTGCCTACAAAAGGATGACGCTGCTACATAAGTAATTGATAACAAACTTGTTGGAATATGAACTCCTTCAGAAATTTTATGTTATAAAAAATGATCTGAAAATTTCAAAAACAAAGAACTAATAATTCGTACTTTGATTTGTCGAGTAGATGAGTTGTGGTCCAAATTTATTTGTTTTTTTTGGACCTTTGCAGCCGCTACCAAATATATTTTTCATTAAATAAAATGTAAATTACATCCATCATTCCACAATAACAACGACATCAAACATCTCAACACATCATCCATCATCCCATTTGACATTTTGTCCAAATTTGTTGATTGAAGTCAATTCAATAATTGGCCAGAACGAACATTTTTTTACAACCAGCTTATTTAATTAGATGCATGGTTAATAATTTATACTGCCACAGTACGGATTCAACGTTTAGTTAGGTTTACATCTCTGTAGTCTCGCATAATCGAAGTATGTAAAATTGTCAGTGTGTCAACTTATTCGAAAATTTCTCGAGTGAGAACAAACAAAATTCTATATTAACATAATTAGTTAAAGGTAAGAAATTAATCTCCATTATTACCTTCGTTGATAAATTTACGTATTACAAAATGTCAAATGGGCCCGAGACTGTAGGATATAATAGGTGAATAGCACAAGTTTGTGTTGAAAATATCAACAGACACATAATTAATTAATTTAGCTTTTGCTGACTTACTGATACGGATGATGTTGTGCCTGCTAATTATGAACAATTTCTACTGACAGGTCAAAATTGTAAGCTTAATCTGCTTGTAATTTAGGAAAATATCATTGTCGGAATGAGTAATATAATCATACGACAATCCTGATTTCTCTATCTAGCTTCCAAATATTAATTCCTTGTTTTCATACGGCTTTGTATTACTTTTGTTCTCTATGCATGTAGTTGATCGATTGGGAACGCAAGGCTAAAATACTGAGTTTAGACTTGAGACGCAATTAATGCAACCATGGAAGAGAACCATTTTCAAAGAATTTGTCCGATAATTTTAGCTTCAGTTAAACAGAAATAATAATCTCACAGTATTGATAATTTGATATTCTTCCCTAGTTTTTTCCAACAAATGCTAGAACCTTTCTGGAGGAGAGAAATTCACCATTTCAAACAAATTTTCCTCCAACATAACAGCACACTATTAAAGCAGTAGACGGTAACTTCTTATCCCATCTGATGATAAAATTAAATTTCAATCTACATTTTTTTTTTTTTTTTGCAATCAGATTGTCTGAACAAAGAAATGGCACACCTTTGTGGACTCAATTAAAATTTATTAGCCCGTTTTAGGTTTTACTAATATTCAACACTTTCAAAGAAAAATGATTTAAGAAAAAGAACTATGAAGAACAGCTGCTCTACAAATGTGGCTTTGGACCGATTCACATTTCTCAGCCTGTGGCATGGCCCATTGAACAATGTTAGAATGATGAGGCCTTGTAAACACTTTAGACATCATGTCCTACTCTCAATAGGTACAGTTTAAATTTATCAGAACAATGTTATGCTTCTGTCACATATAAAACCAATGACCAGTTCATTTCTGAGCTCAAAAACATTCCTAGAAAATAGCTTTGCTAAAAGCTTGTGGCCTGAAACAATTCCCCTAAACTTAAACAACCTCAAAACCCTGATGCATCATAGAAGGTTAGAAAAATGAAGTAGCCAGCCACACAATGAGGATGAAAAAAGAAAAGGTGTCTGAACAAGATAATTTTCTCATTCAAGTCACAATCGCAACACTACCTAAACAGCAGTCTCAAATTAGATGACAAGTAAAACCAAAAAAAAAAGGATGAAAATCCCCAGTTTTACATTCATCAAGAAGAGAATTCCCACAAAACCCACAGCCTACATACTTTAACAAATTGAGGTTTCTAGGGAATAACCAGATTGAATTCTACGACTGTACAAGTCCCTGCATAACAGAACAACAACATGAGGAATATTATCGCGAATGCTGTGCTGACATGGCGCATCTATGTTCACCTTTTCCGCCTCTTTGACTCAGCCTACACAAATTGAAATAACAATAATTCCTTTTCTTTTCAAAAACATGTATCAGGTTGCAATTCTTCTGCACCAACAAAAAATTGTGACCGCACTTGACTCGAGATTTTTTTACTTTTTTTATCAGTGTTGCATAGCCAACTAGGATCACACATGGTCGGGTTCAATAATCCCTCTTGAGCTATTACTAGTTTCATCAGGCCTTCAAAACTTCTATGCAAGGATCAATCAGTTCTTAAATTGCAACTTTTAAATACTTGACTTCAAAGAAAGACAGTTAGACACACATCATAAAAATGTTCACTTCATTTTTCTGTCAATAGCCCACAGTTTATAAAACTATTTGGTTTTATATAATGAAATTATTAGTGGGTGATTACCTACCACTTCAAACAAAAAACTGTCAACTAGTGGAAAGCCCAACTGGGCCAGTACAAAAGCAGGAGGAGCTAACTGGAGAAATAAATATCAAGGGGCCAGATTGAACTATGTGCAAGACCAGGGTGCACATTGAACAAAAAGGTTTTTACTGAACCAAGTGTCATAATTTTGTGGTTCGTGCTAAAAGGAACAAAACAAGAATATACTAATTGATATAGACTAGAGTGAAACACAACAGTTAAAAACAGATAGTAGACTACAAGCACCACAGCAGACTGCTATCCTCCACTGGTAACTTCTTATAGTGTAAAGTGTAAACCATACTTGAAAATGAACACGAGAAATGTAACTTCCTTTCCTGGTCTTAATCTCTAACCTTGGGCTCAGGAGAGGCATGATAAGAATTGCCTCTTTTGGGATCATTGTCAGGGGAGCAATCAGAGCAGACAAAGGTATCCAACTTCTTAGCTTGCTCAATTGTCATATTCATGCATGATGGATGGAACCTACATTCAATCACAACTAACACATTCAAGTAAAAATAAAACAGACATACATAAAATAAAACCTCAATTAAATACTATACAAGCAGGATGAGCAAATAAAATTCTGGAAACCTATATGCAACCTGTCATGTGTATGTTAAGGATGGTAAAATTCAAACATAAACTGAATGTAAATACTTGATATTAGAATGCTGTTCAGAAGAATGTAAAATGTGACTGGGAACAGAAACGTAAGACCCTTTTTTGTGATTTATGAATAATAAAACAAACATATTATCAAGTAAGAAAGGTCACTGGCAATTACCAGTCCTTGCAATCTTCACACTGCACCATGAGGTCATCAGGGTTATATGGCATCTCACACTTGCAATACCTGCCAGGAAAATAAATTAATTACATCACCTTGAACAACTATTATTCACACATCAGATCCACATAACAATGAGAGTTCAAGGAGTGATGAGCTTTTCAAGTTAAAAGTTCAAACAAAAGATAAGCTTTAGTTATGCTCAAACAAAAGATGATCGTTATTCTCAAATATAATGTCTACCCCCAAAAATATATACATCACATTTAGTTGCAAAACTTTTAAGGAAATCCCTATCTACTTCTTTGTCATCGTATATGAACTATGGAGTAATAACTGACAGTTAGTTAGGGCATCATTCACAATAGTAGCAGGACATGAATAATACTTTTGGCTTTTTTGCCCCTACATCTTTGAGGTGAATGCATGATATTGTTGTTTTGGGCGCGCAGTTGTGGGGTATCTGCATCTGCATGATAAAGGAGACGAAAGGACCAACCTCATGTGAACAAAAATCCCAAACAACTAATACAATAGACAAACAAGTTTAACATACCTCATATATGAAGGGCATGAGAATTGTCATTAAGTAACAAACCATTCAAGTTCAAATTTAAATAGTAATATATGACATTATCTACATTTTGCAAAATTATTGACAATTGCTCTGACAAAAAAAAGGATGAATTAGTGAAAATAACATACACAGCAACACGATCAGGGGTGAAGCCTCCAGTGGCAGCCTTGTACTCAAACCTGCAGAAAAAATCATCAGCACCGACATTCTCTAGCTTGGTGTAGTTTTTGAATGTGTGCACGGTGCATGTGCCCTCAATCGTGTGAGCACTCTGCACATCATAATGGTCCGATAGGAAGAGCTCCTTGGCTCCATGGAACTGCCGCCGGCCACCAATAGACTCCTCTGGCCGATAGTACCAACGCACCCGTACTTTTACATTGTTGCGGTGGTCTGCATCGATCTTCTCTATTCGCGCCACATATGGTGGCTTATCTGAGTCTGATGGCCGCATCAGCACAGTGTCTCCCACTACACACAAATAATTATAAAATAAAAATATATATATCGCATATGTACACAAATGGAATCAAAGAATTGTACAAACATGTGGGGCTTTCCAGATGCTGATAATTTCACATCAGCATTGCTGCCCCTCCTAAAATGACTCGGACGCCTTTAAAATGGTTGCTGGAAAAGCAATTTCGTAAATCATTTGATACCAAATGTCATAACTTACAGACTCACAATTTCTTTTACTGCTTATAAGGAATAAGCTCCTTAACACCCCATAAAAATGTGGCAATTATCACTCATGATACCTCTTTGACTAAATATGAAAAACATAACTGTATTACTTTACTTTTCTTAAAAATATTAACAACTACAGTGAGGTTGTTTTGTATGTTTAAAGTCTTTAAACCATGTGTACAAATTTCATGCGATATTCCCTATATTTTATGGGACAAACATTTTTATAGTTCTCATTTCTGAGAGAACTATAGGATGACTTGAGAATGCTGCAAGAAGACACATGAGTTTGCAGCAAAATACACAAAGGCTCACTAAGATAGTGCTTTTGACTACTTATCTCTTTTCTTGTCCAAAGGGATTAAAAGTTTCTTAGCTATTATCTCAGAAGAAAATTTTCTTGAGGGTGCCAGTACACAGCTAAGATAAAGATTGCATGTATTCGGTACACATGTTACGATATAAAAAGAGATATAATTTCATATCAAGTGCCTGCCTAAACCCCTAATTCCTCCCACGCAGAAAAGGAAAACAAGAAAAGGAATTAAACACTTTCAAATCCACCATCAAGCAACCCGCATTGTTGACAGCTCAAAAATCTCCCTTCTTCCCTCTCTCTCTCTCTCTCTCTCTCTCATCTCCCAGTGAATAACAGAGTACTTTTTTCCCCTCGCCAGTTTCCCGCTCTTTACTTCTCTCCGATAAGTACAACACTCGAGAGGTAAGAAAAAGATTGAGCTTCAATTTTACCTCGAACCACTTTGTTGGTGCCCTTGATGGTGTATGAATCAAGGTCTTTCTTTCCGGGCTTGGTTTTCGCCATGATCGGAGCTCCTGTTTCTCTGACCTCTCCTACTGCTTCGAAGAGATCTGGGAGGGAAACAAAAAGGGGTCTCTAGAAGTCTCTATTTTGTATATAATGCAATAGAGATAGGTTTGAAAGACAGACAACAGAGAGAAGGGTAGAGAGAGAAAGAAACCCTACTAGGCTCACTGGTAATTCCGATTTAATGGCCTCCACTGTGGAGGAGGCGTAGAACAACATCGTTACATCTCTCTCCATTTGAGACAGCACTGGTAAGTTGATATTGTCAACAACCATAGCAAAGGTATGTTGACTATTTTACTATTTTGAGAATCAATTAATTGCTAACAAAAATGAGTAAATTGAGTGCTAATCTTTTTATTTGTTAGTAAAAATATATATTTTTAGATTGTTTCAATCGTTATATGTATATAAATTTGCATAAATGTATATAAAACGAAACAATTAAATTTCAGCTCTTAATAATTATGTTTTTTTTACTTGATGTGTAGATGATCGCAGTTAACAACTAAAAAGAAACACTTGAGTGAGCAATAAAGGGACGAACGGCTATTTTTCCAAAAGAGAAAATTAATCGATATCAACACAATTATAACGATGTTATGAAATCCATGAACACTTGAGCGAGGCACAGTTAAAAAAGTTAATTACTAGATTAATATAACGGTCCTTGCGAATTCAGAAAAGTTGTGTATCAAACTTTAAAAAAAATGATCAACGAAATATATCTACAACTTTCGAGTAAGCCAGTAGGAAGAAGATTTTCTTAGTACGTAAATGTACGGTTAACTTAGATTATTCAACAATGCCACGCAGAAAAAACTAATCAATTGATCATCAAAAAATGAAAAATCCCAATGGAAGTTGGAAAATATTTATGCTAAGGCGTTGGCTGAATACAAAATTTAGGAATTAACAAAATTCGTTAACATCCTTTATGAATTTTAGTATCATTTTTTTTTCAAATATCTTTATGAAATTGAACATGCATCTTTTCATAAGATATGATATTTATCACCGTTATGTTATATTTACAATTTTATTTTTCATATCATCATATGTAATAACATTTAACTTACATGTATGAATTCAATAATAGATTTAGATTTTATCTTTACTCCTTATTAAGCGTGTAAGTGTTCTGATCATGCGACGGTCATTATTGACATAAATTCATTGATAAATTTTTAAAGAGAACATGAAACGTTAAATATATTAGAATTTTTTGTGACATGATATATTTAATAGTTATATAATTGATGATATCTCTTTCTTAGATGACATCATTTTACTCAAGAAATTATCAAATTTGAAATTTAATTATATATTTTTAGGAAAGCTATGGTTATTGCATAAAAGCAATTGATTAATTATATTTGCTTTTACTTTGTTTATTATCATATTTTATTTTTAGATTTTAATATAAAATATTATAATATAAAAACCCCGTAGTAAAGCACATACAATATACTATTATTATTTATTAATACAAACATGGTTATATTTTTTTTTAAAAAAAAAACTCTTTCCTGAACCATAGACCTAGCACTAAGAGTGGTAAATCTCATCTCTTTACGAAGATGTAGGTTCAAGTATATACAAATTATAATATAATTAGTAATATAATAGATTATAATATAATTAGCAAGAGTAAAACTAGTGTGCTCCTAGGAGCACGAAATTCCTCCGTGATTCTAGTTCAGAAAATATATAAAATCATTTCAAATTTTAATTTATTTACTCTCATTAAAATTTTCATATATAAATTTTATGGGTACAAAAATTTAAGATGCTTTGAGTTTTCTAAGTTACTGTTTTTTATTTTTAAAAATAATGTACAAATATTAAATATATTTTTATTATTTTTAGAGTTAATTTTCAAAAATTTTAAAAAGTGATTTTTTAATATATCTCAAAATTTTATATTTCATAAGATTTTTATATAATTTTTTTAATAAAAATAATAAATTTAAATTTAAATATTATTTAATATATTTTTGTAGTTAGAATCGTGAACGAACGGACTCATTTGTACAAACACGCTAACTTTATTCAATATTCCACTCCCACGTAAGAAGATTGGGGGAATCCCAAAAGTACCTTTGTAAGAGGGGCCGGTCTTCCGGGGTCAATTATAGACCGGCTCGTGGTGCGACTGTGCGTCTCCTATTTTGCTCTCACACCTTGTAAATTTTGTATGGGCTCTCAGCTGTCAGTGATTTGCCACCCGAAAGACTATGTCGAAATTTTCCATAGGGAATCCTCATGACGAAAAGAAAGTAGCCGACGAGTCGTCGAATCCTATTCCTATACTGTCCGGAACTCTGGATGAGGTTTTGTCTCTACTCAAGTTTTACTAAAACTGTTTTAGCAAATAGGAGGAGATTTCGATTTTTTTTGTCTATTCCATTTTATTTTTTTGAATAATGTGAATATGTGATTAACATGATTTATTAGAAGTTCAATAAAATTACATCTCGTTCTCTGAATACATGCATTAAATATTCTAAAGCTGCATTCTTGCATTTAGGGGTGCTGAATGCATGCATTAAATATTCTAAACCTGTGTTCATGCATTCTTGTATTTAGGGGCGTGCAAATGTATCAGTTTAAATTGATAGAGCCGCTAATAATTTTGAATTATTTGATTTAGTTTTTTCAGTTCACTAATTTTAATTCGGTTGAAAATTTTAGTCAATTCGATATTTATTTTTTTGGTTCGGTTTATGATTTTCTAAATAGGATAAATTAAATAATCCAATATTTATCAACAAATTTATTTAATTTGCTACAAATAAGAATTATATCAAAAATAATCCAAAAATATATATTTTATATAGATTTTATTTAGTTATTTATTTTATTTTTTAACTATTTATTTCTTCTATCAATTTTTATAACTATGAATGTTTTTCATCCTCTTGTATTTAGAAGATATATTTAATATTAAAAAATGGACTGAAAAATTTCAATTAAAAAATGTTTTGATAGGTTTATGTCGAATTCCACCTTAAAAGTAAAAGATGTGGTTCCAAATTAAATTAGGGTATAAATTCTTCATCTGCTTATTATTGATCTTTATTGAGAAATACTAAAACAGTGCTCATGCGTTGCAGTAGGACGATAAATATTATAAAAAAATATTTTTTTTTTCAAAATTTTGCTGATTTGTATTAATCTTAATCGTTTGTGATCGAAAGTTAATACTTCCTAGAAACTTTCTCAGCTTAATTAGCAACAATGGACCAATTCTGTGCATAATGATTGCATGGGAATCATCAAAAAATAATCTGCATAATGGTTTGCAGCCTCAAACAGAATGGAGGCATGAACGTCACCATTTTTAAAATTGATATATCATAAATACATTAAGAAGAATACTAAATAAACAGAAATTACATTTAATTATATTTCTGTGTGGTTCGCTCTCATCAATTAGTTCTATAGCATATGAGGAACATCAAACATTTTCATCCTTCCTTTATTTTGTACATACACACATCCACTTAATTTTGATACGCACCTTCTTCTTCATGAAGGCTGCTGAGTTCATAATAAGGTAAGCCATGGTGCAGAAAATCATACAAATCTAATTTAGAGCAAGCTATGGCTTGTCATATAAAGTGTTTGTGTCACACCCCAGAAATAATTAAAACGGATTTGGGGTGCTTAATCCCGCCACGTACGCACGACGAGACGTGCGCACAAAAGGCTAAGTGAATAAAAAATAAAGTAAATCCCAGAATAAACAAAACAATAATAATAATACAAAACAAAACAGTCCAGAATATACAGATAAATACAATGTCAAACACCGGCGGGGCTAACACCATCGGAATGGGTAGCAAAATCTCTCAAATAAAGCCCAAAGAAAGAAACAAAAACCCGATGCCCGATAAGCCCTAATCATCTACCCGCCTCATTGTGCTGATGCGGCGAAACACCTCTAATATCACGCAGGACTGCTGCACGTAGCACTCTCATCAAAACTCGAACTCATACCTGTAAACCTGGATCCCACAACCACCGTGAAAACGTGAGTAATTTTAAAATTACTCGAGACGGATTTAGATCCAAATTTTTAAGATTTAATCTTCTTTCCTAGACCGGACCCAAATACCGATACCAAATTTAAATGCAATGAATTATTTTAATATATGTTAATGTATTATTATTTTATACATTTCGAGAACACCTCTACATGAATGACATGAAATGACAAATAACCCCGAAATAGAAAATCTGTAGAAATAGTAATATAATATAAAATATAAGGTACGAGAAAACATACACCCGAAATAAATATCTCAATTTGCAAATCACCAAATCTATCCCAAGCGGGCGCCACGAGCGTCCCAACTTACGAACTTGGGTCTTGCCTAACCGGGCGCCACCAGCGACCCAACTTACGAACTTAGGACTTTATGTTTATGCGGCGCCAATGCCGCATAAACGCCAATTCGGGCTCTCGAGGCGATAACGCCCTAGGAGAGTGAGCGTGCATAAGCACGTACTCAGTCCGCTAAAACTGTAATTCACCTTACAAAATAAAAGCAAACGGATAAATATGTCTTCGCTTGCCATATCGCCAAAAGGGGATAACTACTCGTGAATTAACAAATCGAAATCAAATGGAAGCCTACACTTTGTACCAACCAAGGGTCGAGGATCGCATCCCGTAAAAGTATCAAAATGAAATATAACAAAGGGGAGCCTACACTGTACCCACTAAGGCCAATGGACCGCATCCCGACTTTCTCTGTACCAACTACGGGCCAAAGGAGAAAGCCATTCGGACAATATTAGGATCCTAAATAAGTCAGATAAATATAATAATATAGTATCACGAACTATATTTCAGTCTCGGATATGGCCGCCCCACACTAAACACTGAAGTACACGGTATCCTAAATCGCTCAAATTTGGATTAAAAATTTAATCATATTAAGAATAATAAAAAAATATAATATTGATCAAAGAAAAACACTCTGACTCAGCCGAACCCGCCAAATGACGGAATCGATGGATAATCCGACAGCACGGATGCGCAAGATACATATACGAGACCGGTGGGTCCCACGGCCTATGGGTCACCGTAAGTAACCACAACGGTCTGGTTATGCAAGGCAACTCAGACTGGGAATTACCCGGTCCGCCTCTCAGCACTCACATGCATTTAATTCATGATTAACTACCTGACTTAATTAATAATTAGTGATAGTAATAATATTTTCCTAATAATTATAATCTATAACTTGAATTATTTAATTCTATCTGATCCTATCTCGGGACTATTTCTCGGATCCTACTCCTACCCTGTCTACGTGCAGTATGACATGATATGACATGTGAATGCGGGTATGTCTCGAATATGCTGGTCAATTTATCGGATGCAGATGACAGATCAGATTTTGGTCTCTACTCAAAGTTTGGTCAAAAGTACCGCATATCAGATTTATTTTAAACACATTTTGTTTTCGGTTTGGATTCCTAATTCTGAAGAAAGAAAATCAAATCCTAGGAAACCGTACCTGGGAGTGCTGGTGAGGATCGCGAAGTCGCTCTACTCCGGAGGTAGAACACCTACTGGCCTCGGGGTCGGTGTCCGCGTACGTCGGGTCGGAATGACCTCGTACTCGCGAGGGGATCCGAGTCGATCGTATCACCTATTTTAATTTAAATTAGATGTTTATTAGTTTTAACTTGATTTACTTCACAATTAATAATTAAATTAGATTGATAATTTAATTAAGCGTTTGTTCGGGTTTGTCATCTTTTCTTGAAAATTTCGGAACATTTCTCGCTACATTTACGCGGTGTCGAAATTTTAGTTGCCGTATTATGGATCGTTAAATTGTGTTTGTCGTTTCTTGATCGCTTTTATACGTCCATTCTTTATTTTAAATTCGAGTTCATGGATTTAAATATTTAAATCAATTAATTTTAAAATAGAGAAATTGATTAATATATATAATATTATATTTACTATATTTAGTATTATTCTTATTAATTTAAAATAGAGAAATTGATTAATATATAATATATAATATATCTAATATTTTATTCTAATATTCTTTTGCTTATTCAAAAATGAAAGATTTAACTAATATATATTATTATTATATATATATATTCTTTATTTCTAATATTCTTTTAAATCTAAAAATAGAGAAATTGATTAATATATATATATATATATATAGTATAATATTATTATTCTTATCAATTAAAAATAGAGAAATTGATTAATAGGTATTTATATATATATATAGATATATATATATATTAATATTATTTAATTATTAAGATAGAAAAATTGATTAATATATATTTTATATGATAAATTATTTTTATACTTCATTTATTACTTTAAAATTTCTAATTATTTATTTTATATTCTTTAATTATATTTTATTTTATAGGTTAATGTTATTTTTCATTAATTAGAAAATATACTATATAAAACTAGAATTAAAATAAAAATAACAATTAATTAATTGAAGGAAATTAAATTGAAAATAAACTTAAATTTAAATTACACATTTTTATTTATTTTAAACGTGTTGGTGTTTTAATGTTCGGGATCATACGCTGACTACCAAATCATTGGTGCCAATGCACCGATATCCCGAAATCGGGGCGATCGGGGAATATAATCATTTCCTATTCTTTAAGTTTACGTGATTAGTCCATGGATACCGCCGAACCTTTCGGCACTCCAATTAAATGCGCACATTTTTAATTTAGTCACTTTATTATCTTAAGACTTTTAAATATCGAGCCTTATATTATTTTGTGAATCCTAGTTATATTTAAGTTAATTAAGACCATTTGTTGGCCCAATATAATTTCCATGTAAATCTTGTTTCTATTTGTATATATGGGCCCATATTCATTTCTACCAACTTATCCAATCCAACATTCCAAGTTATAGCTTAGCCCACATACCAAATTTAAATTCCTAAATCCACCATTCTCATACGGCCCAACACAACCAACAGAGGGAAAACTGGTCATCTACCAGCAAACAGAGGAAACCAGAATTTGCCAGAACAGGTCATACAAGGGCAAGCAATATCAAGGCAGTAGCAACTTTCATGACAGAAAACCAACAAAATCAAACAGTCATTATTTGACACAGAAACCACAACCACAATACCAAACAGAATACCAGAGTCGACCAACAACACAATCAGAGATAACTGGGACACAAATCATTAAGCAACAGATACCAACAGATCAGATCAGGGCACAAACCAAACAAGCACAAGTGTCAACATTTACCAGAAACTAATATAAACAAGCAAATGATACAAGGCAGCAAGGACTGAGCCAAGATTCAAGGGCACATGATAGGTGTCAGCAACAACTCAAATCAGATAAGAATAACCAGCCAAATAGTTAGAGTACCATCAAATACCGGGGCACCTCGCTTCACTGGTACCAGGAGGTACCAGTGTACCAAGGTTCAGGGATAAGGTGAGTTACTAGAAACCAGGCCAAAAAAGGGTCACAAAGACCAGTAAGGATAAGAAAGCAATACACCAGCATAGCAACGACCCATAACCCAATTAACAAGCAAGTAACCAGGTAACAAACCAGCAAAAGAACTAGGAAACGAAAATCTAGGGTTTACCAGTACCAACACAGAGGGGATTATGTTTCTCAGCCACATAGAAAATAACCAACAACAATAGCCAGGCTCGATGGCCACACAAACAAGCATGCAACTCAAAAATCATAAGCCAAACCAGCCCCTCACAAGGAAACAAACAAAATGAGAATTAGGGTTTTTACCAGTAAAATGAACCAGAGGCAAAACGATCAGCACAAGAGGGGCAGAAACCGGCAGACCGAGCTCCACCTCCACAAAAGCTCCGACCACCTTCCCCTCTCTTAAAATGGCAACTCTCTTAGATTTCAGTTCTTATCAGTTAAAAAAAATTATCTCAGCGCATGAGAAGCAAATGGCAAATCCCGGAGAGAGGGGGCCAAGAGGCTTTTATAGGCGAGGGAACAACCTGCAACAGTCCCAGTGAAGGGACAAGTTAGGGGCTAGAAAAATCGACGAGGATCGGCCTCGCCAGAGGTGATTTGAGGCGAGTCAGAAGTCATCATGACTAACCAGAGAGAAACCGGGGTAGAGTGATGGAGTTTCGAGGCGGGGAGACTCAAACCAGGGAAGAGCGAAAGAGCAGCGAAGCTGCTTTGGGCCAGAGGGGAAGAACACGGAGAGCGAGAGAGAGAGTAAGGGCTATCGCCCGGGTGAGAGAGAGGGGGAGCGAAAGGATGGGTCTCGGGAATAGACTGAGCGGGGAGAGAAAATGGCGGAGGCAATTAAATGTCATTTAAGAAGAGAGAGAGAGAGAGACAAATAAATGAAGAGAGAGAAACAAGGTGCGGTGGATTTTCTGTGGTAGAGGATTTGTGGTCATTGGTGTGGCAATCCAGATTTTTATTCATTTTGTTATTACATTGAGAAATTTTGAATATTTTGTTATGGTAATCATTTATTTCTTGAAAAAAATCACAAATTGTGTCAAATCTAAAAATCGTTAATAGTATTTTGATTATATTCATTAATCAATTGAATGCTTGGATTTAATTTATCTTAAGAGTTTATTTCTTTGATCATTAGATAAAGTTATAATTAATATTTATCTCTATTTCTTTATTTATAATTCATAACCTAAAATGATTAAATTAGATTATTAAGTTTTAGTTTTTTAAATTATTGTGTTACGTTATCTCTTGATTGAAATTAAGAAATTGTGATTTTTATTAATATTTTTGTTTCTCATTATTAAGCTCTTAAATTTAAATAGTGGATTTTATTTGATCTTTGGGTTTTAGAAATTGAATTCTCAATCTCATTCGACTACTTATATTTCAAACTAGCTTACTTTATTATTTATTTAATTATTTATGTATATATATTCCATTAAACATTTAGTTAAGTTATTTAATAAATTACGCTTAAATCATTGTAATTGTTATCTTAATTATTGTTATTTTCTTAATTAAAATTCACGGTTTAACAGTTTGATACTAAACCATGATTATATATATTTACTTTTATTCTTTTAGTTAAGTTATTATGATTTGATTAACTAAAGATCTAACACAATCTTACGTCCATATTTAAAATTAAATATTTTAAATTGATTAATTAAATAAATTTAAATAAAATTATGACAGAACCCATTTTTTAAATAATCTAGGCTCATTGATTTTGGTCATGGGGAGAGTTATTTTATCAACATCATGTATTAGCGAATGTGCCATAATCAATATGCCCTTAGATTCCCACTTTTACCTTTGAAATACAGTAATGACATGTAGCTTTCCGAATTGATCATATGATTTCCGTAAATTATGCAAACTGAGTACAAGATAAGTGTTGTAAAGCTGACTGTAGCACGAGCTAAATTCCTGCCACATCACATCAATTCACATTCTCAAATTAGAAACAACTTATTAAAGTATTTCAATTGAAGATAGAAACAAGTCCATGGAATGTAGACTGAAGAATTTTGTGTAGTCTGTGTTCAATTAAACAAAAGAACGCAACTTTTTTTTACTTACCCAAATGAAAAGTGATCCCCTATTTTTGCTGAATACATAATTTGATTTTTCTTGACAATTAAAGAGCTAATTAAATATGGATTTTTGCTAAATACCCGTAACTCTCTCAATGCCCGCACAAATCAAATCATTAGCATAACAATGACTATGCCTGCACTAAATCTGAAAAAAATAATAAAAAAAGATAAAAAATAATGTCCGCTATTACCTTTCGTTCTCTCACAATGTACTGACAAATTCTCACCATCATTAATAAGATCATAAACCTGATTAGAAGTTCACCTGAACCATGGAGCAATTATTGTTGAGGCCGATAAAAACTTACTTGCAACTGTAGATTCGTGCAACTGCTGCTACCAGTAAATGATATTTAGAGAAGTACAAACAAAGTCCATGAATTACTCTCAAGTATCAATAGTACAGGAAACTGCAATATACCACACCAACTCGATTAATATACATATGTGTTTTTCAGGTATCTCATTTAGCCATTTCAGATCATTATCATAATAGAAAAAAAAAATAATACACACCCTCACACACTCAGAGTTGGAGATTGGATTACTTTTATATGAGTTCTTGCATAGGTTTCATAAGGTATTAGTTTAGGGTGAGACAAACTTACATGAAGTCCATGCCACATATTATGTTTTAGACTGATTGTTATTTAACGCGTCAAGTATAAATATTGCTAGTCTACCATATTTGACTCTGATAATTAGCAAGTTTTAACTGGTACCAATTAAAACATACCAAGCGTAAAATATACTGATATTGGTGTATCAAGGCGAAAGTCACCAACATTAACTGATATTAAGCTCCAGTCACACATTACCATATCAACTCCTTTGCTTTCTCTTTTCTACTCAACATGGTTTTTTTATTAGCAGGCTTTACTGACCAGATAAAAAGTTACAAAGCCAATCAAATATAGTGCAATGTTGACATTGTACTAAGATGTTGTAGCTCGTTCCTTGAAATAGTTAGGTAAAGTTGCACAGTGAGTTGATCAGATTATTATTGAACTAAATAAATCAGGCTTAAATATATAACAGACCAGCTGGTATAGTGATCCCAATGAAAAATTCAGAAAAGTATTCAAAATACCTGTCCTGTTATGTGAACCCTACGACTGTGATCAATTTGATAAAACAGTTTAATGTCTGCATACCTTTTTTTTTTGAGAAGCAACGGTCTCTTTTAAAAACCATCAAGGTCGATCTCAAGGCATCTTAAACCTTTTGTTAGCCTACATCAATGAGAAAATAGTAAAAAAAAAAGAAAGAAAGAAAAAAATGAACACCAAGACCATTGAGAGATGTTTGACGTTAAGATTAGTATTAGGGCCTCTGCTTAAACCCCAATAGTAAGTTAAAAATCAACATAGTAAAATGAACATACCTCCTGAATAACCATTCTAGTCTTGTCATACGCCTTACTTACATCGCTGAGCCTAGTATTTATCATGGTAGAATCAATATTGTCATATATAACCTAAAGATTGATACATTGAAAGAATGAACAAAAGAAGACATCAATAGTACCAGTACCAAAATTAATATCAACCAGTATTTTTCTACAACAAATACCAGTATATGAAGGGGGTTGTCTTTTTTCACCAATTAAAAATAAAATCAAGCAAAACCCTTCAAAATATCAAAGAATGAAAAGCATCAACAAACTGATATCATTACAGGAGCTATCTTATTTCATCAAAATTCTAATTTCATTTCTAAATTCTGGTCATATAGCAAACAATTATAATGATTAAAAGGACAATAATGAATCAGATTATGTTACCTTCCAATCGAATTGATATGTGATTGCTTCTCAACAGGGAAGTGAGAGAAATGCCTAAAAGAGAAGAACACAATTAAAGTGTGTGAACCCAATCTCCTTTCAGTTGTTGTAATATGGTTCTATGCCTTGGTAACTACATTTCAAAAGTATCTTCAATTTGAATAATTATGTAAATAATTCATGTTATAGGGACTAAAGAACAAATGTTCAGCATTCCACAAATATATCTCTTGCCTTTCATCTTATTTTTAAAATTAACTGCTATTAGCAAATATACCGATAAGACCATTAGTGGTAACTTACATATATGAGAAATCATGTGTTATCTTAAAATTATATGGCACAAACAATATCTATTTCATACAATTATTGCGAAAATTCATTAAAGGGAGTTCAGAACAAAAAAAAAATTGTTCTAATAGAAAGTTAAAATGGAACACATACATTTTTGACAAGAGGCACCAAAAAAGAGAAAGGTGGATCGACTTCTACTGTCACAATCAATAACTGACAACTCTTTTCAATGCATACCTGACCAATTAAAATAGAAATACACAGAAAAAAAAACTTTAGCCTTATTATGTTATACATTTTTGGTGAAATTATGGAGAAAGGACGAAAACTATCTTATCTAATCTAAGTTGTAAAATTGTAAAATCTCTACCTAAATTGAGAGCGGCGTTGCATCAGTGTATTTATAATAGAGGAAGACATTGGCGGTAAGGATTTGAATTCGATTTGACTTATCAGACTCGAGTCTCGAGTTCGAAGCAGATTGGAGATCAATCTAAACCACCTTCCAAGGCGTCGAAGGGAGGACAATGTGCATCGCGAGGGCAGAAGACCGAGGAGGACACAAGTTGCGAGGAGTGGCGCGCCTTTTCCAATTGCCCTACGGTGTCAATGGCGCAAAGGGAGATCACTGATTGGAGACGGAGAGAGGGGAGGAGACTCGGTCGCGATTTCGGGCTGTCAGTTAATATCTGATCCATCAGAGCCAGAGAGGGAGGCAGAGGAGGCAGAGGGGAGAAGAGAGGAAAAGCGAGGCAGTTGGCTAGAAAAAGAACCTATATAAGGCCAGACCCCGACATACTGGGACACGTTTTCACACAGGCATTGAATCGATAAGTGGCGCGAGAAAGAAGTTCTATGATATTAATTTTAACTACTAAGAGACAAGTAAAAGAAAAAAAATTGAGGAATTGAATCGATTATAAACTATTTTAGAGGGAGAGTGTTTTGATCACGATGAGGGGGAATTTACCTTGTCCAATTATAAATTTTGAGAAGAAAATCGAAATAATATGTTGGTGATGGACTAATAAATAGTTTTTAAGTTAGGTCTAGATTAGGGGTGTAAATTCTTTATCCGATCCGACGGGTTAATCCGATCCGAAGATAAATGGGTTGGATATGAGTTTTATTTTTTTATCTAAATCGGGTCGGATCGGGTTCGGGTCAATCCGACCCGACCCGATTAATTATGTTTTTTGAAATAATTTTGTGATTTAGTAGCTTAAATATACACTAATTAAGATTAATTAAAATTATATAAAAAATAATTAATAAATATTTAATTATTTTACACGGGTCGGGTATGGGTCAAGATTTTTTGATCCGAATTTAATCGGGTCGGATTCGGATCGGATAAAAAATAATAAAAAAATAACGTGACCCAATCCGAACCCGACCCGAACCGATCCATTGACACCCCTAGTCTAGATGAACCTTGAAAAAAAGATGTAAGAGATCAAGTTCAGTTCAAATTTACTACCAAATTGAAAGAAGAAGAAAGAAATTGTCTAATAGTTTAGTATAATTTAAGATTTTTAATTTTTAATTATTTAATTAATATTATAATTATTAGTTTTACTTAATTTAGTTAATTATTAATACTAATTTTATGAGAATATATTTTGTAGTCTTTTAAATATTAATTGATCAATTAGTAAGTAAAAAATGATTGGCCTTTTTTAATTTAACGATCATATAAAATTGTTTTAACATAAAATTATAAAATGATCATCTAACTGTTAAGAGTTGTTAAATATTTTTAAAAACTTGGTTGAAAGAGTGAGTTGTTAAATATTTTTAAAAACTTGGTTGAAAGAGTTCAAGTCAAACTGAAATAGTTAAAAGATGTCATATTATAAAGTAACATGAGATATTGAAATATTGTCCCGTCAAATATATAAAACTTAATTAAATTGGTGATATTTAATTAGATATGATGCAAAAAAAAACATTTTTATTGTCAAAAAATTATATCATATTTTTATTTTTATTAACAACCATTTCATAATTTCATTAATATCAATTTAAAGAACTAATATTAAATTGGACTCAACATTTGTTTATTTATATACAAAGAGCCACGAGAACACAATTCTGCTGAACAATCCTTTGTGTAAGAGTTAGCGGAACAACGTTACACCCAAGCTATTTTAAATTGCTAATTTTTGTTTGGATAACATCTCAGTTAAAATAGCGACGTTGTTCTAAAATATGCTCTATTCTGATCCATCCAAGCACACCCGATTTGCCAAAATGAAGCATGTCTAATAACATTGTCAACTATTTTTCTAGATAAGTCCACTTTAATATTTTTGAAATAAATAAAAATGGTTACGGAGGTCTGAATCCCGCCCATTCGATAACAATTAAGTACATAAAATTTGTTATCCAGAATTAATCCAGATCCGATGCAGCGTGCCATATCCTCCCTTTTTATTATTTCTTTTATTTTCACTATTTTTCGTTATTTGGTTTGCACCAGAGGGTAAGTTTTTTTATAAATTAAAAATAAAAATATATTAAGGCAAACGAGTGGTCAACATGATACACTACTCAAACACTGTCAACCATTAAAAATAACTTGTACTTTTAAACAGGACTCGACGAGGGAAATAAATTTTTTATTTTGCCATTTTTGAATAACATAAAATTACAGGTTAAATTTAATTATTTGATTCTTCTATAAATCAAATTTTGTATTACAAAAAAGATAATTTGTGATTAACAGTTCTGTTTCATTAAAAAAAAATAACCGTTAAAAGTTTTAATTTATGATAGAACTACTCATTTAATAATATTTGATGAAATAATTTATGCAGTGTTAAACCTAGATTGTCAGTGTTAAACCTAGATTGTCCGTTTAAGATAGATTAAATTTTTTTATCCGACCTGACTCAAATAAAATAATTATTAGTTACTAACATTTTTATATATTTTTAAGTAATTTAATATTAATTTATATATAATTAATCTTAGTTAGTGTATATAAATTTTAATTAGCATTAATCATAAATTTAATCTTAAAAATAAAATTAAAAGGATCAAATCAGATCGACCTATATCCGATCGGACAAAAAAATATTAATTCATGCTCGATTTAATTATTTTTAAATCATTTCAGATTGATACAAACTCGAGAGTAGGAATATGAGGCCAATGAAACTAGGAGAGAGAGAGGGGAGAGGGGACATCCGGACGTATGTTTCTATTGTTTTGACCGGAACCTTCTAAAATGATCTAGATTAATGGTCTAAATTTATTGGTACAATTGACATTAGATCCCTTTAAAAATGATATTAGATGTATTTTTTTCACCCAACATTATATATGCAGACATTTTTTTCATAATTAATAAATGTAATTATTAATGTATATACTTGTCACTTGTCATTATTAATTATTAAAATACTTGCCATTTTTTTCACCCAACATTTTTTTCACCCAACATTTATTAATTACAAAATATTAAATTCTTGCTGACAAGTGACAAGTACAAATTATCTCAATGAGCTCTACCGATGTCACACTACAGGAACTTTCGAACGTAACACGATGAATATATTTTATTCATATTATGGTAGGATATTAAAAGTTCAGTAACTATTTTAAAGAATATTAAAAATATAGTAAATATTTAAGTGATTTAGTGCAGTAAAATTAAAACATCAGATTTTACTTTTTCAGCATCTTTTATATAAATTATTTTATTTATTTATTTTACTATGATCAAACTGTACTACTTTAAAACGATTTAATTTTAACTTTAACGCTGGTCAAACGGAGTTAACACTTAAATGGACGAGAATTTTCTTTTACGAATTGACTTCAAGTCAATTATCTAATTATCTAATGGATAATTATCTAATTATCTAATTAAAAAATCCGGATGAGTCAAATCCGATCTATCAAATCTGTATTTGCACTCTGATCCGCTCTAATTCGAAGTAAAATTTGTGCTAACCCTTGCGCCAAATAACTTTTGTACATAGTCCTACTACGGATTGCGGATAACTTTTTCCAAAAAAACCGTCTAAAACCGATCCCAAAAAATTCCGTAATCGACCCGTCCGTCCCATCTAATCCGTTAAAATCTATTGATCCAATCCGTTAAAACCTGTTAAATTTGAAAAAAAAAACCGGACATTTATCTATTTATCCGTTTATCTTTACCCAGTCCAAACTCATCAATTACTCCATAAAACCTAAGAACCCTTTCTGCCCCTTTATTGGTACCTATACCCCCGATTTTTTTTATTTTAGTAAATAAAACAAATAAATATAGCAAACTGACCATCTCTCTCCTCGATTTTGCATAAATAGCCAGACCCGAGTTTCAAACTCGGTCCGGGTTTTTTTTTTTTTACACAGAAATGAACAAAAAAAATTAAACTCGGATCCGGGTAAATTTTTTATTTTTTTTACGTTTGTGTGTTATATTAAAAATAAAACACAACAGTCAGTAGATTGATCTAAAATATTATAATAAAAATTAAAATAAAATTTTATAAAGCCAAATATAAGCACGATTAATACATTATTCTAAAATAGTGTCAAATAAATTGAAATATTACAACAATAATTAAAATTCAATTGTTCTGGTAAATATAACAACAAAAAATATAAACACACTGGTAATCTAAATCATGCTCTGTTGGAATGAGCTCGACCTCGAGTTGGCAGCATGTTAATACGACCCTCCATTTCATCCAAAATCATTGGAATGCGTATCTTCATTCTCCTTCCTTTGTTGATTTTTGCTGGATCTGGCCTGATGACCGGACCATTGTAAATTAGTCAATTTCGTTTATTGCCATAACTACGCCAATGACCAGACCATGTGTTAATGTAGTATTGTATGGTATAATATGGACTAACGTACTGAGTGTAATCCACTCTCTAACTATTTCTTCGACATCTACCGCATCATCAGTTTCATCAATATTTATATTTGTTGCATCCTGGATATCATCATCATCGACATCCAGGTGCCACTCTTCCTCTTCGTCATTCTCATCCACATCCACATTTTGTACCGAAACAAGGGATGGTCGCTGCTCTCGAGCTCGAGAGTGGGTTTTTTCCTCAGCCATTACTGGATTACTACTTTCAGGAATACTAGTTGGATCATAGTTATCAGAACTGGATATTGGTTCGGATTCAACTACTAGCTCCAGTGTTTTATACCCGGGTAAGTGGTACGGAGCTGTTGTTTTAATCATTCCCCAAATTTCATCAGAAATAACCCCAAATAAGCTATAAAAAAAGCCACTCGAACCTGCTGGGGCAGTGTTGATCCGTGCACTAATGTTGATATTGAATTGGCCAGGGAGCAGCTCCAAACCAGCATGAATCTGTCTCTTCAAGTCACGAAAATTGATTGCCTCGTCGGCAGAAAATGTGCATGCGGCTTGAATATCGTAATCCGTTCCATGAGAAGTTTTCAAATTTTGACCTCCGTGATACACATTGATCAGCAACATTTTCGTCTCTACAGTATGAACGATAAACCCTATTGTTAGTGTATTTTAATTTTACAGCAAAAATTAATAGTCCAAATAGAAAAAAAAATATACAACGTTGATGACACGAGAGTGGTGAATACGGATCGAACCTGGATCTGTCGAAAAATAAATTTCCAGTTTGAAGCTCTTGCAACAATAACAATGGTGATTTTGAAGAAATGGTTAGCTGAAGGAAGATGAAGAAGAAATGTAATGGGTGTGCTATATAATAGCATGATGTTGGGATCAAGTTTAAAACTCGGTTCCAGGTGTACTGGGGCGAGTTTAAAACTCGATCCAGACACCTGTAATTTTCAAATGTACTACGTGTGTTTATTTTAATTTTTATTGTAATATTTTAGATCAATCTACTGACTGTTGTGTTTTATTTTTAATATAACACACAAACGTAAAAAAAAAATCCGGATCCGAGTTTCAAATTCGGATCTGATTATTTCTGCAAAACCGAGGAAAGAGATGACCAATTTGCTATATTTATTTGTTTTATTTCCTAAAATAAAAAAAAATCTGCCTATACCTCCTTTAGCTTTACTTTTGAATTTTAAAAAAATGACGGTTCAAAATACCCGATCCGCTCCATCTTTTAACCCGTCCCGAGAACTTATCTTAATCTATCCCGATCAAACTCATCTAACCGCTCGAGTTAGTTCCAACCTGTTCTGATTTTAATAAACTACTGAAGCCCACCAGCAGGAGACGGGAGTCTAGAGGCTAGACTAAAGCCATAGCCATGTTCATCCCAAACCCGCTGTCGCTAACAGTCCCCGACCCCGCCCTCGAGTCATGGCTCCGCGACTCCGGCCATCTCTACACCCTCGACACCCTCCCCTCCTCCACCTCCTCCACCTCCTCCTCCTCCTCCTCCGCGCCCTCCGCGTCCAATAAACCCATCTCCATCTCCACCTCCACCTCCCCATCCCGTCTCTCCTCCTTCCTTTCCACACTCCGTACCCTCGCGACACTTGTCTCCATCAATCCACTCGCCAAACTCGAAGTTGGTGACCTCTCGGGCCCCACCCCTTCTTGGACCCGGGACTTCATCGGTGGCCCCGGTTAGGATTTCCTGTGCCTGCTTTTCCTATTTCATATGTAATAAATATTGAGTTAAAAGTATAGCCATGCAGCACTAATTGATTCCTAGTTCGATGAATTGATTTGGCTTACCTTTCTTTCCCCGCAATTTCAGCACCTGTGCGAAGTCAATTTGTGAGAATCCGCTACAGTGACTTAGCTACAAATTAATATATTTTTTTTGTCCTTTTTTTTAATAGAAGGGTACTCATTGCCTGCAGAGGCCTCTCAAGGTCGAATGCGTGTGCAAGAGAATGTACGGCACTATGCGAAGAATTATATGTTTATCTCGCTTCTTTTCTTCACCTGTTCCTTGTTAGTGCCCTCTTGACATAGCTACCTAGAACTTCTTTTGTTTGAGATTATGATGATGAAATTTGTTTTAAAATTTGAAGTATAACGACTTGTTATTGTGATTAATAAACTTTAGACCTTCCTGTTTATTTAATTATTTTTATGTCATTATATTTGGACCGCTGACAGGTATAAAATGCCAATATCTCTTTTGGGATTGCTAGCATCTTTGGGCATTTGGGAAGGTGTAAGGTTATCCATCAGAAGTCGGGAAATGGAGAAGTATCCAATTTTGCAGCAAGTCACTGTGTGTGTTGCTATGTTCAGTAAGTGAATTTATGAAGTGTACATGGTTTTTTGTTGGGTCAGCACAGTGTACGTATGCTTTACCTATAAAGTCTCACCTTTTCCGCCGGCCTGTTTTTATATTAAATTGTTGAGGATGTAGATTAAATCAGGGAAAATTGGAGCTAGCTTAATTAGAGGTTATTTTGAACTGACTCACTCTATCGAGCTATTTTGGTAAAAAAAAAAATGGCACTGCAGAATTATGGGAAGATGGGTATGGTAATGGTGCGATGCATTGTTGGTGTTTATCAGTCATAATAGTTGGTCAGCAGAAGCTGAATAATGTATTACTTGTATTGAATATCCTATAGTTTAATGCAAATCTGGTGGTACCATCTACGCAAGACTATTTGTCGGTTGGAAAATCCACCCTTGATTATCTCTGTATCTGACTAATTCTCAGTTGCAAAAATTACCCTTGATTAGCTCTGTATCTGACTAACAAGTACTTTCTTTGCGGATATTCAATTGTACAGTTACATCAGTGGTGCTTTATCGATGTAATTTCCAAGTTGCACTTGTCTATGCCATTGGCCTTAGTTATTCAGGTTTGATGGAATCTGATTCAACTTTTTATTGTTTTTAAGAGAAAAGTCTCCCATCTGGTTCTTAAACTTCTTCTGTGGTTCAACTGCCTGCTTAAACTATTGCACCTGGTTTCGTGTAGCGCCTTCTCTTGTCAGCATCAACTATGCTAACATGATGGCATCATGTTATGATGTGTTTTAGATGGTACATAAGCCAGGTACAAGTTGGTACCATATCATGGTGAATTGTTAAATTGAAGCATGCAAACTAGTCTGTGGAACTGATATACAAATTGAGAGGCCCAATCTCAACAAATGCAACAGTTCATGACCAAAAAAAAAAAACCTTGTTTCTTAATGACATAATGATCTTGTTTGAAGTCTTGCCTGGCTTTGGTGCCAGATAACTTTAAGCTTTTGGAGCATGGCACCTGTTCAGTCCTACCTACATTGGCCATTGTATTTTTTTTTTGAAGTAGCAGGCGAAAAGCCTGTATTTTCTTTTTTGGTGTGTTGAATTTAGTTTTGTTTGCTTTAACTACATCAAGTGTGTATTACTTCCATCTTTGCTTATCACTTTACTAATTTCTCGAGGATGATTCCTTTTCACTCTGATTTAGTGATCTTTATTCCGAAGCCAAATTATGCTGACGGTGTATTCTTTTGTATATTTTTGATTTCCTGCTAGCAATGCTTATCCATGCTTCCATTCGCAAGTTGACGCCTTTAAGCAAATCAAATGGATCACACCACCAGAAGAAAGTTCAGAAAAGGAGTGTTCAGCTTAGTGTAAAATGATGCCACCTGTGACGTGGAAGAGATGGCTCATCATCCATATACATTTTTTTTCTGCTTTTTCTTTTGTTCTTTTTGTACCTCACCAATCTGATTAATGCATGCTTATGAAATCTTCAAGAAACTTGATGCCTTGTACGCTTGTACCTGTGTTTTACTGGGAGTGTAGTTCTGGTAAGTGCTCTTCCCGTAGCAAGTTGGCTCAGTAGTCAGCTATCAATCTCATGCCACAAATACAAAACTGCTCATGAGGAGAGAGAATTATGAATTCGAATCTGTGTTTTTATCTGAAATGAAAACACAAGTGCTAGTGAATGCCAACTTCCACACGATTATAAAATGAAGGGTATGACTAACAATCTTTCGAGTAAATTTTCTTGACATAAAAAATATATCATTTATAATTAACTTTTTATTTTTTACAAAAGAAATAGTCTATCTATATAAGTGAGTAATTCTATTTTTTGTAAATATATATATATATACATAAATGAGTTGGATATTAAGAGATGAGATTCGAATATTTATATAAATTGTCAGCAAAAAAATAGCAAAAGAGAAAGAATTTCGGAAAATGAAATTACATGAGAGAAAAATTAATGACACTAATAAAAAAAATACAAGAGAAAAAAAAGAGCATTGAAAGAGCAAAAAAAATAAGTGAAAGAAATGAGAGAAAAAAGTTTTGGAAAATAAAAAAATTATATATGTCAGATGTTTATAGGTATTTAGATTTAACGAATTATATGTTTAGATAGAAAAATGATAAACATCACATAAAATATATCATGTGTTATAGGAGAAAGAAAAAAATCTCAGAAAATAAAAAAAAAAGACTTTAATATTTATATAAGTGAATCAATATAATGGATTGTATAGAAAAATGTATGTGATAGAAGAGAAGAAAAATTTCAGAAAATAAAAGTAAGTACTTATATATATATATATATATATATCAGTATTTATATAAGTGAATTAAATATTTATATAGAAAATAACAAATATCATGAATTGTACGAATGAACGTGTGGGGCTTTCACGAAGGATGGAGGAGCAGCGGAGAAAAAGATTTTCTCTAAAATCTAATAGTTTTTTATGATAAAAGAAGGAGATATTGAGAATATTATATGAAGATTTACGAATTAATGAATAAAATTCCATTTTTTTTTTGTAGAATTCGAACCTTTTGTTTTTATCTGAAAAGGGAACACATGACGGTGGCATCGGTGCTATGCTATTGAATTGTTATAAAATCAAAATTATAATTTTTCGTCAGATGATGTAAACAGCAAACGCACAGAAACACAAATACACGATAATATAAGCTGGAGTCAGCATAGCAACCAATCGAAACACAGTACCAGTATTAGTAAAACCCCCAGCAAAACACTTCGACCAGACTCCCATTCCCTCTATGCTCCTGTGTTGGATATAGGAGGTTAAAAGGTGAGCAGAAGAGGAGGGATTTTAAGGGCTTTAACTTTATTTTCGAGCTAATATCCGAAAATGTGAGAGAGTGCATGGCTGAAGGTTAACGGGGGAGATTGCTCTGTTTTTTTTTTACGAACTTATTCATCTCTAATGTTGACATTTTTTTTAAAATTAATATTAACAACTGTATATGCAATTTTTCTTCAATCAAATATTGTCATGTGCGACTCACATCCACACCTTTCTCAAAAGTCAAAACATAGTTAAAACATCGAGTTCAGCATTTCTTCTAAGGAAAAAGGAGAAAAAACGAGTTTTTTTTTATATAATAATTATATTAATTATATTATTAATAATAAGAGTGATAAAAATAAAATTTAAAATCTACGATGGTTTATAAAGTATGAATACTGGATAGAAAGCTTAATCTCATTTCGAAATTTAATTTATTATTCTCATTAAATTCTTTATATGAAAATCTCATGGGATGCAAAAATTTGGAGCGTTTTGAGCTTTTAAGTTGTAGTTTTTAATTTTTAAAAATCAGCTCTAAAAATAGTAATAATATATTCAATACTTGAACAACATTTTAAAAAATTAAAAACGGTGACTTAAAAAACTCAAAACACTTCAAATTTTTGCATCCCACAAGATTTTTATATAAAGAATTTAATGAGAATGATAAATTAAAATTTCGAGATGATTTAATATGTTTTTTGAGTTAAGCTCACGGTATCTCCACTCTAATAAGTTTTATTAAATTAATATTATTAAAAATAAGAGTGAGAACCGTAAAATTTCAAATATACGAATGGCAGCGCGCCACTGGCGCGTTTCGTCCAAACCCCGCGCAAGTGACATGGAGAGCGTTGCGCGTTTTGTATATATAAGAATCAAACGGGCCACGCGGCGTGGCGCGTTTTGAAAAAATAATGAAACGCGCCACTGGCAGTGGCACGTTTCGTAAAAATAATGAAACGCGCCACTGACGTGTTTCGTAAAAATAATGAAACGCGCCACTGACAGTGGCGCGCTGCCATTCGTATATTTGAAATTTTACGTTTCTCACTCTTATTTTTAATAATATTAATTTAATAAAACTTATTATTACTAAAAACTGCTCTACTTGCTTTAACACTGAATATTGTTGTGGCTTTGGCACAACATGAATGGTGAAATGTTTCAGCTGTATTTGACTTCGTCAACTCCACTGGAGTCTATCTATCATAACTAGTTGAAATACGTCACTGCTAGTGACGTCTTTATGTAAAACAATATAAACGCGCCACTGATAGTTGCGCATTTGCTCTTAGTCATTCTGACCACGATCCATTACCGTTGGATTAACATTAGTACTGTCGATCAACAACCAAAAACGTCACTGTCAGTGACGTGTTTACAAAGACGCCACTTTCAGTGACACGTTTACAAAGACGTCACTACCAGTGGCGCGTTTGCTCCGTCATCCGCGCGTTTGCTCGCCATGCCCGATGACGCTACCGCCATTCGTAAATTTCAAATTTTACTTTTATCATTCTTATTATTAATAATATAATTATTATAATTATTATATATAAAAAAACTCAGAAAAAACAGACCATCCAAGGCGCATATACATACTTAGCAGCGGAGGGAACTGCATTTGATAAATTTATACCTCGTCCATACTGCTATTAATTTCTACTTGAGGCTGCGATAATAGCTCTGATAAAGCAGATTACAAATCGTACATTAAGGGGAAAAAATGCGGTTAGATTTTCAAGACATGGTTAGAAAGAGAAATCCACGTTCCAGTAAGTTGATGTGAACACCAAAGTTTCGTGTTTTTACTGATCTGATGCCATCTTTGCCTTCACTTGTGGTTCTGATAAAAAGATGTAGCGTAGTTAGTTTCACACTATTACTTCGTAGTTTAATAATTAATTATATAAAAATAGTTATGCAGCAATTCTAATAAACTTTCTGGTCTCATTAGTACAAATTAAGCTTTTAAAAAACTTCATTTTAATCGTTTAAACTCCGTTTTAACTTCATTAAAATCTTTAATGTTAATTAAAAAAACTTCACTTAAACTGTTAAAGTCATTAAAAGTTGTTAAATAACCCCATTTAAAATCATTATTTTACCATTAAAAGCTGTGAAACGTTTTTTAAAAACTTGATACAAATATAGATACCTAAAATTACATGAACCCCTTTATCACTGAATCAAAATGTTCACACTGCAACAATTCCCCGTTTTAACCCTCAATATCCTACATAGCCTCAACTGTGTGAATTAAAACTTCGATTTTATAATTCAGACAATTAAAAAAAAGAAATAAACTTAGAGAAGGAATAGCTTCTATTGAAAGGGTTTCGATGCAGTTACTAGTCTGCGGTTCTTAGCCATCATTTAAGTTCTTAAAATTAGGTACCATATATTTGAGCTGACCATTCAATCTTGCTATAATGCAATGATAAAAAGAATGAAGAACATTGTATAAACAAGGGATTAAAGAAGCAAGTACTTGAAATAAGTGCCTTGGACCTGCTCCTAAACAATATTCTTTGTCGAATTATTCCAATAACCTCCATCTCAATTTCACTACTAGAAACGCAGTCATCTTCTCGAACTGCCTTCTTTTTCTTCAAAATCAGGAGGGATTTTTCAGAGATAATTTTGCTTTTTCCCTTTTCCTTCCAACGAATAAATGTATAAAGTGTAGGTTCTTCTCCCGATGAAATCCCTGGTATTTCCGTTTTGACGTAGCCTATGACGAGCGCATGGAAGGAAGTTAAACTGCTCTAAAGCTCCCTTTCCTCTTCTTCATATCTGACACTGATCTTTCGCGAACAAGATGAAAAAGGGCCACCATTACCTTGGACCCTATTCACAGATTCTTCTAACTATTCACTAACATCCGTAGAGATTTATTTGTGGTACAAGCAATTTAAGCTTGCTCAGTCTATATAAGCTTTTCTTCTTGGTGTGTATTCTTACGCTTTCTCTTCGCATTCTGACGCTCTATCTTAATTAGGAGAGGAGTCTAAAGGAATGTATTTCTCCACCCCAGACCAGAGTTGCATTGCTTTCTGCGTAGCTAAATATTACCCGGAAATAGCATATCAGAAAAAAGAAAGGAATGGACATGCAAAGAATAGAGTGGACATGCATTGAGTAATTTTTTTCTTCTGAGCTTTTGTGGTGCATTTCTTCAGCTGTAAGTAGCACTAGGCCTAGAGCAGAATCATAGGTAATTAATACGAGGTGCCCCCTTCAGAAATAAACTCTTTGTTACGGTACGCAAAGGGAAAAAAGATTTTTAGGGTTTTCTTAATGTCTAAGGCAGAAAGGCAAATCTTTCTTTTCTATGCTCGGCTCCGTCAATCCGCTTTTCATCGATAGACGAAGCCCTCTCTTTTGCATCTCGTGCAAGATGAAACAAAATATTAGTACTTTTCCTTCTCGCGAACCACGGGAGCCCCTAACCAGAAAGCTCGCGATACTCCACTGTGAATGCGTAGTTAACCTAAATGGGCAAAAGCAAGCAAGAATGAATTGAATATTAGTAGAAATTGAATTTAAATTAGTGTATCTGTGTGAACTCAAAAGTTATGTTAGACCATTGAATTTTGTAGAAATTTAATGTAACGCTCCGGTTGAGACGTTATGGAGATAATATTTTTGCATTCATCCAACGGTTAGTAACTTACGTTGTCACTAAATGAAAAAACAAAAGAAATATGAAAAATAAAACGGAATTAATTTATAAAACTCAGAAATCGATTATTTAATGATGTAACTTTTTCTATAACACATGATTATAAATAATTCAATCCAAAGCATTTAATTTAGAATAATTTATTCTTAATATGCAATTAAAACCATTAAACACATACTCAATAATTATGGATATACATGAATATCATAAGCCAAATTTGATGATACAAGAGAGATATATCATATTCATTTGCCGATAAGTAGGGCTTCACATAGCTTAGTATCGCCAACAATCCTTTACAGCTTGTGCGAACCACCCATTTCGGGTCAACAAAATGGTCACTTATGACATATACAGCTATGAATAATTCAACCAGTTTCATTTATCGACATTCATCAATCAATTTAGACAATTCATATCATCGACTCATGTCACAAATCAAAAGTCAATCAATTTCTAACAACATAATTCAAATCAAGTCAACAATTCAAACAACGGATAATAATCAAATATAAGTTATAGAGAAATTCAATTACCTCATATTGAGTGATTTCAATTCTCAACTCGATACATAAATTCCTTGAATTCGACCAATGATACCTATTCAAATCGGTGGATCAATTAATCAATCCATTTATATAAGTAATCTTCTTTCTTTTTTATTTAATTTAAACTAGACCAGATTAATACTTTTAATTTCGATTTCCATTTCATAGCTGTCTAATTTATAATTCCTTTACTGTATAATGCTTGAGAATCAACAATAATTAAGTACAAACTAAAACTATGTTATATTATAAAGAAATTATTAAATAATTATGATCAACAACATAATAATTTGACATCAGTTGATCAATTATGTAACCGTAACTAAAAAAAATACTTACCTAATTTATGAGATATTTCAGAGATGCCACATGCCAGCCATAATACTTGCGATTTCCTTCATCTTTTCCTTTTCTTTCGACTTTTCTCTTTCATTTTCTATTTTTTTCTTATTTCCTTTGTTCATTCTCTCTGCCTTCCTTTCTTTCCAACTTCATTTTTTTAGTGGTTATCCCTAAGGGTCTGTTCACTTATTACTAAAACCGTCTCGGAGAATTATTTTCTATGAATTTGTTTTTTCATCTGTTCGGTTGTTATTAAACACAAATTATACGGAAATTTCCTTTTCGAATATTGCTGAAAACAACCGCTTTCATTTTATCACTTTTTTCAACAGAAAATGAAAATGAAAATCGACGAAAACGCTCGAATCTCCTCTCCTACGCGCTTCCTCCCTCTTCCTCCCTCTGTAACCTCCATTTCTGCACGCGCTTCCTCATTCATAACCCTCATTCCCATGCATGCGCTCTTCCTCCCTCATATTGAGCTTACAATTTCATTGTTCTATTTTTCTACCCCAGCTTATGCTCTTGAAACCTCCGTTATCAACCCTAATGAGTCCAAATCTGTCACATTTCTAATTAGAATTGGAGTGTGATCAGAGAAAATTGGTTAGAATTATTTGGTGCAAATGAGATTATTTTGGGTTTTATGATAATTGTGGGTAAATTGGGTAATTTGGGATACAAAGAAAGATAACCATTGATTTAGAACCAGAAATTAACAACTAATAACCAGTTCTTTATTTCATTTTTTTCATTACAATTAGGGATAAGTTTATATAGGTGTTATTGCTAACTAACCCCACTAATTACCTATAATAATATATTTTATATAATTATTCTAGACTATGGTATTTCATCTTCCTTCAAACTATCATTGTCCTCAAAATTTTGACAACAAACAAATAATACAAAATATTACGCTTTGGAGGTGATCTCTTAGCTCAAAAAAAGATGAAACGAACAATCAAAATATTATGTTTAGGAGGTGATCTTTGTAATCAAAGAAAGATATGACAAAGAATATTCATCTCGCATTGATATTGGAGTGTTTCCTTAGCTTCGAGTATGTGAATCAAGTTTTTTCATCATGCGAGCTAGATGAACAACACACGTATGAAAATTGGTCATCATTCAAAGTGTCTTATAGAATAATTTTCATGAGAACCTCTTGGTGAATAATTACATCGAGTGAGGAAAGATCGTTGTGGTGAGGATTGTCTTGACCTTTTTGATAGGGATAATTTTGATCTTTTTGGTTGAGTGTGAAATCTTTGTCAATTGAGTCTTGACATTTTTATTCGAATTTGAAATTCTTATTTGTATTGACTTTAATTTTCTCACTTGATTGGACTTCAAAAGTCATATTTTTCGACTTCAAACTTCAAATTTGACTCACCATCTAAGTCAACACGTCGTTCAATCTTCGATTCATCTGACTTGTCTCTCGAATATATATTAATTAGCCAATGGATCGATGATTTCATCACAAAGAAATCTTTGAATCCCCTCAGATTTTAAAGAAGATAGTTCAAATATCCGCTCACTCACTTCACAAATAGCTTTAGTGTCATTAATTAATATTTTTTGTATACACCATTTTCCACAAAAATGTAAATAACGCCGTAATAAATCTCAATTGGATGATTAACTTCCACCGGTGATTTCCATTCCTTTCTTGTAACAAAGCAAAGCAAAAGTCAAACACACACCATTGCGTTTTTATACTGATAAGTTGTAGTGTCCCCTCCACAAAGAATGCTTTAGTTGTTTTAATGAGAAATTGATTTGGAAAAAAAATATTTTTTTCAACTTTTATTTTGCAATCAGTTCACTTATTTATGGTTTGTTTAACCAGTGTTTTTGTGAGCTTTGTATTTTTAGTGTCATTGCTAGAATAAAAATTTATTTCTGATCAAAGTAGTTTTAATAATTTACTGTCAATTGAAATGGTATAAGACCTTAGTTCACTTGTTGATTCTGATATGGCATTGTGCTGGTAATAGCCAGAACATATCGATACTAGTTGTGATATCTTCACGATATATAGATAATTCTAGTTCTAAATTGATATTTCAAACTGTTCTTTACCTTTAATTGTATAGTTACTTTTATAATCAGATCAGGTGCCTTTCTTTTTATTGCATAGTTCTTTCCTGTTTGCAATTTCTTTTTTGATGTCCAGAAGCAACCAAAAAAAAAAACAAATAGAAAAATGGGAGTTCCTCTTTTATTTTTAGTCTTTGTATAAACACAACAATGAAAGCATAATCTGCAAATTATCCTGAAAAGTTGCAGTTCTGTTTCAATTTTTAATTGTTTTGGGTATATTTCCCTGATGTTAATTTTCAATAAGCTGGGCTTAAGGGTAATATAAGGACTGGCCTGGAGCTCTTTGAGCTGGTCAGGGCGGGTGGGTACTGGTAAAATATAATAACAATTGATAGGGATTAGTGCTCGACATCATCTAATTGGCTCGAGTAGGCCCATAAATCGAATTTGGGGGCTTCTACAAGCCCATAATCATTTTTACCTTATACAAATGCCCAACCTTGAGAGCCTATTCTCGAGAGTCCTGCTTCGAAAATCCAGTCTCAAAGCAGAGAGTCTTCAATGTCCTTTCGTGACATTTAATGCCATCAATGGTCATGCACAACGTGACATTAAGGCACACGCACAACATTAAATGCCATAATTATCGTCCCGAAAGCGATGACTGAAACAGTCCAACGGTCATATGACGCGAGATGATGCCTATATAAAACCCGACCCTCGACACATGGAGAGAGGTGGAACAACTCAATACTCACATACTCACGTACACATACATTCTCGAGACAGCACATAGGGAAGAGTAAGTCTGTCTTCATCCTCATTTCAGTGATCGGTATTTCGGCCTTGCCGGAAATCACCTGTATCAACAATGATGTAGGATACCACCTGACTGATTGGTACTGATAAAATATGATAACAATGACAAAGTGATAATGAATAAGTAGATTTATAAGAAGAGCAGAATTATAAAAATTTAAGAATAAAGAATTTTCTATCGGTTTTCTTTTCCTTTTAACTAAACAAGTAGAAAGAAAATAATATTTTTTTCTGTACAAATGAACACAAAAAAAAATATATCTTCTTTTTCTTCAGATTTTTGTTTTCCAATAAAAATATTTTTTTAAATATTTTTATGTGAAATATTTTTCACAAAAGTCAAATAGGTAATATATACATCAGGTATATACGTAGTTATCATGAGATACGTGCATCTCTTTAGAAGGCCAACGTGACTCCTATTTTTCTTTTTTGTTCTTATCGCAGTAGAGAAGTAGAGATGGTTTATCAAACGAGGGTTATTTTTATATCTAAAAACTACAAAAAAAATAATAAAAAAAAAGTATTTTAAAAATTAAAAAATAGATGGGCTGCAGACCCACTTTGCGTCCAAAATGGCCCAAACATGGTTGGGCTATAGACTCAGTCTGTGACCCATCTCTCAATCTCAACTTCCGACTTTTATATTTTTTTCATTGTTTGTCGAATTTATTGTTCTTATACTTTTTGGAAAATTAATAAATTTTTCTATAATATATTAAAATTTTATGAATTTTAAATTAGCCAATTGAGAGAAAAAAGCCTAGTGAAAGTCAAGTAAGGAGCTGACATCACATGTAACTTGATTTCATTTCTATTTCAGAGTAAAATTAAGTCTGGAGAACAACTCGTAAGAACAAAAAAACAGATCTATTCTATACCCGATAAGTACCAATACGCAAGAGAAAGATTGCATTGGAGCCGAGTTCTTTCTTCTTCTTTCTCTTTTATTTTTTTTTTGTCTATTCTGATTTTATAAAACGAACAGTAATGAATAATAATGTTTTCGGTTTTAAGAAAGTGATAAATTTATAGTATTTATGATTTTTAATCCATTCTCTGGCGTCCATCAAAACCAGGCTCGCTCTTTTATAATTTTTTATTTTATTTTTTATGTATAAAAATAGCCATCAAACGACACATATTTTTCTTTCTCATTTGTTATTTTTTTATTTTTTAACTTTCCTCAATTTACCCTTAATTTATAAAATAAAACAGCCCTATAAGATTACCTTAATATTTATAGTTGAATATTATATTTAATATAAAATCATTATTTTTAATCATTGAATTTTGTACTCATCTTAATAAATAGTAAAAAAATTAAAAATATATCTTATTTGATCTGCAAGTATATTTTAATATATTTATCTTGTTGAACGGTTTGATCAACCGTTTAAATTTTAAAAATAATTAGTGTATTTTGATGTCACAAAAAGTTAGTGTAATTATATTCCTCATATAAAATATTAATAAAATATTATTTGTTATTAATTATTAAATAAATTTTAACGAGTCAGTTTAGTTAACTCGTTAACTACCGATTTTGAATTAAAAATTTTAGTTTGAAAATAATTAATAAATTAAATCAACTTGACGCCCAGTCATTTACAGCCTTATAATTAAGGGGGGATATATTACCAGCTCCGGAAAGGTTAGTGAACTCGAGTCCGAACAACCCGTTATCACTTTATCCATAGACCACATCCATGTCCATCTCCGACCGCAGCGCTATTACATGAAATAGTCCTGTTTTTATTGTAGGTCGTGAATAAATATTTCCCGTTCGTTATAGATTCTACGGTTTAGATCTGTAATCTGTTTTTTCTTAAATTCTTAGAATTGTAGAGAAGCTGAAGCGCACTGTCGAACCCAATCTAACCTTCCTCAATTCTCACACTCCATTCCTCTTCTTCTATCAATCCTAAAACCCTCTTCCCTCTCTCCTACTAACAGCGACTCCTTGTTCTTCTTCTCCACATCTACTAGAGCATGGTGTGAAAGAACCCCTTCGTTATCTCCCTCTCTGTCTCTCTACACTCCGTGTGGTTTTGGGATGGCTCTCCTCTCTTCTTCCTCCTCAGTCTGTTGCTCCATTCCTTCCAACTCATTCCACACTACCAATTTCTTCTCTTTGTTCACCAAAGAACCTTCTAGATCAATCCATGTTCGTCACCAAGGCACGAGACCGCAATCTGCACTAACGTCTATGCCAAAGCCACAAACTCAGCAAGACAAGCTGGTGCCAATGCAGACACAGCCAGGACCTCTGGAGGAAGGGAAGTATAGCTATGAGGTAGAATCTTTAATAGAACGAATCAGCCGGCTCCCACCTCGTGGCAGCATTAAGAAGTGTATTGACACGTGCAAAAATAAGCTTTCAATATCAGACTTTGCGCTTATGTACAGGTTGATGATCATTCGTTATTTATCTTGTTTAAAAATTCATTATTGCCCCTTTCTGGTCCCAGGTTCGGGGATGCCTTTGAATAACCTGCAATTTTGGTCTGTACCTACCAATTGGCTTAATTGAATATAGTTCCTTCGATTCTCAACTCCAAAAGGACAGCCATTTTCTAAACCATTGAAAAAAATTCAACCTGGTATGGTCAATGGCACTGGACCACAATAGTATCAGGTCTATTGGCTCCTAATATTTGTATGGAACAACCTATAATTAGAGAGTTGGCTTCAATTAACCATTTTTTGCAAATATCTTCAATTAGCTGCAGGTCTATCAGCTCCTAATTATCTTCAATTAACCCACAACAAATATACCGTAACTAACACAATTTATAGTAAGAAAAAAGAACAATTTGAACCCAACACACTAAAAAGTATGAGTTAAATTGACACCTTCAACACTGCAGTTATTGCTTAATGCATAACAAAACCATACTGAACCATGGAAATACAACATGTGAATTTACATTCATTAGGGTTACCAAAACTGGGTAATCTTTGTGGCAGGGAGTTTGCAAGGCGAGGGGACTGGCAGCGATCACTGCGTCTGTTCAAGTACATGTTGCGGCATTCCTGGTGCCGCCCTGATGAGCACATACATGCAATTGTGATTGGAGTTCTGGGTCGCCATGGGCTCCTCGCTAAGGCACAGGATGTGTTCCTTGAGATGCCTGCTTATTCCATCCCACGCACTGCCCTCTCCTATACCTCTCTCATCAATGCCTATGCACGCAACGGTGACCATGCCACTGCGCGTTCCCTCCTATCCCAGATGAAATCTGAACGGATCCCTCCTACCGTACTAACCTACAACATTGTCATCAATTCTTGTGCACGTGCTGACCTTCCCTGGGATGTACTGCTGGGACTCTTTGCAGAGATGCGCCATGACGGGATCCACCCAGATATAGTTACTTATAACACTTTGTTAGCTGCTGCTGGAGCCAGGGGATTGGCTGAGGAAGCAGAGATGGTTTTGAAGACTATGCTTGAATCAGGGGTTTTGCCTGATTTAACTACACATAAATATTTAGTTGAAATCTTTGTGAAGTTGGGGCGGATTGAACGTGTTCTGGAGCTACTAGATGAGATGGCTATAGGAGGGCATCTGCCCGATGCAAGTGCATATAATATTCTAATTGAAGCATTTGCCAAAGAGAGCCGGGCCCGTGAGGCTGTGTCAGTTCTGCGCCAGATGCAATCAGCTGGATGTGTACCCTCAGCAGCAACATATAGTATTATATTGGATGTGTATGGGCAGAAAGGGCGGTATGATGATGTCAGGGACTTGTTTTTAGAAATGAAGGTGGAGAATACATCCCCGGATGTGGATACTTATAACATTTTGCTGAAAACCTTTGGTGAAGGGGGTTATTTTAAGGAGGTCGTCACACTATTTTGTGACATGTTAGATGAGAATGTGGAGCCTAACATGGAGACGTATGAAGCTTTGCTATTTGCCTGTGGAAAAGGGGGGCTTTATAATGATGCTAAAGATGCTCTGCTAAGGATGAAGAGCGGGGGGTTAGTACCAAGCACCAGGGCTTATACTGGGTTTGTTGAGGCATGTGGTATAGTTGCCTTCTATGAGGTAAATAACTTCTTTTTGCAAAATGTACTGGCATATACTGGTGTTGGACTTCTGTTGCACACTTGTCGACAAGAAAACAATAAAAGTGAAAAAGTTATTAGCAGAATATGCTTTGAATTGAACATAACAATCTTAAATTACACCCACAAAACCCTTAAACCTCCATATCGTGTTAAATAAAAATCAATAAAGCACTAAAGAAAGTATATTAAATGAGGAAAATTTCTGGCATCCACTGGATGTACCATTCTTAACTGCTATGTTGCTATCAGACCAGTATTGAGAGTGCCATAGTTCCTTTCCGAAAGTTTAACTGTTCTCATGTACAGGAGGCACTTGTGGCATTCAACACCATGCATGAGGTAGAGAGCACCCCAAACATTGAAACCTACAATTCTCTGATATATGGCTATAGCCGAGGTGGCCTCGTCAAAGAAGCAGAAGCAGTAGTGCAACACATGAATGATGCATGGATGGAGAGAGACATGCACTCATTCACAGGCCTGATTGAGGCATACTGTCGGGGAGGGCAATATGATGACGCGGTCAAGACATATGTTGAGATGCGGAAGTCAAGGTGCAGTCCCAATGAGAGAACACTTGAGGCAGTTTTGAGTGCTTATTGCATGGCCGAGTTGGTGGAAGAGAGCAGAGAGCAGTTTGAGGAGATCAGGTTGGCTAGAGGTGTCCCAAGTATTATGGCCTATTGCATGATGCTCTCTCTATATGCTAAGCTAGACAGGTATATTTGATTGTTTATCTCTTTATTGCATGATATATGGAGTGTGCATGCTGGTGAACCCTTTCACACAAAGAAGAAGTGTACATCCTGATGCACAGAGAAAATAATAAAAAAATTGAGTACATGACCTGTCCGATATAACGAGAATGCATATCTATGCATGTGCACACCTGAAGTTGTCAGGATAGATTGTTTTTTTTTGTTCCTTTTTTGTTGTTCACTTTTTGTGGGAACAAACGGTAATATATGTTTGTGAGTAAAGCAAGTATGAGCAATATTTTTTTTATCAGAGCTCCAGCGCCACAAGTGCCTAACCTTTTGAATTAAAATCCAAAATTCAAATGATGGAACCTGACAGTTGATGTTCTTCTTCATGAGCAATTTATCCACGCCAAATTTTGTTATATTTTGGGTCATTTTATATGATTGAGACATGAAAAGACATTCATCAATTAGCTATTATAGTTAGCTTGATCCATTAATTTTATGTGCTCTTGATCATATGTTAAGCAAATTCAGAAGTTGTAGAAGTTAATGTGGGCTCATCATTCGTGGAGACAAACAAGATCTGAAGTTGAGTTATCATTTGAATTTCTGGATTTTGAATTCCAATGCAAACATAGGCTTGCAGGAACTCATGGCATCAAGAGTTTGGCAGTGGAAGGCTTGCATGTTTTGGTCATTGTTATTTTTTAATATTTCTTCACAGATAGATGTCATACTTTTGTAAGATACATTTGTTTGGTTGTATCATCCAATGGATTTACCATGTCCAATTCTTGTCGATAATGCCAGGTGGCAAGATGCAAATGAGCTCTTGGAAGAGATGAAAGAAAACCGAAGTTCAAGCGCCCACAACATCATCGCATGCACGATAAATGGAGAGTATGATAGTGAGTCCAACTGGAACATGGTTGAATATGTGTTTGAGAAGTGCAGCTTAGAGGGATGTGATTTTGGGTTGAGGTTCTACAATGCACTCTTGGATACACTATGGTGGTTGAACCAGAGAGAGAGAGCTGCTAGAGTTTTGACCGAGGCCACAAAAAGGGGGCTTTACCCTGAGCTGTTTCATCAGAGTAAGCTTGTCTGGTCTATTGATGTACATAGGTAAGAAACTTTGTGCATCTGCACCTACAGAGATCAATTATGATGTATCTATTGTTTGTTTATATCATGTCCTATGTACGGCATACTGTAGGGGAAAAAAATGTCATCCAGATGTATTCCCTGAAAAGAAAATTTTTTATTTGGTTTTTTCCTTGAATTCCCTTTTGGTGAGGTTCTGACTTCTTCATCGTTAAGGTCCTTTAATGTACTATTGTAATCCTCTTTGACATAAAGCCCTTGTTTTTTTTATAATTGTTCAGTCTCTATTAATGCAAGCAGGCATAATAAATTATTTTTGTTGTTTTTGGATGTATAGCCTTGCAAATCTCCTTGATAATCAGAAGTTCTTTTTTTTGTGTGTATGATTTGGTATGTGCCTGATCTGCACTCTAATTGAAACTGTCAGGATGTCAATAGGTGGGGCTCTCACAGCGGTATCAACATGGCTGAATGACATTCATGGCAGATTGAAAACAGAAAAGCATCCTCCTCAACTCGCTTCTGTAGTGGTTGTGTAAGATCCTTGTTTTCTTTTCTACTATTTCCCCACCTCCTTACCTTAGATTGATGAGTTTGGAGGATGTGATTTTGGAAGGGTAGCTTACTACTCATTTCCTCAAACTACAAGCCAACTTGTTTTTGTACGTGGAATTGAATAAATAAAGACATGGGATTAGTTTGTAAAAGGATGCATATGAGGTATGGTATGCATTAGGATAACAGAACAGGTTATTTGTTAAAAAAAAAAAAGATTACATGCAAAGAGAAAGGATCTTCAAGTAAAATTCAAATTGGCAATACATGTGAAAGGGACTGGGTGGTTAGGCAAAAACAGAAAAATAGAAGAATAATTCATGGAGGATGGAGCAGAGCAATTTTGCATAAATTATTTGTTGTCCTATAATATACTTCACTTGGGATCTTTTTGTACTGATAACATTTTTAATCAGGCGGGGGGTGATGGAGCAGAGCAATGCTGCAAAAAAGCTACCCCTTCCCAAAGTAGTGCACAGATATCTCAAAGAAAGTATTTCCTCATCCTTTCATTTCCCAGTATGGAATACGGGACGTATTGTCTGCCAACGTTCCCAGCTAAAGAAGATCCAGCCTGTCATGCTGGTCTCAGATGCTGAATTATCTTCTGACGAGTCGACAGAGGAGATAGCTAGTACCATGGATGGCCTAATCTCCTTTACAAACATCCCCATCCCTTCCAGTACCAGCAGAAAAAAAAAATTGACTGATGAAGACAGTGGCAAGAAACCAAGCACTAAAAAGCAGGCCGAACTTCTTCCTTTGTAACTCGTTGGAGAGGTGATCAAGATCAATGATGAAGAGATGAAAATTTGAAACATTAGGTCTGCCAATCACTCTCAAGATAAAAGAACAGGCATCGAGGAACCTGCTGTTTCATGCCTGATTCAACTCCTGGATATGGCATGGTGACGCTTCAAAAAATTATGTGATGTAAGGAAGAATATAAATCATGAAGCACGCATTGTGACTTTCTGTAATTGCTACAATGCTTTAAAAAATTTTGTCCCGTCCTTTTGGTGGTAAAGAAATATGCAAGTTTTTTTTTTCTAATTTTGCTGTCTTGATTCTCTTTGCATTATAATATTTGCTAGCTTGAATTCGGGCAGCTGTCTAGAACGATGTATAATAACTAAAGTTTCAACAGGACAAACCTATCATTATATAATAAGCGTATATGATATTCCATGCGTAGATTTGAGAACAATATTTTGGCGTGCGAAAACAAAGGAACAATATTTTAGATGATTTTAAAGTGCGAAAACATTTTTCTAATATATCGAGGCATTCCAATGCTGTGTACGACATTCCAATTCCAACTTTAACCAATTTAGATGCTCAAAACTCGAATAGTGAAAATGCAGCGTCTGCCAAATTTAAAAGAAAAAGAAATGCACACTCGCGCTCCATCTCCATGCGAAATTGCGAATTCACCAGGCATGCACAAGGCCACAAGCGTTTGCAAGCCGTCCTTGACGAATGGGGATCTGAAAGATTCCTTGACAGGTGGACCGGCGCAACATCCTGACAATGTTAGAGAACACCTGATCTTCAAGATTTTACATCAATGATAAGAGCTATGACCATTTAAGTGATAAATGATAATAGTAAATATATACAACAAACAAAAGAGAAGAAAAAGGACGATGACCGGTTTTTTAAACCAACAATACTCTATTCTATGTTTATATTTACTCTTTGACAATTTTGCCAGCATCCAGACTAACAGAAAGCGCTGAATGATAGCAACATTATGTACATCAAAAGAGAGAAGAAAACCAAATACGCAACACCTGCAGATCCACACAAAAGATCAAAAGAAAATAGAAAGGATCGAAGGGCGCTTTCAGAAATATAAACATCTTTTTTTCTTTTCTCTTTTCCCTCCTCGGACTTCTTTACCTTGTATTCTCCTTCTAACAAACTTGATGCAGTAAACTGAAGCACCATTCGCAAGATGACTCATCCACAAGGGTACCATTTCAACTTGAAAATTTACAGAATTACTACTTGGGAGATAAACAGGAGATATGGCAAGACACAGAAAAACATTCTTCCATAATTCAACACAATCTCTCTTTCCCTTTCTTTCTCCTGGCAATGACCCTTTTGATATAAAAGATCCACCCCAATACAGAGGATAAGGTGCGCCATCCAACTTTGTATGCCTTTGTGTGGCTTATTTCTAAGGGCGAGCCCAAAAAGCCCCTCAGCGCGACCCCCAAATCCGATGTATCCACCAAGTTGGAATCCATATAAGGCAGAGGGCTTACATCATAATATTGACTGCTGCTGCATTCATCATACAAGGGAATATCTAAAATGTGTGGTTCTCTTGCAGATCCAAGGGCAAAAATGTCAGGTGACGGAATGTTTGAGTGGATTGGGCCAAACCGATCAGAGTTTAATGGGTTAGTGGAATTGGTGTATGGTGGTGAGGGGTTGTAGGGGTTGCTTACCAAGGGTTTGTTGCCTAAAAGTGTGGACATGTCATGTATTGCGAGATTTTCCCAATTTTTGTAGGCCGCTTCTGCAGTTGTATTTGCTTCAGCCTACAAAACCATATTGGTAAACAATTTATCTAAAGGGCTCATAAAAGACCATAGCACAATATACTGCAAACAATATCCCAACATGCAACTGAGTTCTTAGCATTTGTAAAAGTGATATGCATCATTAATTGTTAACACTTTTGGCCCCTATTCTCACATGCCATTTCCCTCATGCTCAAATTGAATCCTAATTATGACCGGCAAAAAAACCCGTGGCTTGTGGCTCGCTCATTAGTGGATCGAGCCGTTAACAAGCCGAGCTTGAGCTTTTGCAAGATAATTTCAAAAAAAAATCTATTTGGTTAAATTGTCCATTTTGTTGGATACTGGGGAAGGGAACAAATATCTTGAACTTTGATAAAAATAAAAACCTATGTGGCATGCACCAACTGAGCTGGTACTGCTAAAAATGAGTTAAAACTTTTAAACTCTGATGAGGATTTAATGCATCAGCTGGGATGAGATGCTGAACCACCTAGACAGATTTTCTGATAGTGTTTCTTGATATGTTTGTTTGTACTTGTGCTTGTTTAGTGAAGCTAGTAGTACATTGCTACTTTTTCCAAAAAAAAAGAAGAGAGAACTTACAATCCTACTTGCTGAAACTAAAAGTATTATGTACATAACTCCAAATTATATATTAAACAATTATTTTGTATAATATAATAAAAAAATGTAGACAAAAATGTCATATCCTTGGAATTTGAAAATCGGCATATTGCTGTATCCTTATAATATTAGAGATGATGCTTGTATCCTTATCTAAGCAACATAAGGCTGCACATTAGTAGGTACCATTTTTCATCAAGAAAATGACACAGATAGCTTTTACATATCTAATTATCCATAATAGATGCATTGAGTAAACATGTACATAATCTGTGTAATAACAACGGAAAGAAAGAAAGAGAAGGGATTACAATTTCTTTTTCTGAGAGATTATCAATGGAAACAAACTGCCCTTGATCAGAAATAACTCCTTTCATCTCTCCAACCACATTAAACACAACAGCTCCTTGTTTCTGGGAGCCATGGTGGCGGTACACATGCATCTGGTTTGTCAGGACACACGTGCGAGCATGCTCTAATACTGCTTCCCACATCTTGGTTGACATTCCATTGCCAAGTATCTGGGTAGTTTATGATTAAATTTGATTGATTAATGCTTCCATGGGCATAAAGTAACACCTGTTACTTGCTGATTACTGAATCTAAATGCTTTTGGTATCTTTCTGAGTGTTTTTTTCCTAAATGAAAACACATTACAAGACACTTTTGTAGAGCTGTTATTTTTCTTTCACCCATAGTATAATTTTTGTTGAATCAAGTTTTGAGTTCATTTTGATGAACCCTGAGATGCACTACTACAATATTGATATATAAAAAAAATGAAATGAGAGAAGAAAAATTGTAGGAGGCGCGTACATTTCGAAGCCTTGCAGGGTCATGATTCAATGAAGTAAGAAAATCTTTCACAGTTTTTATGTTTTGCTTTTTCAACCGCTTGTGAAAAGCACCATCCTTTCCTATCTTCTCCAGCCGCCACACTTCATCATCAAGCACTGGGGGATGGTGCTTTTTGTACACTGCAAGGGACATTTTGTTTTCTTCTCATGAGTCATGGTGTGTATTAATTTGCCAAGACCGCTGTAATTTATATCCACTTTTTATTTTCTGATTGATCATTTCCTTTAAACGAAGAATTAAAGCGAGATGTACATGTAACAAGCAGATTCCATACTATTATATTATTAGTTGAAGTGAAACCTGCAAATGCAATACCTATTTTTTTTCATACAAATGTGTTTGTGTACAAACCCACCTAAGATAAACAAGGATCAGACAGCCAAACCAAGCTTTGCTTGAGAAAATTCTCAATCTAAGACAGGTTTGCCTGATGTAAACCTCAACCTGACATAATTTCACCTCAATTTACTCATACATATGCTATCATGCAAAAAAATGATCAAAGAGAGGCAATATTGACAACATAACGGCCACTACATGCCAACTCATACTGGTCAGGGCTTTAGAAAAATGGTACAGATTATGCTATAGATTATAATAATACTACATGCCAACTCACTATTTTTTAGAATTATTAAGAAACATTTTGAAGTGTTAAAAGTACCAAGACACTCACATTCACCACGGTGGTCCTTGACCATGAAAGGTTCCGTTACTGCCTCCTTAATACGAAGCCCATTTAAGTATCCATCTTCTGCCAGTGCACCTAGTCTAAATCTCCTACTCCTGGTCCAGCTCGAATTATCAGTAAACGACAACTCACCTAAAGATCTAACTCCATGTATCAGTTCAACACAAGCATCCCCATTCAGCAATGGCTGTCTCCCTTCCCTTTCTTTCACTACATAACTCCTAAATTCTTCTGGACTCCAGCTCAAGTCCTTTTCACTAAGGTCAAAATCTCCTTCCAGAACCACAACCTCGACCTTCAAGAATGCTTCAGGGCCAGAAGAGATTGTGAAGCCAGTAGAGCTGTCAACTAGGCAGATAGAGAGAGGGGAGGATTTCTCAGCCTCAATTTTTGCACCAGTAAAAATCGGGAGGGAAAGCTTGGTTGTGAATAGCAGCTGAAGGGAATGCAATGGAGATGGACAGGGGGGTGGTACCGGAGATATTTCTCTTTCACTTTGACTGGAAATATAAATAGATGTATAGTGAAATGTATCCAAGAAGAAAAGCACCAGCAGATACTACAGTACAGTTCATTTTTTCCCTTTCAAAAAGGAACCCAGGCCATAAGGGACCATAGTCAACCAACATATGAGATATGAGTTCCCATTCTAAACTTATGTCGAGGTTATATGACTTCTTTGAACATTTTGGTATGTGAAAATTCCCTAAATCCTTCTCCTTTTTATTTAACACTATCACAAACAGGATTAATAAACATATTCTGGCACTGTTCTGTATCGTTCTCAATAGCAGTGTTGATTAAGAATCTGATACTATTTGATGTGACATTTGTCAATGTATGTGCATAACTTACCAAAATTTACAAGTATATCATTATCAAAATGGATATAGATGTGGAAATACAGGTTCATTAATGAGTATAATATAATTTGTCAAGTTAATTGGGATGCAAATTAGAGCTGCATTCTAATCCAGAAAAATCAAGAATATTCCTCAAAAGCTTCTATCGGCCATTATCTTAGGGCAAAGGACTAGTGAAAGAAACACACACACATGCCAACCAATCTTGGTTACTTACAGGAGAGAAAAGCAGTGCCACCTATTACATGTGACCTTTGTGCTACATAGCAATATAGCATAACTGCATTGACATTGAGTTCTGACCTTCCAAGTCACGTTGCATCGTCATCTTATATTCATACAAAATTTTATTATATGCTAATCACAGAAAAATTTCACTTTAAGCCTATCTAAAGGATCTTAGGATACCCATGTGAACATCCATTTTCAGCCTAGTTGATTTGTATGCATCGGAAGGCTACTTAAAGAGGCTAGCATATTTTAAATTCTACATAAAGAGGATCAATTCCTACCTTGCAACTGCTGAAAAATGATTTGAAAGGGCCACTTCAATCTCTTCTTTAACCTAAGAGGAAAGTTCAACTGAATAAGTTCTGCCTAACATACATCAAATTTGCAAATGTATAGTTTTTTTAGATTTACTCTTGAAACTGTAACAAATTAATAAAATCAGCTGCTGTAATAGGTAACACACATAGGAAATAATGATACTTACTACTCTTCGAAGTAGTGGTTCCAAAGCTTGAAGAAACTTATTGAGGTTTTCAGCTTTAATAACATCAGTTATAACCCTGAAGATTAGGCATAATTTTAGACTGACACTAGAAACATAAATAAAAACAATTAAGATTACTATAGCAGCACTTATGCTGTGGAGCAATCATGTGAGTAACTCCTATGCAGCCTATAGTATAGCATAGTTGGGTGACGTTCTGGTAAAGTAATAGCCCTACAGCCAGATATCAGACCCTCATCAATCATGAGTGGACAGTGATCTTGTTTTCTTTTCATCTCATTACCTCTTAATTTGAAATTAGCTCAATTTAGATTCTTCAACATTAGGGATTAACAGAATCTAGAGTAAGTTTCCGTTACAGATTGGCACGAGTTGGTAACTGCTTGATAATGAATGACCAAGACCAACAAGGTAATAAAGTCTGGTAGAGTGATCCAATTCACTGAGAATGGCGTGATCGTGCAAGTTTTCTTTTCTAAATTTGTGAACAAAAGTAACAAAAATAAGAAAGTAGCAAATTGAAGAGATCACAAACCGTTTCAAAGCTGGAACTTTTGGGCGCTTCTCCTCTGGAAATATATGATCCGATCTCTCCTTTACCACGTCCGGGTGTCTTTTCTGCGACATCTCTCTTCCCCCCAAAAAAAGGGTTGTAGACTGAGAATTTAAGAAATTAACAAAGCTATTGAAAGGACAAGGATCGGACGAGCTGCTACACGTAACAACACAGCAACGACGGCTGGTTCTCTCTAAAATTGTGTACTTCTCACATCGAAGCAAAGCTCTGCTCTCATCCTCCACTCGAGAATTTAATTAGGTACGGTCGTCATACTCTACAAAGTACAGACCGAACCACTTACACGTGGGTCCTTGTTAATTTATCTTTTGTCTAGACTTGTTTGTCGCGTACCGATTTGCACCGTGATTTTTTATTTAATTTTAATTAATCAAATTACTAATAATAAGATTTAAAAAATTATAAATCTAGTATTAATGACAATAACATTCTGCAAATACGTCATTAAAAATAATATTTTTATTTTTTTATATTTCAATTACTTTTATAAAAAAATAAACACATCAATAGAAATTGTGCATTCCTACTGGCGAACAAACAAATTCCAACTTTCAACATTTTAAATTTTTGAATAATGAAAGTAAAAAAAAAAAGACACAACTGAAAGTAACGTATTTGTACAAATGCGTAAAACTGACGTATATAAAATGTTACTATCACTGACACGCTGTCATTTTTAATATTAAAATTATAATTTTTAAGTGTTATTATTAATAATTTGATTAATTAAATTATTAAATAAAAAATCATTGCCAATTTGCACGAACGTCCTCTCCAATTTCCAAAGAGAGGCTGACTAGTTAATTAATTAGTTGTCAGTAGAATTTAGGTGATGGTTCTAAACTTCTAACATAAAATGGATATTTGAAACATCGACCTACTTACTGTATGGTTTCCGGTGTACCACCAAAAGTAGACCTGGTTCAGCAGATAAGTTCAACCTCCTGTCCAGCTCTGATTTCTTCCCTTGTGGTTCAACGGACCTGATTTTGACTTGCTGTGAGAGGGAGGGGTAGAGGAGGTCGTGTGGGCCCGGGGGAAGCGCGTCCAAGCCGCGTATTGCGTCATTTTCAAATCACCATCGCCACCGTCCAAAGGGTTAATCAATATCATTTTTTTCTCTCATTTTATTTTCTATTTTTTATCATATATTAATAGTAGGTCTAAAAAAATTATCCATCAAATAAATTAATAATCAACTATTTAATTTTTTTAATTATCTACTATACAATATATTTAGCCATTTGTTTCTCATTGGTGATGCTTGCGTTGAAATTCTTGCAATTTGCTAATTTGTTCCTAATTTGAAGCAGAATAAATATTCTACTGATAATAACATAAATTTAGAATTTCCATCTATTGAATATTATCTTTTTATTTTCTTTGCAGAAATAATGAAATGATTTGGGGAAATCATATTTTTGTTGGCTGCTGTTCTTCGTAGAAAATTACTCAGGAACTGAAAGAAGAAAGTAAATCCCAATTTATAATTATTCTTTCCGAACAGATTAGATATATTCGATCAATTAGTTGTACTTTACTGTTAGAGGACTGCATGCCAATTTTTTTTATGTTAATCAATACATTTTTTATGCTCATAGATTACCATGGAAGAACCTGATTAAAACATATGCATATTAATTTGTTTATATTGGGATTTCACCTGATGAATTTTTCTTCATTTCTTCATTTTACATTTTTTTCACATTCAAATTTAAATTAGACTTCCTGTAGTGACTACTGCGCTAAGAGTCTTTTAATAATTTTGGTTGGTTCTGTCTTTCTGCTTTGTTGCAGTTTGGTTCTGATTATAATAAGTTTTTATTATATTTTATTTTATATGCAAGGATTGGCTCAGAAGCATGTATGGTAAGGTAAAGACCAACATGTATTTTGGGGCTATGACTTGTTTCATGGTCTAGCTACTCTGAGGATCTGAACCAGCACCAAAACGATTACAACTACTGTGATGTTCTATACTAAAGGGAAGATAACTTTCATAATTAAAATTATTGCACTGAAGTGGAAGATTACTCAATTTAGGAATAGTAAAAGAACCAATCCACGTAAGAGATAACAGTGGAATTTAAGATCCAACTGTTATATGATGCACTGGTACTGGAGAAGGCCTTATTAACTGGTATGCAGTAGTACCATTCTAACTATTTTTATTTTTAAAAAAAATTATCTACTGCACAGTTTTATTTAAAAAAAATATATATTTTATTAAATAATGAATTAATTTTACGTACAAATTTAAAAAAAATTATAATTGATTTAAATATAAATTATATTTAAATAAAATATATTATTTATTTATAAAAAAAATATTACTAGCTATAAATATTTTTCACTGTCAAAATCCGTCCATCTCCTCTTTCAACCCGCCTCCCTCCCTCTTGTACGAGATCGAATCGGAAACAAGTGTGCCAAGGTTCGTGATGACCCCGACAGCGTGGAAGAAGCAAGGGAGGGTTTTAGCTTTAAGACTTAAAAGAGTCGTTAGGTATTATCAAAGAAAAAGAAAAGATATTCCCTTTGCCCTTTGGCCTCAATCCTGAGTGTGACTCGGTGTGAGTCAGTGAGTGTGATTGAATTTACTAAGTCTCCGATCCCTATAAGAGAGGTATTGAAGTGAAGAATTATTCTTTCCCCATGAGATTGTACTTGCTTTCAAGGTAACTTTAAACCTTCCTTTTCTTCAGCTTTTCTCACTTTTAGGGTTTTTTTTTTTTTTTTTGCAATACAGACCTCTTGCTGATAAATTCACTTAGATTTGTTGTCTCTCTCCATTTCTTTCCCACCAAATCATCAACTCAGCCAATTTGAGAACAATTAATTTTTCCTCTCTTCTGTATTTCTGCAAATTCGCAACAGTCAATGAGTCTTTGAGGATTTTTGTTCCTATCAATTTTGGACGTTTATTAAAGCTCAAAGATACCTCTTGTCAAAGTCGCACAGTGTAGACCTTTATTTTCATTTTTTCTTCTGTTCTCTGGTATTATTTGCTTTCACCTACTTGCCGGCTGGGAAATTTTTCCACAAAAAAAATATGGAACTTAGTTAAGTATTCATGATTCCTTATCGAAGAGGGGACACCAAATTGCCTTCAATTTTTTTTTTCTGAAATTGAGGTCACGCTTAATCACTTTGCATTATATGAGATCCTACTTTCTTGTGTGACTTGGTGGATGTCTTAGAAAAATGGAGTATATACTATATATTGATCTGAAATTATCCCTTCGTTGATTGTAGGAACAAACTTCCAGCTCCAATTATTTAATTAAGAGTGGGGCTATTAGTTATAAAAAGTTTATAGTTTATAGAGTTGTAATTTTTTTAGTTTAAATGATTGTTTTTGTGGCCTTTTTAATATTTTGATATATATAAAAATTTATAAATGATGATATTTAGATAGATATACAGATAAAAAATAGATTTTTTTTTTGTAGATATTAAGATATATTTTAATAACTATTAAGAGATAACTATTAGTTATATAGCGTTTAAAGTTTATACAGAAATATAATATTTTTTATTTTTGAGTTTGAATAATTACTATGTGATCTACTAATATTTTTTTTAATGATTGATATATTAAGATATTTTATATTTGATATTAAGATCTTTTATGGTAGATATAAAGATTTATAAGTGATGATATTAAGAGTTAAATTTTTGAAGTAAATATTAACGCTTCGAATTGTTGGTATTAAGATTTTAGTTATTACTTATGAATAATTATTTTATAATATATTAATACTTATTTTTGTTTAAAACAATTGAGTATTAAGACTTAGGTATTAAGAAAAAAATGACTATTGAGACAAATAATGATAGATATATAGACAAAAAAAGAGACTTTATTCAATAGATATTAAGATCTATTTTAATTACTATTAAGAATGAAGTTATTTTTATAGAGAATTTTTAATTATGAATTATTGTTTTATAATATATTGATATTTTTTAAGAGAATTTAGTATTAGGTTTCAGTATTAAGAAAAATTTGACTATTGAGACAGATGAAGATATATATGCACACAAAAAAGAAACTTGATTCAATAGATACTAAGATATATTTATTTATTCAACAAATGAGTGTATTAATGACTATTAAGACAAATGAAGTTAGATGTGAAGAAAAAAATATTTGTATTAATATCAATTAAGTTTATGATATTAAGTATTAAGAGTATAATTGTTAGGTATAAATACATCATGATTTAACAAATGAGTGTATTAATATCTATTAAGACAAGTGAAGTCAGACATGAAGAAAAAATATTTATATTAATATCTATTAAGATGTACGATATTAGGTATTAATAGTATAGCTATTAGGTATAAAGACATCGTGATTTAGTGCGGATAGAAACGTCTTCAGTGGTTATTTAAGTACGTGATCAATTGAAAATTGGGGTATTTAACAGATATTAAACTCGGGATAAATTATCAGATTCCTTGTATATTATCGAATATCAATGTTGCTTATACGTTATATCCACCAGCAAGTTGTTGCGATCGCCTTACTATTTTTGTACTAATATTAGTATCAAGTTGTTCAGAATGAAAGACTCAATTTCAATGCAGCGAGTTTTCGGAGGTTGTTTACTATTTATACATTTTAAGACCAGTAATTTCAATAATGAAATATCAAAGAAATTTTCTTATGATATTATCTGATTTGCCCTTCTCTTAATACCATATATGTAATTAGAAGACAGTAATAAGAAAATTATTCAAATTTCAAAAATATGTACCTATTATGTCAGTGCTTAAATTTATATCTGTTGTTTTTTTTTTTTATGTTTGATATCATATATTATAGTTATACAGACAATATATGTAAAATAAATTGAAATGAAACTCAGTGATATATTTTGTAATTTATAATCTGAAGCTATTTCATAACATGTATTATTGTTTGGCTGCTACATATATCCCATGCTTTTGTGTCATCTATCTTAAATATGTTGACGTAGTAATTAATTTAGTAACATTATGAGATTTATTTATTTGAGAACGATTAATATCTTTCTTGTGAATTATAATATCTCAATTAGTTACATGTGTTCAAATTAACTCACATTTCGAAGATCGTAATATTTCCAGTTAAAACATTGGTAAAAAAACAATTTTTGTATTATTAGAATTGGTTTGCACTTTAAAAAATTGATATGTTGAAAGCATCTTTGCTGTGACATTGATTATAATATCAATGTTACGATATAATGAGTTTGTAAACTTGCTCAAAACGTTATGTATAGAACATACAAATGGCAGTTTGAATGTGCAAGATTTTTATTTTAATTCACTATTGCTGGGAAAGAAATAGGAGGGGAGGGGAGGGGAGGGGAAGGAAGAGATGTTTATATTTGGGTCCCATAAGGGTAGTTTGACAAACAAAATTAGAGAAGGATATTTATTTGATGATTTCAGAGGAAAGGGTCCAAATCCCTTTATTTATTTTTTTGCCACCATCATACCTTCATTTTTAAAAATTTTAATAACTCAGAAAATAAAAACAAAAATATCAAAATAAAATTATTAGATTTAATCTATATTATATTCTCTTTTACATATATAAAATTATTTATTCTTTCATTTTCATTTTATATGGATTAGTGAGTTATTAAATCAACGTTCAGAAATTATTCAATTTCTTTCAAGTTTGGTGTAATATAAAATAATGTCTAAATACTATAACTTTTTTATCAATACATAAATAAAGTAATTTTCTAATGATTTCATTATGATTTCATTTGATATTTTAATTTTAATTTTTGAGTTATTAGAATTTTAAAAAGTGAAGGGATGACGGAGACAAAAACTAAATACATCTGAACCCCTACTCTATGTAAAATTGTCCCAAAAAAATAAAAGAATGCAACAGACGAGTCATTTTATCTAAAATGAATTTGATGTTTTCCTTGTATAAACGTATTTCAAGTATTCCCATAAATTAAAGAGTGATAGAGGGAAAATTTGGTATCAAAAGAGAGAGCTTTCACTCACCTCTAAATTGTGAAATTATTGATCTGAAAATAGCACGCGTTCATGCAATGCAAGCATCCCCATTTATCTTCTGTGCGTGGTGTTGGCAACAACAGCCGTTGCTGTTTTCTATCGTTCATTGTTTCTACATGCAATTTATAAAGCCTACAGTCTGATACCATATGATAATACTAATCCAAAATTATAGCTAGTGACTAGGAGAGTTATTTTAATTATAATTTGCCCTAACTAAACTACTTGCTGCAATAATCGGTGGATTGAAGTTCGTTTATGAGCAAAACGAATTAGTAAGATACCAATTGTGCATGTAACTGGCTACTGCCAAGTGCCGACCACAAAGGCAACTGCACAGAATCTGTTAGTAACCTATCCAGTATGAAAATAAACTGCAACCAAATTGTATAAGAAAAATATTTACAAAGCATAAAAATGAAGAAAAGATAGTGTTTATATTGCCACAGTGATTCTTATCATATTATTCACGTCTAGCAACTTGGAAAAATGAATCCCACTGCTTCCTGGCATTTCAATCTTCAGGCTTTTCTTTCTCCAACTTCTGGCATTAATAAAAAGTTGGAAGAAAAGGGAAAACCAGAATACATTGTCACACTATGGTGATATTTCAAAAGGTATATGATAATATAAACATAAATTGGCATTAGCATGATGTGCCTTAAGCACAATGACAGCCTATACCAGTATTACCACTAGGCAATGAATAAACACCCAACAACAATTGTGCTTGCTTAATTTTTGTGCAGTTTGCTTTTATAGTTAACTTTTTAGTTTATATTCAATGCATTCAAGTCTTAGATGAAAATTATTTTAAAAACACAGTTCTATCTCAATGGTCCATAAAGTAACTGCTTGATTTGGTCATACCGTATACTAGCTAAAGAAGCACAACTAGGCCAGGTGTATGTGATTGTGGTACACACTAGGTAGTACAAGGTAAAAGAGTCAATCCTGTAGGGCTAGTTCAGAAAAAGAAACACTTCCATGGACCACACCAATTAGAATTAAGTTCAAGATTGATAAAAGAAACTCTTATGAAAAGAAAAAAAAATAGCCAAATTTAAAAAAATTACTCGCTGCAGTTATTGAAAAAGAAAAAAAAAAGAATTATCAGCCTTTTACTATTCTGACTGCAATCCTAAAACACCAGACTTATATATAGTGACAGTTGGTGGTGATCAAATTTGATCCAATCCAAGAACTCCACTCCCTATGCCCCCCACCAAATCAGATAATTATGAAGTCCATGAGCTGACTTGTGCTGACTGGACACAGAACCTGAGATAATGAATTTGATTTGACCACAAAGTTAGCAGAACTGAGCTGACCACCCAGCCTGGCTGACCCACCAATAAATTCCCAACTCACTCGACCTAACATATAACACAATTGGAACAATTAAAACTTAATCAGAATCCAGTGAACATTTTCTTGTGACTCAGAGATCATAAAATAAATCGCATTAAGTCCAGAATACTCACCCTTCCATCAAAAACCCAAAAAAAAAAAACATTCAAAGAAGCAACCTGTCACCAAGAAAACATGATACAAAAGAGAGCAATCTGAATTCCACGGAACCGAACTCACTAGTGTCTCTTGACTCACGTAACAATACCCAGTGCGCCTAATGTTATCTTATCTTTTTTTTCTCCCCTTTCCATTAAGTAACATGTGGAAGTTGCACAATTTTTAGTTGAAAAATAAGACCACTTACATTTTCCACCTCGCCATCCTTACAGGAGAACAAAGCATCGAAGGAATATAAAAAAAAAACACCTTTAAGATAGGATATCAAGCATGACAAGTTCTACAAGACGACTAGACCCGCGATGATGTATGGCGCGGAATGTTGGGCTACAAAAGGACAACACGTCCAAAAGATGAGTGTAGCTGAAATGCGGATATTGCGTTGGATATGTAGCCACACAAGGAAAGATCGAATCAGAAATGATGATATTAGAGACAAACTTGTGGTAGCACCAATTCAAGAGAAGTTAGTCTAACATCGTTTGCGATGGTTTGGTCATATCCAACGAAGGCCTCCTGAAACATCAGTACGCAGCGATATTCTAAGTCGTCCTGAAAATACAAGAAGAGGAAAAGGTCGACCGAGACTGACATGGGAGGAAGCAATAAAAAAATATTTGAAGGAATGGAATATATCCAAAGAGCTTGCTTTGGATAGGAGTTCTTGGAAGATGGTGATTCATGTACCTGAACCATGATTTAGGAGTTAGAGTCTAATAGTAGAGTTATAGACTTTATGTTCTTAGATTTTTTTAGGATTTTAAGATTTAGAGTCTAGAAATAGCTTTTAGAAATAAAGATTTAGAAATAGGTTTTATAATAGAGATTTATTATGCTATTATTATTATTGTTATTATTGTTATTACTATTAGCATATTATTATTATCATTATCATCTTTATTTATTTATTATTAATATTATTATTATTTTATTTATTATTTTCTTTTTCTTTCATCATGTTCATTATTATTATTGATATTTGAGATCTTTGACTTTATGCTTTCCGATTGAGTTTTATTTCTAGCCTACCTCAATTTATTAGAGATTAAAGTCTTTGTTGTTGTAAACCCCAGTTAAAAGGAAATGAACATGAACTGCACATGCAATGCTGATCATGAGTGAGAAACTGATATCCAAGAGAAATATAGCAAAAAAGCAAAGAAATGAGTTCTGAGAAACTACGGGTTGAGCCGAGTGCTAGGAGAAGCCACGATAGACATTAATGGAGAAGGTAACCATTAAGTAGATCATCACAACCCCCAGCCCCGTCGTCAACGCCTTGAAGGCCACGTCAGCCACTCTCTGTGCCATGCCTTTTCTCGCTATCTGAACCCCTCTTTTTTCAGTGCGAACTTGTCTAATATATTATATAAAAACTAAAAAAAACTTGTCTAATATATGGTATATATCATTAAAAATTGAAAAAATATCTTAAAAATTTATAAAAATGATATATATTTTGTTGAGATTCGAACTTGCACAAATGTGTTATTATATAAACATTAAAATAACTAGATCATTTTCTTCTTTTCTAATATTCTATACTCCTATTTATTATATTATAGATATAAAATCTGCATATAAGACTCTGTATGAAAATCTACATATGCGGTATACGATGACCATCCGCACATATATTGAAATTCACATTTTAAATCATTGTAACTAATAACTATCTCTTAATAGTTATCAAAATATTTTAATATCTATTAAAGCAAGTCTATTTTTTTATCTCTATACTTATCTAAATATCATCATTTATAAATCTTTTTTTTATCAAAAAGATAGAGGTCAAGTCTCTAAATTTTATTAATAATTTATAATTACATAGATCATAAGTGGATGATCTTTGTAGTTACATCAAAAATAAAAAGCAAATTAAAAAGTAAGCTATACTATTATGCTACGTTTAAATCACTGATTGAATTCTACTAATATCTCTATCAGTATGTCAATGTGAATTTTGTGAATATTCTTGTGCACCTTTCTCATCATAATACGAAGCAGGTCACTAGCTCCATTTGCCTCCAATATATATTTACATTTGTATCCACAATCAATTAGATGTCACCTCTTCGATACCTTGCTAGCAGTTGTACATGTCTTTGAGTTTCATCATGTACATAATCCCGTATTTCTTTCATTACACTGCACTCTTCGAACAAATGGTTTATATTTTCTTCTATTGTAAGACATATTACACATGTCTTTGGTACTTACCACCATCTCTTCTTCAAGTTATTAAGTGTCAGGATGGTTCATGGTGTCGTTTTAGTAGTCGGGTGTCGAACCACAAAGATAAGGGTGAATTACCTAGTTCTCGCAAGTTTCACTAATCTAAACAATCGAACGAGAGTTTTGTATTAAACTAAAAATGCATAAATCTAACAACAACGACTAAAAAGTTTATCAAATAGAGGATTCTAGAGGCTTTCGGCTTCACTCTCACTCATTGGCTCAATTCACTCTATTTTATCTTTTAATATGTTCTAATATTTTTCGAGGATTTAATCTCACATTTTAGTACCAAATTTACACTTTCGTGGCTTGATACCGTACCTAAATAATTCGGGTTTCACGATTAAGTACCTCACCTTACAAGTCTAAACCCATTAAGATCAGTGAATCACTTTGGCATAATCTAGATTTTATACTTTGCATTTTGGTACCTCACACAATTTCTAGGGTTTCCTCGGTTTTCCTTTAGGTAATAAGTATCACGATTAAGTACTTGGCCTACGACCTAAATCACTTTTGTTTTGGATCAGAAGATTTAGTTCCACCTTTCGATTTTCGTGTTCACTTCTAGGGTAACATGCAGTTTATTAAAATTAAGCATTCAATTTAGACAAAACAGCAATCACAAACAACAAGAACTAAAAGATCAACACACGAGTAAAATTAAATCATTTGAGTTATCGAGTTTACACCTAGACCCCTAGAAGGGTGTCTAGCCACAAATTATGTCAAAGATTGCACAAAAATTCATGTTTAAATAATAGTACAACATGAGAAAAGAGTAAAGAAAAGAATACACCAAGAAGATCAACTATTTCTCGCCCGGTTCTTGAGTTCTCTTTCAAATATCTCTCCAATGGCGTTCTTCCTCTTCTTTCTTGCTTAGGATCTATTCTTCAGTAAGTTGAGAGATGTCCTGGACGAATGAGTGTTAAAATCATTTAATTTCGATGAGAAAACCGCTTTAAAACTGCAAGTTCGTGCTTCCATCCCCGAAAATTACGGTCCGACATTTTAAAATTGTGGTCCGTAACTTTTGCACTTTTTATCAGAGCGCACCAAAAAGCAATTCTCATAATTGCGGTCCGCAATTTGATGATTGCGGTCCGTAAATTTTGTCCAGAAGTGTTTTTCATTTGATTTCTTCGTGTAGGTTCGATCCATCTCGTTTCAAGCATCATTTTTCATGTTAACATCCTTATTTACATTCCATAACCTATAAAATAATAAGAAATACAGCAGTATCTCGAACTCGACATAAAAACTGAATAAACTCTTAACAATTAACATAAAATGCATAGTTTTTGAGATAAAATCCTAATTAAATATAATATATAAATGAGGCTTATCATGGACGATCATCGAAATATAGATAAATCTTTATACCTAAACTATAATATTTTAAAATGTAAGTCTTAAAATTTTAAAGAAGTCTCAATATTAAAATTACTCACAAATAAATCTCAATATTAAAATAACTTTCAATATTAAAACAAGTATGGTGTATAAGTCCCAAAATATCAAATATTTTTTAATATTAAAACATAACAAATAAGTCTTAAAAACATAATAGATAAGTCTCAATATCACAAATTATATGTTTGAATACCATAATTTATAAGTATCAATACCATAAATTATAAGACCGATAGTCCTACGCTTCATCATTTATCTCGTGAGTAATAATCTTATATTATGAATGAGTCAATCCTTTCTAATTTTTTTCTATAAATTTTAAAACAAATAAAAAAACATTACTTAAAAATTAATTAAATTTTAAATTAAATATTTCAAGTCATAGATAATGTTAAAAATATAGCGCCAACATAAAAATTATAAAGTCATTAAAAATTCTTTTATTTTGGAAAATTCATCCAATTGATTGTAGCTTCATTCCATTTTTTATTTCCTAAATAAATAAAATTATAACATATATTTATCAGAAATATCTATGAAAATAAGTTAATTTATCAATATAATATATTTACTATACTAAGTCTCAAGTATTACCTACCATAAGACTCAATATTTACTCTCCTAAATCTCAATATTTATCATCCCTCAAAATAAGCCAATTTATCAGTGTATTAAATATATTATCCCAAATCTTATGTATTATTATAAGACTCAATATTTACTATTCTAAGTCTTAATATTCTTTATATCTATCAAAGCAAGTTAATTTATCATTCTAAGTTTCAATATCTACTATCTTAAGTCTCAAATATTATCATAAGACTTAGTGTTCACTCTTCTGAGTCCCAATATTTATCATCTCAAGTCTTAATACATATAACTTTTAAGCCTATAAATCAAATTAATGTGTTGATAACTCTTAATACATAATATATCTATATAAAATTCAGTTCTTAATTTTTTTTTTCTAGATTCTTTATTTTTAATCAGCCAACTATGACTATGAGAGTTGATTCATCATAAATTATCTTGATTGCTAATAAAATTTGATCAATTTTTTTATGGTTACCTCATTAACATTCATTGTTCCACCACTATCATATTCTCAAACCTTGATAGTTAGTGTGTTATTTATAGCAGCATGCATGCACTGGTATGATATTTTTGATAATACCAGTCTTTTAAAAGGTCAAACTGATCGATCTGACCCGCCTGAATTTGACCCGTCTCATTGCCATATTTAGTTAATTGGGTTGGGTTATCGACAGGGGCGGAGCTACTATATAGCTCTGGGGTCCCAGGACCCCATTGAATTTTCAAAAAAAAAACAGGAGCCTCAGTGAAAAAAATCACAGGACCCCAGTGAAAAAAGTGCTGGGACCCCAGCGCAGCACAGGCCTCGCGTAGTCACCTCCTCGCGTTAGAGTCAAGCGAATCTCCTCGCGTACTCGCCTCACGACTCGCGTCTCCTCGCAACTTTGACGACTCGCGTCTCCTCCGATGACTCACGTCTCCTGCAGGCTCTGGTCCTCTGACTCGCGAGTCTTCGTTCATCTGGTTTGCCATCCATTTTTCTGAATAATTTAATGCAGTTCTTTGAATTTATTTGGGGATCGGAATATTTGCAGAAAATTGGCTAGTATAACTATACAATGCCAGTCAAATATATTATACTAATATGTCGGTCAAATTTTCCAAATGTAAAATGTAATGCATTTGTATTTTTTTTCAGACTTTCCTATACCTGATGGTACTTGTAGTAAATTGGAGTTGTTATTCTTTTTTTTTTTTGCTCATATTGTTAATTGGAGCAGTTATACTTTTTTTTTGCTCATATTGTTAATTGGAGCAGTTATTCTTTTCTTTTGCTCATATAGTTTAACCCTGCATTTGCTACCAGTAAGAACCACCCAGAATCTTTGAATAATACTGCAAGTCTCAGCGATCATTAAAACTCTCCACAACTTCTCTTTAAGGTTTGCATCATTAATTGAACTTTGAAATTAAGCAACATCCCTACTTCAAAAAAAAAAGAAATTAAGCAACATCCATACTGAGAAATAAGAGAAAAACTTAAGAAACGAAAAAGGTACAAGAGAATAGGTTTTCCTAAATTTTTCGATTGCTTAGATGCTTTTAGAGATATTGATGAGACTGGAGATGTGATCAGGAGAAATTTAATAGGAGGTACGTTTAAGTTTGTTGTTTTATTCATATTGAATTTTTTTCTCTTTAAAATTGCCAAAAGGATTCAACATCTTTGAATGGCGACTAATTAGTTGCCTTCCTTTTTGAACAGTGGCATGTGATTTGGTGAATTTTGTTACCGCAAAGGATCAAAATGGGCGTGATAAGTATGATTTTAGGGTTTTATGGATTTGGTATCGGAGTCTCAGCTGGAGTTGTTATTAAGTATTTCTTGTTCATCTACAGTCAACCTAGCGATGTTGAGGTAAATGTCATTTATTCTTTTGATTTAATATTATTTGTGTTTTTGTCTTTTCATGTTTCTTGCTAATTTCTTCTTATTGCTTGCTTTATATTGCCACTGCATGTGTATTTTTATTCATTATCTATCTATTTTTTAAATCTGATTCATGTAAGAACTAGACATAATAATTAATAACATTATGCAGTTCATGTTTTTCCTAGTTTGTACCACTATTTCTTAGATTGGTTACCGGTATCAGTATCGATTGGTAATCAATTGGTACCACTACCAATACCAGTATCTACTGGTTTTCAATCGGTACCACCACCTACTATCGGTAAATTTCACACTTAAGTAAATCCCACTGCACCTTAGAATCAAACAACGGACTGGAGAGGACAAAGGGTGGTGACAGAGTGTGGTGGAGTGGGGGCTATGTGGCGGCTGGCGTGGTATATCACGATGAATTACCATTAACAAAAATTTTTTGGGACTCCATTGAATCAAAATCCTGGCTACGCTGGGGTAGGGGAGATTGGTGGAAAGAACTTTTCACAGTATAAAAACAAAACGTGATATCAACGATATCAAATTGATGGAACGACGACAGATTCTATGCATTCAGGTATAACAAGTTTAACAACGCCACGGGCCCACGGCCCACGGCCCACGGGGTAGCTGGACAGGAAGTCTGGTCCCTGGAACGAGGAAATCCGTGCTACAGACTTACCCGAACCCGAAATGCCCTCCGGTACCCGGAGCCGTTGATCGAACGTTCTAGACTCTTCCATGTCATCGTCCAACGGGCATGATACAATCTGACTTCTGACGTGTATTAGGGTTCCTCAATAGTCAATCCTCATCCATCCGCCCCTTCCCTTCCTCTTCCCGCATTCTATCGATCAGCTGCTTAAACCCCTAATTCTCATTCGATCCCCACCTCCGTGCTTCAACAATGGGAAAATCCGGCGGCCGCAAGAAGAAAAACCACCACTCCGCGACCGCGACCGCGACCGCAACCGCAAACGCAAACTCAGACGCCCCCACCCCCACCCCGAACCAAACCACCTCCGCCTTCCCTGCCAACGCCAATGGCTCCCTTGACGCGTCTCTCCTCCTCCGCCGCGCCCACGAGCTCAAGGAACAAGGTAACCGTCTCTTTCAAGCCAAGGACTACACAGCCGCTCTCCACCACTACGACCTTGCTCTGAAGCTCACTCCTCGCCACCACCCCGACCGTGCCGTCTTCCACTCCAACCGAGCTGCCTGCCTTATGCAGATCCGCCCTGTTGACCACGAACTTGTTGCCACCGAGTGCTCCCTCGCTCTCGAGGTCAGCCTCTCTTCCCTCGAGCCCTCCTCCGTCGGGCAAGAGCCCTTGAGTCTCTCAAAAGGTACGACCTTGCACTGAAGGATGTGCAGATGCTTCTAACTATTGATTCTGAGAATAAGGATGCGCTGGAGCTGGTACGCAGATTGCATCCGGCTGTCGCCCCTGCAACCACTGGTGTCATTGACCCTGGAACCAGCCGGCCTTCCCCAGCTGCTCTTGGGGCCTCAGCTGTTGTCGCTGGACTCGGTCCATCACTTCCTTCTAGACCAATACCGAAGAAACAAGCTGTTGCAAATGTGAATAAATCTAGCATTGGCGTTGGTGGTGGTGGCAGTGCTGCTGTTAGCTCAGTTTCTCCTCCCGTCACCAATTCTCAGCCCAAACTGGTTATTTCTAATGCTACAGCTCCAATGAAGGAGATTTTAACAAGTCTGGAGACTTTGAAACCAGTGGAACCTATTGTAAAGAAGCAGCGGATAAAGGTGGAGAATACAGGAACCATTCGTCAGAGGCCATTGAAGCTTGTATATGACCATGATATACGGCTGGCTCAGATGCCAGAGAAATGCACTTTCAAGGTGTTGAGAGATATTGTGGCAAAGAGGTTCCCTTCATCAAATTCCGTGCTGATCAAGCACAGGGACTCTGATGGAGATCTGGTTACCATTACTAATACACAAGAGCTGAGGCTGGCAGAGTCATCTCTTGACCAGGCGATTCAAATGGAGGCAGAGAAAGAAGAAAATGGGCTTTCTTTGATGAGACTACATATTGTAGAGGTAAATCCTGAACAAGAGCCGGCAATCACAGAGGAGGAAGATCTTGTCGAAGAAGAAGAGGCGGTGGAAGAACCAGAGGAGAGAGAGGAGCCATTCCAAAAAATTGAAGGCTTAGAAGAGCTAACAACCAATGAAAAAGATAAAGCTATGACTAAAGATGGAAAGAGGGGATGCGGCCATGCCGAATGCAAAGAAGTTGAGATGGACGACTGGCTCCTCCAATTTGCTGAGCTATTTCGCACACAAGTTGGCATTGACCCGGATGCTCACATCGACTTACATGAGCTTGGCATGGAGCTATGTTCTGAGGCTCTTGAAAACACGGTAACTAGTGAAGAGGCACAAAGCTTGTTTGAAATGGCTGCAGCTAAGTTCCAAGAAGTTGCAGCGCTAGCCCTTTTCAACTGGGGCAATGTACACATGTGTGCTGCGAGGAAAAAAATCCCACTTGATGAAAATGCCCCAAAGGAGGCCATGTCAGCCCAACTCTGTACCGCATACAACTGGGTACGGGAGCGGTTTGCACTTGCTGGGTCAAAGTATGAGGCAGCATTAAAAATTAAGCCGGATTTCTATGAGGGATTGCTTGCCTTGGGGCAACAGAATTTTGAAATGGCAAAGCTCCATTGGTCATATGCTGTCGCTGACAAGGTTGATTTAGCAAGTTGGGACAGTTCAGAGACTATTGATTTGTTTGATAGTGCTGAGTTAAAAATGCGGGAGGCAACTGAAATGTGGGAGAAGGCTGAAGAAAAGAGGATGCAAGAGATTAAAGATCCAATTGTTAGTAAAAAGGAGGAGATATTAAAGAAAAAGAGAGAAGGGATGGAGGTGACACCAGAAGAGGCAGCTGAGCAAGCAGTCGTTATGCAGCAACAAATTCATTTGTTTTGGGGGAATCTGTTGTTTGAGAGGTCTCAGGTAGAGTATAAATTAGGGTTTGATGGGTGGAAGCAGAATCTTGACTCAGCAGTGGAGAGGTTTAAGATGGCTGGAGCATCAGAAGAGGATATTAATGTGGTTTTGAAGAATCACGGCTCAAATACTGACATGAATGTTGTGGACGCAGAGGAAAAAACTATAGTGATACCGGGTTCAAATGAGGTGGGTGCAAAAAATAAAGATTAACATGTTGTGGAGAGCTAAGGTCTTGTGCCAATGAGGTTTCAGTTGATGCAGATTGGGGTTGCGAGTACTACAAAATGTGTGATAATTTGATTCAGAGCTCTTCTGTTGGGCATGAAACAATAGAGATGTGCGATTTTGGTAACATCTTGAAGACGTGAAAAGTGTTGGTAGGTAAATTGACTCCTTCCATTGTTAGAATGCTCATGAATTTTGCCTCTCAAACTTGATTTGTTGTGTTTTTTAGTGGAATTAGTTGCATTTTTCTTTCCTTTCTTTTCTTTTATGATAAAATTAATGATGTTTATTGAAGGTAATTATGGTCAAGACTGTATTCCATTGTCAATGTTATCTTTTGACAAATTAATGCGACTTGTAGAAAATAACATTTCTCCGTTGAAATTTCATTATCGAGGTGCTCATTGCATCGCTGCTGAACGTTAAATTCTCTTTTGGTAAAAGGGTGAAAATTATGTAAAAAACATTGTGACATTTAATTAAAATCTCAAACATAAAAAAATTAAATGATCTTAAGCTATTTGAAATTAAATTAAATTGAAATCTTGGTCTATGAAAAACCATGTTACAAATGGAGGGTCGTATACCGTTTCGACATCATACATATTGTATTATTAAAATTATTATTTCGAGGAGTTATAAACTTAAATGAAACAATAGTGTACTGTATTTCTTTATCATTAAATAGACCAAGAAAATTTATGCATTTGAAAATCGTTGGATCACCAATGAAATGAGGTAAGAGATCAAATTGCTAATTTTTCATATTGATCAATGGATAATCAACTGGTTTCAAAATTGCACTAAATATAGAGCTGGTTGTTGCCAATACAGTATATTGCCGTTGTTGCTGCTCATCATCGTCGTCTTATGTTATGTCATGTTAATGTCATAAAATATAACCCTATTTCATGCCGTATGTATTATATTTAGACTAGTATATAATTTAAGGGAAGAGATCACTTGACAATCTTGATAAATTGATGGTGATTCAAATTTCATGCATTTTCATTATCTTTTTTATGCTTACGCAAAAACCGTTAAATTGAAACCGCTGTAAATTACATAATATTTTGTTGATCTTTGATGACTAGAAAACAATAATGAAATTATATGAAATTTAAATCACCATCAATCTATAAGTAGAATAATATATCTTTTTATTTTTAATTTTTTTTTCATATTTATTTGAAGATCTATTGTCAAGATGGTCAAAATAACTCATTGTCAAGTGATCCCTTCCATAATTAAAAGCTATAACTTTCCATTTGCCAATGTAAAGATTTTCAAACATGGTTTAACATTAGATAATCTATGGATAACAATGTCTATTGCAGCTAATCCCTAACACAAACTTTTGGCCTGTTAAATTCTGGACCACACAAAATTAAGCTGTTAGAGACTGAACATTCTTTACTGATTTGGCTTGCTATGTTGGTGGAAAGAACCGGTTGAGATTAAATGGAAGGCTATAAAACTCCTCATTTCTGCTGTCCCCACGGAAGGTCCGAAACTTGACCCACCAAGGCATGCCTCGGTCCCTCTTGGCCTTCACCACATCTACAGTGTTGTCCAGAAGAACACTCACAATCATTCCAACCAAAGGAGGCGACATGAATATTGTATTCAGAAATGCATTGAACTGCGCAGCAATGAAACTCAGAAGTTCAGTATGCTAGATTTGTATGTTATATAATTAACAAAATCTCTCTGTTTCATCAAAGAGTATTTCAGTCATAAGCAGAGCAGGCTTTTCAAAGAGTTTTCCTTCAACATCCTAGTTCTACGTTCCAAATATGGAATTTGAAAATACCAAACATGAGCAGTACAGTTGCAAACCCCCCATGGATACTAGTTCTGAAGTAATTTCAAGAGACTTTGTTGTGATAAAATAATTAGTTGGAATTTCATGGGAAAATGAGGCAAGTGCCATTTTTATCATGAAAATCTATACTTTTAGTTGACAATAAGTAGTAGAGTGGGGAGTTAAACGCGGAAGTTCAAATGATCTTCCTTATGTGTGATCTCTGATCTCTAGGATGTTAATCACCATGGTTTAAGTATACCAATTTTGTAGCACAAGATTCTGGGAAACAATAAAGCCCAGTTTTGGGAATTTATCTAAGAATACCCAAACTCTTGAACGAAATTAACTTTATTGAAATATTTGACCTTACCCTAAACTGTTGTACAAGAAGCAATGAAAAGGAAGAAAAAACATGTTCATACTATACAAATCCAGAGTAAACCAAGTATGCCATCTATGGCTACCTCAAGCATTAGAAATGCTGAAAAAACTATAAGGCAGGGCATACAATGTAGTCAGATTTTCATACTGCTAGAACGGTATATTAGAAATTTGCCATAAATTCTGAAAAGTGAGGCAAAATAAGGATAAAGAATCTAACCCATCCAGCATTTGAACGAACAGGTCCTCTTCCAGAAGTTGCCAAAGTGTTGTCAAAGTATTGTGGGACTGATATACCAAGAAATAACGAAAGACCAACAATCGTCAGATTTCTCATCGAATTCATATTGGTAAATTGTAAGAACGATATCCCCACAGATGCTGCACACAATGTAAAAAAGAACTTCTATAATATTATGGATTTAAATAGTACAAGTAATCAGAGAAGGCATTTGGTATAATCTAAATTCAAACAGGTTTTGCTACACAAAAAGATGTTTAAGCAGCTTTTGATGCTTATTTTAGTGGCCAATTCCTCTACTTTGGAGAAACAGAATGTTTATAGTTGAACCACCAAATTGAATGATTTTGCTGTTGACCAGCTACTAATTTAAAATAAGTTCAAAATTTTGTAAGAAAATAAAAATAGGTTGGTCTATCTTTTTGTTTGATAGAAAAGAACCAAGTTGTTTTAGTGATGTAGAAACTGGAATGTCACCTGAGGTAAAATGAAGTCTTGAGGCCTGAGGTGTAGTTTGTTGTTTATTATTAGAATATAAGACATTGGTTAAATAATATAGGAATAGAAAGAACTTACTGACTATGCCAAAAAGAATGCAGTACAATGCTGCAAATATGGGGAATGGTATTGATGCAAATACAGCCCCAAATTTTCCTGAAATGGCAAAATTATCAACTATTTCATATTTGGAAGCTACAAAATGTTTTGGCTCGTCTCGATCTTCTATGTGTGATCCTATTTTTGTCCTCTCAGCATGTCAACCAAATGTTGGAGATGTGAGCATAGGACTGGTGGGGGATACTGCAAACATTTTCCAAAATAAAGAGGTCTAGTGTAAGAGAATACCTAAGATCGAGAAGAATATCATGAAAGCAGCAGATATTTGCACAACCCTTCGGCTGCCTACTCGGGTAAATCCAAGAAGCCCTATATTTTCCCTTCAATTTGTTCAATATACTTCTCAGTAAAATTATCTCATGTGACTCATAAACATAACAACATATATATATTTGGTAGTTGGCAAGAATTTTGTTCTACTAATATGGAAATAAATAGGAAAAAAGATTGATTAATAAAGGCCTTACACAGAGACAGTTGAGCCGGTCAATGTTCCATAAAGGCCATCCAAAAGAATTGCTACTCCCTACAAATGTAATTTTGTTATGAATTAAACATGTAGATGGATTTGATAATTAAGAGGGGGAGAGACTATGTAAATGGATAAACAAACAAACAAACATTACAATGTCTTACTTGCCAACCAATGCCTCGGCTCAGAACATTAGCTGGAGGTGGTGTGGCAATAGCAAGCCGTGAGGTTGCGACATAGCCACCAGTTGACTGAAATAGGAAAATATAATTTCCCTTTAACATATCCTCTAGAAATTGAGAAATTTAAGTTCCTGTATGCTTTAAACCCATAAAATCTTATGTCTTTCAAAGATGCTAATATTCAAAGGCCTTCAAATGAAACATGTCAGATTAACAAACTGATGTGGATAGACAAAATATGCAATTAAGGGCTACCTCTGCAAGTGAAACCAGCACCCCTGCCATCATAGCTACTGCATGTCCCGCATTAAAAGTTGGCGGGCCCCATTGTAAAGGATATGGGAATTTGATCCTAATAAAAGTGACCAGTTATATCATTTTCTTTTATGTTAGGTCCTTAAGATGCTTGGTTTCTATGAAAAGAGCTGGAAATAAAATTATACCAATTACAAGAGATGGATATAGGAATTTGTTGATGTCAGTTATATCTTGTACTAATATGACCAGTGAAAAAAGTGTCCTTTTTTACTAGATCCATTGCAAGTCTACTGATTTCTTTTGCAGTTTTTGATAATCCACGGAGAAAGCAATTACCAAGGGGCAGAAGAAATGAGGTTGGCTCGGTCAGTACGGCAGCTACTTTGGGTCCTGGCTGGTCGGTGGTTGTACGCACCTGCTCCTGTTAGAATAGTCGCAAAGACCCAAATTGCTAGCACAGATATCACAACTGGGAACCGCTCGAAAATTGGTATATCCTTAAAAGGCCGGTAATTCTTCGCATACTGCACAAGTACAAGGTAGTGGAGCCCATTATTCAGGGAAAGAGCTGTCTTGAACAAGTATTCAATGAAGTGTGACACTGGTGTGGATATCCTTGTGCTATTAAAAAACATGGGGGAAAATTCAGAAACTCTATAGAAAGGTTTATAAAATAATAAATAGTCACCAACCAGCTATATCTGATTAGTAAGGGTGGAAGATTATCATTTGATAATCGGACTACAGGAAGTTGGCCACACCAGCGGTGGTTTAATTTTGTAGAATTTCATTTGTCTAAGAAATTTTCATTAGGGACAATACCTGGGATAGTCCAATGAGAAGTATAAGCATTGGAATTCCGATCTCCACACAATCTCCAACCTGACAAAATGTAGCAGTATTATTTTTCTCTCTTTTTTGATCGAGCGTTACAACCAATAGAGTGACATGAAAGGATGGGAAGATACTGGGAGGACACTTTGGTTTTTGGAAGAAACAATGTAAATATTGTTTCTAAGCAAGTGGAATTGGGCTCAGACCTTTCCTAATTCAATGCTGATATGTCAATTTTACCCCATTGCCACATCCAACAAAGATGCAACCCCACATACAAAGTCCACACACGAGTCACAGATGTGCAAAACACACACACAGACACGATCTAAATAATTCTTCCCCAAAATTACCCGCTCGTTTCCTAGAGATTTCACTGCAACTAGTCCTGACTTCATTACAGATTAATTCTTGCTTATGAAACTAGTTATTACAGAATTGAATAAGCAAAGGGATCCCAATTTAGCCTTTCCAGCTTATGGAACTAAGTAGGCTGTAAGTAGTTCAATATTTGTTCCAGAATTACTTCAATCAAAGAAGCAAATATCAAATAGTTTTATACCGATGGAAATCCACGCTGAAAGAGGCCTAGACCAACTAGACCAATAACTGGAGCCAATCCCAGAGGGCTGAAAAACCTGAAATTAAGCACAAAACTTTGCTCATAATGCATTCAATGGTGTGCTTGTCTTATGAATTATTTACAATTTCATAAGCTCCCTTCTTTTCTTCCTCATTTGTGAGGGATTAACAGTGAGGGTAAAGGGTAGTTCTGGCATATTTTGAAGTAATTAGGCAAGGATGGGGAACATAGCATTATTTTCATCCTTTACGAACAGTGTGTAATGATGCTTATGAGAAGGTCTATTCATGAACATAAAAATAGAATAAATGAATAATAGACACCTCGAAAAGATGCCCCAAAGCTGGCTGAAGCCAAGTACTATCTGTATGCTTGAGGCTATGATTACTGCTCCTTGAACAGCTCGCATTGTATGTATAAATCTCTACAAAGAGAAATTTTTTAATCACACACAAACACTGACTGTCAGTATATATATCTAACAAAAGCAGTATGAGACAAAGCATTACAGTACATTTACATTAAAATTGAGAGCTGACAGGAACCTGGGTTTGGTATCATGGAAAACTAATGAAAAACTTACATTGTGTGGGTCGGAGATCCTTTGAAGGGATGAATCATCAATGATGTAAAGGATTGGTACGACATAAGCAAAAGAGCCACCGATAACAGTTGGGAGTCTGGTACCAAATAATGCTTGTAGGAGCGTATTCAGGCCCGATACAAATTGTAATGTTTGAATAACGCGAATCTTTTCCCCCTGTACCAGAGTATATTTAATCATTAATCCAGAAAAAATAGGCAAAGAAAGATTGTGCAAGGTTCATACCAACGTGTACAAATTGCTGCCAGCGATGCCAATAAGTTTCAAAGAGATAATGGATGATCCTTTTCTTTGTTTCATGTGTAATCATCTTTTGGTTCTATAGATAGGAGTACAGAAAGCGTAGGACTAGTACTGGCATCAGCTTGACGGAACCTGTACTTTGGAAGTTACAAACTGACTCGTTAATAGGTATTGTATGGGTAATTAGAAGTCTTACATCACTACCTCCCATTAAAGGCACCAGAAAGGTAGGTATCATGACAGTGGTACCGAGCATGAGAAGGTAATTCTGAAATCCCAACAAAATAGTTTCAGCTGAAAAATGTCAAAAGGAGTCCCATGAGATTTACTGTACTGTTGAGAAATAAATTGGAACATATGAAAAGTTAAACCTAAATTAAATCAGTTCGGATATTATGAAAAATTAGGTAAGAGTTGTACATATTAGAAATGCCCCAACTGGCTTTAGAAAAAAAAATTTATAGTGCCTTTTGAACATATTATTTTGATAATACCCACTTTTTCTTCATTTTCCTTCAGAGATTCTGGGTATATGAGAACCTCTTTTAGAGTGAAAGCGTGTTAGTTTAGTAAACTAATTGTTTTATTGGTCATGCTACCTCACCATAAAAGGTACAAGAGCACATCCATTCAACAAAAAACAGAAATTGCCAGCATCTCAATTATCTACAATATGCAATTAAAGATTCCTATTTATTTTCCATCTTTAAACCTAACACCAACTCTTTTTTTTTTTTCCTTTTACTTTATTGTTAGATGAAATTTCGATAAATTCAAATGTGCACCAAGCATTACAGGACAGTGGCAGAGTGGGCACAACCCAATTTTGCAAAGAGAACTCCGCCACTGTTAAAGGACTTTCAACTATGATCCAGATTATGTTGTTATGGGTGCTCTTGGCTGTCTTATGAAATTTCAGAATAAAGAATTTGAATAAGGCATCGCTTTCTTAAATTCTGTTAGGCCTTCGAGGAGATTTAAGAATTAAGACCAAATAAAAGCATATAACCCAGCATTATAAAGTTTTATTTGTCACATTCTTAACTTAACTAACAAGTTGGTATTTCCTCTTTTTGAAGGCTTTTAATGTAGCAGTCCAATATGGAGTAGTTTTCTTTCTGTTTGGTCAGTCCAATCTAAAAGAACAAATGATCTTTAAGGAGACAGATGTAATCTAATCTGATCTGTTATAGATTGGATGACCCGATATGAAAAATCAGGAATGTCAACAGAACTCTTTTATCTGTTTATTCTGACTACATTTTTCATAAGACAAGTATGATAAAACTTTATCTAGCTAATCCAGTAACAGTACTTTCATCAACTTATTGGATAAAGATATGGATATAAGCTATGTAACTGGTAATAGAAAATCGTAATTAGTAATTTATGATGAGATTAAATTTTGTACAGCAATTTATAAAGCTTACTTATTCAAGTAGTATATTATCTTGAAAAATAATACGATTAATAAAGTTTTTTACATTATACGATGCATTTAAAGTGATACGTTTATTTATTGCTATATTTTTTAGATAGCTTATATAGTTTATTCAATAATTATATGTTATCTATTCATATGTGAAATAAGGATGGAGTAAAAATAGGATATGCAAGATATAGATATGATTGATTTTAATTGGGCATACGTACGAAAATATCATTGCCATTGCGAAATCCATACTGCACATGTGCATTGACATTCGGGACTATTTTTTTCCCCTTTGTCAAAATTCAAGACAAGCAAGTGGCGTAAGATCAAATGTTAGAAGTTTTACCATACAACCCTGTTTTTACTCATAATTCTAATAGATCACTTATTAAGTTGTTGTCGTCTCATCCTCGTCATTATTGTTATTATATTTTTTTATTCGTTCTGAGGACTTCGATTTTAGGTAAAGGAGAGCAAAAAAAACCCATAACTATAAGGTCCCCCAAATGCACGACGAAGAACAAATGAGGGGTGGAAAGGGGGGAAGAGAGAGCTTACTCCATGGAGGGTTGGAATCTATACAGTACTCCAAATCCTGAAGCTGTTCCATGGGAGGGTGAGCGATGCAGATATTCGCCATGAGAGAGAAACAGAGAAGGAGAGAGAGAGAGCAACTGTATACCTCTTTTTCTCTCTAGAACTCTAGTTGGAGTGTGAAGTGTGATCGAGTCAGAGAGAACCCGCTTTTTACTCTTTTGTTCTGTTTGAATTTTTCTTTTTCGTTTTAAAAATCGGGAGTATAAAGTTCAAAATTAAACGGCTTTGGGCTTCGCTTGTGGAACAATATCGGAACTGCCACTGTGTGTGCCCTCGTTGTCTCGCTTCGTCTCTGAGGAAGCCTCTCTGCGGACGTTTTTACTTTGGAGCTCCTCTTTTTCACTTTTTATTAGCGTTTTTTTTACTTTTCACCTGATTTTTTTCTAAATTAATATTTTAATGTTCTTAATGGTACTCGTTACTCAGTTACCGTGTTTCGGTTTGTATGGCATTTAGTCTTATGACAAGTTTCTTTGAATCCGCGCCTCTAGAATATCATGATGCTCTGTGAATTTAAATTATTATTATTTTGATCATTTTGACTGTCACATAAATAAGATGATTTAGATTTATAAATATGAGAAGGGATTGGTTGACAATGGATTATTTTGACAACCTTGATAATAGATTTTTAAATAAATACAAAAAATTATAGATGTATTTTTCTAACTTTAGATTGCATGAAATTTGAATGATCATCAATCTAAAGGTAGAAGAACACATCTATAAAAAAATTTATTTTTAATTTTTTTATATTTATTTAGAAGTCCATTATCAAAATTGACAAAATAACCCATTGTCAATATATCCCCACTTTATAAATATTTAGTCTACGCCCATAGAGTACTATAAAAGAAGTGTATCCAGTTTTTTGGGACTGTTTTTATGTAGTTTTTTGCTTTGGAGAATGCAGAGTAGCTTTCTCCTGACATTAAACTTGATTTAGGATGGTAAATATACTTTCTTTTCTTTGTTTGGCAAAAGACTAAAGCTCTTAGATAATTTCAGATAGTACAAAGAAAAACTAATTGGTAATTATCAATTAGAAAAGTTACTAGCAGTCTAGCTAGCATATATATGACAGTGAACCATTTGACTCAAAAATTTATTTTTGCAGTCTTCTGAAATAGTTTCTTCTTAAATTTTAATTGTTCAATCGTTCATCGTAAATGTATCCAACAGCTGAGATTGTTATTTACTGAAACACCACCCTCTAGCATTACTTTTCTGATCTTACTCATTAAAAGCAATAAAAAAAACATAAATTAATTAGCTCCATGGATACTGGCAAACTGCCAAGGATATTTCACATGCATGCTTTTAAAACAGTAACTAACAAGTATCCAAAAATAGCTTGAGAATAAGCAGCTAATGACACACCAGAGTACTATACAAGACAGGCACCAAGTGCTTAAGAACGCCTTTATTTTCTTTCAAAATTGGGCGGGTATCAACTCAATCATTTATCCAGTATGGACACTAATGATTCTAATTAGATTGTTTATTCGTTTTTTCATATCTCATATAAAAAAACATGCTAATAATTTTAAATTACGAGTTCGTTTAATAACAATGCAGCAACTTAATGCAGGTTCAATTTGCTCTGACACGTCACACGTTACATGTCTAGTTACTCTTATCATGATAAAAATAATATGACCTATAATAATTTCCGTACTGTCATTGTTAGTACTTGCAAAACATTAATTGTCATCTGTATTGCTATGAATGTCAGTTCTTTTTTTTAAGGTATTTTTTTTCTCAATATCTAATATGATGGCCTTTTGTACACGAATTAAAAGGAACGGAGATAAATCTCTATTCCTTTATATTTATTTATTTATTATATTGTTTTGTTTTTGTAAAATATAATAAATGTCAAAGGGCCGAATTTTTATCTCAATACCTTCTAGTTTGTGTAAAAAAAATGTTATCAGTCTAGATAATGAAAAAAAGAAATTGACTTACTCTAAAAAAATGTATCAATGTAGTAACTTGGATGTCTCTGATAAGTAATTATGTCACATGTGTAGCAAAATGTGCAAAAACAAAATGTTACCGATGCATGTTAAAATAGTGGGCCACGATAATATTTTTTTCCGGTTTAAATAGAAGGGCTCCATGCTCTTGCTCAAGTTTTATTATATAAATATTTCAACAGTTTACATGTTCAATAAATTATTTATATCAAAATATCATGGATAAAAAAATTATTTTTAAAATTTTTAAATACTTATTTCGAATTTTTTTAAAATGACCTATTTTCATAAGCAAATATTTATTATTTTATTGTTATCTTAGAGTTATTTAAAAAAATATGAAAATATTTAAAAACTCTACAAATAGAGAAATTTACTTTTTCATGATATTTTAATACGAAATTAATTTATTGACTAATGAAAAATTGAAAATAATAAAGTATATTTTATGAGTTAAGAACATAAAAAACTTAGAAAATTTAAGCATTCATCAGAATATTATATTTCATATCACATACTGATGAAACTTGATCTGTCTTTTACAATTAGGTGGTGTAAAAAAGTCGAAATTTGAAAAAATGACTCATTAGTAACTTATTTAATAGTTAATAATATTTAACAGAAAGAATATACTAAAATTTATATAAAAATATATATTTTTACACATATTTCATATAATAATTTCATACACATCATAATATAACTTATATAATATATAAAAACTAATAAATTAATCTAAATAATAATAAACTAATATTTTAACAAGCCAAACCAACTTAACAAACAAAAACAGATCAAACTCAAACTCAATTTATTAGCTTAATGAGCTTAACAACCTGACTTAGTAGTGACGAGCAAGTAAAATTCAAATGGATCATAAATAAATCAAGAGTAATCCATAAATTATGATTTACAATCTAATCCATCACATCTTTCTACTCTCTCTTTTTCCCAAAAAAACCGTACATCTCATGATTTTACTGTTTATTGTTCTTCAGTGTCTCGAGACTCGGAATCATCCAATCTCCACCGAAGCTTGAAGCTATATTTTTTAGCGTTTTGAATTACCCATCAGTCATCACTCATCAGCATCTCTATAACAAGAAGGTAGATTAAGATAAAAATGATATTAAGACACATATCTAAATATTTGAACTGTCCGATCTCCGATGGAAGGAAAATAGTAAAATGCGTTGGTTGGTCAGCACGAATCTGATTAACAGCGCCGCTTTATAAACACCTGCACACCAAAGTATAGACCAATCAAGATCGAACGCCATTAAGTCATGCAAAAAATTCAAAAAGGCAACAGTCAAGCACTCAGCTGTTTCTGGCGCAGCGGATCAGGTTCCACGTTGTTCAGATGCTCTCCGTTTCATCCTTACTTGAGACGCTCCTCATATCATTCCCTAATAAACAAATCAAATGTTGTGCCTGAAGATTTTTGTATATTCAGTCATCAATGATTATCAGATTTGTTTATACATCTTTGAATCATTTTCTCGAATAACCTACAACAAAATTTCATTAAAGCATTTTTAAAAAGTTGATACAGATTAGATAAAAGGGAAGGACCAAAAAAATAATACAGAAGAAAATAAAAGGAAATGAAATACATTCATAGTCCTAAAATAAAGTGATTTTTATTTCTTTTGTGCAATGGATCAAAAATCACGAGATCAAGAGATGAAATTTGCTTCGACGATCAATATATATAATGTGAAAAATATTAATGTAATTTGTATTTTGGCTTAATTCAAAGATAAATCATTAAATTGTTTACAAAAATCAATATATAAATGTCAACATATCATATCAATTATTAATTTTCAAGAAACAAATTATAGAATAAATATTTTCATTATATTTTGAAAGATACCATTTTCTCTAATTTTGAAAAAGTCAAACTAAAAAGGAATTTGAGTATACAATTAATAAATATATAAACTGAAGTTTCAACAATTATATATTTTTGCAATAGTCTAAGCACAATATTTTTTTATTACAAAAATAAAAATGTGATGCTTTAATCAAACTAGTTTTATTGTTTTAAAGGTAGGCAACATTATATTTTATGTAATAAGTACTATTTTTTCTCATCATCTATTAAAGTTATGTTATAAAATGAGAGTCTAGAGTGATAATTAACTAATATATTAAGATATGATCAATATAAGTGGGTAATCGTTTGGTAATGATAAAGACTACCTAAAGAAATAAACAAAGAAAACTATAAAAAAATGAGAACTACAACACAAATGCAGAATGTGAGAATGAAGTTATCAAGAACATTCTTATAAATAAAGAACCAATTCAACTTGATCAGTTACTCAATAATCATAAACTAGTAAATCTTTCAACTAAAAAAATCTAGTGAATATCAATGAAATGAAAATTTTCACAAAGAATACTAAGGGAAAGTGCTAAAAGTAACGACACAAGATTTAAATGGAGTTTGATACAAAAATCTATGTATTCGGGACTCACTTCAAGAATGGAGTGCTGATATATCACCACAAAGAGTATTACAAAGAATGTATGAGCTTGACTCATTTACAATCACAAATAAAAAAGAAGACACAAGTTAAGAGAATATAAAAAATAGAACACTCAAGGCTCAAGAACAATTAGCAACAAGCTCAAAGAAATAAAAGCACAACAGCTCTATATGAGGAGCAAAATCTTGCTCAAAGTTATAACATATATTCAATTCTAGATATACTTGGATTAATGAACTTTAAGTTTCTAGTTATGTTTTTTGCAAGAAAATAATGAGTCAGGTTATAATGAAATGTCTAAAGCAATCTCTTTATATAGAGCACCTTGAGTAAGACATGCATTTTTTCGCCCAGTAAAATATTAAAACGGCTCAATATTGATTTCAATTATTAACTATTAAAATATCTTTGTCAGACTTCAAGAAACTTTTTGAGGTGTTATAATGGTTTGTAAAGAAGGAATAAACTGTTACTACATCTTGATATATAGTTATAATGTTTTGACTGAGTTGATCATGAGTTATTGAGCTCTAACAAAACTATCTTTCTACATAGTCAATATGATGGTTTGATGAACCATTATAATAGCTCAAATTGTTCAACGATTCCTCAACCTTTATCTAACAATAGGCTATGGTAATTTTGTAAAGTTTTATGTCTTAGAAAATTTTCAACAGACGAGGTGACCCGTTACAATGATTCACTAGCGTAGAATTTTTTTTTATTTTTTTAACATAAAAACTTTAAGTTTATGAATCAAACCTTGCATTTTAAGATTCTAATTCTTCCATTTCGATCAAATCTTAAACCTTCAAAAAAAATTACAAAATGCCTCAAAAAACTTATAGAATTTAAATTTATTATTTTATAGATTGATAAATTAAAAAAATATATAGTAAAACAAATTCTTTCTTCTAGTATTAGTAAGAATGTCTCTCTAAAAATCTAAAACAAGAAAAATCATAAATGCATTTCTTATTTTTGAAAATGGAGGGGAGCAAATTTTGGATCTCTTGCATTTATTTAATAACGAAAAAAAACACATGTCCAGCGGGCAACTTCTGACATGGCAGATGTCGGGCCCAACTTGGTGTGGTAATCGAATAACTTCTTTTTAAGGCTATGATTTTCTCTGGTCAGGCCTGAATTGCATAATTGGAGTCGGATCCAGCTCTGAGAAAACCCAGATTTTGTTATATATAATAATTATAAAAATCATATTATTAATAATAAGAGTGATAAAAGTAAAATTTTAGATTTACTAATGGCAGCGCGCCACTGTCAGTGGTGCGGAGCAAATGCGCCACTACCAGTGGCGTCTTTACTGAAATGTGTCACTGTCAGTGGCGTCTTTACTGAAACGCGCCACTGCCAGTGACGCGTTTGCCTAAAAATTGATTTTATAAATACACGCACAAATAGATACCTGCACGGTTGGTATTTGTAGGAGACAAACGCGCCACTAGCAGTAGCGCGTTTCGATAAAGACGCCATCGACAAAGTGACGTGTTTGCTCCGCGCCACTGGCAGTGACGCACTGCCATTCGTAGATTTAAAATTTTACTTTTATCACTCTTATTATTAATAATATAATTTTTATAATTATTATATTTAAAAAAATCTAGAGAAAATCTTATTAAATCTTTTTCTTTGAAGTAGATTTTTTTTGAAGTAGCTTGTTAATCGTTTTTAAAAAAAGAAGAAGAGAAAATCTTGTTAATACTTAATACTAAATAGTTTATTTGTACAAGGATGAAAAACAGTCGCATCCAAATAGAAATAGAAATCTACATTTAAGAACTTGAAAGCAAGATTTATATTGATTGGTGTCAGTTGGAGACTTGGTGTTATTGATGACTTCCTCTCTCTTAATTCGGAAATAATGGGCTTTCAGTCTTTATTATTTTTTTATTCAAATCATCCAAATAATCAGAGGCGGAGCTTTGTGTAGAATAAAGTGGGTGCCAGTTAGGGGTGTGCAAACAGATCGGTTTAATTGGTTTTGAACCGAATTGTTAAATTTTGGACTATTTGGTTCGGTTTTCAGTTTAAAAATTTCGGTTCGGTTGAAAATTTTAGCTAATTCGGTTTTTGTTCTTTGGTTCGGTTTTGTTTTTTCTAAATCAGATAAACCGAATAGTCCAAAGTTTTTTAAATAATTTTATTTTACTTGATATAAATAAAGATTATATCAAAGATAATCCGAATATATTTATTTTCTATAAGTTTTATTTAGTTATTTATTTTATCCTTTTAACTATTTATTTCTTCTATCAATTTTTTTATAACTTTTGATTTTTTTCTCTTTAAATGATATAATTTTGGATTAACCGAATAAATCGAAAAAAATTTGGTTTATTCGGTTGATATTTTTAGAAGTTTGGTTCGGTTCATAATTTGACAAACCGAAAAAAACTTCGGATGCATATAATTATTTCGGTTTGAACCGAACCGACCGTTTGCACACCCCTAGACTGCCAGCTCCTCTTACTCATCCAAATTTATATGAACTAGAGCTGTAATTCAAATTTCGTCTTGACAAATATTTTTTAAATAAATAATTAGAATATAAAAAATAAATATATTCAACAAAAAATCCACATTAAGAAAATTTTATACATATAATTTTTAAATACTAAAAGTATATATAATAATATAATATAATTAATGAGTGATGCTATGGTGCTTCGCGAAGCACAAAAGATTTTGTGCTTCGCGTCCGTATCTCGAGTTTAAAAATTCAAACAGCCGATCCAAATTGTTGAACATCATTTTCATATTGAAATATCCTTGGAGATCAAATTTTATATTTTTTTGAAATTTTTTGTTATTTTTTAAATGGGTACAAAGTTTGCTGATTTAACGATTTCTGCACCATCCAAAATTAGAGATTTTGTACCCATCTAAAAAATAATAAAAAAATTCAAAAATATAAAATTTGATCTCCAAAGATATTTCAATATGAAGATTGTGTTCAACGGTTTGGATCGGCCGTTTGAACTTTTACATTCAAGATACGGACGTGAAGCACAAAAGATTTTGTACTTCGCGAAACACCATAGCATCACTCATAATTAAATATGATAATTTTTAAAGAATAATACTAAAAAATATTGGATCATGTTAAGAGTTAAATTTCACCATAAATATATCACACTCATTTATTTTAAATGAGGATTAGGAAAAACTATATATAAATTATTGGATTCAAGTAGATGAAAAGATTTAAATAAAATCAATGATGGAGAAGATAATAATGTGGTATGTTTAAAAAACTTGAAACTTAATCTTTTTTTTATGTATTAAGAATAAAAGATTAATTTTAACGGATTTTTTTTTATTTTTTCATTATCGGCTCTCTATTACTTAAAAATAAGTTACGTTTTCATATTAAATAGCACAAATTTTGGATTTGACCCCTTAGATTGATGTGAAGCTCTGCCACTGCAAAAAACTCTTGTGATGTTTCATACTGATTTTAGATGCAAGTTTCATCTCATTTCGAATGAAAATAGTGTTTATCAATTTATTTTTCAGAAAAAAAGAAGCGAATAGTATGTTTGGAAAACCAATAAACAAAGTGTGATTGTGATTTTTTTTTTCTTTAGGCGTTATCCTGTTGGAGGGTTTTTTCTAAAAAAAAAAAAAATCCTGTTGGAGGCTCAACACGGGGTTGCTTCGAGTAATCATGTGAATCATGTCAGATGTTTTCCTATCCGTCAAGAAAGGAACAACTGTTTTGCACAGAGTATATTAAATTATTAATGAGGTCGAGGTAGCATGCAAATTGCAAGGTCATCTCAGGGCCTCAGGCAACCTTTTATTCGCCATATTTTTATATTACTATTACCCCCCCACTTTAAGTATATTTTCAGTTATGCCACTCCGGTACCTGGATGGCTGGATATTATGCCTGCAACTGCATCCAGTGAATTATACCGAACCGAACACGAATTCTGACGTAGGTGTAAACGACGCATTTGAAACGGATGGCGTCAAAACTATATCACCAGTCGAGTTATTTTTTGTCAAGTGAATACGCCGGTTTTCTTTTAATTAGTCAATTAATCAATTCTAATTAAACAAGTAGAAATTAAAAAGAAAATCCGGAAAATAGGCGGGTCGATCTTCAGTTTTCCGTACCTTATCCTCACTTCCAATACAACGACATTCTTTTTTTTTAATCAGAATTTAACAATTATCTAATGTTCAAAGAGATGACGCGTTGACATGATTTGTCAAAGAGATTATCAAAATTTAACAATTATCTAATTTTGTATATTCTATATATTCCTGAAAGTAAATTAATAATTATCAAATAAAATTTGCATGACACTTGCCCAAAATCATTTTAATCAGCTGCCAACCCCAACCATGCAAGTCTAGTTTTAATGTTACAAAGTGGGCCAGAGACTCAGCAGCTGACAGAAAACAGAAGGGAAGGAAAGCAAAAGAATATTACTATTGGAGTTCAATATTACACCTCTGTCAAAATCTTTCATCTAGAGAGTACTCAGTTACTCACCATTTTCCCTAGGGACCCAACATCAGAGAGCCAATTTTTTTTCTCATAGCGTCCGCCTAATTAACAGTAATTCAACACTATCCCGTTACCTAATTAAGGATTTCCATAATAATTAAGCTGTTTTGTATAAAACAAAATACAACCTTTTGAGGAAACATATCTATCAGTACTCTTCAGGGAGTCTGTAGCCAGTCATAACTATTTTATCAGCAAGCATTTTACCAGTCTTCGGCATTATGTGCCAATGCAATGTCAAGTTAAAGTCTTTTCTCTTCAGATTGCTTCCCTGTAAAAGTTTTTTTCCATTCAGATCAAGAAATAAGCATTGCCATAAACAGATATTCACACACAGCTGATTTTGCAGTACACAAGCTTGAGAAAATCTAGAAGAGCTTTCTGTGAGTATTTGGTGAAATCTAGAAGTCCTTAATGTTGTGCTCCATTGGAGGTGAACGGAGAAGAGGGGAGGGGAGGGGAGAATCAAATTTAACCTTGCTCCTAAGTTTTATTTCAAGAGGTGAATGGAGGGATATGAAGGTGAATGAGGTGAATCTCTCTATTCATTTTTTCAAAAACTTTTAACCCTCCATTTTGAAGTTTAAAAACTTTGAACTCCCCTTCATTATCTTCCCCTCCCATCATTTCCCCCTCAAACTCTGTAGTGGAGCGTAAAAAACATAGGGTTCGTTTGGCAAATCAAGGAATAGCTCTGGAAGAGTGGTAATTTTGGAAGAGTGATAGAATAGTATTTTTTTTAGAAGAGTGGTAGAAGAGTGATATTCTTGACTATTCGGAAGAGCGAAAATATCGTTTGGCAGTTGTTACTCAGAATAGTTAAAATATGAATAATTATGATACTAATAATGATGATGATGATGATAATAGTAAAATAATAATCATAATAGTAAGATAATAATAATAATAAAGTAATAAAAAATAATTATAATAAAAAATAATATTATAATAGTAATATAATAAAACTATAAACATAATCATAATATAGTAATATAATAATAAAAAATTATAATTATAATCATAATTATAATAATATAATAATAATAAGTAATTATAATTTTAATAATATAATAATAATAAAATAATTATAATTATAATCATGATAATAATAATTATAGTCATAATCATAATAATATAACCATAATCATAATCATAATAATATAATAATAATCATAAAAATAATTATAAATAATTATAATTATAATTATAATACTATAATAATAAATTAATCATAAATATAATCAACATATAATAATATAATACAACATAATAAAATAATAATAAAGTAATAAAAAATAATCATAATAAATAATAATATTATAATAGTAATATAATAAAAATATAAACATAATCATAATATAGTAATATAATAATAAAAATATATAATTACAATCATAATTATAATAATATAATAATAATAAGTAATCATAGTTTTAATAATATAATCATAATATAATAATCATAATCATAATCATAATAATATAATAATAAAAATATAATCATAATCATAAAAATAATTATAAATAATTATAATTATAATCATATAATAATAAATTAATCATCACTATAATCAACATATAATAATATAATACAACATAATAAAATAATAATAAGTATTAATAATCATAATCATAATCATCATAATATAATAATATAGTAATAAATAATCTTGATCATAATAATATAATAATAAAATAATTATATTTATATTCATAATATAATAATATAATATTAAAATTATATTTATAATAATAATAAATAATATAATAATACTAATGGTAACGATAATATAATAACAATAATGATAATAATAATTTAATAATAATAATATAATGATAATAATAATAAATAATAATCATAATATTAATATAATAATAAATTATAATCATAAATATAATATAATAATATAATAATACTAAATCTTAATCATAATCATAATATAATAATATAATATAATATAATCAAACAATAATCGCTATTACGACGAGAGCTAATCCGGTATTCCACCTAAAAGTTGGTATACCGGATTAGCACTATTCCGCACTCTTCTACTTAGTCTAAAATTCGTTTGGCAAATTAATTCGTCGGAATAGTTATTCTATTCCAACTTTTTGCTATTTCATTGAGTGCCAAACACTCTCATAGTGTTTAAGAAAAAAACTTAAACCAGCTATTACCTCAAGATTCAGTGAAAAATCATGAACGGACTGGAGAAGAGCGCACCACTTTGGCCTTTAAATTTAGGCCGTTAATTTTTTTATTTTTTAATTTGTATTAATCGGCACCGATAGATTGAGGGTTATTTAAAAATTTTCACATTATCAGTATATCTGCTCGTAGCTGCAAGTTACAATTTGTTAGTAACAGTACTATTAACAATTTATCTGACTTCTTAGGATAGCATTCTGATATTCGCCACATAATTCTAAATATTCATGAAATCTAAGGAAGCTTCATCTTACAATAGATTACCTTACTATCAATTCAAGAAACAGACATGAACCTTCGTGCATACAATACTGGCATACACATTGGCCATTGCATTCTTCTTCTGACAATATCTCAGAGCTACTCATATTTTTACAACACAGACAAGCAGAGTATCCTTATTTTATTTTTTTTATTTGAAATCTTTGAAGAGGCCGCAAAATCATGGACATATATTAAATTCTCAACCTTTAAGTAGAACTAATTCTAATATTTTTTTACTAACCAACTGAGCTACCACTCGTCTCAAACAGAGTATCCTTATCAATTAGCTTGAAAATGCATTTGTCACCCACTTTCAATCCATACTCGCTAGAGAATTTGGTCCATCACTCCTTTCCTGTAGAATTTCGCACACCACTCCTTTCCTGTAAGATCCCTCTGTATCACATCACGCATTGATGTAAGCTCGTTATCCATGCAAAATGTCTTTGCTAGTGTCTGTGATGGTAATGTCCAACAAAATTATGATGCTACTCAAACTTACATACTACAGATTTTATTAATAATATGTTTTATTAAATTAATATTATTAAAAATAAGAGTGAGAAACGTAAAATTTCAAATATACGAATAGCGGCGCGCACGCTTTGCCGATGGCGCGCATTGTTTGAATTTACGAAACGCGCCCATTGTCGGTGGCGCGTTTCATTTTTTTACGAAACGCGCCCGCCCGGTGGCGCGCGTTTCCGGTTTTTTTTTTTTTTTTTTTTTTTTACGAAACGCGCCACGCGCGGCGCGCGTTTCGTTTTTTTTTTTTTTTTTTTTTTTTTTTTTACGAAACGCGCCACGGCGATGGCGCGTTTCCTTCTTATATATACAAAATGCACGCGAGGCCACTTGCGTTGCGCGGTGTTTCATTATTTTTTGAAACGCGCCCGCGCGATGGCGCGTAATAAAAACTGTACATACTAGAGCCATGATCACTGCAGCAGAAAATCGAAAAGAAAGGGCCCCAAAAATGTAAAAAAAAAAAACAGCTCTGGTGCTATTAGCCTTGTGATAGTTTTATTTCCCTTTTTTAAGATAAGCAGGTCATTGTCAAATCAATAGAATGAGATTTTATACAGATACAGGGAAAAGTGTACTCGGACGGAAATATGAGAAAACATTACTCGGGAAAAGATATGTCACGGAAAAAGGTATTTAAGAGTCATCATCCATGTGTTAAAAACTTAAAATCAGTGACAATGAGATCACTTGAAGAAAAAAAAATGTGAAAACATTTCATCCAGCCACTGTGCAAGTTCATAAAATTAGTAGTAAATCTGAAGAAATTATCATATAATAAAGTTCCGGCTACCTGGTACCGTCTGACAGTACTTTCCCATTCCAAAAGCGGTCTTGAAAATTGCTTGGGCTGTTGAATTTGCTTCCCCTTCAAGTCTATATCTGATGAAGTGGAAACTTCAATAGCTTTTCCTTTTCTTTCCCTGTTTGAATTCCTCTCTTGTGAATTCTATATAAAAGGCTAGCATTCAGCATCATTGACAATATCCCCAAATTCATTTTTTTGCGCAATAATTCTAATAAGACATTGAACTTGGTTATGCCATTGAGATGGTATTTATCTTTATTGGAATTCAGCATTACCAACTTAATCAATTTAATCTCAAATTTAGTTGTTTGTAAATTTTAAAAAAAGAAGTAAAAAAAAACGGTTAAAACTGAGCACGCTGGTACAAGTAAAATACCATCATGTACCAAGCAAAATTCCTTTGGAATGCTCTGCAACATAGCCAACTTTTGAATGAATTATAATCTGAGTCATTATTGGGTGATGCTGCAACTGCCGCGCATTTATGGTACAATACTATATTTAGCTTATGATTTATTCATGAACTTCCAGGTCTATTCAGAGACAATTTTCATCTAAATTGGATCTAATTTAATGGAATGAGACAGCCAGCCATAAGCCATTTAGTCTGAGGTGATATAGAGGACTAAGTTAAATTAGTCAATTCAAAATTTGATGATGTTCAGATTTAATTGAACAAACTATTTGATGATTTTTGCTGTATTTTCTTTTTTGAATTAGGATAGGCATTATTTTCATTTTCTTCATTTTGTTTGGAATTTTTGCTACTTGATCATTCTTTTTTTGTGTGTGTGTGTGTAGATCACGACACTGCTTATATGACTATTCCCCTTCATTCTTTAAGTACGACTTACATGATATGGATAATCTTGTATCTCTAAGATATACTTGCCATTTCAGTAGGTTGCTACTCATTTTTTTCAGGTTTTTGAATTCAGAAATCTTAAAAAAAAAAAATCGATCTTAGATAGGGAGAGTTTAAGTGGAAAACCAATGTAAATTTCTGACAAATTATTTAGTAAAGAATGGAGATAAAATGGTATTCTTAAGTTGTGATATGTATTATGAAGCTCTCATATTTTTTCCCTAATAATTTACTACCAACAACCTTCACAAACATTTTCGCCGTTTGACTACACTACCACAAAAAATTGATTTAGAACCGAACCGTATTGTATAAAGGATTTAGCACTGATTATACAACTATTTTTAAAATTATGCGGTGCTAAATATTTAAAATCGGCGCTAAAAAGAAATGCTAAATGTTTTAAAAGATGGTCTCTGATGGGGCATTTAAGGTCGATTAATTGTACAACTGTTTCGAAAGCTCTACCCTTTAGAGCCGGTTATGAGTCAAAAATCAATTCTAAAGGGTAGAGTTTTTAAGTTCTATTTTAGAACCGATTTTAATTTATTTATTAAAAATAATGACTTCACTTTTAGAATCGGTTGTTACTTGAAAACTGGTTTTAATTTCTTTTTTTATTAAAAACATACTCTAAACACAACCTTTGGAACCGACTCTAAATACAAAACCGGCTCTAAACCTTTAGAACTCATTTTTTATATTGCTTTCATCATAAGACAGATCGTGATATATTGCTTCAATATAAGACAAATTGTTATAAAAGAACAATAAGAACAAATACTAAGGACAAACATATTATTCATTCAATAATTAATATGAAAGAAATACAATTATTCATCTAATGAAAAAAATATTTACTCAACAATACATCTCGCTCATGTAATAATATGAATATATATATAATTTCTAAGAAAAAAATTATTGAGATTAAAGATGATGTTTTTTTTGTCCTGATTTTAGTAGAATATATAATGATTTTCATTGATCGTAAGCACTCATCATAAAAATATTGTGGCCACGTAAAACGCCTCAATCGGAGTTTTCTATCAAAAAGTATAGCCGTTTGAAGTTAAGATGATCAGATTTCGATTTTAATTTTTTCATTCTTTCCTCTTTCTCTTTTTTTTTTCTTTCTTTGTCTCTCAAAATCTCTTTTATATATGAAATAGAAGGATGAAGAGTGGTAATTCATGAGATTTAGATTTTTAAATTTTAATTTTTAGATTATCGGATAGGGATGAACAAACAGTTATAATATAAACCGACTCAATTAATTATTTTGAATTATTTTTTATTAAAACTGTTTTTAATTAAATTTTATAAATTAACCGATTTTAATTAAAATTGATTTTAATTAAGCTTTATGAATTAGAACTGGTTTCTAATAAAACCGATTTTAATTAAGCTTTATGAATTAGAACCAGTTTTTATTAAAATTGGTTTTAAATGAATTAGAATATTAAAACCAATTTTAATTAAGTTTTATGAATTAGAACCAATTATATTAAAATCGGCTCTATTAGTTATTTCGAATCGGTTGAATAAAAATCAGCTTTAATTTAATTTTTTAAATTAGAATTTTTTTAATAAAATTGGCTTTAAAGTATTTTAGTTTTTAAAGTGTTCGTCTTTAAAAAAATTAGTGCTAAAATAGTTTGGTTAGATTTAGTTTTATAAAAACTTATGCAAAAATAATTTGATTAGAGTCGGTTTTAGAAAAGTTAGTGTTGAAATAGTGTGGTTAGAGTGATTTTACAAAAAAATTACAAACATCCGGTGCTAAAATAGAGTTCCAAAATTAATTTTCATGAAAACCGATTCTAACTCTTATCTACCAACGATACTGTTACCATTAGAACATATTATTTAAAAGCCGGTTTTAAAATATTTCACTCAAATTATAACATTATCATTCAACTCTTTTAGAATCAGTTTTCTATTTCATCGGTACTAAATAGGCAATTCTAAAGATTTTTTTTTCTGATAGTGCTAGTTCTAAACAATAGATTCGTAATTTAATATAATATCTTTTAAAAAAAATTAGTTGTGATGGCTCAACCAACCCAAGTTACAATAGGCTATTAAAAGTTGTAAGCTTCTAAGTTTCGATTCTGAAGAACCAAATCCCGTACCCAACCTCAACAAACCCAGGAACTAGAACCTAGAGAGCAGCAGACAAGCCGAGCTCAAGATGATAAAGCTCGAGAATGTTGATCCGAAATGAAGCATTAAAGATAATCTAACATCAACTACATATGTCACAACTCAGTAGGGAGCTGGAAGTGATAGTTAGCAGCTGACATTTAATACCCTGTATTTAGGTTAGACTTATAGGTGTGATAAACACCAATAATATAAATAGAATAGTACGTAGGATGTGAATAAGAAAGAAATATTATAAGTTTTTGTTGAAATTAAAAAAATACTGTCGGAGTAATTTTTTTTTCTTTCAAATCTATTAGTTGCTTTTAATTCTCCATAAGTTTAGTTCGTCAGTGTTCTTGAGAGTCGGAGTGAAATACTTGTGTGAGGAACTCAAAATAGTATTTCAGGGTCATAGATATGAGATACATCCTCGGGATAGTTGACAGTTGATTGAAGTCAAGTCGAAGTATTTATAAGCAACATAGACTCAGGTTGTCAGTTGAAGTAAATACCACCACTGACTTAACAGTTATATTACTAGTATATTGTCCGAGTATATTGTCCGTGCATTGCAAGGGTTTCAAATACAGAACACTTGTGTTAGTTTTCTGAAGATGAATTTGTAAATGAGCCTTAATAGACAAATGATAATTATCTCGATCTAAAAACACAACCATAAAAATCATTATGGACATTTATTAACATAAATCTGAGCTTACAAAGAAAATTCAAATGGCTGTCAATCTGACAATGAAATCAATAAATAAATGAGAGAGAAAGTACCATATCCAGAACACAAATAAAATGGATAAAATTCTGAACCTGAAGAAATAGATGTCGGTGCCACGTTTTGTCTTCTTTAAATTCACCCATATAAAAAGCACTGCATCCAGAACTGACATACCATATTATAAACTTTGGCATTCCGTAAGATAAATCAGTCTTATGCCGCTATGTACATGTGATGAAAAAGAACTCCCCGTCATCATCATGCACTCTAGTAATATATCAAGAGTAATATTTAAGTGTCAGTTGATATATGCACTTATAAATCATATCAACAGTGACATGATTTAACTGAAGGTTCACACAACTTACCATTGCTCAAAAAGTTCCTTGATGCAACTTTGGTCCAAATTGGTGAAGTTTTTAGGTAAAATTACATAATAAATTTGAAACCTTCAAATATTAAGCTCACTATGTTTAACAGAGGAAAATTAGAAGGCAAAAAATAAAAATAAGACATCTGAATTTGACCTGCTTAGATCAAAACCGTATGATAAAACTCTAGATTTTTATATCAAAACTTACAAGAATTATTAAAGCTGCCACATATTTCAAGAAATGCCCATGGTTAATATATTAGCATCCTTGAAAACTGTATATGGCAACAAGAAATGTCCTGGGGGTGCCGCCTCAGAGCTTCCAGCACAATTGCCTTCAGATACACCATCTTCTGCATATCCTCATCTTTCACCTAGGGTAACTTCCAACTATATCCAACAAAATATTTACAAAATACTCATTTTGGTGGAAAAAATAAATGCATCATTTTTCCACAATCATATTGGTGCTGATTGGATTTTGCAGTATATGGTTTGTTATAGCTTGAAACAGGTGACATGCTTCATGTTTGTACTTTATACTCACTTAATTTTATTTTTCTCTACAATCTAAAATTTATATATTAAGTTACAAAAAAAAAATGATGCTAAAAGTTCAAAGATATCAACACCTCATCACTATCTTCGCCCACCACCTCTTCAATCTCAGTCCAGAGCTTTTGTTGTTGTTCTAGCTATTTTATAAGGTTTGCCATGATACATTTGAGCTTGGTTGCTGTAGCATCTGTCTCACCTGTCAGAATCTTTGAGCATAGACTAACAATCTCACCTGTTAAAACAACATATCACCACTCTCTAACAAGAAGCCTCTTATATGAGTTACTGGTACCACATAGCTCAATAAATTAAAGTTTGTCCTATGGATCCACTGTAGAAAATGTTAATGGATTAGTCCAAGAAAAAAAAATGAAATATTTACATTTTAAGAAAAATAATAAGAATGTATCACTCTACCAATATCATGCTTACACCCAACAAAAGACAATAAAATCTCTAGTTGGAAGATCCAAAAGATATAAATCTTTCAGAACCTTATATCTACGTTCTTTAAAATTGTCAAAACTACATTTCCTAAATATTTGACAATATTTAGAGATGCAAGCAAAAGAAATCAAACCTTCACTTAATTTTTCTGCCCCCATCTTTTGGTATTTCTAAATCAAGTAGCGAATCCACATATGGAAAATAGTATCTTCCCCTTCATTTCTAAATAAAGTAACATCCATGCCTTCTGATCAGGCGTATTGTGACAAAATTTTTGTTCTTGCTCATTCACACTGTCTATTCATTTATGCTATAAAAGAGGGAAAAATAGAAAGAAATCAAAATCATAATAGACATTATAAACAAAGATTTTGAATCAATATACAGTACAAACTGTACATGACAGAAGCAAGTAATCAACCTGCAAATTAGCATACTGGTTTAATTTGTTCCCATAGAAATTGTACCACTGATAGAATCTATCAGATTGCTTTCCTTTTATATTTCACAAATATCGTTTCAAAAAGAAGGTACTAAGTGTTGAAAATTATAAATTGCCAAAAACTGATCAGTAGATTTATGAGACATTTTCATTTCAAACAAGAATATTACAACAATAATTGCTATTGTTATGGCATAATTTATTATTAATTATTTTATAGAAATTTTATTTTTTTCCTGAAGCTATAAGAGGATTTTGTTTCACAAACTGACTAAAATAATGATCTAAAAAATAAATCTTTTTTTATTATCAGGTTGAACCATGCACAATATCTTATTCATATAATCATGTATCGGTGGTTATCTATAAATTATGAAAAATTCAAAATAGGAGAGTTAATAAATTTAAACTTGAAAAAAATATCGCACAACTTAATTGAACTTTAAGTTTTACAAACATAAATTTGTTTTTAAGCCATTAATAAAGAGATCATACCTCAAATCAAACATAGAACTATGTAATGCTACTAAATGAGATGAAAAAAATGATTATTGTGCACATCTAACAGAGTAGGTATTTACCATTACTAAATTTTGATAGGAACTAAGCGTAGAAAGGACATCACATAAAAGAGCAACATTAGTCCTCCAAGCACCTTGGATTTTACATAAATTAAAGAGCACATGACCTCCGATTGTTGATAAAATTTGCAAGGACAATTTTGGATTAGCCAATAATGAACTGTTGATTACAAAAAAAATTTAATAAACTCTTAATTAAAATAATTTCAAGAACATAAATTTTCAAATGAACTGAGAGTAAGAAAAGCATCAACAAATCATACATATTGTCTGAAGACAAGTAATCATCTAATCATCTACTTGAAAAAAATAATATTCACCATTTGTCTTACAGAAGACTCTTCCATTTTTAGATCGTGAAATCTGACAAAATAATATTTACCTTTTGCCTCAAAGCGCAGCAAAGACTTCCCTTTTGAAAGTCGTGCGATGCAAAATCGCTCTCGAAGGCAAGATTATGAGAAAGATGCGACCCTTATTGGTGGAGTCGGGGCAAACAGGAGGCAGCTGTCGTCTTACACGATGAGGCGAGAAAGGGCTGACGCTGTCTCAAAAGGGAAGGTGATGGAGCACGAGTTATGAGGTCGGAGGTGATGATGCGGTTCCTGGCCGGTGAAAGGAGAGAGAGATCGCAAGTTTGCGAGAGAGAGCACAAAGCGAATGGTAGAGGGATGAAGTGGAATTAAAATTAAAAATTTTTACATATTAACCCAAAATATCAAACTAATTTTTTTACATATTAACCCAACTTTGCCTCCATTGTGCAACTAAACTAAAAAGGAAACAAAGATGGGTATGGATAATTTTTTTTACGTATTAACCCAACTTTGCCTCCATTGTCAATGATATCCTTTTACCTATTTACCCGATTCGTACCGTATTCGATAAGATGGGTATGGGTAAATTTTTGTTTTCCGTTAACTTATTTGATATAGGTAAGGGTAAAAAATTTATTTCGTTAAGTAAATGGGTAAGGGTATGGGTAAAAATTATTTCGTAACCGTTTGCCCTATTAAATTATTTAAAAAATAACTTATATTATTTTCAATATAATTATCTCGTGTAATAATTTTTTTAGTAAATAAAATAAAAAATAGGGAATTGGTAAGAACAACCTGAAGTTGTACGTTAATGGCTAGTAGTTTCAAACTCGGTCCAGAACATTAACGCACAACTTCAGAGTATTCTTAGTTGCCCTGATTTTTATGAGTTAATTACTAGAAATTATAGTTATAATCTTTTTCAAGTTTAACCATCTTATAAGTTATAATGTTTGAATAATATTTAGTAGAGTACTTATTAAAATGATTAAATGGACAATATTATATTTTATTTTAGACAAGATGTTATTTTTATTTTTAATATATTTTGTTTTTTTTACTTAAAAAGTTTGACAATAGATGCTTATTTTTTAATTTATTTATTTTGAAATGACTCAAGTTAGAATTGTTTGCATAATTATATTTTTATTTTATACTAGTAAAATAGATACGTATTTGTATGAACAGAATGAGTTCATATATTTTTTTTATAAATAATAATAAATTAAGTAATACATTAATGTTATTCGTTAGCACCCATTATCGTTTCGTTAACCGTTTATTTTAACGGGTAATGGTAGGGTATGGATAAGTCTAATTTTAATGGGTAAAGATAGGATATGGGCAAGAATAATTTAACATGAGTATAATAATGAAAATGTCTCCATCCGACCCGTACCGTATCCATTGACACCCCTAGCTTCACTATGTTCGTTCTGATTTCAAATTACAGTATGTAACCGAAGAAATATAGAGCTGACAATGAGATCTCTCACTAGATGTCTAGATATTTGACACGCCTTTCATGCTTCCAAAAGTGCAATCCTTCAGACAACCATCTGTGTCAAATTCTCAAATACATAACCTTGAAAATCATATTTCCCTCATACCAAAACAACAAGAAGTAGCCAGTTTGCAAGTCAAGCGCCTTTGCGAACTCGCACCACCCTTTCTCAAAGTACGTCTTGGCCGACATGATTAATTGCTATATACCAAACTTCCCACTTGGGTTGAACAGAGTGGCCACTTTTGGGAGTTTATGTGGCAAGTTTATATGAAATTTACGAGGAATCGTCTGGAGAAAAGAAAAAAAAGGAATTTAAGATGCTATTTCAATTAATACACACTTGCAATTCCATCATAAAAGAGGTCACCTTAAACATGGAAAATGGAAATCAAGCAATATTTGATTGCATATATACAAGGTCTTAAAACATTCCACAGTGTTACTTTATTATTGCATCAAGAATAAAAAAAAATCTACACTACTTCAGGTAAAATTTTATCAGATTGAAATATATGAAGGAAAAAAAAAATATAGTTTCAGTACAAATGTAAAAGCCGTTTTCTTTTTTGAAGTATATAGTAGGTTTATGCCAACTAAATAATATCATTAAATAAATAAATAAAATAGAAACTTTGAAACACAAAAAAGTTGGACATTCCAAAATAAGTTCGCTTTTCTGAAAGTTTGAAAGAAGAACAAGTAAAACGCCCAGCGATTCAAAGAGCCGTTAGGTGCGTGGACGTGCGTATCAGAAAGAGAAAGAGTCGGAAATGCATACTAGATTGGCAAAGGGATCTGGAAATAGGACTTTGAAGAACTGAGGTTTAGAAGTTTTAACCAACGGAGATCCCAAATTCCCAACTTCCAACGTTTTGTGCAAGTGTGCATTCTATTTGTACTACTTTCCAGATGACGCGTAGATGCGTAGTGGGCATTCACACGTTTAGAAAATGTGGGTATAGGTACTAATGGTTCTTATAAAAGTGCATTCGCCAAATCTTTTGAACTATGTTGAGCCCAATCCCAATACATTAACAGCAGCTGTTTGCTCATCTAAACTATTAAGAGTTTCGAGATTGCATCATGTCAGATTCGGTATTTCAACTTCAAACAAATACCGTGATTAGAACTCCTTTTTTTGTATTATGTATATGTACCTCTGAATGATCAGTTTGTGCCTAGAATGTGTTCGATTGAATGCTTCAGTGGAATTTTTTTTCTAAAATTAAGCCAACCGATTCCTAGTTGCACATTACCATTTGATTATGACAATACAAATAATAACTTAATTAACTGAGATTATAGGATACCACACTAACATATTAATATTTACAACAGAATTCCAAATACTGCATACTATTCATGAACTGTAATGAAGCTCCATCTTACAATAGGTTTTATTACCATCGGCCTCAAGAAACACACACACTTGTTGTAGTAATTCCACAGAGCTGCTCATACTTTTACAACCCTAACAAGCAGAGTATCCTTCTCAATAAGCTTGAAAATGCATTTGTCACCTACTTTCAATCCATATTCACTGGAGAATGCAGTCCACTCTTTGCGGTTCAGCCGGCCCTCTGTTGCAAGCATATAAAATTTTACACGCCACTCCTTTCCTGTCAGATCCCTCAGTGTCACATTACGCGTTGATGTAAGATTGTTATCCCAGCAAAATATCCTTCCTAGTGTCTATGATAGTAATATCCAAGAAAAGTACAATGTTAGTCAAAAGCAGATCAAGTACAAAAAAAAAAAACAGTAAAGGAAAGAGACCATCTGCATGCTGTCAGCCTTGTGATTGTTCTTGTTTTTTCGGTTAGTTGGTCATAGTCTCGTAGCCTACTTAAATGTTTTATTAAAACAACAAAACAAGTTTTTGCAAGGGGACGAGAAAGAACGTTTTAGGAAGGAAACATGAGAAAAAATGTTTTAGAAAATAATGTCAAAGAACTACTCTCTAAGAGTCCAAATGCAAATCCACATCTTAAAATCTCTAAGAACTAGGGTTCAGACTCATTTAAGAAAAAAGTGGTAGACTCATTTAAGAACTAGGGTTCAGACTCATTTAAGAAAAAAGTGGTAGACATACCACAGTCCAAGTCCATAAAACCAGATAGTGAATTTGAAGAAATTATCAAACAGTTAAGAAAGTTTCCCAGTTACCAGGTAGGAATGTGAAAGATGGTATGGTCTCACAGTACTTTCCCATTCTAAAATCGGCCTCGAATATTGCTTAGGCCGTTTAATTTGCTTCTCCCCTAAGGCCACATCTGATGAAATGGAAATGTCAATATCTTTTCCTTTCCTTTTCCTGGTTGAATTACTCTCTTGTGGAATCTACATAAAAGGTTCAGCATTCAGCATTACTGACAATATACGCAAATTCATTTCAGCACAATAATTCAACTTAAATTTGTAGAACTTGGTTATGCAATTGGGCTGGAGTTGGCTTCTATTGCAATCAGCATTATCAACATGATCCAATTTAATTGTACTGGTACAATTGCAATAAAATGGTTAAAACTGAGCATACAGGTACAATTAAAATGAATAGAAGTATGTCCTTTACCACATCAACTACAAGGGAATTTTTGGATATGAGTCGAAAAATGCAGCGGTCTCCTTCCTTCAATCTCGCTGCCTCTATGAAATCTTTCCATCCCTTTCCCAGATATCCCTGAGAAGCTCTAAGATAGAAGTTTACCGGCCATGACATCCTTCCTGATGAGCTCTTTTTCAGGCAGATGGTGCATCTTCTGAGAAGTCCATTGTCCACACAAAATGACTTTGGAACGTTCTACAACAATTGAAACTTCGTTAACGAATAATTACTCTTCAGAATACTTATTATAGGGTTATTTTGAAACTGCTGTAGATTCATGAATCACAGGGTCTTATTTTTTAATTCTAAATTGATCTGAAATTAATAAAATATTAAATTGAGATAGCCTGGCCTTAATTGAGGACTAAGCCAAATTGATTGTTGAAAGATTAGACGAGGTTTAGATTTAGTTGAACACATATATTGATGATGGGCATCTCACTTTCTCCATACTTTCTGGAAAATTTTCTGAACAGTTTGTAAAAAGACAGTGCAAATAATTAATATAAACTAGAGAGAGATTATTAGGTAAAATATCAACACCATAGAAGTTGAATCGCATTTTGTATCGTGAATCGTAGCATTTTGTATCGTATCGGTGTATCGTGTATCGTATCGTATCGTTAAGATACGCTAAACTTGTCTTAAAATGAATCAATATTAACTAAATTATGTAGTGAATTTTTTCACTTGAAAACATTATTATTTAGCGTTTTATCACATTTATATAGTATACTAGCATAATTTATATTATGTGAGCTATATATATATGTACATATATATGAGCATAGAATTTTATTATAGTTCATGTGGTAATTTAATGATAATATTAATTAATATCTAAGGAGAAAAACCAAAATAATTTTATTTCAGCTAATAAAATCACTACAAAATAAATTACAACAAGCATATGTGGAAGAAGTATCTAAGGAAAATAAAATAAATAAAATCAATTAATATAATCTAGTGGCCCTGACTATGTTATTTAATTCTTCAAAAATTAATATAATTGCCTATAGTTTTGGATGCTTCATAGAAACACTACTCGTGTTTGTAAGACAGAGACATGGGAGTAGGGGGCGGATGCAAAATTTTAGTTAAAGGGGTCGAGAGTCGATTGCAATAAAGAGTTCAAACTCATTAACTAATTGGGTAATAACTTAATCGAAAGCATTATTTTTTAAAATCTAAGGGGTCAACTGACCCCCTTGGGCCTTAATATATCCGTCCCTGCATGAGAGAATAAAATAAATGAAATAAATAAGAATTACCCACTTGCACTGTCTCGTGCTTGGAGTTTTTGACTCTTCTCTCTCAATCGCTAGTATATTTTTCGTTTTCTTTGTCGTTTTTTGTCTCTTTTTGCCTTTTTTCTCACTTCTTAAGATTCTTCTCTCTAGAGATACAAAGTATAGATTCGTATCTTTATCCATTTGTATCGTATCAAATCGTAAGATTCGTATCGTGAATCGTAAGATACTAACTTCTATGATCAGCACAATGACATCCTTAAGTTGTGAGATCTGTCACTAAACCTTCATCTATTTAATAATAATTACACAACCTTATTTATATAGACTGATTGTGAAATTCATTGAATATAACGCTTTTTTTTTTAAAAAAAAATTGAAGTTCATGGAATTTACATAGTAAGCTATTAGCTTGCTACCTCAAAAAAGAAATTTAAGTGCCTAATAACTTGGATGACGTCTAATAATCTTACCTATCTTAATTTATGACTATAAAAATGTCAAACTAATGAGTGTTTACACTTATTTCATGGACCTACGTGCTGATGAGATTCGATTAACTACCGGGCAAGTCACCAGCCCAACATTCACAAGGCTACAACAGAATCATCCTTTAACTTGAATTAAAAAGCAAATTATTAATGTATATAATATTTCTTTTTCCCATAAGTTTCAGTGGTGACTAGCGCCAGCTCAAGTTCCAGAATACCAGCTGTAGTAAATTCAACACTTCACAACAGTTAACAAACAAGCATTAAAGGAAACTTACTAAGAAATGATGTGAAAAGCAATAAGGCCTGAGGATCTTCTCAAACTGCCTAGAACGAACAGTAGAGTCGAAACTCATCTCTGTTTCTTTCTTCTCTTGTGATATCTTTTCAGAAATCAGCCTCTGTTCCCTTTTATCATTTCCAAGTGTATGGTTGTTTGCCAAATTCCTTTTCTTGAGTATATCTGGTTTGATTTCTGTTTCAAAAGCATGAGATAATAAGATATTCAACTAAAAAAACAAGCATGTTAAATCTAGATTCTAGAGTACCAAATTAAAATATCAACTTGGCAATTTTTGCAAAATAACCCAATTCTGTCTCAACAGTACAACTAAATTACAAAAATAAAAAGGTTCACTATGTTCTTTTTATTTCAAATTATAATATGCAATCAAATATTTAGAGCTGACCACAAGAACTCTCGCTAGGGGTTTGATCTTCAGTTTCTGATGATGTTTCGATCTCAATGTGGGCTGGGACATGACTTGCATGTCTTCCGAGGAAGTAATCCTTACGACAACCAGTCGCATCAAATACCTTCACCTTGAAAATCATATTACCCTCATACCGAAACATGATCATGTAGCCGGTTTGTAACTCGTGTGCCTTCACAAATTTGGACCAACCATTCTGGAAGTACATGTCTTGGCCGGTACAAATGGTTTCTACATGCCAAAACTTCCCAGTTGGGCTGAACAGAGTGGCCAATTTTTTGACTTTACGTGGCAAGTTCATACGAAATTTGCGAGGAATCAACTGAAGAAAGGGAAAAAGAATGTAAAAACGCTGCTTCACTTAATGCATAGTAACAGTTTCTATTATTGAAAGAGTTAGCCTGAAACATTGAAAGTGAAGAAATATATGAATATTTTTTCTGATATGAAGATCGATAATGCTATAATAAAGGAACATTACGTAGCTATCCTTTAAAAAAATTATGCAGATTGACTTGAAATAAAAAAATCGACAAAAAAAAAAGATTTTGGCCCTAAAAATAGAAGCTTTTTCTGTTTGAAATACAAAAACATAAAGACTTTTCTTATGCCAACTAAATATCATTAAGAAATAGTAGTTTTGAAATACAAACAATTCCACTTTCAAAAGGGCTTTTTGAAAATTTGAAAGGAAAAACAAGTAAAACTACTAATGATGCAAATACTAGATGCTCTCACATGAGCTGTGCGACTTGTGAGAGAGCCAAAGATAGACAGATGCATACTAGATTGGCAAAGGGATCTGAATGGAGAACTTTGAAGAACTGAGGTTTTTTAACCATAGATGTAATATTTTTCGGTGCCATATTTGCTATCGCCGATCGCTCTCCCACGTTCAATGCAGATCCAAACTTTGCCCACCCCTTATGAAGTATTTTTACCCAATTTCCATGACTGATGATTCATATTCCCAATCGGCATAATACATGGGAAACAGCAGCGTCATAAATTAACTATACGTTATCTTACTAAATCTTGATTTTTGAGTTCCAATTAATTGATTTGAGACGCTTCACATGATATACATATCAAAGCTGAATATTACAATGTAATATTTTTTTAAAACAAATCCATACTATTTTTCAGGAAAAATATTAAACCGTCTAAAAAGTTGATATTTTTACTAATCCGGCAAAATTGTTAAAGAAATCTGAAAATTATAAATTTTAGTCCACATTGAAAATTGAAAACTAACTGCCAAAATTGTATCGAGCGTTTGAACAACAGTGCAAGAAAATTAATATTAGCCACACCGTAACCGACCTCCACACAAAAAGTAGGAATTTCAACAGTTATACTGCTTGCGCTTATAAAATATCGCGTTGCTTATGCACATATCATTTTCACATGAGTCAGAATATACGGAAATTTTAGTTTACCGGAAATATTCTCAAATAGTTCGAAATATTTTTTTTCATATCGAGTAGAATTTCTCACCAATGTCTATAAAACCTATCAATTTAATACATATATATAGAGATGATAGATTATTGTAAAAACGTTTGTATTTCAGACAATATACATACGGATTAAAAAGTATATTTTAAAATCTCAAAATTTTAATTTATAATTTTCATTAAATTCTTCATATGAAAACCTTGTTGGATACAAAATTTTGGACAGTTTTGAGTTTTTTAATTCACTTTTTTAAAATTTTGAAAAAAATAGCTCTAAAAATAATAATAAATATTTAATGATTGTGTTGTTTTTTTAAAAATTTAAAAGAGTGACTTAAAAAACTCAAAACACTCCAAATTTTTATATCGCACAAGATTTTCATATGAATAATTTAATGAAAATCATAAGTTAAAATTTTTTAGATTTAAAAATATAATTTTTGATCCATTTACATATCGGCTGAAATGCAAACGTTTTCACAATAGTCTTCTCTCTCTCTATATATATATATAGTGAAACTATGATACTTCATGAAATACAAAAATTTTCGTACTTTGCGTCCGTATCTCATATTTAAAAATCTAAACAATCGATCAAAACTATTGAACATGATCTCCATATTGAAATATGTTTGAAGACCAAATTATATATTTTAAAAAAAATACTATTTTTTAGATGAATACAAAATTTGTTCATCTAATGGTTTCTGCAACATACAATACTAGTGATTTTTCGCCCATCTAATTGCAACAAAATAAATTATTAAAAACATAATAAATAACTAAATAAATTATTAAAACAATAAATATGTATATTTATTATAATTCATAATAAATATGTATAAATATATCTATTTATTCTAATTTATTATTTTTATAATTTTTCTTATGATTTTTTAAAATACATATTATTATTGAAACACAATAATATTATATTTAACATACTATTAAACACAACAATATTATATTTCGAATTATTTTTTAAACTATTCAATAAATAATTAAACATAATAAAATAACTAAAAAACTATAAAAATAATAAACAAATAATTAATCAAAACATACAAAATTTATAAAAAAAAAAACGAATTTCAGACCCGATCTAAGATACTGAGACTGAATTTAAAACTTAGTTCAAACTAATCCATCTAATTTTCAAAATAATCTTAGCAAATTCCGGTTATTTATTATTTTAATTACCAAAAAAATTCTGCAAAAAAGATGAAATTCATTTTGACTTTTTGTTAATCCTCTGCTTTTCTTTGTCATCTTTCGTGTAATTTTCCAATTTTTTTACTCGTGTGTGTGTGTGTGTGTGTGTGAACAAAGCATGTGCTCACTAATTGGACGCTGCATTCACAGTTAACAGAAAAAAAAATGATTCAAAATAATTTAGAGGTACGTAGATAAATTTAATTGACAATAATCGAAAACGTTTTCTAATATAAAACTAAAGCAATTATATATGTCACATGCATGCTTGGACAAATAAATGAGATCATACATAACGTCAGCTTGATATATTTCATTGGGCTAGCTATCACCTTATTGAACCATTTGGCTATGTGATTACACTAAATGTACATGATCAATATTCAAATATGCCAGCAACAAATCTAATTAGGATTGAGCTAGTGATGTGGACAGACAAAGGATAAATGCTCAGAATTTCATCAGTGATATAGCTCCCATCCAATAACCAATTGCCTGTATTACTGCCTTAACCATAAGACCCTTACCAATGTTCCTCTCACAACTATTATATAAACATGCAAAGCACCAGATCCTAGTTACCATGCCTTCCGCATGAGCAACAAATCCTCAGCCATTGGATTTTACTTGTTATTAGTGGAGCACAAGTCATTTGAAGATGGATGTCTAAGGGTACATTGCCTTTGGTGCAGATCAGGCGGGCATAAAATCACACAACATCCATCCTATTTTCAACTTAAGAAGATACAAATTAAATGAACAAGGAAAAATATCCATAACTTATGACAAAGTTATTGGTTTAAAATACATCAGGATGAAAGCGTCCAGGAATTGTACTGCCTTGTTGTGCTTGTCTGAGATGCATCATCAGTGCATAATTGTTAACCTGATGACAACAAACAAAAAGAATATAAAAATGGAACAAAACCATAAACTGAAACAACTAATTTCAAAATAATGATCAGTTTGTGCAGGCCCAAAAAAATACTGATCACCAAGATAACTCATGATCCAAGAAATTAAAACATGCATTATGCATCAATATAGATAATTAGATAAAAACTGTTCTCTCAAAAACATCACTTCCATTTTCTTCAAAATAATCAGCCAAACACCCACTTCTCCCTCTATTTTTCCTCTCTGATTGACTAAAGAGAGATGAATAGTTAAGAGTTTGTTTTCCCTAATTCATTTTGAGGGATAAACAAAGAACCTTACAATTTTTAGAAAAAAAGAAAAGGATCACTTACTTCAAGGGTTCTGACTTGCTCCTGGTACTGTGATACAATCTGTCTAAGATGTTGTACTTCTTGGTTTTGTTCCTCTCGCTCTTTTTGACGGTCATGCTGGATTGCAACTGCTCGCTTGAGAATAGCATTTTCTCGAAGGACAACTTCTATTTGTTCCTTTAACAATGAATTTTCCTATATAATTAAAAATAGAAGGGGAATAAAGTTCCCACTAACTCTTGCAGCTGAGGCAAAGCACTTCACCAAAGTGAAGAAATAAACAAAATTAAATAATAGGAAACAAAGAAATCAACAGTGCTGAGTATTCTAATGTAGTTATGAGTTGTACTTTGTGGTTAGTTTAGGCAGTTCACTACAAGAATTTGCTGTATTAGCGTGTATGAATTTTAGTAGCGTGAGTATAGATAGTGATTGGCGTGAGTACAACACACGCTATTGAACTTCATTTTAATCTATATTTGAACTATATTTGTATGCATATAACTATATGACACGACAGTTGCGTGGAAGGCAATGATGTGCATAGTAATGGCGTGCATGCACAATACTGCCTTCCATGCTACTGTCGTGTCATATTGGTACACACACACAAGTATAGCGCGCGTGTTTGTATATGTGTGTTGTACTACGCTACTAAAATTCATACACACGCTAAAACAGCTAATTCTAGTAGTGGTTGAAACTAGGAATGCAATATTACCACAAGAAATAGGAGCCTGAAGATAAATACCTTTTGGACATTTTGCACACTCTCTGGGCTAACACGTGAAGTAATAGACATCTCCAAGACCTCCAGTGCTCTTGAGGCACGAGACCTAGCATCATCCATGTCAGATGCATTCATCATTTCCTGTACAAACAGTTCCACCCACTCAGAGCCACCTGACAGGTGATTATTATCCCCACCGGGCACAGAATCAGCAGCTGAACATATGTTACCATCATTGTTCGGTATCCTCTCTCCTAATACATAAAGCAGCTTCAGTGTATTAGAACCATTGATTTAAATGGAATTATACAAAAAGCAAAAATGCATAACTCAGCTCATAAAATTCAGTTTTAAAAAATTCTTAGTGAGCACTTGAAGCTGTTGCTGTATGCTTTACAATTTACACAGTTCTTCCTTTTTTTTTTTTTTGCAGTTGAATTCTGATTTAATCCAACTAAGTGATAAACCCCAAGGATGCAAAAGAAATTTGGGCCCATGCCAAATGTAGAAGACATCTAACCATGAAGAAATTATATTCTTTTTTTCTTTTTATTCGTGAAATATTTAGGGTCTCTTCCAGAAAGAACGGCCTGAGAGGATGGGCGGGAATGGTTGGTTTGTGGAGCAAGGGAGAACATTTGGGCAAGGTATACCACTTGGTTCTTCTATCTGTAAAATAGAGGTGCAGATACCTTCCGTTGCAGGATAAGTATTTACAGGTATTCCATCTTTAAAAGCCCCCGCAACAGAAGCTAAATTTATTTCTTCTGGTTCAAGATGTAGATCCGTCAAACTCTTTATTGCAGAATCCAAATCATTTCCAGCTGCTTCAAGAGCTCTCTCCAGCAACTGCAACAGAAATTGTGTTAGAGGAAACAAAAAAATTCCATAATTCTTCGGGAAGATATAAAAGTCAAAACCTATTTTCTATTTACCAAACCAAAATGCTTAGGTTAGCAGAAACTTTCAATAAAAAACCAGCATGATAAAATTGAATTCATTCTCTCAGACTGAATAGACTATCAGAAGAACGTTCAAATGAAATCTGATCAGGATGGGGGTATTTGTACCAGAAACAAAATTATGGGGTAATACCTCTGGTTCATCTGAGGGAAGAGGGAGCGGAGGTGGGACAAGAGGGGGTTGGCGTCTCTAGGAGGGGAGAAACCGCAGCGGGAGCGCTTGGCGGAGTGGTGGGGTTGGTACGGCAACGGCAGCTCGTCGAAGATGGAAGAAGATCGCTTCCCGCAGACCGCGGCGGACATCGTGGCGTGGCGGCGCCAACTCAGGTCGGGTTCGTGCCTTGTTAGCCGAGCGTTTTCGTGCCTTTCTACGTAGCAGCTCAGAATGACGCGGAGAGAGAGAAAGAGAGAAAGAGAGGCTTGGTTCTTCCTTATTCTTGGCCTCTTGGATGATAAAAAGGCCCTCAAGGGGAAGGGGGAGGAAATGGACGGATGAGATCATGATTCATGATTCATGACTCATGAGAGTGGCGTGGAAAGGTTTGTTTGTGGTGGCTTGTCGGGCAGGGCACTGGTATTGGGTTTCGTATCAGGAAGGAGTTTGTTTGGGTTGTGTATCCGGCAAGGAGAAATTGGATCCGCAACTCTACAGTTGCAGTTTTTTTTTTTTTTTTTAATAAACCGTCCGATAAATTATCAATATATTTAATTTATTAATAATATTTTTTCTACATAAAAAATTATATCGTTCAAATTAACTTGAGAATGGGGTATAGATTGTTCTGCTTCCAAACATAAATTACGAGTCAATTCATCCTCTTTTTTTTAATTTGAAACTATTTATTGCAAAGTAAATCATTACTATTGTTGGAGATGGTGATAAATTTTATGATCTTTTCATTAATTTAACATTTTTTTATTTTAGAGAAGATATGATTTTTCCCCTTAGTGATGCACATGTTTATTTTGTCAGGAATTGCATATTGCGAGCACATTGTGCAATGTGCAAAGTTACTGCCAGAAGAAAACTGAGATCAATTTGAGGTAATAGTTGTCGATTTTCGTATGTATGACGGAATTCATTTTAGTAATCGCATTAATTTTCTTATGTAAGTACCTGTTTCTTATATAATTTTGAAATCCATTGTATCTGATCGATGCTCAAAGAAAAGTGGGGTAAATGACATTGTTTTTCCAGTTTTTATTATAAATAATAATTAATAAAATAATAATATTAATAATAAGAGTGAGAACTGATTATTTCCAAAAATACGAACCAAAACGCGCCCTTTGCCAAGGTGGCGTCTTTCACAAGCGCGCGCCCTTTGGCGATGCGTCTTTCACTAAACGCGCCACCGGCGATCAGCGCGTTTTTCCTCAGTTTCCACGCCAAGATGCAGTGGCGCTATATCTTTGCTATAAATACCGACCCCGATCGGTTCATTTATCACAACCACAAAAACAACAAACATCCATTTTTCTTCAAAATGCTACCGATTTAAATTATAATCCCGATGAAGAAAATTATCTTTGCGAGAACAACCGAAAGCGCAAGATAAATTTTTGACGGAATATTTCCAAACCGAAATGAAACCAATTCCTATCCAACCCACGATCAAATCAATTCATATCAAACCTACGATCAAACCAATTCCTATCCAACCCTCGATCAAACCAATTCTATCAAACCCACGATCAAATCAATTCCTATCAAACCTACGATCAAACCAATTCCTATCCAACCCTCGATCAAACCAATTCCTATCAAACCTACGATCAAACCAATTCTATCCAACCCTCGATCAAACCAATTCCTATCAAACCTACGATCAAACCAATTCCTATCCTACCTACGATCAAACCAATTTATATCCGTATCCATTTATTTACAAGAATAATATAATTTATCAACAACCAAACCCATGGTGCCACTATATAATTTTTTTGGCGGTAGTAGTAGTACTACGTCGTTTGTAATTTAGGCCGATAATATTGATGACAGAAGTAGTGTTGATCCAACGATAATGGAATTAAGTGATGATCAGGATGAGCAAGATGATGGCGGTCCGTATTATTCAAATGAAGAAGAAACAGGAGAGGATTACACTGACCACTCGGATTTTTCGATCGATGAATCTGAAGATGAGGAAATTCGAGATGCGATACCACATTGTTAGTTACTGGACGACGAGACACCATCCCGTAGAAGCGTTAAATAATTTTGAGATGTTTGACCGTTTAGGCGCGAATGAATATCTTTTAGGACTCGATGATGAGTTAGCTGAAAATAGAATATTTGCTTCTAAATCGGCTTTAAAGTGGGTAATTTGTGATTGGAGTGTTAGGAAAAACGTTCAATGTTGGGTACAAGAAAGTTGTAAAACACGACTTATTATGAAATGCAAAGAAGGTAGTTGTCCTTGGAGATTATACGCTAGACCGAAGAGGGCTCGACCACATGGAGGATCATCACAAATAAAAACCCCCACAACCGTAGAAGACCACCGGAGACCGCAAACACTTACAACTCACATCTAATTTGATTGCGGGATGTGTTCGACAACATTTAAAGAAGGATCTCTCTCTAACGAGTTCAACAAATCGGTATGATTATAGAAACAAAATATCCCGGTGTGGCACCGACATACGGTAAACTTTGGCGTGGCGAGAAAGAGCAATTGAACAATTATTTGGCACTTGGGAAGGATCATATACATTGCTTCCACAGATATTGGAGGCGATTGCTCGGACTACTCCAGGTACAAAATTTAAATTATTGACGTGTGATACTTCGGATAATAATGTAAAAATGTTTAAATCCATAGTTTGGGCTTATGGACCGTGCATTGCAGCGTTTAAACATTTAAGACCCGTTATAACTATTGACGCTGGATTCTTATCGGGCGTTATAAGGGTAGATTATTGATGGCGTGTGGATACGATGCGAGAGAATAAAATCATTCCTCTAGCATTTGGAATCGTGGATGCGAAAAATGTGGACAATTGGGGTTGGTTCATGCGATGGGTCCGTAATGAAGTGATCCAATGTAATATGAAAATATGTGTTATATCCGACCGTCATAGGGGAATAAAGGGAGTTTTTGAGCGACCGCATTTGGGATGGTCATCAGTACAACATGGAGAGGCGGTACACCGGTATTGCATGCAACACGTCGCAGAGAATTTATATAAGGAAGCGGAAAAAGCTGAAAGAAAGAAGATAATCTCGAGATGATTTCCGAAGAAGACTAGCGAACAAAAAGAAACCGCGTCGCTTCGTAGAAAGATGGCGAATTTTGAGGAAATCAAATAGAAAAGCTTATGATTTTTAAAAAAAGTCGGCGAGAAGATTAGAAAATGATGATAAAGAACCTCCTAATTTTGCTTCGTGGGCACAAACGTATGATGGAGGACATCGATGAGGTATAATGACCAAAGATGGTTCTCAAGCTCGAATAGCGTCTTCGAGTTGAACGAACTTTACCGGTTGCGGCAATTGTGGAGGGAACATGGTATAAATGTGCTAAATGGTTCGATAAGAGGGAAATGGAAGCAATGAACCTGCATAGAGCATGCAAGCAATGGCCAAAAAAATTGATGACATCTTGGCAAAACGTGACGACAAAGCGAGGTTCGTGTTGATATTATTTTACTATATTTTACAAAATTTTGAACATATCGTGATATCTTTTGTATTTGTTTCAATAATTACGGCTCGTATGAACGTAATTCCACTCGGAGCGCTCGAGGAGAATATGAGGTTCATGTGCTTGGTGAGAGGATCGAGAGTGGAGGGTATGGACCGTTCAAGTACATCAGCATTACAATTTCGAGTGAACGACGCACTCGAGATGACCCACAATTCTTTGGAACCGCACCGCACGTGTGATTGTCAAAAACCTCAACCGATCGGGATACCCCGCTCTCTCACGTAATTCTTTGTATGCCAACATAGAAACTTTGATGTGTACGGTTTCATAGATGAGCGATACAATACAGCTCACCTCGAATACTTGGTCCTGGACAATTTCATTGTTACGGTGATCAACAAGTTTGGCCGCCATATCTTGGAGAAACTATAATACCGGATAAAGAACGATAAAAATTGGTCGGCGTGCGAAGGTTAGACGTCGAATGGTAATGGATGAGATGGAGGGCGGGATACGGGGTCGAGGTAGAACGAGAAATATACGGTCTTCGAAGGTGGGTCATATCGAAGAGATGAAATGAGTCGTGACCCACTTCCAATGGATACATTACAATCGGGACGGCATAGGAGTAGGGCTTCAAGTCCCTCAACAAACGGAGAAGAACCCAAACTTCTCGAAATACTTTGCAATCGCCGAGACACTCAACTAGTTATGATCCAAGAGATAACAACGGAATAACTCAAACTCGGGCGAGATGCCTTACAATCGGCGAGACACTCAACTAGTTATGATCCAAGAGATAACAACGAGAATAACTCAAACTTCTCGAGATGCCTTGCAATCAACGAGATTCTCAACCGGTCATGATCAAGAAAGACAAGTCATCAATGCTTCAACTAGGGGTGCTAGAGGAAATAATTTTGGAGGTAGAATCTTAAATTTTTTCACACGGAGGAAAAAAAAATGATGTATGTTTTTTTTTGTACTATATGTGTGTTGTATTTAAGCAAGGTTATGTTCTATTTAAGCAGAAAATATGTTGTATTTAAGCAGAAAAATCATAATAAAATATAACCACAATAAAATAAATAATACAACAATTAAAAAATAACATAGAAAGTCCATCATAAAATAATACAAAATTAAAATTTTTGTACAGTTTAATAAATTACCTCCCATCTTTACAGAATGCTGATATATCATCCTGCCCAAATAACTGACGGATGTATGCTGAAAAATCTCCATCAGTATATCCAATCACCGGCTCACCAATGGTGGATAAACCCCACGAGACATGCGACGTCCTAAAAAATTTATATTACTATTCCATCCTTTTAATTTTGTAATTAAATTAATAATATTTTATTATTTACCTCTAGAGTCACGGTCATCTCGCCAAAAGTGAAGTGAAATGTATGAGTTTCGGCCTCCAAAACTCTATCAACGCGCTCAATAAACCCGTATCAATCTTTAAGTTACGGCTTCCGCTTCTTGGACATAAATCTCACGCAATGATACGGCGAGATGAAGAAATCCCATAACTCGCAACCTACTCGAATGTGCGAGATGTATGGTATCGTGGGACGGTGAGTGCGGAAACGAATGATATTGTTATCTCTCCGTAATTTTCATTTCATAATTAGCTTCTCGTATATATGTATTTTATTATTATTTTTAAGAATATAATGTACCCGTGCACGACTATAATGTGTCCGATGTTTGTCTTCGGGAGATAAATTATGATATTCTCATCTCGTTGCTCGCCTGCCATTATCTAGTAAAAAAATTCATTTCATAATTAATTTATAATTATTGTACTTCATTTTTAATCTATCTATCATATAATTAAATAAACAATAAATTCTACAATAAATTCTACAATTAATCTACACAATTAAATTAAATTATAATTAATCTACACAATTAAATTAAATTATAATTAATCTACATAATTAAATTAAATTATAATTAATCTACATAATTTCACATTTAAATTATAATTAATCTACATAATTAAATTAAATTATAATTAATCTACACAATTAAATTAAATTATAATTAATCTACACAATTAAATTAAATTATAATTAATCTACATAATTAAATTAAATTATAATTAATCTACACAATTAAATTAAATTAAATTATAATTAATCTTCATAATTTCACATTTAAATTATAATTAATCTACATAATTAAATTAAGTTATAATTAATCTACACAATTAAATTAAATTATAATTAATCTACACAATTAAATTAAATTATAATTAATCTACATAATTAAATTAAATTACAATTAATCTACACAATTAAATTAAATTATAATTAATCTACATAATTAAATTAAGTTATAATTAATCTACACAATTAAATTAAATTATAATTAATCTACACAATTAAATTAAATTATAATTAATCTACATAATTAAATTAAATTACAATTAATCTACACAATTAAATTAAATTATAATTAATCTACATAATTAAATTAAGTTACAATTAATCTACACAATTAAATTAAATTATAATTAATCTACACAATTAAATTAAATTTTAAATAATCTACACAATTAAATAATATTTATAAAAAATTACCTTTAATTGCAAAATCCACGTAAAATGCTAATGCGTGCGTTTTTCCTCCGGTTCTCTTCCTTTCTCTTTCCTTCTCTTCTCTTCTCTTCTCTTCCCCTCTCTCTTCCTCTCTCTTCCTCTCTTTCTCTCTTTCTCTCTTTCTCTCTTCCTCTCTCTTCCTCTCTTTCTCTCTTTCTCTCTCTCTTCGTTTCTCTCTTTCTCTCTCCTGTCAACAACGCGCAACACACTGCGCGGTATAATATATACATGAAACGCGCGCACGCGCTGGCGCGTTACGATTCGTATTTTTCAACTTTTACCGTTATCGGTCTTATTATTAATAATATTAATTTAATAATTATTATTTATAATAAAAACCTAACGGATCGAGCATATATTTGTACCGACTATCACGTATTAATGAGAGCTGCATGAGAGAACCAAACATGAACATAAATTTGATCAATGTTTTTCATATCAAGAAATTAGTGCAACTTCAATGAATTTTAGACACCAATGCTGGCCATAAATTATCACCTTGCATTACCTAGATTAAGAAAATCACCATATCTTGAAATAAAGACTATTATTGTTGTCAGGTTTTTAGTTTTGTATCCGGCCAGTTCATACTTTCATAGTTGATTACTCAGAGCCAGTCTGTTGAAAATCAGAAGAAAATATTGTTTTGTTGAATATTAGTATTTGTCATAGTTTACATTTTTTTTTTCCTATCGTTCGGTACATATACAGTTAATATCAACGGTACCATAAAGTACAAAAAAAAACTAATTCCTGATGAGTCTGTGATGAGACATTCTGAGACCCAATAAATCACAAAATCTTATTTCTAATTCTTATTTTTAACACAGTCCTTTTAATTTATCTTCAATTTGACAAACGTGGGTCACAATTGGATATGCAAATAGCTTTGCTGCAATTTTTTTTTTTTAAATGTACCTTTTTATTCGTGGTGTCTGGGCCTTAGTGCGTGTTTTCATCTTTTCATCTTCTCTAGTACCCAAGTCATGAAGATATGACAAGAATGTACAGGAACATGATTCCGAAGGCCCATTTTTTTCCTGTGTAATTTATGAAGTAAATACATTCAACATTGATGACATTTTATTTCCAATATTTGCATTATTTTCTTAAACTACATGAATGTTACATAATTTACATTGCATTATCTAATTTTAATGCTCATAAAGGTGCATTATCTTTCAATTTCCTCAAGATATATCCATAATAACAATGCTCTTAATTTTGAAGAGTTTTCCTGTAGATGAACAGGTTATACAATAGTAACCGTATCTCCCTTGTTCAATCATTTTCCCACAGGGCCACAGCTGCATGTGGCCCCCCTGAGGCGTCCCACTGGCTTCCGAGGTGGCAGGTCAGCAGGTGACCCTTAGGTATGGCGGGGTGTCCGTCTCTTTGACGAAATAGTACCGTGGCAGGTCAATAATCGCAGTTAAAATAATAAATAATCATAGAATAAAGAAAATTTTCTTCTACCTTCATATTTTAAAAATTTTACATAATTTTTTCATTATCCGGATATTAAATATTTTTTCTCAATGGCGGGGTTTAATCAGAAAGAGTCAAATTAACAAAATATTAATTTAAAAGACCTTTCAAAATTCTCTTTGACGAAAGAATGTAAGTCCGCCCCTGTTCCAGACCCCTTGGCTGATTTTTTTGTTGTGAGGCGTTCAATCTTTCTCGTGAAACCCTACGCTCCTGCCCTTCCCTCTCTCAATCTCTTTTTATCGTCTCATCTCCACCCGCTCACCGTTGCGCTTTACTTGGACTGACGATTGGGTCCCGACCGGTCTCATCTCTGGCGGGAGTAACGGTGACTCTATCAATTGTTCTGGTGTGGACAGCCATACCGTGTTGCACTTTGCCTTTTACTGACGACTACCTGTTGTCAGGGTTTACCTATGTCAATTTGGGAGTTCTCTTATTTTATCATGCTTTGTGCTACAGATTGTTCAGACTGAGTTTTTTCTGTGAAATATTTCATTTTCAAAAAAGGTGTTGAATCTATCCTCTGTCGATTATCTGAGTGAGCGTGCTTCCTTTCAGATAGATTCTCAAGTGGAAGATGAAGACTCCAATCCCGCTATAATTCAATTCAGACTTTCAAATATGGTGAAATAAAGTTAATTTGAGCTTCGTCTGTTCAATTCTGGTACCTAGCCCTTCCCATCTAGTTACTGCGATATGAGCCTTCCTAACTGATACCTTACATTCGTGATGTTCGCAATCTAAATTTTTAAAGGTCAGAAGATATCAGTTTATTGTGACTAGATGGTACCAGTAGCTCCAGTGCAGCTCGGAATAAACAGAGTGGTCAGCACACTACATGGTTCTAACTTTTGAGTTTAAAATAACTGTTAGTGAGATATTGGTATGAATCTGTTAATCCATTGTTACCAAACGCATCACCTTGACGCCACCTATATATTTAAGAGATTTGCCAATGTGGCACAATCTGGGAGTGGTATCATTCTTGGTATATGTTTTTATGTCTGTCTAAGCTAATTTTCTTTTTTGCCCTTATGTTTCCATATCTAATTATTAGAAAGCAGCGATGATGAAGACCTGACAAATATTGCAGTAAGTTGTTGTACAGAACACTACGTTGAGTATTCTTCTGGGGATGATTTAATGATATCACATCATGCAATGTATTTCCAGTATTTTAAAATTGAAATGTCAGCTCAAGTAAAATAATTTTGCATCTCTCCGCGGGATGATCAGATCAGATAGTTAACAAAAAGCTGCTATTTTCCATCATTAATTTTTCAGTTTTTTTATAGTAATTAAAAAATAGCTAAAAAGTATGATTACATTCCAAATTCGGTCTCAAGTGTTGAGATCGAATTTGAAACTAGTCTCATATTTGTGTTTTTACAAATTTTGTATGTTTGTTTAGTTATTTTATTATGTTCAATTATTTATTGAATGATTTAGAAAAAAATATATAGTTAGAAGTATGATACTGTTGTGTTTAATAATATGTAAAATATGGTATTATTGTGTATTCAATAATAACATATATTTATAGTTACAAAATTATTTTGTTTTGATTAATTATTTATTTAATGGTTTATTTATTATTCTTTATAGTTGTTAATAATTTATTTATTTATTTTATTATGTTTAATTATTTATTCAATGATTTAAACTTATTTACAATTGATTTTAGTTTTCATAATGTCCTTATTGCATCCAACACTCCCAATCGAACAAACTGAGACGACATCGTATCGATAAAATCGAAATCCGAGCATCTCATATTCAAACGGCCATAACTTTTCATAAAAAAATTTGATTTAGACATGTTACACTACCATAGAAAGCTCGCAATGAGATCTACAGATTTAAGCTCTAACATCATTATGATAATTTTTGGGACCAAAAAAATAGTTTGAGGTTTACACGTTTGAAGTTTTGAGCATCTATTTTTCGTTATTTTTTAAATTTGTAAGTAGAATTTTTTTTATATTCTGGTTTTTTATAGATCATATCTAATTATTATTGAATCTATAATAAATATATATATATATAGAGAGAGAGAGAGAGAGAGAGAGTTAGGCTATGGTGTTACGCGTAGCACGGATAAATAATCGATCCGACCTGTCAAAATATTTTTCATATGAAAATCTAATTGGAGATGAAATTTTAGATAATTTTTAAAAATAGTTAGAAAATCACTCTTTTATATGGCTCATAATAATTAAATCAAGTGATTTTCTAACTATATTAAAAAATAGTAAAAGATCCCAAAAATATATAAAATTTGGTCTACAACTAGATCTTCATATGAAAATCATTTTGGCCGGTCGGATCGGCCATTTAAACTTTAAAGAAAGAGATACAGTCTGTAGCATGCAGACCATCCGTGTTACGCATAACATCATAGTCAAAACTATATATCTCTATTCCTTATTAAGAACATAAATATTCTGATACTGCAAAGGTTCAGATTTTTTGTTAAATATCGAGAGCTAATATCAATCATTGAAATGAGTTATTTGTCAAATAATGTTACTATTTTTATAGGCAATTGTGTTGAAGTTATAATTTTCTTTCAATTTTGATTGTTATACGAAATACTTCATTATTTTATTTAGGAGAACAATTGCTAACTTTGTTTTCTTTGTTTTAGATTGTCATTAATTATGAATTTTAACTTTCTTTAAATTCTGAATGTCAATTTCTCTTTCAATTCTACATGTATTTTATATTAATTATGTATTAATTATTGAAAATTATATTAAGTATTAAATTGTTTTCTTTTTATTTTCTTTTTTTTACATGATGATATATTTTTTTATATTTTTAAAAAATATTATCGTAACAATTCACAGATAAGTACTTTTTAAAATGATGTTCAAGTATTGAATATATTATTATTATTTTTAGACCTGATTTTAAAAAATTAAAAATGGTGACTTAAAAAGCACAAAACACTCCAAATTTTTGCATCCCATGAGATTTTCATATAAAAATTTAATGAGAATGATAAATTAAAATTTCGAAATGATTTATATGTTTTTTGAGTTAAGATCACGGAAGGCCTCCGTGAGCTTAGCTCACGGTATCTCCATTATATATATATATATATAGTTAGACTATTGTGAAAACATTTGTATTTCAAGCTCTAGTGTATATGGCTCAAATTTTATCGTAACACGTTCGAAATTCAAAATTATCATTCTCATTAAATTTTTCATATCAAAATATTGAGGGATACAAAAATTTAGGGTATTTTGAGTTTTCTAAGTATTTGTTTTGGATTTTTGAAAATCAGCAACAACAATTCAATATTTTATTATTATTTTAGTGCTGATTTTAAAAATCCAAAATAAATACTTAAAAAACTCAAAATACCCCAAATTTTTGTATCCCTAATATTTTTATATGAAGAATTTATTGAGAATGATATTTTTTTTAATTTCGAACGTGTTACGATAAAATTCAAGCCGTATGCACTTGGGCTCGAAATGCAAACGTTTTCACAATAGTCTAATATATATATATATATATATATATATATATATATATATATATATATATATATATATTTGAATATATATTTATTTTAGTTCATAATAAACATATATATTGAATACATAATAAAAAAAATATATAAACATATTTATTTATTCTAGTTCATTATTTTTTCTATTTTTTTAACTACATATTATTATTGAATACACAATAATATCATATTTCTAATTACATTTTTTTTATAAATCATTCAACAAATAATTAAACATAATAAAGTAATTAAACAAACATATAATTTTTGAAAAATAAAGAATTTGATACCGATTTCAAATTCAGTTTCAATACTTGAGATCGACTTTCAAATTCAATCCCAGCATCTCATCGAATTTGAAATTCATTTCAGACTAAAGAACATAATTTCGAATGTAATTATTTGTTTCTATTATTTTAATTATCATAAAAAAAACTATTACTTTTTCTGCTGCTATTTTTTTTTGACCCGTCAAGCGCAGGAAAAAAAGATGTTGCTTTTATGCCACTTGTCGTGCATGTGCTTGTCTTCTTGATAATACCCAGGTCTATTGTGCGGTGTTAATTAAAACTTAAGAGTTGGAAACCTTTGACACATACACATACCATGGGAAACCGACCGGGAACATCATCAATTGACCTCAACAGTGCACTTCCAAATATTTGAAAATGAAATCAATCCCATGAAAATTCAATTTTCATTGTTTGTAATTTTAAAGCATTTTAAATATTGCCGAGGAAATATACATTATTTAGGGGGAGGTTGCTTTTTCGATCTTATGTCTTCGAAATTGAAATTTTATTGATTATTTTAAGATACAAAATTTCTTTAATTTTTCCAATACACGATATTATTTTAAAAAAAATTGGTGTAATCAAAATTGTTCGTTTTAATTCTTCAGTTTATTTTTGAACATTTTGCATATCATCTCATATTAATTAACTCCTCGAACTTTTGCATATTATGGCGTTAATGTTGATTTGTCATCATCTTTATTTTATCTTCATATATTTTAAATACAGTTTAAAATTATAAAACAAATATTCGGAACTTATTTTTTTATATTTTTTGATTTGTATTTATTATGTTTATCCTAAGACCATTTCAAATAAAGATAAATATCATATTTACCCTTCAACTCTTTTTCTATTTCTTGTCTATCCATCAACTCTTTCAATATATCCTATTTTTCCACTAAATCTTTAAATTCTTTCATATTTATCGATAATCTTTAATATATCTAATATATTTTTGGACTCTTTAATTTTTTTCATATTTTTAATGAATTCAAATATATACATATATACTCAATAATTATTTAGAATATCTTATTTATTTACCTCTTTAAATATTTTATATTTGTTTATAAAATTAATTTTATTTAAATCTAATTCAGTAGATATTATTTAATTTTATTAGAATGATCCAAAATCAAACCGAAGATTGATAAAAAAAATAATTAAATAATATCCACCCAAACGGTCTAAAATAATTTAATTTTATAAATAAATATAAAAAATTAAAGAGTTATAAGCTATCGTAAATAAATATCAAGTATAGATGAAAATATATTATGATTAAATGTTTTATCAATAGATAAATATGAAAATTTTAATGATATATTTAAGACATTACGAATAAATATAAAAGAATATAAATTGTTCAAGGATATATTAGATATATTAATTGATATATGAATAAATATAAAAGGATTTAAAAAATTGATGAATAAATATTATATATTAAATAGTTAAGAGATATATTAAACAATTAAAAAATAAATATGAAAAAAATGAGGATTAAATATGATATTAACCCTTCAAATAAATAGTAGCTACTTTTTGAGATTTTCCCCCCCTTCTATGTGCTGTTGATTATATATTACGAAGAATTTGAAATTTTTGCTTCCTTCTGAAAATATAAACTTATAGAAAATTGTACTTCATTTTCTGAAAATTTGAATTGAAGAAAAAAAAATAGTACTACAGAACTGAAACAGCACATGCAAAAAATAAACTACTCCAAGACACCAAACTTTTGAAAACAATAACCTCACCAAACCAAACTGACGAAATCCCCTTTTTATAGTTCATACCACCGCTTCTCTTTTTCAAACTTTGGGTTCCCACTTTCCCAGACAAGGAGACGAAGAAAAGAAGCAAACCAATAACAACTCAGAAAAGAATTATAAGAAGACCTATAAGATCCTGGGAATTAATAGGGTAATAGCTAATTCAAAACAACGCAACAAGCTACAAGCTAGTTAGCTAACCATTTTTCATATCTAAACATGTTGGCTTAGCAAATTCATAAATTATCTACTAAAATTCCCAGATGATGATACAATGATTTCTTTTAGTATAGTCATTGCACCACAGGCAAAGTCAATCCCTGTATTCTATATGGCAATCACTGCAATTTAAATTAACCACGTAATCATATATAATAATTATTTGAGTTCCTCTTGAACTTCAATTCTACTTAATTTCTTATAGAGATGTTACAAGAAAGATAATCCTCCGCTAGCTTAATTAAGCTTTAAACCCTAAACTCCCTGTATAAACAAAAGAAAAACCAAACACTCTTGCTAAGCAGCACCGCCCCTGACCCCTCCGTTCGTAGAAAAGATATCTAGAGATTAAAAAACGAAAATTAGCCAGTATAATCTAACGAGCTTTCCGGTCCAGGCGCTTCGTTAAGATCAAAACCTCTCCAAGCCTTCCTCTTATCTCTCTCAATCTCACCAACGGTTTCCTCTTTCACATGACCAGCAGCGAGCCCTGCTTGCACCGCATCGACGCTAGCACCTACCTCAGCCGCCTTCTTCCTAATCAAATCTGCTGTCAGCTCCCCATGAGCCCCGCCTTCGACCAAAATCTCATCAGGGAAATTGAGTCGGCCAGATCGACCCCGTAAATAATAAACCGCGGTGTCATACGCCTTTGCAGCCGCAACCGGGGTGCAGTACGAGCCCAGCCATATGCGGCTGCGCTTGTTGGGCTCCCTTATCTCCGCCACCCACTTCCCCCACTTGCGCATCCTCACGCCTCTGTAACGTTTCTGTTTCTTTTGCGATTGGTGGCAATTGGCGGACTCCATGGGTCTGGAGCTGGGTCTCGCCTTCCGAGCCATGGGCTTAATTTGGGGCGGGAGAGGTGGAATTTAGATATTTATATTGAACAGAGAGAGATATGGAGAGGAGGTTGAGTCAGGGACGCTGGCTGGGAGTTGATCCAATCCGTTCAACGAAAGGGACGGTGACGGGCGCAGCAATATTAAATTGGAAAAAAATTGAGGGTGGATTGCAATTTTTGTAATAAAAAGGAGTGTCAGAGACGAGAGTTTGCCTACAAATAAACCAATTGCAGAGTTATATCATTACATTACATTACATCAATAAAAATGAGCGGTGACACTGGAGTCGGTGGACCCTCTATGTGCCTTCACAGATGCACCTGGTCCATCATATAAAGATTATGTTATCTATGGCAACTTGGAGACCATCAGACCAGGTGTACCTGGTTTCTACATGATATTAGGGGATAGAGCTGCTAACGTGTTTCTAAATGGGTGCATGCGCCTCAAAGCAATCTCCAAATTAATACACTTTGTCGCGACATAAGCTGTGAGGTGACACGTGACAGTAGTATAATAGGCGAGGCGACAACGAAATATATTGAAAATCGCGGGGCGGCGCGGTTAGACGGTGGGTCGCACGGACGGTGAGATCTGCTTCGAGTGGGTAGGTGAGAGTTGATCGCACGGCATATATTTTATAAACGGTGGCTAAGCGGCGGAAGCAACACAAGAAACGCAGAGTTTGGTACTGCCTTCACGAAATTCGTTTCTGATCCTCATCCATCCCATTGTACACATGGTTTAATGTGCCAATCTTTTACTCTGTTCTAGATGAGAGCATATAATTATTATTGATAAAAATAAGCCTCTAAATTTGAATATGTTGCAAAATTTCTTCCTACTTAAATAATTATTTAGAGAGGGGATGACTTATTTTGATAACTTTGACAATAAATTTCTAAATAAATATAAAAAAAATAAAAATGAAAAAAAATTATAGATATATTCTTCTATTTATGGATTGATGATCATTCAATTTTTATGTAATTTAATTATCGTTTGATAGTCCATCAAAGATCGTTAAATTGGAACCGTTGCAAATTATATAAAAATTTGATGGTCTTTGATGGACTATCAAACGATAATGAAATTACATGAAATTTGAATAATCATCAATCCATAGGTAGAAGAACACATCGATAAAAAATATATATTTTTTTATTTTTTTTGTATTTATTTAGAGGTTCATTGTCAAGATTGTCAAAATAAGTCATTGTCAATAATATCCCCTCTCTTTTTAATTATGTATAATTAATTTTATTATTATTTATTATATTATAATAATTATGATTTTAGTATTATATTATTATATTATGATTATAAATATGATTATATTATTATTATATTATTATGATTATGATTATTTATTATTATTATTATAATATCATTATGATTATAATAATTATTATATTATTATGATTATGATTATTTATTATTATTATATTATATTATTATGATTATGATTATAATTATAATTTTATTATTATATTATGATTATATATTATTATATTATTATTATGGTTATTATTATTATTATTTATTATTATTATATTATGATTATGATTATAATTATATTATAATTATATTATAATTATATTATTATGATTATAATTATAATTTTTTTATTATATTATTATATCATTATGATTACGACCATGATTATTATTATCATGATTATATTATTGGAATTATGATTATTTATTATTATATTATTATGATTATGATTATAATTATAATTATAATTTATATGTGTTACTGTTAATTAATCAGTAAAGAAAACGGGTGGGACTATCCGCTTTTTATTAAAAAGTGTATTAATTTATAAAAAATATTATATATTTTTAAAGATAATGAAGATATTTATACGTATTTATATTTTAACTACCAAATGTTAAGATTCGTACAGACAGATATTTATAATAATTTATACTTATTTAATTTTATTGAACAAGTTCATAAAATAATTGCATTTCTCGGAAATTAATTGTGATCCAAAAGTATTCTAAGAAAAACAAAAAAATCAATGATAGATTTAAAATTGTCAAAAAAAAGGAAAAAAAAGTAATTGCTGAAAGGAAGGAGCTCACTAAGATACTATAAAGTTAGTATGTTTAAACTGTATGTTTGCATTTAGAGATATTAATGGATTGGATCGGGACATCATTACTTTATTATTTTTTCGTTCCAATTCAACCTGATCCGTTTAAAATCAGATCAATTCAGCATATCCAACCAACAATGGGCTATCAAGGGAACAACATGCAAATTAAGGAACCATAGAATTTAAGTAGAATTTCAAATAGACAAGGCTATTAAGCAGTAGGAAGGATGAGGAGGGGGCGCACCAAACAATCTCATTTCTCCTTTTATAACAATAATTGTGTGTTTTTGGTTTGATTTTGTGTGTGTAATACGTAAGCCTCCGTGCTCCGTGGTGTGCTACAAGATCTCGTTTCTCGTACATTGGAACCCATGGTTATGGACCCTCTCAAATCCAAACGTTCATTTGCTCGTCCGAAGCAGCTCTTTAAGCAGCAAGTTTGAATCGATCAAATATGAACTAATAAAATTTCACACCTAGCAAATCTTTTATTCTACCTCCTCTGACTAATGCTACAGAGTGCTCCTGCAAATTATGATCTTCGCCTGGAATGTAAGCAAATATCATGTCGATTGCTCCTTTTTTTGGAATGCGGATCCAGCTTTTCTGCGCGGTCCTTCAAAAAAGAGTTTCGTAGTTGTCCGTTTATTATCTCTGTTTCAATTGATATAACAAAAATCTCTTTTTTTTTTCTTTTTTTTTTTTTTTTTTTTCTTTTTTTTAAGGTGAATTCCTTCCTGTGGGTTAAAAACATGCATCTAATTTCTTTGATCCGAACCAAATAAAATAATTAAGTTTTTATTAATTATTTATATATTTTCTAAATAATTTAATATTAATTAATATATAATTAATCTCAATTAATATATATAAATTTTAATTCGCGGTAAATTATAAAATAATAGTGATATAATTAATTTATATCCGACTCAATTCATAATGAAAAAAAAAATCTTAATTCATATTTAACCTATTTATTCTCATATTATTTTAGATCTGAGTATATTCCGATTATGTCTGGTTGATCCACAGGGTCCAGTTAAGTTTCCACACCGTATTTACATCACTAACAATTGCAAACAGCTGGCATAAGTATATTTGTCTGTACCTTTCAGTAGGATTATCTTTGATTCGTTGATATTTTCTGACGCTTGTTTATCTTGGTCACAATTGGAAGCCTGGTTTTTCTATAAAATATTATTCTGTTTGCTTTAATTGCATAACATTGGAAACCAAATTATTTGACTTTTCTTACAAAACCTGATTCATAATTTTTATATTCAGTTTTCTTTTTATTTTGTCTGTAGTACTTTTTAGGTAAGGATGTGTTAAATCAAGGAGAGAGTTATTCCATGATTCCAAAAAATGAACGAAAATCAACTAAAATTATTCCATGATTCCAAAAAAAAAAAACTATATGTATTACAGAAAATAGTAACAAAATAAATTATAAGATAATTCTAACAATATTAGAAAGTACGAGGAAATGAGGCACCCATGACAATATTTATTTGGACTCGAATTCTCACAGCCATGATCAACTTCTTTCTAAAGCACCACTCTGCCGCATCGTTAACTGGTTATTAATAATTGAGTATATCAATGATGATTTATTTATTATAGTGCTCGAAAAGAAACAATTATGTATTTGTGTTAGACAAAATTCGCCGTTACCTTGTGACTTGTATCTAGTGTGAAATATAATCGAAAAGTTTCACATACATCATCATATATTCATATGCCTTGTGTGAATAGTTCGTCGGGCCTTTATGCCTATGCTAAATATATTAGTGGGCCTAATTCTTGGAAAACAACCAAAAATAAAAAAAAAAAAAGACGGGCTAAACTTTTCTGCACCGAGAACTACACGTGAGCAGTCATAGAAGATCCTGGACAGGCCGAACAAAACAAAACGAGGCACTCAGGCAGATAACAGATGTCCGGTGAGATTTTGGGGGTTAGCGTCCGGTGTCTTTTTTTTTTCAAAATTTAAAAATAACCCAATAAAATCCAAATAAATTTTCAAAAATTCTGCTGGTGGCCCTTTCTTTTCCTCGTAGCACTTTAGCAGTGGGATAACTGGATCATGGTCCTGGATTCCTCTTTATATGATTGGTGTGTGGATCTTATGTGACCTTGGTATCATCATGTATTTATATCATACTAGAATGGGGTAATTAGATCATGCCCATGTCCATCATATTAATATTAAATTAAATTTGGTCCAATAAGATGTGCATATTGTGTGTTCGTAAAATCTGTTATTTACACGACTTTTAAAATTATGAAATGAAACTTTCAGATATATTTTAACTTTCCTGTAAATTTTAATGCCATGGAATGGGACGGTACTTTGCCCATCCTACAGATTTTTCATCGGATATCATATCCCTGTTGTTCCCATATCAATAATATCATATATGACTTGATACGGGCGCAAAACAATTATGCAATCACAACTCATAAGAAGCAACATAGATTTATTAAAGACAACAAATGATTGTGTGTAAAGTTGTCAATGATATTTTTCTATTCATTTATTTGATCCGTGTTGTATTCAATAAAATGAGTATGTGAATTTTTTTTTCAATTAACTTAATTGATATGAGTATGAATATTTTTTTTTTGTTAAGTAAATGAGTATGGATATAGATAAATATTATTTCATATCGGTTATTCTATAAGATAAACTTAAAAAAATTATATTATTTTAAATATAATTATGTTATCTAATAATTATCTTCTTTTTTTCAATACAAGATTAATTATGTTATCTAATAACATAATTATGTTATCTAATAATTATTCTTTTTTTCAATAATTATGTTATATAATAATTGCTTTGAGTCTTTTGAATTAATTATCTCTTCTTTTTTCAATATAGAAAGTTAAAATATCATAATTATAATTTATATTTTAATTTTTTATTAGTAAAATAGAGGTGCATTTATATGAAAGGAATGAGTTTGGATGTTTTCTCATGAATGATGATAAAACTAATTAACATATTAGTACTATTAGTTAGCATATTTTAACTAATTTATTTTATTGAATAAGAATAGAGTATAAGTTTAATTTTAATGAGTAAGGATAAAATATGTCTAAGAGTAATTTTAAAAGAGTATTATAAAATAAACATTTACTTCTGGTGCTTTATAATATAACAAGCATACTAGGGCAATTACTCAAATGAAGATATTGTATTTTTTATCTTTTAATATTCTTTATAAAACATATACCTCTGCGTACTGATTGCTACCAAAAACATGTGCTCATTAACAAAGAAACACGATTAAAGAATTGAAAAAGAAAAACGAAGCTATAAGACGATAGCAATAATAAGCAAAATGACATGCAATTTAGTTACAACTAGACAACGTTGCAAACTAAAACTTGAAGAAGGAAAGGAGAACTGTAGAGTTCCCGAGTAAACATTTCCATTGGGTGCTGAAGTTTGACTTGGCGGTACAGTATTCCTGCATGTTCCCATCGGTGCTCCAGCCTACAAAGCAATATATAATTAGATAATGGTGTTAGCATGATATTAAACCAAACACATGCCTCCCAAAAATAATTCCAAACATTTAAGCTCATATGATCATAGTATCAAGTTCATAGCCACATAGGAATGCAATGGCTGGTTGTCCTTTAATTAAAATGTTGCAACATTACTTCTATAAGAAATGAGGACCACAAAAAATTTCCAAGGTGAGCAATTTTAGTTCACAGAAGATTGTTGCAATACCACGACAAATATCTTATGACAAGTTATTCAAAAATTAATTCAACGAATAGAAGGGTTAAATGCCTCTACCATGCCACTTTATTTCCAATACTTCAATACTAGAATTCTAGAACTCAAGTAATAAATCAAATCATTACACATGATCTGTGCTGCCTTTTCCATTAATAAAGGTTGCAACATTTCAAATCTGTTCTGCTAGGCAGAAAAGTCTTGCAAACGGCATATAGGTTTGGAAGAATTATTTAGAAATAATTATATGGGTCATTGGGCAAGCATAATCAAGCTAAACAGGGGGTTAAATGAGGACTACTGTGCTATTTAGGGCTAATCGAGGGAAATTTTTGTTAAACTGAGCTTAAATGCATTTTTTAGGGTTTTATTCTAATGTCTCAAGTCACAACTAGCACGTATCAGCCATAAAAGGAAAAATGTGCAATGATATATCAAGCAAAACAGACCAACCTCATTTGCTTGATATCTTCAGCAATAATAAATTATAGATAAAAAGACCCCAGAAATATAAATCTAAATAATTAATAATATAAGAAGCAATGAAACACCTGACAAGCAGCAATTGTGCTACAACCACAGAGTGCCAGGCCGTTTATTCTGTCTTGAATGTCAAAAACACCCCCGCCATCACTTCTCTGCAAAAATCAGAAATCATCAGGCTAACATGTTTTTTTTTATGTCAATGTCCTTCCAAAGTGACAGAAAATTGTGTTGTTGAAATATGGAAACATAAAAGTGTATTTCTCTTAATGTCACAGGCACTTTGATTTTTTGACACTAGACCTATTTTAAAAAAAAAAATCCTTCACTAACACCATTTATTAACATAAATCTCATATGCAACCCAAATAAAACAAAGAGGCAACCTGATTGTGTAAGCCAGATCAAAAGACAATATACAAAATAGGAACTATTTTGTGTCTGCCCCTACAAAAGCATTTACAAAATCACATGTACACTCAATGGTAAACCTACTTCACAAAAATTGGTGTCAAATGACCCCCCTCAAATCTGCAAACTACATTTATAAATTAGTTCACTTAGATTATTTTTTCACAAGAGCCCCTTAAAAGGCAATTAATTGACACCAGAAGATCCAATTCTATCTCCACCACTGCACAAATTCTTCAAAATAAATTATACATGCATGTCGACATAAGAATGCCAACATCACACTTAAGATACCCCCTTCATCAACTTCTCCCTTATGGCAAGAGAACAGTAAGGGTAGTGTGGAGCAAAAAGGATGATTTGTATGTTTTGTAGGGTAATCTGTACACTGAGCAAGGAATTCAAATTGTGCAAGGATATATGTGGTAATTTGACATTTTAAATGTACACACAAAATTAACCATAAAATATTACATAATTACCATGTAGAAGTTCACAGCAATGAAGTTTGGCATTCTATTGCCAGCTGCATTGTAACATGCTTGAACCATCTGAGCTAGAGATGCTGAGTTCTCCTTGCAAGCCTCGCTTTCAACTGGCATTGTAGGGAAGTAATTTTGCAGAAAAAGAGATGCATATCCTGAGTTTAATGGTTGTGACTCCTTTCTGTTTGGGCATGAACCTGGCACCATTCCTGGATCTCCAGCTGATTTATAGCACAGTAATAGTTAGTTTTGTACCTCCAAATAGAATTAAATAGTGTGCTGGGGCTGGGTGCAGAAAAAATATATTATTTATCACTTTCTGAGTTTAATTATTTACATAATCAGCTGTACCTGCAAGCAACAAGTGTACTTTACCACTTTAAACAATTACTACAGAACATGGTATTACATGTATAATACAGCCACATAGCAAACCATACCCCACAAATAGTTATCATACTAGTAAAATAATAATTGGACAAAGTAAGTCAATACCAACATTACCATGACTATTGTTCGGCCAGTACCAAAAACTACAACCTTTGACAAGTAAAAGACACACCAAGACACTATGACACACGCAAAAAATGGATAAACAGATAGAAAGAAAGGATCTTACATTCATTCTCCAAGAAGTACCTCCACTGGTATGCAATCCCTTCACTTGCCTCTTTCGAGGAGTCAGAAGTAAAAACAAGAAGCCGGTGGTTCTTTGACACCATCTCAGTAACAGTTGGCCAATCTTTGCCGTTGGTCGGCATGTTAGAGACAGGATACCAGTACTTGACCAAATCAGCATTGGTGAAAAGCTTACTTAGACTCATTTGTGTGTGAACATAGTCTTCTATGAATATTGTCACAATTTCTGTTGGGTTTTCGGTCAGGAATATTTCCACTTCCTTTAGAGTGTTTATTGCTGGTTCCTGAATTAGAACTGAAATCCTTTAAAATGTTGTCTTTAGTAGTTTAGTCAGTACTGCAGAAATTCATTTGGAAATATGCTCCAGTATATCAAGGTAAAAAATCACAACTAAACATCAACAATGAAAGATTGACGGACAATTATGAACTCTTATGTATCTGGCCCTTATGCTTTATCAATTTTATTATGTTTCATCCTTTTAGAACATTGCAGAACCAGCAGAAAAAGCTGGAAGATTAAATATTATACCTGGTACTCATTACAAGTATCAAATATTACCCTAGTTGTATGGAAAGAAATAAGGATTTATTAAATTTGAACACACCGTAGGTACAAGAAGAAAGCAGGAACATGAGTTTCTCTAGTACTAGTATAACTTTCTCAAACATACAAATTGAACTTACAAAAGCTGTGAAATTATAGCACTGCCCCTGAAAGGAGTGGCATAGCCATATGTCACCATCAAATTCATACATATCTAGCATCAATCCCCTGACTCCATTCTACAGTGAAATTCTCAAGTTAGAAAAGAATGCAGAAAAAGAAGCTTCCACCGGGAAATTCAAGTATTTTAATAGACCAAGATTGAAGTGCCACTTCGTGGTCTGTTGTATATCTCAGTCTGGTACCAGACAATTGTTACAGGAACCAGTGGTATTTTAGTAATCCAGAAGGGGTTTGAGTCAATCAATCATTATGGCAGCTAAACCATAGAAACATGTACATTACTGATACTTTCAGTATCTGGTGCTAGCACAGTTGCACAAACTAAATAGTAGTTTATTCAATACCAATATAGATTCACAAGGTGTAGATATGTTACAGTTTTAAGTTACCCTCAATTGATTAGTGACAGTGTCTTCTTGGTTGTAGAAAGTGATCCGTTGCACTCCAGTGTTAGATGGCTCATTTACATTGGAGAAAGAGTTATGAGTCACAAGCCATGTGTACCTATTGAATGGCAAGTCCTTGACCTGAATTGAAATTCAAAGAGGGAAGGAGTTAAATTTCCTCACATAAGGGGTCTCCAGGAAAGGTTTTTTCTGCTCAGGTCATTAATCCAACTGCAAGACATATAAGAATATTTTTCCCTTTTTTACCAACAGTCAGTTTAACAGTTAGATAAAGTTATACTAATTATGCTATTGGATAATTGGAACCAAATAAGTTATTCTCCCTAATCAAAGTTTTGTGCACTCTCATATTAGTAATTTGGAAAGATGAAAACTAATTTTTAAATTGACGGAGAAATTGAAAATCCATTAACCGGAAACTAATAAAACTCATGCACCGTCAAGTCAAAAGTAACGTTGACGTGTTCAGATTAACCCGGAAAGAAATACAAAAGCTTCACCAATCAGTTGAGAAATATATTTTCACATCCAAGTTGTAAGCCAATAAGAATAAAAGGAATAAAACAAAATTAAATTATATAAAATAATACAAATCATTGTGGTTAGATGCTGAAATTGGGTCAGAATTGAAATCTTGTCATTCATTCATCACACCGTTTTGACAGTAAGGCCAGAATTCAGGAGAAAAAAAGGAAAAAAAAAAAGAAACTACTCACAATGGAGGCAGGTTGTATGGCCTGAGCACGGGTACACGATGTCAGCTTTTTACCTGCAGCGGGGCAATTTCCACAGTAGAGCCCTGCCCCGCAATCATCATTTGAAGAGCACGAGTCGGAGAGCTGCGAAGCGGGGCCCACTGGTCAGTGTGGCACTTGATCAGAGAGATAGATAAAGATCAGAGAAGAAAGGAGTTTACCTGGCAAGAATGGAGGGAGCAGGAGGAGCAGGAAGTGGGAAGAAGGAACGAGGAGAAATAGAGGGCTAGCAGAGAAGATGCAATGGAGAACTCCATTGCTACTTTTAGTTGGGTCTCTGCCTCTCTGGTGCTGTTATGTTCTTCTCATCACACACACTCTCCCCTGCCTTCCCTTCCCTTCCCTTCCTTCCTCCGAGTCTCCCACACGGTGAGGAGAGGGGGGGAGGTCTTGGAGTAGCTTTTGCTTTGCCTTGGTAAATTGGTTTTGAGCTTTTCACTTTTTATTTTTTGGCTCCGTGGGAAAAGAGAAAAAGACAAGCAGTAGGTAAACGAGAGGTAATTAGGATCTTTTGTCTCTCCTTGTGTGTATACCGAGCAGTGACATTGAGTTCCAAACTTTCAATTTGCTGTCAATGACTTGCGATTGCAGAAAGTAAGATTTTATATCCTCTGCATAGATCTAAATTATTTAAATCTTGTTTTTTTTTTAAAAGTCTGGTAATGATAAATATGTGAGATATGTGTACATACATATATAAATACAGACACGAATAAGTATTCGTGTATGAACGTGTCTACACATAACGTGTTCACATGTCACACGTGCCGTGCTATTAAACGTGCGTGATTAACATATGAACAATTTTGACACATTTAAACAAGCACGTTTAACACGTGTACACGTACGTATAACACGTATAAAATATTTCAGCATATCAGACTTTGAAATGCTTGTGTGCTTAAAAAATTAATTTGATACTGAAGTTAGAGATCACGATCATTCTAACCCATATGATGTTTCTAAATATGGCATGTCAAATTTTTTTTTATGACCATGATCACTCTAATTTTCTATTTTTTATATATTTTTCCAAATTTGTATGAAATTTATACATGCTATAAGTGTTGATACGTATTAAGCATGTATAAACACAAAAACGTTTAACACAACGTGCTAGACTCGTGTGATTTTTGATGTTTAATTCGGCTATCCAATATAAATTTATTTCAATGTGTTCAATTCATTGTGATTTTTAGAGCATTTTTAGACTCATGCTAATTTATAAGAGCATCCGCATCCCACTGTCAAATTAATTATCAAATTTTATTTGATAATTATCATTTTAATTTCAGAGATGCGGAGACTAAATAAAATTAGACAATTACCTAAATCTAACCGTCCATTTGACAAGTCACGTTAACAAAGGAGTAAAAAATTAATTATGACAGTGCCATTTTGATAATTTCATTCTATTTATGGATATCCCTATTAAAAGAGATTATCAATTTCATGACGTGACATAAAAATTTAATTTGACAATTGAAGCGAGAATGCTTTAATAGATTGTTGAGATCAAATGTCACAATTTCTGATCATCACAACTACAATAGCAATCTAATTTTCAAAAACATTAGTTATGTAGACTCACTGCACTAACAAAAAAATCACCAACTATTTGCTAATTATTTGACTTGTGGCATCTTTTACTATTCACTACTAACCAATTTGAATATAAATCATTAAATAAATAAAATAAAATTTACTAAAAATAATGTCTTTATGATTATTATTGTTGTTATTATTAGTAATAATAAAATGTATTATTGAATTTTGGGTATGGGGTGAAGATGAATATTTGAGATGAAACAATAAGTTAGATATGTCTTTTTATGTAGTTAAGGAAGGGAAAAACATAAAAAAAAAAAAAAAACTTGCTTTACTTGGTAGTTGGCTCTTTTTTTGCAATTTGATCCTATTTTTTAATCTATTTATTATTTTAAAATTAAGTTGCCGAATTATTCCTAAATTTCTAAATTATCACTATGATTTTAAACATCATCCAACTTGAATAGGGAAAAAATAAAAACCTCTCCCATAAATGTCTCTAACTTCATATGTTATACACTTGTTTGGTAAACTAAAGATAATAAATATTTTGTATTTAGATATTTAATAATATAGAAAAAATATATGGTAATCAAATGAAGTATTCTTTTAATTAAAAATGATGAAGTATGACGTTAGATAAGTGAATTATATTTAGAAAATTAAAATACTGTCATATGTTATTTTAGGTAAAGTAGTAAATTTAAAACGGTCTAAAAGAAATATATTTAGTATTTTTAATTTGAAGTAGCTATCAAATTATTTAGTTACTAATAACAAATCAACAACAGATCATTTTAAAGTATCTTCTATTTAAGAAGAATGGAGTGCTTTAAGGATTTAAATTCGCATTTTACTACTACTAAACTCCAAAAAAATTGCAAAAATATTAATACCTTGTTCTATTATTCTATGTTATTGATAGAGAAATCTTAGAGCAAAAAACTTGCTCTCTCCTATGATATTTTTTAATTGAGACTCAGATGTTAAGTTCAAAACTTGCTCTCTCAATAATTTTTTCTTCTTTCTCGGCGACGCCGGTTTTACAAGAATAATATGATATTTAAGTTATATTGCTATATTATTTATTTATTAGATAATATTGTAAATTTCAACTTCGACAATTTAATCTGATTATCGGTTGCGTTCACAAAATCCAAACTGTCGATTTAAATAAGCAATTAAGATTTTCTGTTCGTTAATATGACACGGATGCACAAAATTCAAACTTTTTTAGTTTCTTTTCTTTATAGATGATCATTGTGTTTGCTAGCACAAGTCTCTTGTGCTTTGGACTTGGCACTTTTTTATTCTTGTATTGGCTTTCGAAGAAAGGAATGAAAGCAGGTACCGATAGGTATTATTCTTTTTTTTTTAAAACAAATGATACGGATGCATCCCCTGATCCCCAGCATATATAGAATATTGTAACGGCTAATTTTGTAATTCGGTTGAGCAAACTGTAAATAGATACTCTCTAACTTCATAGTTGATAGTTGACACAACATAGCGAAACAGAGAGCAATAAATCGTGTAAATATATGACAAATCAAATCAGGCGTAGCCATACATTAAAGGCATTTTTTTTGACATAATAAGTTAGAAAAGTGAAAGTGGGCGCATTAGAAATTTTAATGGACATTTTGTAGAAATGAGAAGATCGCAGATCACATTTTTTTTTTATTTGCGAACATTATCTGCTAATAGACCCGTGAGGCGATGACACGTAGAGAGTTTATAAATTTAGAAAATATGAGGGATCGCTTGACAATAGATTATTTTGATAATTTTGATAATAACATTCCAAGGAAATTTTAAAAAATTAAATATAGTAAAAATTATGGATAATTCTCCATTATAGATTGATAGTGTTTCAAATATTATGGAATTTAGTTATCATTTCATGATTCATCAAAGATTATTATTATAATTATTGTAAATTGTATGAAAAAATTAATGATCATTGATAAACTATTAAAAGATAACTAAATTACATAAATTTGAAACATAATCAATTAATAAGTTTAAAAATATATGTATAGGTTTTTATTTTTAAGATTTATTTGTATTTTTTTGTGTCATTATCAAGATTGTCAAAAAAATAATCTACCGTCAAGCGATCCCTCTCCCTTAGAAAATTAGTTCATAGACAACGAATGCGAATCAAATCTGGTTCGCAGACAATAAATGTGAATGTTCTAGTTTTAAACATATGCGATTTCATTCTTATTATTTTATCTTTTTATATAATTATTTCAAAAACAGCGTCGCGTTAAGGGCTGAAGGTCTCCGACTCTCCATGTACTTTATTTGTAGGCTGAAGCAAGCACAAGAAGCTTAAACTCTTGCGAGCTTGACGTTCGAATAGATTTCAGATGATAACTTTAAACCATCAACTTCGGTTCAATCTGTTCTTTATGTTACCCGCGTATTGCAACGAATTTTTTTATTTAGATATAAAAAAATATCACATAATAATATGTACGTCATTATAATATGAAAAATATTAATAAATACAAAATTAATTATAAGATTAATTATATATACTATATCAAATATAATCACACATGATTTCTCTCAATCTTTAATTTTCTTCCTTCTATATGACAAAAAAAATGAAGAAAAATACAAAATAATAGAAGCTATTGTGTTCATCTGATTAGTCAAAATTAATGTAAATCATTAAATGAAAGATATTTTAAGATATAAAAAATTTGAAGAAAATGATAAAAAATAGATTCGTTTAATTCTTAGCTGCTTTATATAATAATATAGATAAGATCGCTTGGGTTGAATTTATTGTGAAAATATAATGCATCAAATAATCCATTTTTTGCACAAAAAAACAAGGGCTGAGCTCCGTTTTTATTTCACACAACGTTTGCATAAGAGTTGCTCATTATGTAAAGTTCCGCTGCAACATACAGAACTAAGCAGAAATTAACAACTAAAAAGAAGCATAAAAAGGGTTCATTGTTAATATCAATATTGAAATGGATTTCATGGCAACATAATGGAGTTGCCTTCGAGACGTGACTAGAGTAATCCAATCAGTGAATCAAAACTGAAGCAGAAGAATTACCAAAGCAAGTTTTTCTGATCTCAAAAAACATCATTTTTCAGTGACTGCCTCAACTAAATCATTATGAAAATAAATCACAGAATGCTCTATGTTTGCCTTTGCCCCGCATGAAATCTTTTGGCAAATGTTGCAGCTACCAGCAGTGGAAATGCTATAGTTGCGTCACAATGCACCTAATTGGGAAAAAAAAACAATCAAAATAACTGCAATGATAGCACCAACATTAATTGATCAAGCCCAAAAACTGGAGAAAAATAGGGGAACATCACAAAACCTACAGGTTAATATTAATTCAATCCTTCTTTCTCACCTTCTCTTTTCTGGCTTGTTTTGCATCTATTCAGATCTATAATGTCCAACAAACTATTAATTTCATTACATACCCTTTATTTTGAATTAACCTAAAAATTTGGCTTAAGACTGATCAAGACCATGCAGCAGATAAACAAGTGAAAAAAAAGTTGTTAGAAAATAACTTGATACCTTAATAGGTTTGGCAGAGCCTTTAATTTTTCCCCAAGAAACAGCCTCGTCGGGTTGCGCACCTGAGTCACTGCCATCAAACTCCTGAGCAGTGTTAATATAAACAGCATAGTCGGCACCATTGCGCATCATATTGGCATTGCAAATGTGATGCTTTGGTAGCCCCCCTCCTAATATTATCACCCCAGTTTTGCTCTGACCAACATGCACTGCCTCCCCATTCATTGACCTAATATCTGCCACATAAAAGAAGCATTGATTGGGAGACAGGTGCTGAACAGTGATTTTGATTCATGACCAAAAGAAGGGTAGAAATCCACTCATGTGAATTCAAAAGTACTAAATTAATATTTCTTATTTTTTCTGAAAAAAAAAACAGCCAAGAAAAGCTTGAATTGTTGTGCACTGTTGATGCATGACCATGGTAATTTACACTTTAAATTATGTTTCTCCTTTTAAGGATTATCTAATCCATATTTACCCATCTAAAAGAGAACATGATTAGAATAACTGAAAAGTAAGATGAAGTAATTTAAAGGGCATAGTTAATACCTTGCACAATATCAATAACTAAACCAGGATTTCGCACAGAATGGCAGTAGAGCATGTCACCTAATGATCCATCTGTCAGAGCAGGGCAGTACACGGGGATGTCGTTCTAGTTTAAATGTCAAATTTCAGTGCTTTTGTTGCTTCAAATTTAAAACAACTGAAACAGAGAACCAGCCTTTGGTCTAATGGCAAAAGGCAATGTGCTTCATGTCAAAGATCGCAGGTTCAAAACCCAAATGAGAGATTCTTTATGAACATTTATGAAATTTGAGGGTTTTGACTCTCATCTTTCTTATAAAAAAAAACTAAAACCCATGTCATTTGCACACCCTTTTAATCAAATAGGGAACTGGAGGTGGCCCTCCAGAAGAAAAAATACTCTCTTACTTGGTTACACTTATGGAAAATAGAACTGCACCCTGAGTTGCTTATTAATGACCAAAATACCTTATAAGCCCAGTAAAGATAGGAGGTTTCGTCATTTATTTCTTTGCCGAGGCGTGAAATCATCTTTGACGGTGTCCAGACAAAGTTCTTCATACAAATCAAAGTGTATAAAAAATATTCAATAAATTTTTGAAATAAGTCCCAGAAAATATTATAGAATGTGAAGAACAGCAAACATCTGAGACATTGAACTAGTACCAATATAACTTAACTAATATTCTTTTTCATCTTTTCACCTAAATAATGAAATGTATATTCACCAATGCATTATTGAAGGGTGATCGAAAAACCAATACCACACAGGCCTGCAGTTTCTGTCCATTAGGTTGAGATACCAATTTGCAGTTTTGCACAAGTGAAATTCCTGAGTGGATTCTCAATTTGCACAATTTAAGCCAGGTTCGAGTTAAATAGAGAACAACTCAAACTAAATTAACCCTCAACTACAAATTGGGTGGTGAATGAAGTTTAATGAAAGGCTTTAAAACACAACCAATTCAATGCTAATTCAGGGTGCCTGATTAACAACTGGTAATGAGTCAAAAAAGCTGCTCCAATTGTTCTAGGCAAGACTTGATTTTTTTTATTTGCAATAACCTGTTGACAGTGGTTTGAATTTGGAGATCTAAAGAGGGTGTTAATTTGGAACTTAATGCGCCACACAAATTAAGACCATACTGATCTTGCTACAGAACTAGTTAATAGAATGCAAATTTGACCAATCAACAACCAACTACCCTACCTGATTGGACTGTTCCATAAGCATGCAATCAAGAAGAGGCATAATCCAGTTCTCAAATTTGCAGTAGTTATCATTCGGCACCAACAAATTTCCAATGCGATTCAAGCCCTTGGAGCGGAGTTGTGCACCAGGTAGAGAAAATTCTCCTCGGAATGTTGGTGCCAGGCATTTTATCAGATCCTCTTCTATGCCACCAGCTGTTGTCACAATCACATCAACCTGTATGAAGTCAAAATTACATTCATAGAGACTGCATCAAGATTACAATGGCAGATTTCCATATTCATTTTGGGCTGAGTTGGAAACTTTAGCTAAAATTGTTCATTTCTAGCTGAACCAATACAAAATAAATTTGGAAACCTCTTAGAACGACACAAAATCATTCTTCCTATATTTTACAAAGTCTCACAATTGCTGCAATGGCTTCGAGAATGCTTAAGGTCCAAAATAGATACATAGAGGATCCACTCCTCCTTTAATGTCCAAATTTACTTAAAAGGCTAAACTGCAGTTCCTGCAACCACCCCCTTTTCAAATCTGCATTTTTTTTTTATTCCTTCAGAGGAGGACCAGTGAAGGAGAGTTTAAAAAGGTCTCATGAGCATATTTTATCCATACTCCTGAAATATCATGCACAAAATTGGAATCTAGGTGAAGTAACTAACCATTCTGTGCTGGGTCAGAAATCTGATCACATCCCGAAGCCCAGAAGAAACCAGATTTGAAGTGAACCCCAAAAATATCTTGCATTTGACAGATTCTCTATAGGCTGGATCAAGCTCTGAAATGTCGGAATCATCAACCGGCTTCTCATGAGACAACCTCCAATCTAGCTGTTAAAGATGCGAGTCAAATTTTAACAAAATGAGAATACCATGATGATGCAAATTTCATTACAGAATATAAACCGGAAAATTTTCTATGATCTAGGGCACTATAACATAAGAAATGTTAACTTTGGTAAGCACAATGGAACTCTATACAGTGAGTATAACCCAATAAATTACGTGAGCACAAAAACCAACGCATGCAAACAGACTCAAAAAGTCGCATTTACCAATGGGATAAGCAAGTACCAAGCCGGGCAAAACATGACACCTTTAATACTTTCAAAAGAAAGGAAAAATGGTTACCATTTGATTAACAACGGATATGGCATCGCCGAGGTTGGAAGCCTGGAACCCAGTAGATGCCATGGAATTAAGAAGGCCCGTAAGGTCGAGGCCATGGTTAAAATCGTAGCCGTTGATCTTGACAAAGTGTTTTTCGTCTAGGGTTTCGGAGGGTTTAAGCACCACCGCTCTAACGGCGTCTAGCTCATCCTTCTCCCCGCTTCTAGCCATCGTAGTACAAATTTAGTAGGATGACGATTCAGGGAGCGCTGAATTGAAGGTTGAAACGCTGAGAAGCGAGTGCGCTCGCTGGAATCGTGGAAAGGACAATGCGTAGAGGCTAAGCTAAATCAACAGTCCGGATCACGCCGTCTCGAAATTGGTTGTTCGGGAATTTGGGCGATTTGATCATTTGATAGCTGCAAACGAATCGATTCGATGGAATTAGATTCTATACAAATTCGATTTAAAATTAATTCAAATTTATATTGAAATTAAACTACGAATTTAATTATTTTAATTTTATATTTATTTTCATATTATCAAATTAGAGCTAAAATAATTAATATTTTATTTATTTTATTTTAAAATTTAAAAAATAACTAATATTTATTAATCTAATCATAAATTAACAATATATTATAAATTTTATAATAATTAATCATATTATCATATATATTATTGAATAAATAGTTAAAATATATGTAAATAACTACATATTAAAATATCAAATCGAACTCAAACTAATTCATTAAAAATATTATTAAACAAACTCGAATCAAAATGATAAAAAAATCTAATCAAACGAACCGAACTCAAACTAAAAACATATCGAACACCGAACAATTATAAAATGCACACCTACTTGATCTTATTCGTTGCACTTGTTCTCACTCTCACCGTGCTCTCCTCTTTTGAGTTTTTATGAAAAATAGGGGGAAAACGGAAAATTCAGAAGAGATGGAAAAAAGGAAAAACAGGGTATCTCATATTTTCAGTTTTCTTGTTGACCTGGTTTATAGGTGTCAACAAATACGGAATGGAATGGATAAATATTTTTATATTTATATTTATTTAATACCAATTTTATTTATATCTTATTTATATTTTTTATTAAATTTAATTTTATTCATTTTTTATTTCTATCCATTAAAGTTCACGGATAACGAACGAACATAGGTGATTTGCTCATATTTTGTGATTTATAATTTAACCAAAATAATATAACAAATAAATCTATATAGTTAAACAAATCATATACATAATATAATAAAAATATAAAATTTATAATATTTTGTTCTATTATCTATAAAATAAGTGTTGCATAAGCCAATTTTATAATAATTTACTAATCTTTATACTATATAAATCAACCTCACAACACAGCAATAAATAGAATAGCAATTATAAAAATATATAGATGATGATGACAACAATACTAATGAGATGATAATGATGAAAATGAGATTATTTTATAGTTAAGTATAGAATTAAAAAATATCATACATTATTTTGTATATCATGCATTCTATAAGGTAATGGTATACCAAAAAACTTTTATACACGCCAATTTTTTTTCTTATTCATGTCTTTATCTACTTAGTTAAAAAAATATTACTCATATCTGTCTTATCGAATACAATATATATTTGATAAATAAATAAAAAGGTATCATACTATTATTGATGGTTGTGCTGGTTTTTACCTCAATTTGAGATGTAATATAATATGAGTTTTAAATTATTACAAAAAGGTTTATTAATTATCATTTTTCCCCGCCATTTGCATCTCTTACCGTACATTCCATCCAAACGAGGTGTTACTAATAAATCTCCTTCACGTTTAATAGCTCCTGTTTTATCCGCTGATGGCATCATTTTTAAGTTTTTAATTGTCAAATTTAATTTTATAGGACGTTTAAATCAGAAATTCATTATTTATATCAAATCATATGTCTTTTAACTATTTGTTAGCATTTATTTCACTTTGTTTATCCTAATCAAATTGTTCATATATTTTTGTGTTTTTCTTCTTATTTAAAGAAATATATGTTTAATGTGGTCAACATACAAAATAGTTTTTAAAATAGAGAAGGGATCCAATTACCACCATTTTGTTTTAAAATTAAATATCAAATAACTATTATTTAAATTCTTAAATTTTGAAAGAATATTTTATAAATATCATCTTATATATGTATACAAAAAAATATATCATTTCGTATTATTTATATAGGCATCAAGCATACAAAATTTTACAATTTAGACACGTTACTTGATGGCTATGCAAATAAAGTTAATTTTTTTTTATTTTTCATATACATACAACTGAGATGATATAGAATACATCTAACAGTTCATATTTTTAAATTTATACATAAATAAATAAATAGACACCATGGACACACAAAAAAATGATAATTGGATCCCTTCTCTTTAAAATAATACGACCTTTTATTTCTATAATTCTCACATGACTCAATTCTTAGTGGATTTTTTGTGGAATAAGGTTCAAAAACTATGTTAGATTTTTTTAACTTGTACCTGATATTTTAAGAAAAACAAGGTAGTATTCACTAAATACACAAATTTATTTAAGTTTGGACAAGTTACAATAAAGACTAGTTGGTATGATAACTTTTTAACTATAAAAATATAAGAGGCAAATAAGAAAAGATATCATAAAAATGCTTAAAACTTAGTCAACAAAGATGCTCAAGAAATATAGATATACAATGAGAATCGATAAATATTACTTGCTATAAAGAGTAATTTATGTAAAATAATAGATCGGCAACTTCTCATAAGAAATGCAAACTTACCAAATTAAGAACATGAAGAACTAAAGTATGCAAGTGATGAAAATAAATATGAGGATTTTAATGGAGTACAGTTATGAAAATCTATGTCTACGAGACTCGCTTCACTAAGATTTTGATGCGTATGCGATATGCAACTCGTTGTCAGAAAGTCATGCGGTCAAGATATGTGGTTTTTACTTATATACGGGTCCATGAGGTTTATATGCGGGTTCATACGGTTTATATGCGGGTTCATGCGGTATGTATGTGGATCCATGCGGTCAATATGCGGATCCATACGATCAATATGTGGGTCCATGCGGTTTATAATATTATAGTTGAGTATTTTTTTTATTATTCTCTATTTAAAAATAATAAAAAAACTGCATATATGCGTCCGTATGAAAATCCGTATATGCGGTATGCGGTGGCATTCTGCATGCATGAAGAAATCCGCATTTAAAAACATTGGCTCTGTCTATGGTCCATACTAGATCAAAAAAAAGTGGCTAGCGAAGAATAGTACATTGCTATAAATATTATGTATGAAAATAAAATATAAAGATTTGCCATATATAAATTGTCTGTTGATACGTCCTGGTTAAGGTGCCCAGTACGTGATGAGGGAGACGAGGTGTAAAGGGTGTTTTAGTGTGTATGAAAGTATGTATAAAGTGTGCACAAAATTACTCTGTTTATAGACTATGTGTATGTGTAAAAATTGTGATCCTCTCAAGTCCTTGATAAAGCCTTATATAAGATAAGGATCGTAGAGATCATGGCAGTCAGTGCACATGATCGTGTGTAATTACATGTTAACTATTATTTATGCTTAGTTATAACCGCCGCACATGACCATGGTTGTAACTGCTTGTGCATGATTGTGTGCGGTTATGAAAACGCTTATATTCAAGATGAGTATCAAGTAGTTTTCCATCTCGAAAATATCTAGATCAAAAAGTATTCGAGATAAGTGCTTTGGACAAAATAGGTCTTATAAAGCCTAATAACTTGATGTCTTAGGACTAACTATTCGAACCTAAATTTATTAAACCTTCAGAAATACAACCATATTATCTGTAAATATAGTTTCTTCTCTTGCATCATTTAAAAAATAGTTATTATTTACTGTCGAAGTTGAAACAAATGTCAGGCTCTGGAAATTTATATTTTTGTCGGTCTACTATCTACGGACTGTTGAATTAGCTCTTTGACAAAAGAACCAGCAGCTCAACAAGCCAGCAATGATGGGACAATTCAGAATTCAGAATTCACAAAACACAATTACTCGTTGTAGGACTCCAAAATGGGCTTATCGGTGGCCCACTTAATTGTGAAATTTGGGCTGCGTAATTGAGTCGGCAGTTGTCCATCTCTGTTTGCCACCTCGTTCTCTCTTGTCAGATGTCAAGTGACCTATTTTTTTTGTTCTCTCACCGTCTCATAAACACGTTCTGATAAATTTATTTTAATAAAGCAATGTATGTAACTATATATAGTGGCGTCAACGGTGTGCTTTATTTTTTTGGCAGCACTCCAAGGGGAGACGAGATTTTAATTAAAGCTTTAAAATAATGTATTCGTGTCGTTAAATTTACCGTATAAACATTTTTTACATGTCAGTAACTTGCATACAAAAAAAATTATTTCTTTTTTATGTCATATTCTTCCATAACCTCTTGAGATACCACTTTCTGGTACTTTCAAATAAAATTGAGACAAAAAAACTATTAAAATAAATTGTGATAACAGTATTTTGTGCAATTAAAATAAGAAACTAAAGTTTTTTGACAGACATTTTTTTGGTGAAATCTATTTAGTTTTTGTCATTATTAAAGTACCAATGCGTCGGCTTTAACAATATCAAAGAACATGAGGCACGTGACTTACCATCTAAAACGTATTGAGCGGCTTTAACAATAACAAAAAACACTAAATTACGTAATAAATCAAGTTCTAGATAATTAAAGTAACCTCAAATAGATCATTGATTTAATCACCCAAGAGCAAAGAGGAGGGGGGGGGGGGATGAGGTCTACTTTCACACACAACAAAATAATGAACAAAGAATAAGACCTATCAGCTAAAATGTACTTAGAATTTGTGGACGATCACTTGTATCCACGATCTTAACAATACTTTCTTAAATCACTTTAAAAATTAAAAATTGAAAAAATTATAGATGCATTAGTGTTGTTATAGTTTCTTTTAAGACCATTTCATATTTAATTGTGTTGTGTCTAACCGTGACATTTTTAATCGTATCGTGTTTATACAACGGTGTATTTATATTATTCATAGTTATACATATATAAATTTTAGTATCTCGTAAATAAATCTTCTTTCTCATGATACTGATTCACTTCTGATATCATTTTTTGCATCATACCAATTATTCAATAAAATTCAGAGCTCGAATAATTTCTCACTCAATCTCATTCCTTTATCAATTAGAACCATGTTAGTCGTACTAAAATAAGATTCAAAAACTATTGTGGAGGTCAAAAGGGAAAAATATCACAAGTCATGAATACTAAAATTGAGAATACACTTTTGACTTGATGCCAAATCTCATTTTTTTTGTTAGTTAGAACCTTATTGGTCATTTTTTCGTGTCATACTCCGTGTTATATTGTGTCATGTCTAGCCACTATAGTATTGTATGTCATGTCGACTTTTAAAAAATCAGACATGGTACAATTAAAGCACGAGCCCAAAACCATATCATGTCGTGCAGTGCAGGGTAGTCGTGTCGTGTCGTCCTTGAATCATGCCATGCCCAGCCACGACAGGCACAATTTTAGAATACTAGTGATAATATTAACTATCTCGTAAACTTCAAACAAATATATTTATTCTTTTATGAAAAAAGATAAATCGTGTTTCATGTATGTTTCGAGAAAAACTATCAGAATGAAAAACAAATCAATCTTCTTTCGGAATGAAAATTTGCTAATATATTTGGAATTTTTTTTTGTGATTTCGAGATCGATATCAAAATTAATACTTAAATTTTCATATTTTAACTCTTCATCCCACAATCACGATTAACTTGAATAATTCTGCACCTTCTAATGATCCGTCTCTTCTACTCTCTCGATCTCTCTTTCTTTGTTCTCTCATCTGTTTTGAGTAAATCTATGTCTCCTACTCGCTCTCTCAATCTCTCTCCCTTCACATTCTCTCTCAATCTCTCTCTATCACCCCTCTCGGTATCTCTCTTCATCCTTCTTCTCTCATGATCTCTTTCTTTTTCTCTCTCTTACTCCTTCCCACTTAATCTCTCTCCTCTCTCTCACTATATCTCTTCTTGTTATTCAAGTTGATCAACCTTTATATTCAAATTAGTGAGCTTGATATTCATGTTATTTATGTATATTTAAGTTAGTAAAATTAATATTCAAATTAATCTATCTAATATTCAAATTAGTGATGAGATTGAAGGTGAGAGGATGAGAGGGAGAGAGAGTGATAACAAAAATATAATGATATTTATTATCTTGTATGTACATTGATTATAATAGTTTTTGGTCTATTTATAAACTATTTTTTATAATTAATTAATCCTAATTACTAAATATCTTCCACATTATGCATCATATAATATCTCATACCCAATACTTATACAATACTATTTATTTTCAAACTAAACACCACGATACCTCTTCAATGTATATCCTAACATCCCCTCAAACTCATCGTCCAATATGCATTGTGATATTGTTCGTATTGTCATGTCATCTCTTATGGATTTTTATCTTCAATTGTATTATGGTTCTCCTCAAAAAAGAAAATAGAAAAAAAAATGAGCTCTTATAGCTCAAGAAACTATTGGATACTTTGTGTTTGTTTGAATCATCTTGAAACACCAATTTGGGACTCTTTTGTCCTCTTCAAGCAAAATTTGAGGCTCAGTTCTCTTCAAAGAACATTTTTAAGCTTTCTTTGTCCTCTTCAAATAATATTTCGAGATTCTTTTGTCATTTTCAAATATTATTTTGAGGTGATCTTGTCTCTTCAAATAATATTTTGAGGTTCGTTAAAGTTCCCTTCAAACAATAAAAAGTGGAAGTTTATTGGAGTCCTTTTAAAAGAGGAAAGGAATTGAAGAATAGAAGAGTATGGAGAAGAGGAACCCAGTGTCGTTTTGCATATTTGAAATTCTATGAGACAAATTGGGGATTTTATTCTAAATTGTAGATTGGTTTTGGAGAATTTCATTTAAATTTATGATAGGTGCAAGTGCAAGTTTTATGGGAGTTTTTCTCAATTTTCAATTTAATATTAATGTAATTATTATTCAAGTTAATTCATCTAGTATTATTAACTGACTTAGTATATCACCGTATATTTTCTATTTGGAGAATGGTCTTGTCTCCTTGTTTTTAATTATCGTATAATGATAATTAGACGAGGGGCTTTCCAGAAAATGAATTAAAGGATAAAACAAGATCAGAAGAGGAAGGGTAGAAGAAAAGAAAACAATAGTTGGGCCTATCAGTGGGTCACGTCCACAAACACACAAATTTTAAGCAGCAAACACTCGCCGTGATATAAGACCAATTGGTCTCCGGACGGTACGTTCTCTCGCAAAATAGACAATTCAAAGTCATGAGCACAGCAACTTCACCTCAACGGGATCCAAATCAGCCATTATTTTTGTTAATAATAAGACCATTTGCATTTGTGTCGATTATCAAAATTTATTTTTTATGTCACATCATCAATTTGATAATTCATTTTAAAAATGATATCTTTTAATAGAATGAAATTGTCAAAATTACACTTTTGTAATTAATTTTCTGCTCATTTGCTGACGTGATTTGTCAAATTTAGACAATTATCTAATTTTACCTAGTTTCTGCATCGCTGAAATTCAAATGATAATTGTCAAATGAGATTTGACAATGAATTTGACAATGGGATGCGGATGCTCTAAGGTTCTATTATTAAATTTTAAAAATATTTAAAAATCATAAAAAAATTATGGATATATTTTTTAATTATAGATTAATAACCTATGAAATTTCATAAAAAATAAATATTTGATAGTTAATCAGAGATTATCAAATTTAACGGTTTTTCACTAATATTTACAACGGTTATAAATTAATGGACCTACATTAATAAAATTATATGAAATTTGACAGATTATTAAGTTACAAGTAACATAATATATTTATAAATATTTTATATTTTTAAATATTTTAAAATTTAAAAGTAGAATCTACTATTATTCAAAAATAATAATAGCAGATTTCCATCCCTGAACGGTGCACCAACGACGGGTCCATTTAATTACCACAAAATATTCTGGTCCCGCTGAACGCGACGCCAGATACCCCAGTCTCCAGTGGCAAGGCGAGCAACTCCCAGCGGTCAAAAGGACTGCGCTGATAAAAAGACGCGCTGCTCAGTGCTCATTCTGCCATGGCCACGCGTCCTGATTCTATTGGTTGATGTAACTGAGAGGGAGACGTGACATCTCCTTTGGAGAAGCGTTGCGCATAAGTCATGCTCACGCTGCACGAGGAGGAGAAAAATAAAAAGGTAAAGAAGAGTGCGGTCAGAGAAGGCGCGCCGACCCGTTCAGGTTCAGTAATTTCTCGTTTTGTGAAATTCCGGATATACCCCTGGTTCATCAGTGTAAACTGTAAAGCCCAAGACCTTGAACCGGAAGAAGATCTTTTGAGTTTTGTCAATCTCCAATCGCCAACAGCCCGGCAGGCAGGCAGTCTTTGCCTTTGGTAAGGCTGTGGGTTAATTTCGTTTTTTTTTTTTGTTTTGAAAAAGTTAATTTTCAACGAAAACAACTGTTGAGAAGGCATATTTGCGTGGCATATATTCCATTTTTTTTATTAGTCTCGTGCATATTCGACTTTCGGTATATTTATTGTTTTTCTATTATAGTTAATTTTCAACGAAAACAACTGTTTATCGATTTAAAATGAATATAATTTGTACTGATGACAACAATAATAAGAAAATAGTATATTATTCTATATTTTACTTTGATGATTTTAATATTATAATTTTTTTTACATTAAAATTTAAAAATATTATCTTATTTCGATACAAAATATGATAACAAATAAAGTAAGAAGTAAATACAATTAATCAATTGTTTTTACATAGTAATCACAGCTTTTCTAAAGAAACGTATAATTAAATTTCAAATTTGATAAACTCTTCAGCAAAATGATGTATTTTAAGAAAAATATATCATTAATTAAATAGCTTTTAATGTAGCAGATATGTCATAAATTTAATAAATATTTTTATATTTTTATTATAATCTATCATGTCACAAAAAGAAACTTAATATATCTAATAATTTATGTTCTCTTTAAAAATTAATCATTAAATTTCAGTCAGTCTTAACCGATACAGGTTCAAAACACTTATATATTTAATAAGGAATACATATAATGTGACCTGACCATCTCCAATTCATTCACACGGCTAATTATATTGGATTAACAATTCAATGTTATTATATAAAAGATAAACAAAATTGATTTTTTTTATATCAGTTTGATGCTTTTTATTCCTGAAAACCTCATTAGTGAGAATGCTTAGTGATGTTTTTGTTTTTTGAGCACCTCAAGGTTGCTCGTTATAAGGGCCTATAGTTTTCAGATCTAAGATGTTTGCCCCACCTTTTAAAAAAATATAAAGTAAGGAACTTTTTTATTTTTGAAATAAAATGAAAGTCTAATATAAATATTTATAAAAGATTTTCAAACCACCTCTCAGACGAAAATATTGTTTTTTTCACTAGATTAAAAGTTGATTCTATTAAGTAAGGAATTGTGAAGCATAAAGTTTGAATCCTTAATTAATGGTGTTTTCTCCGCAACAAGAAAAATGATAGTAATAAGAAGGTTGGATGATAGAAGCATGTATTTTAATTTGCTGCCGAAAAAATAAATTTGATCCTCAATTTAATAAAACCTGCTTTTGTAGACGACACAGATCCATCCGAGTTATTTCTTTTTCACGGCGTAAAAAGAATGTTTAAGGCAGAGTCTGATACTCTTTTGTATTCACGGCCGATATTATTTTAAGTGAGTAAAATATTAAATCCATCCATCAGTTTTTGTTAAAAAGTTTTCGTTAAAAATATACGATGCTAAATCATGTTATCTTGAGTATTATTTTTTGGACAATGGTTCAATTCAGCTTCATTATTATAACGCCCCGACTGAGGTGCTATGGAGTCATCATCTTCCGCATCCATCCGACGGCCCGCGATCTACGTCGCCAACAAATAAGAAAAATAACAAAGAAACAAAACGGAGTAAGTACAGTAACAATTATTTAACGACAGAGCTTTTTTATAACAGTATTATGAATAATATAGTTTCATTCAGAGCATTTCAAATCATGATAATTCATTTCTATTTATCAAAACATTAATTTTAAGCAATTATGCATAAACACATGAAGATCATATACCGTGCTCACCGTGATAAATGAGGAATATCTCAATCCACTAATAAATGAGATTTCGCAAAGCCATCTTTCACTCATAACCCTTCAAGTTGTGTGGACTATCCCTTTCAGAGTACGAAAATATTAGCCTACGATATATTCAATTATGCATAATTTAACTAGTTCTAACTATCAACATACAATAAATTCAAACAATTCAATCCATATTTTATATCACATATCCATTCAGATAATTCGGGTCACCGACCCATATATCAAGTCAAAGGTCAATCAATCCATATCAACTGAATTTAAATCAAATTAAAAATTCAATTAACAGTTAATATTCAAATATAAATTATAGAGAAATCCGGTTATCTAATATGAATTGAATATAATTCTTGACTCGATCCTCGACTACAACCTTGATTCAGATTCTAACACGCACAACTTATTTAAGACTTGATATTAATAGACATTACGTTTAAATATTTGCATCCAATTACTTTTTCTCTGGACAGCTCGTTCCTCTGACTGATGATGATCGAGCTACCTGCATCAACTTCTCATCAGTACCTACATCTTCTCTCTGTTTCATTTTTTTCTTCTTCTTTTGTGTTTACTTAATGAGAGAGATGAAGACTCTATATAGTTGGGCAGTTATTAAGGTGCTTAGTCACCTATGAAATGATACGTGCCAAAGCTAGGAAGACCAACGAGTTGGATTTTTTTCTTTTTTTCTTTTTCTTTTATTTTAATATATTATTTTGATGTTATCCGAATTGTATACAAACCAATAGGTAACGTGTCTTCCTTGTTTTATTATTTCATTATTTTTTTCAGTTTTGCATATAACCCCATAAGTTACTATAATTTATAAAATAACCCAAAAATAATTAAATTTATTTACATATAATATTACAATTATTGTGCATTTTGTAACAAAAAAAAATGAAACTTCTTAGAACAATTGCTTTTATTGTTAAATTCATATAAATGTAGAGTTATAAATTGCTTCTTGTGTAATTTTTGCAATAAAGTGTTTCAATCCCAATTTGTTTTGCTTTTATTGTTAAATTTACTTTTGCAATAGAGTGTTTCAAATATTACAATTCAGAATCTGCCTAGTAACACATATAACAGCATGAACGATTAGCAACATTCCAAATTACCAATATACCACTGACTATACTAGCTAGCCTAGCCATAGTGTATAGTTTTATACTAACCAAGCATGCCAAAATAACAAACCCTGACCAATCAATCACACAACGTCGAACTAATCTAAACTTACACATACTAGGGTTGTTGATGGGCTTCTCATCCAAAAAATAATATTGCATATATAGATAATTAAATATTTAAATAAGAAATATAAATTCCGAACACAAAAACATATTGTTTCAAAATGCTAAAACTATGTATAATGGTAAATAATATTATTGGCTACATAATAATTCATGAAAAAAATATAGTAGTATTGTTTTAACATTTAAATTATATTTTACATATATCATGTTATCTCTTTAAATGAGAAAAGAAAAAAGTTATATGAGTCATTTGATTAAAATAAATAGAAGAAGAGAAACGATATCAAGAAACACATTTATTCGTTTGCTCATCATCCGCGATAAAAAAAAATACATCCTGACGAATAATTATTTCTAAATCACATCTATTGGCTGTCCAATAAAATCATAAAGCACAGATATTCGAAAATAACATCATAAAAGCAAAGATATTAGAATAAAGACATTTCTGATTCAAAATAACATTTGTATTAAAATGCTTATTTATTTCTAAATAAATCAGTATCAAATTTATTAATTCACCAGAGCAAATGGTCTTTGACAAAATACCCATTATCTGATTCCAATTGTAATTTACTATTCCGTAGAAAAAGAAATGTGCAGAGGTAGCCAAGGCGATGAGACCACGTGTACGCTTGTTATTGGGTAGATTGCTGTTGGTGGGACGGTGGTGCATACTGCATAACAACGACTCGCATCACTCGCCCCTTGAAAAAGTATGGATTAGTTAATTTCTTGTGCCCCTTAATTTGGCTCTTCAGCACCCCTAGAAGGCCAACCACTTGCTTTGAAGGTTCAAAATCCACCCAATTTTTTTCCGTGCACACTCAAGGGACTACTGTTCGTTCCCTCCCACACGCGGATTGGGTGAGGAAATTGAATTATTTTTTACTGTGTATGTGGGTTAAAAAAAAATTTTAATTGAAAAGATTATTATTTATTATTATTATTATTATTATTAAATTATTATTATCATTATTGATTACATTATCGTTACCATTAGTATTATTATATTATTTATCATTATTATAAATATAATTTTAATATTATTTTATTATATTATGAATATAAATACAATTATTTTATTATTATATTATTATGATCAAGATTATTTATTATTATATTATTATATTATGATGATTATGATTATGATTATTTTTAAATTTGTTGTATTATATTATTATATGTTGATTAATTAATTTATAAGATTATGATTATATTTTTATTATTATATTATTCATTTGATTATGATTTTTATGAATGACTATAATTATTATTATCATGATTATGATTATGATTATTATATTATAATTATATTATTAAAATTATGATTACTTATTATTATTATATTATTATAATTATGATTGTAATTATAATTTTTTATTATTATATTACTATATTATGATTATATTTTTATTTTTATTATATTACTATTATAATAATATTATTTATTATAATTATTTTTATTATTATATTATTATGATTATGATTATGACTATAATTATTATTATCATGATTATGATTAAATTATATTATTAAAATTATGATTACTTTTTATTATATTATTATAATTATGTATCATTATAATATTATTATTTATTATCATTATTTTTATTACTTTAATTATTATTATCTTACTATTATGATTATTATTTTACTATTATTATTATTATTATTATCATCATCATTATTAGCATAATTATTCATATTTTAACTATTCTCGAGAAATGTATTTTAGCTCTTCAATAGTCAAGAATACCACTTTTCCAAAAAAAAAATATTATTCTATCACTATTCCAAAATTATCACTCTTCCAAAGTTATTCCTTGATTTGCCAAACGGACCCTAAGGGACTACTGTTCGTTCCCCACACTCGGAGTGGGTGAGCAAATTGAATTATTTTTTACTATGTGTGGGTTAAATTTTTTTTTATCACATCAAATTTGTTTTTTCCCACTAGCGTGAGAAATGTCCCAAGTAGATCTTAAATATTTTTTTTATTGAAAAAATGATGAGAGTATTTATAATTGTTCATAAAAACTCTTCATCCGGATTTTGAATCCACGACCTGTCACACAGAGGATATTTACTTTTGTCATTAAATCAAAAGTTGATTCTCAGACCCTAAACAATTTGTCCATAAAATATTCTTCTCCTTTTTCCCTGACGTCGTGACACGGGACATCGATGCTTAATGATTTATTTCGGTTCCGTAACGACTCACTCCGTGTAATCGATTTTTTTTTTCTGAAAAGTTTTTTGGAGAAAAACCTAACTGAAGATTTTAATTTACAGTTGAACAAAAAAGAGTTGAAAATGAAAACAAATTAATTGTTTCCTACCCATCATCGTTGATTACGATGTCCGTCCATTTCGTTAAGTAAAAATCTACCCAAAATCGTTGATTAACTGTATCTCTGTTTTATAGCACAATTTGTACCATACTTGAAAATATAATTGTTTACGTTCTGGAATATTTTCAGACGGTTTTTAAAGTCTTAACATCTAACTTGAAGTTTTAAGAACTTTTATATCATGTCTTAGTACCTAGCTTAAAAGCCATTTTTTTAACTTTAAAAGGTTAAATAATTGTTGCCAATCCAAATCTTGATACCGAACACCTCTAATATGTCAACTCTTAATAGATGATATCATACGTCTTTATACCAATCAATATAGGTTGTAAGACTTAATGTATGAAGTCATAATATCTAATAATACATGAAATCTTAAGACTATTCATATGATGTTCTAGCTTGTTTCTTTTCCCTCCCTTCTTAGCTCGTTTCTTTTTGTATATTTATTTTTTTCTTCAATCTCATTGTCATTTGCTAGGTGTGCAACGAACTAAGGGTACTCCTAAATTTATGTATTTGATTAACTCTACTTCTAAGTTTACAGATAACATTTTTTTTTCATTTTAAAATTGAGAAATATTAACAAGTCAGTTTATTTGACTGAATTTGATGGCATAAAAGAAATAAATTAAGCAATCCATCAAAACTAAAAGTATTAGAGATTAGAAAGGAATAGAGTTTAACCCCTAATTTCCTTTGATTTAGTGAAAGCTTAAAATGTTTACACCATGTTTTTCTCCTTAAAAAAATGAGTGCTTGATATGTATATCAGAAATGTGTTCCACAACAACGTTTTCATTATATTTATTTCTACACAGTTCGATCCAATTCATCAATAATTTTTTTCTCTGTTAGAGTAAAATATAATATTTATTTTTTCTTGCTTTAAGCATGATGTTTACCTCGTTTAATTCGGATGAATGTTATACTATTCGTTTGTTAAATTTTTGACAAAAAAATGTATGCATCTAGAGGAATTAACGTTTAAATTTTTTTTTATTATATTTTTGGCCTGCTAATCATTTTTTAGTCCGTCCCTAATAATAGTCCTAGACCACTATAGATCGTGAAAAACTGCCTGTGGGACCAGATCTTTCTCTTTTAATAAATCTTACACTATATGTCAATGACTGTCCAAGAAAAATATATTTTATACTAACATATAAATATTCAAATACATCGTGAATTTTTATCGTTTCAGTGCAAATCGCCGGACTGATTCCATAACTAGGAAAGTAGTAATTATCTGTTTACTATTCTATTTAAAATTTATTAATATCTCTATCTCTATCTCTATCTCTATCTTTATTCTTTATTAAGCACGTAAATGTTCTAATCATGCAATAGTTCATATTTTTTTAAATTTTTAAAGCTAATATCAATCATTGGATTAAGTTATTTGTCAGATAATGTTACTATCTCTATTGTCATTTATGTTTAAGTTATAATTTATTCTCAATTTTGATTGTTAAACGAAATATTGCATAATTTAGGAGTACAATTGCTTTATTTTTTTTATTTTTCTTAAATTATCATCAATTATGAATTTTAACTTTTCTTAAATTTTAAATGTTAACTTTCCTCTCAATTTTGTATTTATTTTACATTAATTATATATTCATGATTGAAATTTACATTAATTACTAAATTATCTTCATTTTTATTTTCTTTTTTTCACATGAAGATATAAATTTTTATTTTTTTAAAAGACATCATCATAGCAACGCACGGACAAAATACTAGTTAAAATTTAAATACATTATATCTTTTAACTCAATCTTCAAAAGATCTTAAAATGACAAATCAAATGAACCAAGATAATAGAAATTTTCCGTCTTGGTATTTTTCTAGCATTTTTCATCACATGTTACTAGAATGTCAGTATATTTATAGTCTCTCAATATAAGACGATCTAATAGGATTACCCTATCCATGATATTTTAGAGTTACATTTCTAAACTATTTTTACGAGTCTGAATCGTTTGTCTTTCAAAAATCATTAAATTTGAAATAAAATCTGAATCTTTGTAATATAATGTAATTATAATGATCTTTAATGAAATATTTGAAGCACCTAGCACAGTAGAGAGGAAGTATTTTTGGAAGCAGAATTAAAAATTAAATTTTCGGATAAGATAAAAAATTCTAATTTTTCTCCCGATTTTTTCTCTTGAGTCTACTGCTATTTGTGTCTTATTCTTCCATCAGTATTATCGATTTGCCAAAAAATCGAAATTATATACATCTTGTGCTTCAGAGTTGCATTGCAGCAGTAAAATAAAAGAGACATAAACAAAAGCGTTTTTGTGAGAATCATTCTTTGATTTAGTATCAAAAATAATATTCTTTATGTGGGTGATTGTAAGTTTAAAATTTTAATGGAGATTTTTTATGAACAATTAAAAGTGAATAGCTTAGACTGTATTTCAGAAAATAGCTCACGAAGGGAGGGAAAAATAAATAAATCCAGACTTTACTATACAAATAAGAGGGTAACCAATAAAGAGAAGAGATATGTTGACAATGGATTATTTTGATAACCTTGACAATTGATCTCTAAATAAATACAAAAAAATCTTAAAATGAAAAAAACTTTTATAGATATGTTCTCTACTTTTAGATTGATGGTCATTTAAATTTTATGTAATTTCATTATCGTTTGATAGTCAATCAAAGACCATTAATTTTTCATGTAATTTATAACGGTTACAATTTAACGATCTTTGATAGATTATCAATCAATAATGAAATTATATGAAATATTGAATGATCATCAATCTAAAAGTAGAAGAACACATCTATAAATATTTTTTATTTTTAAGAATTTTTATATTTATTTAGAGAATCCATTGTCAAAATTATCAAAATAATCCATTATCAATGGACCCCGCTCTAAAGAGAAACTATATAAGTTTTATGCCTTATTTAATTCGTCTCTTGAGTAAATAAAATCGATTGTATTTTTCTCGTCCTTTCTCCTCAGGGAGTAAACAAAATCTGCTCTTATTTTTGGAGAAAAATAGAATCTGAATTGAGTGGTGAACCGTTTTCGTTGGATCGATCGATCATCGACCAAACGGTTCAACATAAGACAAACCGGGAGGGCATTATCGTCATTTCGTAGTCAGCCACCAGATTCCGAAAGACACCTCAAACAAAGAACAAAATAAAATCAATTAAATGAAAATTCAAAGAATATGTACCCTAATGTGCACTCCACTAGCTCCCAATGGGCCATGGCACTATGACATGGAAATTCGTGGTTATTTAATTATTAGATGACAAAAATAACTTTTCCTCTGCATTAAATATTAACTATATTTAAACTTGATTTTATACTTATCTTCAAAATATGGAGTCTCCTAATTCAAGAATGAGTGATCAAACGTACACAACATTTTTGTATATTTAAATAAATCTTATTGTTTTACAATTAAAAATAATTATAAAAAACGTTGAACTCTATGTCTCACTGTACTGGATAAAGTTAGAAAATTTCGATAAGAGGGGTTGAATATAATATTACATATTAATATTTTCAAGATAAAGAGTGTAAACTTTGTTCATTTGATGAAAATAAATCTAATCGTTGGTTAGATTATAAAAATAATGCACAATTAACCTTCAATTTATTTAATATAATTTTAAAATATTATTAGTTAGATCATCATTTTTTATTTTCATGCATTTTTATTGCAAGTGTTTTCCTTATATTTTTATAATAAGGCCTTTTGAAAAGAAAACCATCCAATTCATGAGACCCAACTGCTTAACATAAATATCAAATTGAATGTTTTTTTAAATTGAGCATCGAGAACTTTATTTGGACTTTAAAATCTAAATTAATAATACCAAAAAATAAAATAATGATAAAAATGATGTATATTTGATTTCTCTTGTTTTATAAAATTATTATTTCTTAAAAAAACTAAAACTTTTAAATAATTAAAATGTTAATTGGATATAAAATTATGAAAGATATTATTCATAAATTAATAACACGATGTGATTAAATAAAATTAATTCAATTGATGCATATACCATAATATATTTGTTATACTCAAGATTTTTAAGACAATAAAATATTTAAGATATTTTTGGAGGGGGTGATTGTGAAAAATATTAAGAAAAGTTAAAAACTAATTGTATTATTAACAAAAGATTCTATTTGTTTGTGCTTAACATCATGATACCTATAAGAATTTATCAATAATTATTTATACAATGTTAGTGCAATGAAACTTAAAAATACAAAATGATAGATGAAGCAAACTATAGTAATCATAATAAAGTCCTCCATACAAATACATTTTTTCTCCATCTGTACTTAAAAAATTGCTAAAGAAAAAACACGGTGACGAAGAAAAATTCATAGAAGAGTTATTTGGGAGGTTTCGCAGGTACGCGTTGCAAGAGAGAAAGAAAAGGAGGGAAAGGGTTCGGTAGCAGGATAGACTACAGAGCGAGAGCTGAGGTGTGAGGTGGGAGGTGGGAGGTGGTAGACGAAAGCAATCAAGTCGGTGGGTTCGTGGGAGAAGCTTTGGGTCCCTCTCCCTCTCTCATCTCCATCCTTCCACTGCCATCCCATCCCCATCTTACCTCCTCTTCCACACGGTAGTACCTCCCCAAGTTTTTAACACCCACCATAATTATACATCCCCTCTCTACCAAGCGATAACCTCCCATTCCATCTCATCACTCCAAATATCCCCTCCCCCTTTCTCTCCTTCCTTCGCTGGTCGCTGCCTCACATCTCCTTCTTGAACTCTCTTCTCGTTGATATTATTATTCTTCTACCTTAATGGCGCAGAGGATGAAAGGAGGAGAAACGGAGGCCAAATTCAGAGGAGTCAGGAAGCGGCCGTGGGGCCGATTCGCGGCCGAGATACGCGACCCCGTAAAGAAGTCTCGTGTCTGGCTTGGTACCTTTGACTCGGCCGAGGATGCTGCACGTGCTTACGACGTGGCTGCACGTGCACTCCGTGGCCCCAAGGCAAAGACCAACTTCCAGCTTATACCACCTGAGGCCGTGGCTCGTGTGCCTCCCGTGGCCCCGCCATCGTTCCCTGTCTATCCGACCACGAGCAGTCTCAGTTCGACCGTCGAGTCCTTCAGCGGTCCCCGGCGTACAGTGACCGTTGTCAGACGAGTGGTGCCGCCTCGTCCGGTCAAGATCGATCAAGACTGCCGGAGCGACTGCGGGTCCAATTCGTCGGTGATTGATGATGTAGAAGGTGATGTGGCGTCCTCTTATAGGAGACAGCCATTGCCTTTTGATCTCAATCTCCTCCCCCTGCCCGATGACTGTCGTGAAGATCTATCGATGACCGCCTTGGGCCTCTGATCTGTAGGATCGAGTTGGAGAAGGGAGAAGAAAGAAGAAAGAAAGAGATGCGTTTATTTTCTTTGTTATGATTTTTTTTTTCTCTTTACCTTTTTGTTTCTCAATTATACCTTGATCTTGCTGGTTAGAGGGGTGTACGAGTGTTGATTGCATAGAAAAGATTGGGCTTCAATGGCGGATGGATGGATTTTTTTTTCTAATTAGATCTTGATTTGATCTATACGCCCAGCAAATTGCTTGTACAAAAGGAAAATCTGTCTATTTTTATGGACGGGATAGAATACGAGCTAGATATTTAATCCAATTTGGCAGTGAATTTCTGAATATTCGATGAAAAATTATAAAGAGGATTTGGTGTTTCAATTAAAAGAAAGTTCGTCCTCTTAGATATTTTTCCTCCGTTTATAAAGAGGATTTGACGTTTCAATTATAAAGGGGATTTGAGGATCGGAAAGTGAGTAGCTGTAAAACTTGTTTCTAATGTGACAAAGGAAACAACTTTTTAAATTATAGACTGGGTTTAAATTGTTTAATTTGATGCATGGGGCAATGCTTCAATCATGCACAAGCAAAGTTTTTTGGTTGCCTACTTCAATCTGTTCATGCTTCATACATAATTTTTTGGATTAAGGTCCACCACACCACGGTTAGTATTTTCTGAATTTTGGGATAAAGCAAGCTGATCGTTACTTTGATGGAAAAACAATGTTTTTGCTACATCCATTGGTTTAATTTAAAACGACGACAAGGTTTATACAAACAGGCAATAATTCCGGATGCAATGACCCGATTGATTGATTAATTGAAACATGTGGCTCACCAAATGTATTAGAAACGTATTTGTTGAGAAATTGAGGTAGGATGGGCTTTTCATATTTCAATTTTTCTTAATTACACGCGTTAGAATTTCCGAGAGACAGTTCTTCTAAACGCGTTCGGCGTTTCATTAGTTTGGTTTAATTTGACCTCGCCAATATCTATATATTATTATTTCCATAATATTATTTTTTTTTATTTAGCAACCTTGTACATATTTGGTAAGAAATTAATAGTGATAATACATGTTAGAATAATTTACTTTTCCTGGCATAAAAAATTATGAATCATTAACTCATATTGTGCAAAAATCCCATTCAAGATTAAATATAATCTTTATTATAGGTTTTTTTTTATAATTTGATGAATTTATAATTTAATATTAGATAAATGTGAATTTTTTATTTTATAATATTTTAATATTTAAATAAAAGAGTCTGCTACAATGCACGGGTATATCGCTAGTTTTATGTAACGCATTTTTATCCTATGTCTGAGCGTCTAATAAGGTTAAAAAGACAAGGAATTTGTGATTTTTTCTATCCATTTTAGCAATAAAGTAATTATGGCGGGAGCCTGGTGAAACGATTTTTAAAGAATTCTATGGACATGAGAACATGTTAGAACATCAAGTCCGTTCAGCTCTCCTCTAATATATATTATAAAAAAAAATAAGAATGCAACTACCCAAATTTTATAATATCCATAAAAATCCATCAGAATTTTTAACATTCGACCACTAGATTAAAACTTAGTTCTCATCCTCTAATAAAAATAAAGAACGTGACAAACAAAATTAAGTCTAATAAGGTTTAAAAATATGTTAAGTCCAATATATTAATTTCTTCTATGAAAGTTGATGTTTTATTGTACAAATCTACTAAGAGAGAGTTCAAATATCTATACATTTTTTTTATGCGATTTCTATTCTTTTTTAAATTCTTAATAAGTAAAAAATTAAAATTGAAATATCAAAATAAAACTGTTGGATTTAATTTATATCACTTTATTTATGTATACATAAAAAATACAGTATTTGAACATTATTTTATGTGAGATAAAATCCTTACAAAAATACTAATAAGGATATTTTCTGGACTTAAATTTTTAAAATTATTGTTTCATATAAAATGAAAAAGAAGAACTGAATCATTATATATAAGAAAAAATATAATATAAATTAAATATAACAATTTTATTTTAATATTTTAGTTTTAAATCATGAATTATGAGACATAAAAAAAAAATGAAAGTATGATGACGAAAAAAAAAATAGAGATTTTTGAACCTACCAATGGTTAAAACAGCGTGAAATGCTATAAAAGAAAACATATCTTTTAGGTGAACTGAAATTTTCGAAGCAGGCATGAGGGGGCCAACCAGGAAATAGAAAAATTGATTTACGATGCCAAGTCGTTTCCATGTTTAATTGTTTAGGATTCTCTTATTTTAAATTTGGCAAAAAGATTTAGCTATGCGCTGTAACTGAGCCATAAAAAATATGTCGGAAGAAGAATTTGTAATCATATTATTTACTTAATGGACTTCTCGTTTAGTGAATTTCTATTTTTTCTTTTAGTTTTGACAATATTTTTTGTTATCTATATCTATCCTATATTATAAAGAATGTATAAGTCAATGATGTTATGAATTTCTATTAATGGCTGAGATATTTTTTCTTAAAAACAGAGTACATAGTAAAACTTCAATAAAATCGAGAAATAAGTTTTGTTGGTGCATCTTTCTTCCTTCTTCATTTCACTTGTTATTTTTTTATCACATTAATAAAAAAATAATTTTTTTCATCAATTAAACTAGGGGAGAGATCCCCCTTGACAATGACTATTTTCTTAGGCACGTTTTTTTACTTAAAGATTAATAATATTTTTAATTTTATGTAATTTTATATTGTCAATGACCATCATATTGGAACCATTGTAAATTACATAAATTTTTGATAGACTATTAAACGATAATGAAATTACATGAAAATTAAAACACTATCAATCTATAAGTAAAAGAACTCATCTATATTTTTTTTTTTTCATCTTTATTTAAAAATTTATTGTCAAGATTGTCAAAATAACCCATTATCTAGGGATCCCTCTCAATTACATTAACCATAAATTATTTTTAAATTTTAATTTAAAAAAGTGAAACTACACACTAGACAGTTTTACTTAGAAAAAATGCTATATTTTATAAATTATTTTTTGTAAATGATTTAGATGTAAATTATATGTAAATAAAATTTATCTCTTGGTTATAATAAAATTAATGTTATATTAATTATTTTCAAAATGACAAGAGAATTTCATACAACGGATGAGTTTCCTCCTATTTCAAAAAATAAAGCAAAAATAGAAATTCACAAATGACAAGTCCATTAACTAAATAGTATGATCACAATACACGAGACAGGACACGTTTTAAGTCGATATTATTTTTTTTCTTTTAGATATATATGCACGAATGTTATGTACCTTAGACCTTATTGCACAAAAAGTTAAGAGGAAGGAAGAGGAGGTAAAATAAAAAATGTTCCGTCTCGTCTTCTTTATAATTTTGTGATACACATCCTTAATCCTTGATACTAATGCCCAAGTTCCGTGTCTTATTTGTCCTCAATTGATAGCGATTCAAAAAATATTCTATTATTCCTTGTCAAAAACTAATCAAATACGAATTTTTAAACGAGGAAGTTTGATTTGTAATAAATTCATAATTTTCGTTTTGGACCCTGAAATGCAAGATTTGAAGTAACATTTCAATGGTCATGCATGCTCCTTAATCAGTGACTGGAAATTGCACAAGTATTTGACTAGGTACTGAATTTCGATTAATTTTTGGATATCATAATTTCCTTTTAGTCTAATACGAAATTATAATTATAATTATTGGATCAAGCTGTCAGTCATTTTTCAAGTTTCATTTCTTTCACATTCACCTTTGCCGAATAAAAGATGGATGTAGAAATAATTTAGTAGTTCAAGTGATAGATAATTAGAATGACCTCCAAAAATTTATAGATTTAAGTTTTTATGAATAAAAAAAAAATCAAAATTTAAGAGCCAAACTCTCATCATCCTTTTTCAAAGAAAAAAGATAGAGACACAATTTCGGAATGCCTTTCTGGAGAAACGATAACTCTTTAACTCCATCATTTATTTTAGCAGAAATATTAAATTGTAATTTTTAGTTGATTATATTTTTAAGAAAATGGTGGGTTAAAGCCATAAAGCAGATGGTCATTAGTTCTAAACTTCTAATGTTATGGAAAATGTGTCATTACACATTTTAATATGTCATAGGCACAATATTGGATTTGTTTGGATTGTGTAGTAATAGTGAAGGACAGGAAAATTGAGAATGATAAATGAAAATAGAAGTGAAAAAAGTAATTGAGTATAAAAAAACGTGGTCTATTTTAAATGTTTGAATATTATTTGGATTATATATTTAAAAATAGTGATAGTAGAATTGCAAGTAACAGTTATTCTAACTCTTACTTGAAACAATAAATAACATCTAAATTCGCTATTTCGAAATAATGAGTTTGTGTTTGAATCGTCAATCATTATATTTTTTTCTATTATCAATAATAGTTATTCTATTCTCTATTCCTGTGTGCATTCAAAAAATAAATAATTATATAAGCTTGAAATATTCTCATTCCAGTTGTAAAAATTTATAAATATCGATGTGCACGTATAACTTCAATTATAAATATATGAGATATTTGCTCTGTTAATATAAGGTTGTTAACTTGAATTCATCCTGTTAACTTTGCAGTCTATTAAAACTTTAAAAACTTTTAACCCGGTTTTTGATGAAGTTCAAGCCTTGACAGTTCATCGTGACCTGGCTACATATCTTTTGTGGTATCGACTATATGGTGAGGTGGACTGATCTGGACCGCTTAACTGTCCACTTCACGGTTTAAAGTACTTCATCTGATATGATATCTGAAAAAAAATATATCATGAAGTCCAAGTCCCAAGTCCCAAGTCCCAATTCCATTCTGGATACAATCGAAATAAAAGGAAAAAAAAAACTAACTGGAGATGTTGTAGAGCTACGAAACAAAGAGTCAAACAATACTACTATTCTCAGCATCTTATTTTAGCTTTGGTAACGGAATAGTTAATCCAAGGATGGACGAGGCTTGGATAGACTATAAGAGCTCGGTTTTTAAATCCGGCTCAGCCGACTCTTTAAAAAATTCAGTTTTTATTTGACTCTCAGAAGTCCAATCCGATTTTTTTCTAATGGTAAGGACCGAGGCTTTTCAAAAGTCGGGCTCAAGTTTTAAAAAATAAACTCTTCTAACCCGTTTATTACACTTAAAAATTCAAAAAAATAAAAAATAAAAATAAAATGTCAAAATCAATATTATTATACTTTTAACATCAAAAAATATAGAAATATTAATAAGTCAAATTTTAATTTTTCATATTCAAAATTTTAATTTAAGTAGCTAAATAAAATCTTTATATGATAATCTTATAATATACTAATTTTTATCGTATTTGAAATTAGTATATTATACTTAATGATTTTTAAAAAATAAGTTTTTTGACATACAATTATTATTATTATTTTTATTATTTTAGAGTTATCTTTTAAAAACCATTAAGTATAGTAAACTAACTCTAAATATGATAAAAATTAGTATTCTATAAAATTATGATATAAATATTTTATTAACATATTTAAATTAAAAATATGAACACGAAAAAGTAAAATTTAAAATGCTAACGAAATATAGTAGATTATATATATATATCGCATTTCAACTTAAAAACTTAATAAGAATCAGACTCACATCTTAAATATTAAACTCTTAAATCCGATCCTCTAAAAATTCTTATCTAACTCTAATCCTTTATCTAACTCTTTCATAGTCCATCCGAGTCTTAAAATGATGCATGTCCGGAAGTGCTCTTAGGTCTCTTTTTTTCTCCTAACAGTTTAATAACTTAAGAAAGACAAAACTACCCTTCATCCGATTGAAATCGTTGAACTGATTCTATTTCTCCCAACAATTACATGTACATAAAAATAATAAGTCTTTTGTTTTGTAATTAGCTAACATAATGTCGTGCAATACATGGTTCAATGTTTTTTTTTCTGGTACAAGAGAATTATCTACCAATAATTGTATTAAAACAAAGTAAAAAAAAAACTATTTGCAATGTTTTTGTATCATCTGGCCAGCTTATAAAAAGCTCAAGAAATGAAAAGAGACTCCATAAATATAAATATAATGATTTAATCAGACTTCTGTGTACAATGACTCAATAGTAGCATTTTAACATTAGATGAACGTTAAACGAAATGCATTTTGAATTTTAAACAAAATAAGACACTGAGAAAATAAATATGTAATATTCTCATAATAAATATATTAGTTAGAAAAAATAGAATATAATTATAAAAATATTATTGTACCTGTTAAACATAATATCATATCTAAATTTGCATAAAAAAAAATATCTATGTTTGTATTTGCATTTGTATTTGTCGAATATCTTAATATGGATTCAGATAAAAATGAATATCATCTGATTTGTTTATACCCATAATATTGATTGTTTGAAGCAAATATATTTTTAAATGTATTAATGACATTAAAAATCATTCAATAGTAAAATAAAATATTTTTTAGAAAAAGATAAAGGTATAGCCTTATTTTTATTTTATTTTATACAATGAAGAGGAGAAATGAAAACTAATAGAAAAAAATTATAAAAGCTCCATGAGCAGTTATTTGCTAGTCTCGATCAAACTCAATTTTTTTTCTATTAAGCAAGAAGAAAGTGATGGCAGTTAACTTCTGTATTTAATATTTCATTGCAAATAAGAAAACAAAGTTCTCAATTAAACTTAACAGTAAGAAGAAGGGATGACCAGATTGACGGAGTGTTGCCGTGTTGGTGTTTTGACTCAAAACAGGAGTTTTGTCAAAATATTTTACTTAGTGCTCGAATAATGTATCAGAAGCTTGAGAGGGGCAGTTCTGTCCAAAGTTATTAATTGGAGCGCTCGAGGAGAAGAGGAGAAGAGAGATGGAGGCGAGAATGGGACGGTTAGATGGCAAGGTTGCGATCGTGACTGCGTCGACGCAAGGCATCGGCTTTGCCATAGCTGAGCGCTTCGGCCAAGAAGGAGCCTCCGTCGTTGTTTCCTCCCGTAAACAGGTCCCTTTTCTAGCTTGCTGTTCTTTTGTCTTTTTTTTTTTTAATTCCCATCTAATTGGATCCGGTGAGGATTATATTTTTGTTATCTCCCTGTTTCCCTCCTTCTGAAGTGAAGTATATAGGTCGTACTTTGTTATAATTTTGATCAATTAATGAGAAGTAATACTAATAATTGGACTGATTGCGGTAAACTTTAATTTTTGAATTTTGATTGATTTATCTTTGATAAATTCAGTTTAGAAGATCCAGATAACGAAAATTTGGAAATTGGCTGGTTGATTATTCAAATTTGTTTCCCATCCAAGATAACTCACAACTATTCATGTTATCAATACCTGTGTAAATTGCCTTAGTGGCTTTTGTTATGAAGAAGATGAATTAGCCTGCAGTTAAATGCTTCACCTCTTTTGTTTGTGAACTGCAGAAGAATGTTGATGAAGCAGTGGAGAATCTTAGATCAAAAGGGATTGATGCAATTGGTGTTGTTTGCCACGTGTCTAATCCACAACATAGGAAAAACCTTGTCGATACAACAATTAAGGTTACTTGTCTGTTGTACTATTTTTAGAATTGTCTTACTTTGTGATCCCTGTGCTGTTAGTTGTACTGATGTTGTATTGAATAAGTCATGTCTAATTATTCTTATGGTAGAAATATGGACATATTGATATAATGGTGTCGAATGCTGCTGCTAATCCTTCTGTGGATAACATCTTGGAAATGAAAGAGTCTATCCTCGACAAACTTTGGGACATCAATGTTAAGGCTGCAATCCTGATCCTTCAAGTATGGTTCATAGATATATTGTCTTCAGTACAGCAGTACTTGTGGTATTGTGTTCATTGCTTTTAACTGGAACCTGAATTATTATTATTTTTTTTTGCTAGGATGTTGCTCCATACTTGACGAAGGGCTCATCTGTAATTCTTATTTCCTCTATTACGGGTTACAATCCACAATCATCATTGGCTATGTATGGAGTCACAAAGACTGCTCTCCTTGGGCTTACTAAGGTACTACTTTTTTTTTTTTTTACTTTAATGTGCATTTGTTATGAGTGAGAAGCTTCTTAGCAATCCCAAGAAGATTAATTTGTTTAAACTTTCTAGCTTCTCTTTGGGAAAAAGAGTTCTTTCGAGACCTGGATGGAAGAATAATTTCATATAATGAATTAATAAATTGAATTCTGTATTTTTTTGTTTTATGTATTATAGGTTTTTTTTTTTGTTTCCATCTTCTGAATTTAGGCATTAGCTGCTGAGATGGCACCAAATACCCGTGTAAACTGCATAGCACCTGGATTTGTCCCAACACATTTTGCAGATTTCCTCACAACTAATGAGGCCCTTGTAAGAATTTCTTTTCCTTATCTAGTCACATAGCGCAGTATGTTATTAAATTAGAGGTGCCAACAAGTTTGATTATGTAAAAAGTAAAATCAAAGAAAAAATAATTTGGTTATACCTAATCAAATTGCAGAATAGAAGATAGAAACACTACTAATGAAGTTAACTCTCAAAATGTTGACAAGAGTTACTAGCGAAACTTGAAATTGGATATCTTATTGTTAATTTCCTTTTCTTAGTTTATTGCCATCTCCTCTTTTTCATTACCTGTATGAATTTCTGGGGATGTCACTGAACTTTATTTAAAAATGAGTCATTGAAATTTAATTTATCCCTTCGGAGCCTTAAAATTTTGTTTTGTTCCAATTAAGTCATTCAATTTTTCCATCCAAACACTAATAGAGTGTTGGTATTACCGTGTCTTGGAGTAAATAATTTATTTCAGCAATTTGGTATGCCCACCGCAAAATTGTCCACATCAACAAAAGTTGTTTATATCAGTGCCACATGTGCATGCCATCACACTCGTTGTTTTATTTGGATGCAACTATCTAATTAAAAGTAATTGAAAATCTAGTTCTTTTAGGGGACATATCAAAGTCTATTGATTGATAATTATTAGGGGTTATTCCTCCTAGTTAAGTGAAAAACAAGTTAGCAACTTGGTAATGTCTATAAATCTTTTTCAGTGCTGATATACTACAAAAATTATTAAAAAAAATACAAAAGATGAAAATACTTGTTATCTGACCAGATAAAAAAAATTGACATGCAGAGAAAGGATCTTGAAGAAAAACATTGTTAAAGAGGCTTGGGACCACACAAGACATGGGTGCAGCTGCTGCCTTCCTGGCCTCAGATGATGCGTCGTACATAAGTGGAGAAACCATTGTGGTTGCTGGTGGCACACAGTCTAGGCTATAGATATTCATATTCCTTAATTTTATTTGCCACATAGCTCCTCTCTTTCTGTAATAAATCATGCTTAATAAAATGTGTTGATGTTTTTTGAATCGGAGAGATTCATGGGTATTAATGAAATGTATTTAGGCAATTCTAAAATAAAAGTGGGACGTATAATTTTCCCGGCTTTCCTTTCTGATATTGATCAGGGTAAGCAATATTGTTATTATAATCTAATTATGCGCACTCAATTGGCCATCAATGTATTTGAACAAATCGGATCGAATTAGGATGATTCTCACTAGAGAGAAATCTAACAGCGGTCGAGATTGCATAGGATTGGGTTGGGTTTCATTTCATATCTCTGATTTCTATGATATTGGATTGGTTTTCATTTCTAATCTATCTATGGCTTTGTTGGTCAAAAAGCTGGGTTGGACAAATAACTCATTGTGAGTTGTGTTCATTCATTTAGCTTATCATAAGATTCATAACTCGAGTTGAACTGGCTCGAATTGGTTGGCTCGTGTACTTTTCTAATCCGAGAGTACGATTTAAGGTCAGCTCTCTCGGTAACTCATCAACTCATGATAATAACTAATTGTGTGACTTTAGTGCTGGAGGTTCTTTGCATTCCAGTCCCAATCAGAGATTGTGTGCTGGATATGACTATCGAAGCTCACTCATGAAAGATATGGTAGAAATTTTTGTTTGTGGAGGTGATTAGATAAAGGCCGTTTCAAAAATAACATTATAAACGTTTCAATCATCTATATTCTAATTTCTAAATTAGCAACTGACTGTTGTTTTTTTATAGCAATCTGTGTTGGAGAAAGAGAACTTAAAAATTATAATTTCAATGACAAATCTAGTTATTAGTTGATCTAAAAGAAGTAAGAAAATTTGTTTTATTTTAAAACTGATTATAATTACCTAGTCCTAAGTATTTAAATTTTGTTCAACTCAAATCTGACCTATATGTTTTTGTGTGTTAACTTATTTTTTTGGGCACTGGCAGGTCATTCTATGCGTATTGGACTGCTGACGGGTTTGTTTTATTCAAAATCTATTTTATTTTAATTCCGATTAAAATTGGTTAATCTGGTAATATTTGATAGATAAATTGGTTAAAATTTGTTAATTTGATAGTAATCTGGTAATATCTGAGACTTGGGAGTTAGGAGTAATCTGGTAAATCGAATCAGCCTGATGTAGGGTGAGTTGTTCTTTTCTGCTGCTGAAATGATGTCATTTGATAAAATCTTCAGTTGGGATTTGGGAATCAATGGATGGTATATGATTTTTCATTAGATACAATGCTGAAATTCTTCAGCTTTATGCTGTCCCAAAACTGGTATAGGAATTGCCGAATTGGTACTGAATTCATAGACACAATTGCAATACATAAGCTTGACCATTATTCTTTCAACTTGGTACTATAGCAGCATCTTGTATAAGAAGCATCATTTGTAGCTGCAATTCTAGAACTTATTTAATTCTTTCATCTTGGTACTATTGCTGTTTTTATTAAATTCTAATTCAAATCACTTGTTGTTTATGCTTCAAGGAGTTTCAATTGGAGTTGAAGAGAAGCCCGTAACATGTTCCAATTGCGGTATATGTTTCAGGAGTTCCAATTACTGTTTTTTATTTAAAATTTGAATTATGGTGTGTTAAGAAGTTAAAGACTTGTAGGCTTATTTAATACTTTAATTTAAAACTGTTGTGATTTTAGAATTTTGAATTATGGTTTTTCAAAGACTTGCAGGCTTTATGCTGTTGCTGATTATTGTAATGTTTCAAGGAGTTCCAAATTCTAATTACTGTTTTAGTTTGTGTTGTCAACTTGTAATTTAGTTTTAAATTATAGTTCCAATTGTTGTTTTAGTTTTAAAAAAACACGAGTTACGAGCTGGAGTTTATGAGACAGCTTGAATGGGAGTATGTATTTCGAGACAGCTCGACTTGTTTAATTTGCGATCTCAGTTCGAGTTGATATGAACTCGCTAGAATAACAGTCCTAGCCTACAGTCCCACCTCAATTTATTTATGATTAAAGAATTTGTTATTGTTGTTGGTCGAGATTGCATAGGATGGCTTTCCAGTTTGCCTTTCTTTCTTCCAGAAAGGACGTGGTGAGCAAGGTTTTCTTCGAGCTCTCGTGTCTTCAATAATCTTTTCTTTTTAGTGCATGGAGAAAATTGTTCATTTGAACTGCTTCTGCTTGTTTGATAAACTTGCAGAAGCAAGAACTGGTTGACTAAGAAATGACATCAGTCTCAACTCTGGTTTACTAGGGAGATTTGGGCCTTTGGCCCTTTGTAAAATCAGAAACTGGTACCTTTAATGGGGAAACTGGCGTCACGGCGTCAGAAGCTGAGCACAGTCGAGCTAGAGCGGGCGAAGCGAAGACGGAGAGAACAGAGATGGTGCTTAGGAAGGCTATGACTCGTGAGTGCCCGAAGAAGGTGGCGAGCCTGATCGACCTGGTTAACCTCCCAACCCTCTCCACAATTTCTCGGGGCAGTCACAGATGTCTCATCTCTCCTTCTTCATCAGTGTCTGGTCCTACATCAAGCAACACAACCTCCAGGTTCTACTCTCTCTTCGGTTCTCTCCTGATTTCAGTTCTTTACTGGTCATGTTGATAGTAATATAGTATGTACCAGACTAAATTCCCAAGGAGCCAGCAACTTGACCAGTAAAGTTCTAGTAATGCCTATTAAACTTACAGTACAACTACATAGAAGCGACAATTATCAATGTCTTAATCAGATTTTAGTTATGCAATTAGGCCCAAACAAGTCGAGAAAAAGAATTGAAACTGGTGAAGTTCTAGTAATGCCTCATGTATGCATACTGGTAAGTCCTATATAGAAATATAAAACTGTTAAAATTTGTTTCACTGTGTAAATTACCAGTATTGTTTTTTTAATAATCTCGCTTGCTATTGTTTTGAGACACGTGCAAGTCACACACATTAATAAATGCTGATCACTGTTACTTATTCAGGATGTGAACAACAAAAACATAGTGAACTGTGATGAAAAATTGAAGACTATATTATTGGGCAAACCCCAAGTCGAACTTGCTGAGCTTCCAGCATTTATCAAGCTTCATTTCCCAAAAGTCTCTTAATAAGGGCACACTTCTAGTATTATTTATGCTGTTCTCTTTGTGCTCTGCATATTCAAATTTCTTTGTTTTTCTACTTAGACATTGATGGTTTGGTGAAACAGAAAGATCCGATAGTTGACTAGTCATCACTTGCGGCTTATATATGAGGTCCTTTATGAGTTTCTCAAGAACTCTAAAAAAATGGTCCTCTTATGCATGAAATGAGTTGGCGGGGTTGCGGTGATGTTTGTGTTGTTAAGGCTTTCTCCGAGTCAAATTTAGGATGAGAAAATTGGTTAGTCATGTGCAGGGGGAGGGAGAGGTAGCCAAAGAGTCCCCTCTTTGGCTACCATAAAATGAAAATTGACAACTTTGTCCTTTTAAGATACCAATTAGTACTTTCTGCTCCACCAATACAAATGAAATAGCATTAGCTAGCTTAATCAGTGAGCTATCTCAATTTCCGGCTTTGCTCCTTGTCACACGAATAATTTAGCAGATGTATCTTATTTTAACTCTCTGAGTTTTATTTTCCTATCTGACCTATGGCTATTGGACCCAGTCAACCGGGTAGCTGACAAATTTACCCTAATTTAGATGAATAGAGCAGTTAAAAGGATTGTCTCATTTTCCCTTTTACTACCCTAATTTAGTATTTAAGCAGGTAATTATATGGCAAGAGTTAAAGTAGATTGTGACTAATACATTGAAGATATTTTCTTAGAAAAGTACATATGTTTATTCTTATTTCTAAATAGGTAAGGGCCTTGCAAAACTTCAAATTCACAAATTTGTTGATGGGATTGAATTCAGATACTTGAATTCATTCATTAAAAAAATCAACGTATCGGCATATTATTACTATTATTGTAAGTGTTATTGTTATTGTCGTTGTTTTAAAGTTGTGAGATACGACTAAATATTGATATATATTGTATTATTTAATAGTGCATGGCAATATCAATACGATTTCTTGGGATGTAAATTCTAGAATTAGTCGTGCTTGATATTTGTTTGTTGTAGTACTTAAACAAGACGCGCGACTCAAGAAAAGGGAATATCATATATGGTAACAAATCGTTCAATTGCAACCCGCTACCTCCTCTTTCTAATTGGTACCAGATACCTGAACTTTAAATTCATCCAAAATAGCAATCGCTCCTCGGCCTCCAATTTAATTTCATCAACAAATATTCAATTATGAGCTTCAAGAGTGACATGCAATTTGAAATTTTGTTGACATACCATTCATCATTAGGTCCATAGTTCAAAACAACATCACATCAAATGCAGCCACAACAAGAATATAACAAGGCTCAAAATAATGCCTCACGCTTTTTATGCATAATAACTGGCATTCCAAGGGGCAATTTAGTGTACTGTAATCAAGATATCATATACTTACAATATACAGAATACAAAACTAAGATCAAATGGCATAAACCAGACCCTCACGAAGACATGAAACTGAAAATATAATTGAATGGATCAAAACACCATCAAGGGAAAAACAAAAGATAAAGGAATTCAATGAATGAAAAGGAACATCTGCAGCAATGAAAACACACAAGTAGAAACGATAAGTATCAACAATGTGTTGTGAAGACCATCAGTATCGACAATATTTCAAATGTTTATTTCAACATACTGTTCTCAGGATCCCAAATAAAAATGCACATAAGAGTTCTCTGGGTATATGAAGTCAGGTATTCTTTCAATGACACTGTGCTCCATAAGAGGGTAGAGGGGAGGAGAGGGAAGGGGGTGGAAAGAGGAGAGAGAGAGAGAGAGCATGAGGTGTGTATCCGCTGAGACAAATGAAGATCAAAGTTTTAAACCCCAAAGTCAAAATCTTTGGACATTCTTATCGGGCTTCAACAAAAAACATGATTTTCAGATCTCAATTCGAATATATGCTATTTTACATCATCAGGTCTTCACAACAATGAAATGCAATTTTCAGATACTATTTATTTCTCTTTTGAAGGGGGCAAATTTAATAAAACTAGACTACTCCAAGCACACAAATTGAAAGCTTTGAGCTATAAAAGCTTTGAAAAGGAAACAAATAAATTTTCGCAGAAGATGCACAGCAAAGAAAAGAGCGAGCACGCAATAATCAACGGATCAATGAAATTCGCGCTGTCAGGAGACAGTTTAAGGAGGATGTTTTACATAACCTTGAGAGAGAGGCCGAGGAATCGCCAGAGCTAAGTCACCTGAGAGTGTGAGACATGCAATGCATGGAAGGAGGCGGCGGGCAGGCGCTTTGCTTGGGGTTTCATTTCCCCTCTTTTGAGTTGAGACTTGAGAGACGCTAGTAATGGCTTATTTGGGCCTGGGCCTGGTCCTGGTCCTGGGCCTGGTCCTGGGCCTGGTCCTGGTACTGGGCCTGAGAAGAGGAGTCTGCTAGTAGTAAAACTTTAAACATTCTCTGATTTTACAGCCCAATTTAATTAAGAATGCTCGGCTCGTCGGAATAAAATCACTTCTCCACTGATTTAGTTTTATAGTTTACATGGAGTTAAAATTTAATTCAACAATTTTTTATCACATGTAGAATTATAAATTATATCTACTGAAGTAAACAATTAAAATAAAAAGAAATCAATTATGTAAAATGAAGTTCAAGTTTAGTTTATCTGATTAGACCGAATTAATATAAACATTTTAATCTTATACCCTGAAGATATTAATTAATTTTTTTATTTCCAAACCCTTTATTTATACCGTGCTTCACTTCGTAAGAAGTCTTTGTTATTGTCACTCTTTGCAAGAATCTTATTGATATTTGTTTCATTGACTTAGCAGGAAAATACAGCCGGAGAACAAGAGGAAAGCACTTTTTACTACCATTTAAATACTTCGTTTTTCAGATTTATTTGTGTTTCAAAACTAGAGATTTTAATTATTTCAACAACGGAGGTGGATAAAAATTTGATAACTGATACATTGGCTATTGAAAGAAATGGCGAAAACAAAGTTTTTATTTGCAAATCATTGCCTAGTTACAAAACTAATAATTAGTTCCAACTAACACCAGCAGCTTTTGCATACACTTAATTAAGTTTGTTTATTTAATATCATCTTAAAAATAATTGAAATTTGTACGTCGTATAGTACATTCATCTTTGATAGGCAAACAAAATAGATCAGATAGATTTTGAATTTCTTATAGAAAAAATGGATTATCAACGCTGCTTGTCAAATTGGAGGCTGACATTAATTACATATATAGTAAGAATAAACGAACTATATATCTATAAAAGAAACCGAATTATATGTGAAGGAATCTAAGGAATGGCACACATGTAAGCTATTAAACTATTTATGTTTTGGATCCGGAAGATGATATCTAGTGGGGATATATAAATTCTGTATCTCAATCAAAACAAAACAAAAAGAACAAGAAATATAAATATGTCCATGAGATCTTCCAAATTAAATTTAATAACATCCAGGACGGAGGTAAACTATTGAAAAATGCGAGTCAATTCAAACAACTATCTAAATTTGTATAGAGATGCAAATAATTTATATTTTAAGTATAAGCTCTTAGGAAAATCAGTCTGTGATTTAGTGGTAAAAAATAATGCTCTTTGTGTAGAAGGTTATAGATTCGAAACTCAGATGAATTTTTTTATAGATATTTATAAAATTTAGCAAATTTTGTCAAAAAGAAATATAAACTGGTATAAGTTGGCACATGAAAATTTCAGAATAATATAATACATTTTTTTTCTTTGTAACTATAGTGTCGAAATAAGTTGGGCAGGGATCCCATTGTCATGCAGCATTTAAACTTTAAAGAGAGACGTGACATGTGGTTGCTTGGTGACTGTGGAGAAAATAGTACGTTCCAACTTCCAAATAAACCAAAACATAACTAAATACAACGAAATAAATGAATAAGCTCTGCACCGCCAAGCCTTGTTGGTTAGGTAACTGAAAACAACAACAAATTCAAATTGAATCAAACTGAAAAAACCCATCCTTACTGGACAAAGTCTCGTCTGTAAACAGAAATTAAACATGTGCTGAAAATATAATTTTCTGTCGAGTAGAGAGAAACGTATTTCTTCTTATTTAAAATTTCGCAATTAGTGAGAGATCTTGAGAGTAAGATTTGGTCCAATTTGTCCATGTTCAACCGCCAGAACTCAAAAACCTCATGCTGATAAAAGAGAAATCATTCAGCTTTAGTACTACTTGATGTCAGTACGTAGTTTGTTCAAAAAAACTAATTCACTCAAACTTACTAATTACTACTGAGACAAATTATGATGCTTGCTTAATTGAATGTACAGATTCGTCTGTTGCAAAATATATAATGAGTGCTTAATTATTTAGTAATCAAGTCTTCTTTCTTCCTTAACTAAGATATTATTCATGATCAGAACTTATACTCTGTTCTTTGTGTTTACAAATTTAACCTCAAAAGTTCATCTTCTCCACAACCGATGCTGCATCTTAACAAAATATAGGTTTAAACAACTTCTCAAATCTGCAATAATAAAGATCTAAGTGAATTTATATAATGCTGTTCTCAGTGAATAATCTGCAATAATCTGGTACATTCTCTCAGTCGGATGGACAGCGTCCCAGAAAACGTATTTGTTTGCATCCGGGCAAGTTGGAGTATTGATGTTACATAGAACTCCTAGCTCGATCAATCCAGTACCACAGCACCCCATCAAAGAATTTTCAAATCCTGCAAAGCAATTTTAATTAGTTAGTCTTTAGATTTATTATTTCTTATTATCAATATTATTATATACTACTATCATGTTACGAACCAAAGAAGGCTTGCGGAAGTTACTATTGAACTTGGAAAGAAGTGAACATGATTTTTGCAGAAAGAAGAATTGAAAATGTGCTGCATCCTATTGTCATTATATATACATGTTGCAAGTTAAGTTCAAAAACGTTCCTATAATTAGAAAAAAAAAAGAAAAAGAGACAAAAAAAATATGAACCTTAAAAGCAAAATGGACCAAAAGAATGAACATTAAAAATCTGATCATAGATGTTTTACTCCTGTCAAAAGCCATTCATATGGTACTGAAGAAGGCTCTGTTTTTGTTTTAGACAAGTATGAGATATATCCTAATTTTCTTTTCATAATTCAAATATTTTTTGCTTTGTCTTAACTTCAAGAGTGAAATATTAGCCCTCATAAAATTTTAATGGAAACCTTAACCATTCATATATATTTCATACTCACCGTAAGCGGTTGGATTGTAAACCACATTCATGAAGAGATCATACACACTTGCAAATACAATTTTCATTCCAGGCAGCTCTTTATTAAGTTTATCCACCAGAGCTTCTAACTTCAGATTAAAATACTGAGCAACCATGTTATAGTCCTCCTTGCACGCTCCGATGTAACCCTGGTTTGACAACCTTTCTGGGGGCAAACAACCAAATGGTGTAATTCCAACAAGTTCTATTTTGCAAGCTCCTAGTGTATAAATATCCCGAATAAAATTTTCAGCTATTGCTACAATAAAATCGGTGTATCCTTCTGTTGTGAATTCTGACGTTCTATTACTTCCAAGTGCAGAATAGTAGTTCAAGATAAAGTCATTAGTGCCGAGACTGATGATGTGCAATGCTTCTCTGATGGTTTCTCTAGCCTTAGCTTCTCCTTGGTAGCTCCTTAGCATTTCTTGGTATTGCTTGTAGTACTCCAATTGTTGACTAAGTGATATTGTAGACTACAAAACAAGTCAGGTGCTTAAAGGATGAAATCACTATACTGACCAAATTTAAAAAGAACAAAAATGAACAGGTTTTCCGTAAATGGGAATAAATGGAAAAAAAGAAAAGAAAAAGCATAGTGGTTTATCCATGAACTCACTAGGATATCAGCAGTGGCATCGTCAAAGCCGGATGCAGCGGAGGCAAAGCAGACACCAAGCGCATAATGCTTAATGGTATATTGATTATCAAGAAAGGCAGGGATAACTGGTGGAAGGTTGAAGGCCTCTGAGACGAAATCTGTTGAAAGACGGCCGTTACTAAACCTACCGGTGGGTTTGCCTCCATAGAAGTCACGGCCGTAGGGCTCAAAATTGCTTTTCGCCATGGTATCTATGTAGTTGTTGTTGCCTGCATCAACTGATGAATCTCCGAATACAATTATCGCAGATACATAGGCTTTTGTTTGGAGACATTGGAGGAAAAAAAATAGTAATTTTAATAAAAGAATGCATCGTCTTTTTGGTTGCTGCATCTTAAAAGTCTGATTGGAAAGTTTAATGGGCGAGTACAAATTATATATATATATGTTGAGCATTATGGGGGTTGGAGTTGGACCTTTGGAGGAGCATTCCTACTTCCTACAATTGGCCTAATTTTAAGTGCGAATTATCACCAGATCTACCTAAGTTTGAGGCTCGGTACAGTATTTATTCAAGGCTCAAAATCAATCATTCAGTTGGAAGAAGAATCCTTTTATGCTACTTTTCTGGAACGGTACGCTGGGGAACGATTATGAAGGTGGGGGGACATTATAATTTTTAATGTACATATGCTTTCTTAAATTGAATTAAATAAAAATAAAGTCAAATAAAAAAACTAATATATGAAAAAATCAATGTCCAAAAATTATTATATAAATGCAGTACTTGATGTCACATAAAATAATATTCAATTAATATATTTTTTATACATAAATAACTAAAGTGATATAGATCAAATCTAACTATTTTATATTAATATCTTAGTTTTAATTTTTGAATTGTTAGAAATTTAAAAAAATAAAAGCATAAGAGCATCCGCATCTCATTGTCAAATTGATTGTCAAATCTCATTTGACAATTGTTATTTGAATTTCAGGGATGCAAAGACTAGGCAAAATTAGACAATTGTCTAAATTTGACAATCCACGTCAGCGAAGAAGCAAAAAATTAATTACGAAAGTGTCATTTTGATAATTTCGTTCTATTCAGCGATGTCACTCTTAAAATAAATTGTCAATTGATGACATGACATAAAAATTTAATTTTGACAGTTGACACCAATGTGAATGCTCTAATGAATAAAAGATTTCAATCCTGCTACTTTTAAATTAACCTCTAAAAAGCATAATGATCCTCGGTCGCAAAGCAAGTGTCCTGCACGGCTTATAGACTGATGGATTTATCAACGATCTTTTCGAGATTTAAGTTGCGCAGTCTTATTGTGATCGGACGGACATAATTTTAGCGCTGGTGCACGATGCTGCGTGACAGGTGATCTAAACTTCTTTATAATTTATGTTGTCAGTTGGCAGTATGATAGTGAGTTAGAGCATCCGTATTTCATTGTTAAATTGATTGTCAAATTTTATTTGACAATTATTATTTAAATTTTAGGGATGCATAAACTAGGCAAAATTAGACAATTGTCTAAATTTGACAGTTCATTTGACAAGCCACGTCAGTGCAGGAGCAGAAAATTAATTACGAAAGTGTCATTTTGATAATTTCATTCTATTTAGGGATGTCACTATTAAAATGAATTGTCAATTTGATGACGTAGCATAAAAAAATAATTTTGACAATCGACACCGATGCGAATATTCTTAACGACAAGTTTTGTATGAGGTTGCTAATTTTGCTTATTCCAAGAAATGCAGATTAGCTTATTAGCAAATATATTATTTCATTTGAAAGTTGGAACAGATAAGTACAGAGTTTCGTAGAGGGTATCAAAATTTGATCGAGTCAATGGGTTAATCCGACTCTATTTGAATTCGGTTCAATTCGAAATAAGTCGAAAGTAAATAGGTTGGATATGGATAAAATATTTTGATCCGTCATGGATTGGATGATTGGATACGGATTGATCCGATCTGCCTATTTAATTTTATTTCTTGATTAATTTATGATTTAACGCCAATTAAAATTTATATACATATTAATTATTATTAATTATATATTAATTAATATTAAACTACTTAAAAATATATAAAAATAGTTAATAAATATTTAATTATTTTATTTGAATTAGATCGACTAAAAAAATAATGATCCGATAAAAACTCATTCCGTTCCGACCCAACACATTGACACCCCTATTATTTTTGCACCTTTTTGGCTCCCGTGCGTACGTATACTATTTTTAAATTCGTCAAATAAAAAAATTATCTGCACTTAAACAATTAAAACCGCTGAAAATTCAATTAAAAGTATCTGTACTTGTTGAATAACAAGTGTGTAAATCTGTGGGTATTATTATTTTCTTTTGGAAAAAAAAACTCTGCGTATTATTATGTTTAAATTAAAAACAACAACCACATATGCATTAATTTTACTAAATATGCACTGCACAATAAACAAATATACATTGTAAAATATCCTAAGAACATTTTTTCAAAGAGGTTCTATGGATTTTACTGTCAGAAGAACATTTTTATCAAGAGGTTCTAGCCACTTTTCCTCGGATCAATGAGCTTTTTTAGAACTAGAGAAGTAACTCGGATTTCGTCCCGATAATATAGTTCTCAATTAAATAAATAATATTATAAAATTTTACATTAAAAAAAATTAGACACAATATTTTTAAATGATAAATAACAATGATAATTATAATAATAAATAATATAAATAAATTTATAATAATTTATAAATGATCATATAAAAAATAGATCATTTTAAGAGTTAAATTTTATCTTAAATGCACATTACATAAATTATTTTAAATAAGTAGAGAGAAACTATTTTATATAAATTCTTAAATTTAAGAAGATAAAAAATTTAAACAAAGACCTTAAACCATAATGAAGGAGAACAAGACCTAATAAAGTGGGCGGACATCTACGAGGTCAAATTGCTAGCTCTTGTTGTCGCGGATAAAGGTTTGCTTGAAAGCACTTGAAGTTTCATAGGTTGATCCATGCAATGTTGATTGCTCAGATTTGTTTCTTCTTGGTCCAAATCCTGCCCAGCCCTACAATAAAGAGCAGACAGCCCTGATCTGGCCCAAATAATATTGCTCATAGCCTTCAAAACCATTTATAGTCCAGCTCTGATCAAAGCCCATATCAGCTCAGTTCGAATTAGGCCCAAACTCTTCAGGTGAATGGTCTATTTTGAAGGGATTGTGGAAAAAAAAATAATGATGTGATATGTTTGAAATTTTTAAAATTTTTTTTTTTTATGTATTAAGAATTTGAAATCAATTTCATCCGAAACGGCACAATAAGGTCAGGGAAAAACCAACTTAATTTTAGACAATTTCGTCTGGAACTAATTAATACGTCAGGTGCTAAATCCATAGTTCTGCATTTCTTTTTCCGTATTGCAATGGAATACAACTGGAATTGCAACTGAATATATATACAACAGAGTTTCACAATTCTTTCTTCACTAGTAGTAAATAATTTAACATTATAAATAACGAGCAGTTAATTAAAATAGCTAAACTATATAACAAAGTTAAATCTTACGAACCGTTGAATATATTAATTGCAGATCACTTAGAATTTCTAACAGCGTTTGATTTACCAATCTCATCAGAAGACAACCATGATTAGTAATTTTACAGCACCAATTCTTGTTCATTTTGCAATAGAAATCAGACTTTCCATGCAATATTTCTTACTTCTCATTAAAAATTATTCTTTTTTATACTGAGGGACACATCTGGTGCTAGTTCTTAGTGTAATAACCATCAGATAAGCCACTTTTAATGTTGACTGTATAATCAGCACTAACAATCTGTATTTGGTGAAATTTGTATCGGTTGCAAATTTACTGATGTCACTTTTCAACCGACGCCCAATAGTGCATTCTATAGTAGTACTAGCCAATTATAAATCATTTAGATGGTATTAATTTTGAGAAGGATCTAATGCCTATTTGGTATCCATGTAGTTTATTTATTTATATATAAATTTATAGATATAAATTTGATATATTCTAAATCATCTTAATTGTATGTATATAAAAATTATGGATCTAATGACTATTTGGTGTCCGTGTAGTTTATTTATTTATACATAAATTTGTAGATATAAATTAGATTTATTCTAAATCATCTTAATTATATGTATATAAAAATTATGACATTTGAATTTTATTTTAGTAGCCATCAAATGAGGAGACTAAATAAAATTCCGTCCGTTGATTTTATGAATGCTTGAAGCAAATATATATAATATTAAAATGATTTGAATCTTTTGTATGCATATAGCATGATATATACAAGATAAATCTTCAATTAGTTTTGTTATTTAAAAATTTAAATAATATTATTTAATATTTAATTTTGTGGGCATTGATGTGATTAGTACGGAACCCGTCCGTGTGGATCCTCTTAATTAAAAAAATATATCTAGCACTAATTTTATTATAAATAAATATAAAATTTTAAATAAAATTATTTTATTATTTAATATAAGATTATTTATAAAATATAATAAATTTTCTTTTTTTCGATATGGTTGTACAATGCGTAATTTTTTTATAATAAAACTTAATAATAGTTGATGTTTAATTTATTTAATATACAACTTCATTTTTTAGACATCCTACAAATACATGATAAAAAATAGCAAATGAGATGAAAAAGAAAAATAAATGTGTCTAAAATTTGAACCGTCACTTTTATAAATCAATCAATCTCAATTATAAATTAAAATATGAGTATTTTAGTCATTACACATTATCTGATAACATTAATAGTGGACAAATTCAGTTCATAAACTCCTTATAATATAGATATAGATATAATTAATAAAATATAATATTTTTTAAGTAAATAAAGTTGTAGTTTTGTTAGTTTTCTTTTTCAAAAAATAAAAAATAAAAAATAGTTAATGACTAATTTATTCGATAGAGATGTTCTTTTTTTGGATCTTCTATTAATATATGAGGAAAAAAAAAGCAAGCAAAATGAAGAGGAGAAATGACATTGACATCATTCAATTAGGAGATATTTTGGTCATGAAATAATGAACCTATATAGATATAGATACTTATTATTTCATCCCTTCTCATTAATTTTAAAGGAGACATAAATATTATATGTATTTTATTAGTTCTTGAAACTGAATAGTACAGATTTTATTAATTAAGTAACTTTGTAAATTTCAGACGACGAATTTCTAACAGAACATATAGTATCTAGTTAACAACCTTGAACGGTGAGTCAATTTCTCTCTTCAGGAAGTCAGGAAATTTTGGTTATTACAACGATTCCACGAGGCACAATGGTATTTGCAAATTATCATAAAGTGCAGCAAATTTTGAAATTGATGTATGATTACGTTTAATTTAAACAATAACATCTTTAATCTCAAATAACTGAGTATATTAGATATAAAATCCAAACCGAAAGAATAGAGATCACAAATTTTAAATATAATTAAAAATAATAATAATAATAATAGTGACAATATAATACTACTAATAATAATGATGAGAATAATGAAAATGATAATAATGATGATTACGTTTCATTTAAACAATTCCTGCAATATTTTTTTCTCAAAATAACATAGAAGCACAAGTTCTGTTATGAAAATTTCTCACCTGGCTGTGCCCTCTTGTTTATTTTTTTTTTAATAATCATTTTCATTTATATGTAGCTGCGCATTCAATAAATATATTGCACATAATATATAATTGGAGAAGGTACTTTTTAGATCCATCTTTTACAAGGATAGACTTGGAAATACAGAGTGTGACTCAAAGAACGACCGCAATTAGTGTTGTCTGTTCTACATGTAAAATTAAAACATCAATAAATATATATAAACACAAATCATAAGATAAAATTTAATAATAATACCATACAAAAAAACGGCATAAAAATTTGAGCATCTCCATTGTGTCTGTAGTTAGTCAGCATTATTTTAATGTTGTTACGTCATCTCGTTTGAAACAAAAAAAAAAATTTTGCAATATTCATCTCTTTAGAAACATGCATACATTTTCACTCACCTTAAAAAAAAGCTGTGCTTCCTTTAGTTTGCACCAGTTCCCTCCAGTCAACAATTGTATTTAAGAAGAATAGAGAAATGAAATAGAAGTATGTAGAAAAGACTCAGTTTAGAAAACGAGAAAAAGCAAAATTTTCTTTCATCTGTTTGATGATGATTACATTTGTGAACAGCAGCCTCTCCGCTGTTGAACTGCGCCACTACTCCATAAACGGCTTCTAAGCCAAGAAGAAAAATATTCCAATTCTTCATCCATTAGAGAATGGCCAAATCCAGGATAAGCCTGAAAATTTTCAGATCAATGCATTGTCGAATAAATCCAAACACTTAATTGAGAATACTGGCTGCATGCGTTCATTGATATTGAAGAAAAACAAAGCAAGAAAGAATAACCTTAAACTCACAGCTCATGCCTAATTCTTGCAAGAACTTTGATCCAGATTCACCAGCCTCGAATAATACAATCTTGTCATCAGTACCATGCAACCACAATATGGGTGTCTGCATAGACCAAATTAGAAATTTTACATTCTGTACAAATTAATGAATAATTAAATGTCAATAGTAGTAATGAACATTAATATTGAAGTAACTTTGTCTTCTTATACTACTAATCTTAACTGCTCCTCACATTAATGTCCCTGTTTATTTTTTTTTCTTCTTTGAAATCAATGTCTCTCGTCAATTTATATAAGCCTACCCCAATATATTTGTGATTAAAGGCTTTGTTGTTGTTGTTGAAATCAATGTCTCTCGTCATGACTAAAATTGCAGCTTTCAAAGTTAGTTAGCATTAAGTGTTCAAAGAAAAAGAAAACTTAAACTTAAACAAAAAAAAAATAATGCCTTTGTGGCTTCAGGTGAGACTTGTTCTTTGATAGATGGGTTTAGAGGCATAGATCCACTAAATATGACGCCTCCTCCAAGTGTCTTTGGATAAAGCAAAATACATGCTACAGCCAAAGCTCCTGACATATAATATTGAACTTCTAAGTACATGCTTCTGAGAGAGATAAAGAACCAAAAATTATTCTGGGATTTTAAATTTGCAAACAGGCTACTGTAGAGAAGGAGCAGTAAAGAAGTAAAATGTGCTGCATCAGACCTTGAGATGGAACAGTTATACCATGTATTCTTCCCAGAGGTACTGGCAATCTCTATGTGTACCAATACAGGTACCTTATCTTAAGCAGGAATTGGGCATATATGAAAAATACATCCTTTTAAGTTATGATAATAATATAGCTTTTGTTGAAATAAACCAGTACAGTAATTTACTATTACCAGTTAGGACTTAGGAGTACTGTGTCAGGTACTGAAAAACTTGGGGTTTATTACCAAGATCAATGAGAATCAAGATAGTCTCTGAAAATATACTTCTCAGGGTAGTTTGGGAAAATAAGGACTTAAAATATCCCAATAAAAAGGCACTCCTAAAATTTAAAGAGAAAATTCATACTATGTAGTAAAATTTAACTGGAAGGATATAGGAGGGATATAGGAGGGACCCCACAAAAGAAGCAATTTAATTCTATAGACAGGTCAGCTTTATACAGAGGATAGAGAAATTCAATGGCAATTAACTTGGACCAGTGGATGAAGGTAACTATATTTAGATTAGGAATTTGGATATCATGAGAAAATACAATCAATAGCTTCATAGATTTACATTTAAGATGTACAATAAATGAAACCTTTTTTTGAGGTCAACCACAAATAATAGCTTATTCGGTCAAAGAATAAATACACAAAAATAAATGGAGCAAAACTAATTGATGAAAGAGAGAGAAAGTAAATTAAATATATCATACGGTTGATAGTAATTGGCCGTGAAGGAGCAGTGGGCAGCCCCCATTTGGTGCTCTTAAATATAGGATCTGTAAAATGTTCTTTAATGGATTCATTTGCTGGACCCGAGTCGCCTGACCCATGAAGCCATAAGATGAAGCTAGCCATGGCTAAGATTTTAGAATTAAGAGAATTTAACAGTTGAACAAGCGAAGAAAGAGGAGGCAGCGTGAACTATAAGTCTATAAAAGAGATGCTATTAATTTAGGAGATGAAGGAAATATTAGAGCGGAGATATGGAACAAGAATGATTAAATGGAAATGGATAATACAACGCGGATTTAAACGTGGCAAGAAAGAAGGTGGGGTTGACTGTTTGAACGTGTGTGCTTCAAACTACAGAGTTTAACAAAAATAGAAAAGCAAACATCAGAGATCAGATATGTAATGTAAAATATATATTTCATACCAACCCTGGTAATGAGCTGTAACTTCTGCATGCAAATCTATACTATTATATAAAGCATCTAAGAATTTGAGGGTCCATTTTTTGTCATGATAATTTTTTATTATACCTATTTTATCCCTCAATTAGACGGATAATATTTATTGTTGGTTGATCGAACGTATGTGATCGTGTCCATTGATCCCCTCTTTCTCTCCATTTTTTTCCCTTATATACTATTATTTCCATAATTTTTATTTTTTTATTTAGCAACCTTGTACATATTTGGTAAGAAATTAATGGTGATAATATATATTAGAATAATTTACTTTTCTTGCCATAAAAATCATGAATCATTAACTCATATTGTGCAAAAATCTCATCCAAGATTAAATATAGTATTTATTATAGGTTTTCTCTATAATTTGGTGAATTTATAATTTAATATTAAATAAATGTGAATTTTTTTATCTTATAATATTTTAATATTTAAATAAAAAATTCTGCTGCAACGCGCGGGTATATAGCTAGTATCTTTCAAAATATAATTGTTAAGAGTGACAATTATTTAACCATGTTGGATTGTTGGTCCTTATTCATGAACGGTACCACAAGAGAAAAATTCCTATAACAACAATGGTTCTCACTCAAAATGGAATATTTAGAACATCTCAGGTATTTTAAAATAAATTAAGAATTACTTTCTTACTGTGGAAAAAACAAAATTTTAACTTTTTAGGTAAGAAAGTTTAAGAACAGATATAATGACAACTTTGGTGCTCAAATGATGTGGCTCTCCCGTCTTCGTCTTCGTCTTAGTTTAGGAGCTGCTTATGCGAGAGTATTATTTGGTGTCTCGTGATTTTGTTTGATTCCCATTTCAAAATACACCAAACACTCTCTCGAGATAGAAAGCAATACACGCCAGTATTTATTAAGTATCCATAATAAAGACCATGTTGAGTGACTCTAGCTTATTACAACTAATATACATGTATTTACTTTCAAATCAGTAACTGTAGCTTATTACAATCGCTGGCCACATTTGAGTTCTAAACACAAATATACAAAATAAATATTACCTACAATAGTTACAAGCAATTGTAGCAAAAGAGCACTTCAGCTCTTTTGATTATATCCCTACTAAGAGCTACTTCTTGTGCCAACAATAGATTTCAAAAACCGAATCAAATCTACATAAACATCACTACCAGCCTCAGGGCTCATGATAAAATCGATATGACCATAGTTATTAAGGTACAACAACTCAGGCTCAGATCTCAACTCACTGATGGTGCGCTTTACATCAGTCACATCAGCTAATGCATCTAACCCTCCATAGCCCATCCATAGCGGCAATGAATCTGGTATATTGCTTAGGTCGAAAGAAGGCGGATGGAGCAAACCATAGCGTTGCAGGTTTCCCCACAACCCATAATCATACTTGGCGAATGTCCCCTTTCTTATCACTGAGTTGATGCACATTGCAAGTGATATATGATTAGAATTTTCACATTATAAATAAACTGCACCTAAAATATCAACAACTCCAACTGCTTCAATGTAGAGCTTTGTTCCATAAACTATCAACTATGCAATATTTTGGTCTCCCTATGCGAATGCAAATGGAAAATTGAATTATTATTTAGTTGGTGCTAATGCAAACTGAATTATTACTTAATTTTATTTAAATGGAAAATTCCACATCAGCACTGACCAGGCTTTCTAACCATGTTTTGACTGAATGGTGATCATATGGATCCAAGGAGTACAAATTGGTCCAGGGACCAGGATAGGAACATTCAAAGCATCCGTTCAACATAAGATCTAGATGTTACTTGAGATTTGAGGAATCTACTCTCAACCATCTTAAATTGCTTATAGTTCCGCATGAACAGAAAGGAAACATTTGCAAAAAAAGTGATTGATCATATATCAGCAAATAAGTACATTTAAGAAGTTATCCATTAGCAAATAGTAACCAAGTTTCTCCTTCGCATCTTTGCAAAAATTTCCCAACATTCATTATATTTGCATATACATCACCTCTTGGACCATTTGGAAGCAACCCCTCAAGATAAAATGGTTTGGTGGGAGAACATACTTTACAGTTCTAGTTTTATTTCTGGCAAGCCAAGTTGAACTAAGGGCAAGTCAGGCAGAATATATAAGACTAATTGGCACAAAAGTTTATAGTACAGTTAGTTATAGTATGAGAAATGATGATTTTCATTTGCAGGGAGGGTGACGTTCAGTATAAATTTTCCACCAAGAAAATATTTTCAGAAGAATACATACTTTGAAAAAGATGGCGAAGATTCTTCGTGGATGAAGGATGAGGTTCATATTCTAGGTAGTACTCCACCCGAGTTGCATTAAAGCAACAATTGCTGCCTGAGCAATATTTTGAACAATTAGAAAAGGGGTTAGGTTTCCCTGACAAGCGACAACAGATTTAAGTCAACAGTATCAATAACCATCAGAAAAAAAAACTTGTATATAAGTTTGAAATCCAATGGTTGGAACGGTTTTCTATACTTTATGCATCTCATGAAAACAAGATGACATTTGATGCAAGTTTTAGCATTCCTCAAATAACTTACACTTTATGCATATGATATTTCATGAAAACAAGATGAAATTTGATGCAAATTTTATCATTCGTCAAATAACTTGGAAGCTTTCAATAGTATTACATTTAACATCATTTAATGAGATATATTAGATCATATTCAAATTGCATGTCTATTAGAAAAGGCACTTACAAGGCAAGAAAAAAAGAAGATAAAGACAGAAAATGATAACCCGTTATTGAAGACAGCAAGTTGCTGCAATCGATATGCTCATCGTCACAGAGAGAATCTAGTATCTGAACACCCATATCACTGCCCCCAAAGTATTTCAGTACATCAAAATCATTATAATAAAATTCTTTGAAAAGATATTTAAAAAACAACCATAAGAGAAGGAAAAAGAAGAATAAAAATAGAAATTCCAGTAAGAAAGAAAAGTGAGTGTAAAGATGTCCAAGTACCTTCTGAAATTCAATTGATGGATTCCCATAGTCTCAAGCATCTGAATTAAAAGAAAAGTTATTGAAAACAACAATAAGTTTATTTTAGTGTGGTGTCCATAATTTTGTACTTTTAGACAAAATTGTCAGTTTGTATAATTAAACACCCAAAAAAGCTTTTAATATAACCACTGAATCTTCCATCCAGAAAAATTATCCAATGCTGATTGATATCTTTTCCCTCTAACTTTGTGAAGCAAGAGAGTATTATGGCAACAAAAGAGCAAATGTGATGCCTCTCATGTCTTGATGCAATTTCACAACCAAAAAATCATACAAATCCCATGAAAGGAAAATGGGGGAAAAAGGAAAAACCTCGGTGCATGATTGCAAAATTTAAACAAAATTAGAGATCATGGCAATTACTTTATAAACTATGTTTTAAATATTCAATGCTTTACTTGATCAAGATGAAATGCAACTGCACGACGAGCAAAGCGTGAAGTAATATGATTGAGATAGGAAATGGGGCACAGAAGTGCAGCTGAACGAATCAAGTCCACTATTTCTGGCATTGTGAAGGCAGCCAAGCCCATTATAGTTCCCTGAAAGCAAGCACACAGCTATCAGGTGAGACCTCTAAGAAATTGGTCTCAAGGATTAATCAAACTCAAATGATGCAAAGAGAATAGAAAAAAATATGGTAAATTTATAAATGAACAGACAGCTAATATCTTCCATCAATTAGATATAACACGAGCTCGAGGAATAAAGTGTGCAATTGGACCTACCTGTGAATGACCAACATACATAACTTTTGACTGAGTTTGTGAGTTGATATAGCTCAGTGTAGCAAGTAAGTCATACTGAGCTAGTTCCTGCCAACTCCAATCCCAAAACTCCTGCAAGAGAAAAGGTCAAAATAATCTAAGTTAGAAAAGTAGTAAGTTTCGAAAACCAACATATGCAACCCAAAAACAGATTTTTTGGGGGCAAATTAACAGAAATCTGTACTTTTTGGTTGTTTGGTTGCTTGCTTAAATTGAGCTTAAGTCAGCCATCAAGTTACCTTGTCATGAATGTGAAAGCTGGTATGATTTCTACTCCAGTGTGTACCACGTACATTCCCAACCCAAACATCAAAGCCATTATCAGCCAAGATGTAGCCAAGAGACTGTTCGCATGAATTAATAAACCATGTATCTCCTCCCTATCAATCCATTATAAACTAAAATTAGTGTTATTGTATTTTTTTTATGACTGTAGCCTTTCTTTAACATTCAGAAGGAAGTGAGGTAAATGCAATATATTCTCAGCATTGTATAAAAAGTGAGATAACATACATAAAACACAACACAAGTTGTTGGATGTGAGTATTATCGACCTCATTCTATTATTTCTTTTTATTAGATACCTTCTTAATATATCAGACATTGGCTTATTAACTATCTTATGCTTAAAAGTCATTCTAATAAAGATTTTATTTATCAACGTCCATTATCACTGTCATTATTCTCATCATCATCAGTTCATCACTATCAGTATCATTATCACTATTACTATCATTGATTTTTGATATTTGAGATTTCTTATCTCTATGATTTCGGATTGGGTTTCATTTCTAACCTACCCCAATTTTTTGGGATTAAAGGCTTTGTTGTTGTTGCACACTAACTAGTTTGCCTGAATCAACAGTGCCAGGAACTTCAAGGGAGAAAAGCACCTGAAAGAGGCCATGTTGAAGATACACAGGAGGCCCTTGGTTTTTCTTCAGAGCATTCTTACCATATGGTATATTCTGAAGAGATAAAATATACCCATCCTTTGTTTCAACCTAGACAAGTACAAAAGAGTAGGTATACAAAGTCAGGAAGGACTTATATAGTATAATATACAAAACTTTGTTGCACAATTGCAAATCCTAAATTATACATTACCCTGTTGTTCATCAAATTCACCAACTATGGAAAAGCAAGAGGGCGCATGCAGCTATAAGGTAAACAAATGCAATACTGTGACCAATCATGGGTTTGAATTTTAATGTTTGAACCAAATTAACCATTATACACTACCAGCGCTCTTTGATCATTTTGATTATTTCCCCAAAAAAGATCTCTCATAAAATTAATGGCGTATCAATCCATATAAATCTCTCAAATCACTAACATACACAAAAACTAATTACTGAATAGAAACCCCCTGCTTATCTTAGCATATGACGAGAGAGATTAGCATTTCCGTACGGTGTGTTCAGTGCACGGATAGCCAAGTGGCAGGAGGAGGAGATCGCAGAGTCCGGCGGCGGAATTTGGAGTTGACCGGCGGAGAGCGTCAAAGTGGGAGCAGCTAGCGTGAGCGAAGAGAAAGAGAAGGTAGAGAAGAGGGAGGAGCTTGGTGGCGGGTCGACCCGCTCCCATTTGGGAAATGGAGGGGGAAGTAGAGAAGCAAGGCAAGAAAGATGGGTAGTTCAATTGTTATTTATTACAGATTTTTACATTTCCATCCTTTTTTTTAATAATAAGAGTCACATTCGGATTTAATTATCTGCAAAGTTATATAAATTTCGAGATATAAAAAAGATCAGACAGACAAGTCCAATCTCATAGTCATACTCATATTCTGCCTTGAGAAAAAATAGGAGTGGATAGACGGATTGTTAGAATTTCATCCCTTAAAAGGTATGTAATTACATTTTCGTCGCTTCATGCGCAAGTCTTAACTAAGATTCCATTCTTTCCTTTTTCATGGAAAAAGTTGGAGAATTGAGCGTACAGAGGATGAAAATTGGCCCATTCACAAGTCAAAATTCGATAATTTGTCCCTTGTTAATGGCGTAGAGAGAATTTACGTCCTCTGTTTTTCGTTTTGAAGATATTTATCAAAGAAAATGGATGACGGGCGGAATTTTCTATGTAATCCTCCATCTCCATTTTTAAATTTTCAAGTGAGCTGTTAATATTTTTTTACAGTTAGTGGTAAAATACTAATTAGATTATGTTTGAATGGCATTTATTTAAATGCGAAGTTTGAAATGGCATTTTTTAACATTTTAAATTTTGAAGTGACAATTATCTAGTTCCCTTATTTTTAATATCTTTACATGACTCCATGTTTTTAAGTTTTAATAGCTCAAATTCTAAAATTGAAATTATTAAAATAAAAGTACAAAATTGATAGATATGATCTACATCACCTTAAATAAATTATAATATTTAATCGTTATCTTATTTGAAAACAATACCTTAGAAATATACTAATATATGAAAATTTTATAGATATTGATTTTTTTTAACTTATTGGTTTGTATAAAATACAAGTCAATAAGTTTGTGTGCATGAAGAAAAATAACATAAATCACATGCAATGATTTTATTTTTTTTAGTTCTAAAATTTTGTCATTACAAAGCGAAAAAAGGGAAAATTAGTCCCATGCCATCTTAAAACTTTAAATTTAGCAAAATACCACTTCAAAACTTTAACTCCCTCTAATGCCACCCTAAAATAAGTTTATTTAGTCTTTTGTCACACTTATATATTTTTTGTTCATTTTTAATTAAGTTCAGTAAAATATCACTGTATTTTTGGGATGTATTTTTTTAATTCCAAAAATACCCTCATTTTTGTCTGATATATCTTTTCCTACTAATTTCATCTGTTAAAATCGTTGATATCTCTGCAAAATGCGTAATTGTTTTAGCAAATGTCAAACCAAACACTTTTTTATTTTATTCTACAATAAAGAAAACAGTCAACAAATAAATCATACTAAAATCTTCTATTCAAATGACCCATAAAGAAAATTACAAAAATACATTTATATATATTTACGAATAGAATTTTCGCTTTTAAAGTTCTGAATCATGATGCTCATAGTCTGAAATTTACTTTCTACATTACGCATTTTGCAGAGATATCAATGATTTTAACAGACGAAATTAGTAGGAAAAAATATATCAGACGATTTAAATGAGAATATTTTTGGAATTAAAAAAACATCCAAAAAATACAAAGTGATATTTTACTTGAACTTAATTAAAAATGAACAAAAAATATATAAATGTGGCAAAAGACTAAATAAACTTATTTTAGGATGACACTAGAGGAAGGTTTTGAAGTGACATTTTGCTAAATTTAAAATTTTGAGATGACATGGGACTAATTTTCCCAAAAAAAAAATAGAGGGGATAGAGCATAGCGCATGCATTTTGAAGCTTGAACTTTACAGCTGCCGTGGTGGGTCGTGTTTACATTTTAAATTTTAATTTTAAGTTCCCTAAAAATAATGCGGTGTCGAAAAATAGACGGATAACATCTCATTAACAGAATTACCAGATCTAATTCTCGTCGAGCCGTCTTTTACGTGAATCCCATGAACTTTTCATGCATCCCACACACTTATGTACTAATACTAATATTATCTATTATACCGATAAAAACCCTTGTATTGTGCTGATATACACTCAATTTTTTCAGTTAACCATTACAATTTACACAATATCTAATCAAGCCAAATTCATTTTGATATTTCAGATCTATTTTTTAATCCCTTCAAAAAGAAAGTGAACACCTACTATCACTTATCACACAATAATCACACCAATGCACATTTCGTTTTTACTTTTATGTTGACAAAAAAAACATTTAGAGATGCTAAAAATGAGAGAGATTAAGAACTAGTAATATTTCAATGGTCAGTTACATGGCCAATTACACCTGCAAGTCGCACCACTATTTAACCGTACATCAAAGACGCATGTTATTTGATCATTCCCTGAAGATCGTAAATGACACACAACATGGTCAGGGGCTTTCAAGAAAATGAGAAAACCGTGCAGCTACAAAAAATAATACGCATCATAGAAATTAAAAATGACTACTTGGTCAGAAATTCTAAAACAGTTAAATATTTTCCGATTAGGAAAGTTTCTCCTAAGCAAGAAACATGTACTCATTCCTTGTGGTTTAGATGACATTGTCAAGTCGTTGGTCTGTATTTCTCTAAAGGTTTTCATGATATTAAGGTTATCATTGTCATGTCCTTGGGAGTTCGCCAAGCCTTGATAGATAGTATAGCCAATCTAAAAGAGGGTAGAGCATAACTACAATAAATTTCCCCATGTGAGGATTCAGTGTTAATCGCACACATCCCAATTATTACCCTGACCAATTATTACCCTGAATTGCAAGGGAGAAAAAAAAGCACCATTCCAAGCACAAAAACTTTTGATCAGGTTTTAAACCATATATGTTAAAACCTGATCAACAAGCATCAAAAAATGCAGAAAAATAAAGAGGTAATTGCACAAAATCTTTACCTGCAATCTTCATCTGCTCTTTTGATCTTTCATCGATGAAATGATGCTTGAACTTAAGGCTATTTGACATCAGATAGCACCAAGAGACATTAGCAATTAAGATGGCAACTCTATCCTTACATATTAGTCCAGTTAGGCACATCACAAGAAAAAAGCATAATATTATAACGAAAAAGCAATACTTGACAAACCTTCAAATTACTGACCTCATTAGAGAATACAACCTACAAAGAAAATAAAGCCTCAACATAAGAGACATGACCAAATGCATCACATAAAAGTCAATTAAGTAAACTTGTATTGCTTTCAACGAAAAGCATCATTATCATTCCATGCAAAATAAATAAGGCAAATTATATCAGGCAGTGACTTCTCATCATTTTCTGTAGTGTAAAAGCTTCAACCAATAGCAATCAAAAATGATAACATCAAAGATTCAAAACCTGCAAAAATAGACCATAATTCCTCATCAGTAAATCAGTCAATTCAGAAATTAATGCCATCACAACCATTGAATGCTGAAATGTCTTTCATTGTTTCAGACTAATAGTTTTTTCAGTTTTGTATTTGGGTAATATTTAAGTCTTTATTTTAGTTAATGTGCTTTCCCACAGAGAGAGACAGTATGAACTGGCACGATATTCAAATCGTTTTACGTCAGTCATATCAGACACTTGTACAAAAGAAACAACCTCCAACATTCACAGCTACAGTCATCATTCAGTGTTTTGCCTTTTTACCAAATCCAACAACTGTATCCAAGAAAATCTCAGATCAGCAATCCTACTATTACTGGCCATTACAGATAAAATCAAATCAGATGAGATAGCTGGATCCAGGACAATCTCAATTGAGAGGGCATTATTACTGGTGCAATACAGGATACTTTAAATGGTCAGATCAGATATCTGTCAATCTCAGCTTTTCAAACTCTAACGTACTGCTAAGTTATGTGCATGATGTTATGTAGCATCTTTCTTCAAAATATGATAGGATAAGCTTTACTAGGTTATTTCATTGTTTGCTTTTGTCCATATGGTGTTCAGCAATGGATTGAGTTTTATAAAGCATCTTTAACCAACCAATGTGTGATGGTAAGGTGGTACACACTACACAACAGTTCAATAACCATTTAGCGCTATCAATAATGCCCTGTGTTTCCATGAGAAGAATAAGAAATGTCAGGAAGAGGAGACAGATATTAACCTTATGGCACAATAGAGCAGCTCATTTCTTCCTGCCACCACGCTCTCTCAATGCAAGAGCAAGAGTCTCACGAGGGCCAATGTTGTAATAAGCAAGGGTGTGGTTATCTTTAAGAAAACCGGCCTTCCCACTGATCTTCTGCTTATTAGCCGGCAATTGGACTTCTCCTGCAATCTTCTCCTTCAGGCTGCTGATTGTCTCAGAAAGTGACTGGACAGATATCTCTAGTACTTGGCCCTTCAGATTACCTTCATCCAAGTTAGGAACTGAGACTGAGATGCGAGCAGGTCCCTGCGTACCAGGACAATTCCAAATATAAGTATAAGAAGTTATTAGAGATATCTCAATTTAGCTAAACAATATTGTGCAAAGAAATTGTTCTTTAAATAAAATATCTTTGTTAATGAAAAAACTACATTACCGGGTGTTGAGCCAGGAACTGATCCTCTGGAAAAAGGGGAGAATCATCAATCTTCTGCCTCTTGGGCTCTGGTTCATCAGGCAATGGTGGGGGTACCTCCTCTGGGGGTGGTGGTGGCGGCATTCCAAGTGGGAGTGGAGGTGGTGGTGCTGGAGTCGAAGTGATTGCCATGTTAGGCATTGCTGGTACAGCCATACCCATGGGCATGAAAGGGCGTGGCGGTACTTGGGTAAACTGGGAACCTGGTGGTGGTGGCACCATTTGGGGCATCATTGAGCGTTGCATCATCATGGGTTGTGGCTGACCAGAACTGAGAGAAATGGGTTGACCAGGCGGCCTCATGTTTGGGATCATCTGAGGTGGCACAGGAGCTGCACCACTAGCAGGCGGACCAGGGTATTGACCAGCAGGTGTCGGCATGCGCGGTATGTTCAATGCAAGACCTGGTGGTGGTGGCAGTGGGCGAATTGTGGGAATATTGGGACGGGGCGGAGGAGCTGCAGGACCTGGTAGGTTAGTGCCACTCACATTAATCTGCTCCTCAGTCTGCATGTTCTGTGAAAGGGCTTGAGAGGCGGTACGGCCAATGCTGCCAGAATGACCATCCCAGATAACTTGTTTGGGCTGCTCATCATTCTTCTTCTCGATCTCAGCTTTCACAGCATTTGAAACCTCCTCCTCAGTTGTGCCAAAGATATCAGGTCGGGTCCTTGCCAGCCCCACAATATTTTTAGATATCTCGTCATCAGTCGCAAGTGTTGTTTCTTTGATCTTGGCCATCATCCTGTCCTTTTGCTCCTTATATTTTGGATCAATTAAAGAAATGCGCATGTGCTCCGCCATCTCGTTGATTGGTATCAGCTCTCCAGTAATGGGTGACACCACAAACTTTGTCAGGTCCCGCTCAGCTGGGACCCGGTCCTCTGGACGCTTCCAGTTCTTAACTATCCGCATGGGCTCATCAGTTGGAGGCTTTACCTCAGGCACGCCATCTCCAATTGAGCCGTCAGCATTTTTGTCATCCAACTGAGCCGCACGCATGCCTTCTTGCACAAGTTGGATCTCTTCTTCGTCCATGTCAATATCCATCTCTTTTCCTGGTTCAGCAGCCTCAATAGGTAAATTGGCTTCCTCTAAAGCTGGCAATTTGCTTCTCCTTATGACATCTTCTAAAGTCATTGGAATAGGCAACTCTTCATCTTCCTCCTCAGCAAATTCAATGGTTTCTACAACAATAAAATCATGCCAATCAATCATGGCCATCTGCATCCTCTCCTGCTCAATCTCATCCTCAGCCTGTTGCCTTGCTTGCTCCTGTGACTTCTCCCACTCCAGCCTATGCAAACACCTCTCTAGCACCACTGTCAAGCCACTAGCACTCTCTCTCAACTTATCAGTTAGACCCTTTTCTGGCATCAACACCTTGGAATAAGCATCAGCCAGAGAGGTGAAGAAGGTGTACATGCTGTGAGTTGGCCGTAGGAAGTGGAACTGCGGTGAACTGACGTCCACACGCTTTATCAGCTTCTCCATGAAGTTCTTCCCATTCCTTGCAACAAACTGAGCCGTCAGCTTTATAACATCTAGTTCCTCTCCGGTTATCCCCTCTGGCATCCGCACAGTGTATAGCTCACTAGGCGGCGGCTCAAGGATTTTCTTTGGAGCCCGAAACTCCTCATTGGTAGAGGGTTGGATTGAACCAGGACCAGCAGTCAATTGGATTGAATCATCCCCCTTTGAGGCAGTCTCAGCAGATGTCGCATCAGCAGCAGGTGCACTTTGCAGCTGGATTTTGTGCTCTGACACGCGGTTCTGGTAATAGGCATGGTACGGGTCGGATGGGATAAGAAAATTGAACTTCGGATTACCTGCGTTTTTGGCTAGGATCTGGCGCTCGAAATCCGACCCATTTTTTGCCACATACTGGGCTGTTTTCTCTACAATTGCCTTGATATCGGGCGGCGGGTGGATTATTCCAATTGTACGGGTATGAGTCGCGACCGGAGCAGGCGGTTGCTCCTTGGAAGGCGGATCCTGGTCGCTTTGTCCAGATTGCGCGTTATGAGAAGAATTAAAATTGTTAGCTTTTGTGGGATCCGGAGAGGTGGGGGCCGGGAGGGGGAGAATTGGTGCCAGCATAGTAGCCTAATATTGTGTGGTAGTACGTATGGTTGGAAGTGGCGAGTACGAGAAATGAGGGGATTTGGGAGATTAGGGTTTTGCGGGGGAGCAAGAAATGGAAGAAGAGAAGGCGGCAACGAGCCAACGAGTCGATTAATGGGTCGGTCTAATGATATACATGGGCTCTGAACTGGGCCTCAACGGCAGTGTAAGTATAATTGTATAAAGCACACCTCTTTATGCTAACTATTTCATCCAATCCGGGCACTTCTAGTTCTCTCTCTTCTTCTTCTTCTTTTTTTCCTTTTCCCTATTTTTTGTCGTCCTTTTTTTCCTTTTTTTTATGCTTTGCTAGTTATGTACTGGTCGGAGGTGCGGCGGACTATATTGTTGTCCAATATATTTTGAGTGATTTTTTCACGAATCAAAATTTTAGCGATTATCAATTTTTAGTAAATTAGTTGATATAATTTTTTTGAAAATTTTAATAACAAAATTAATCATATATTTTTATTTAAAGATTACGAAACATAATAGCACAAATTGTGTTTATTTTAAAATAAAAACTATAAATTGACAAATGTTTTTATAAAGCAGATGGAGTAGTAAATTTTCAAATACATCCGAACGGGGATAATTAAGCACCAAACTATTAAAAAAAATTGAAGAAATTACAGCGGAAAAAACTTCGGAACAGAGACTTTTCTCCTTGGTCGGTTGACAAGGGGGGCAATCCTTTACCCGCCAGCTCCAGGCAGGAAATGGTTTCACATGTACACGTGTCAATCCAGAGATCTGCCACCTCATCAGGAGCTTGTTGCTTGGTTTACATTTACTCCCGCTGTTCTCCCCTCCAGTGCAGTCTGATTCCTCTTATTCCTGAAATTTATTTTAATTTCTCGTACATTTGAAACTCGACCTCTATGAATATTTTTAAAAAGTGTTGTCAATTAATGCTCACCGATTTTCCGAGGAACTTTCAAATTAAATCTCCAATTTATTCATATGGCTGTAATTATTTGTGAAGTATATATATAGCATATGCAGACTAAATAATTAGAGCTCTAATTAAATTTCCATTAATCTTGTTTTAGGTTGGAAACCCCATTGGAATCCATTGTGGATATTTAGAGATGAGAACTTGAGATACTTGATCATATGTTTTATCTCAAAATTATTAAAAGAGAGAGAAACTGAAAAAGAAGCACAAAGAAATACTGGTAAGTGGTATGTGACTCATCCTTCTGGATTTGATTTGTCTCAAAATCTCCATTAAAATGGCTTCAGACTCATGTAATTTCTTGCATCCATCTGATCTATATTTGACTATTTGAATCGTTGGAACTATACATGGCATTTATATGATTTTATATTAGACTTAATTAATAACATGCTACAAACATTTTTTTCCCTGGAAACATGAATGTATAGTTTTGTACCACCAAGGGAAATCACTTTTTATATGTTTTGTTCAGGATTTAAATCTGCGCCGTCCCGTAGAGAGACAAGATCCGGTACCATCTATACTAAACAAAGATTCAATACTATCTATTAATCTATGTTAGATATGTGGTTCATTAGATTGTAATTTCATTTGCGTATTTTTATAAATAGAATTTATAGAGCTAATTATATAAATAATATTTAAAGACCGCTATTTTATCAAATTATTTTTTAAATTCAAAGGTATTATTTTAGTCTTTAAAATTTCAACAGGTTGGTGGTTTTGAAAGTACGTAGGAAAGCCCACCTCCCTTATTAGATAGAAAGCAAACCTCAAATCCAATTTTGCCCAAATGGTTGTTAGCTTGATAGATTGGCTGCAATTCGATTGTTGTGTGCAAAACCTCCTAAAATTGCTACTCAAATAGGAGACGATCAAAGAGAGAGGAAAAGTAGAATCCTGGTACGGGGGGCTGGGTTCGCCACGCATCAGCAATGACAGTGGTGCCATACTTTTTTTTTTTGACTAGTTTTATTTAAACATTAAAATATTATAAATTCATTAAATTATAGAGAAAATCTATAATAAAGACTATATTTAATTTTGGATGAGATTTTTGCACAATATGAGTTAATGATTCATGATTTTTATGATAAGAAAAGTAAATTATTTTAACATATATTAGCACCATTAATTTCTTACCAAATATGTATAAGGTTGCTAAATAAAAAAATAATATTATGAAAATAATAGTATATATGGGAAAGAAATAGAGAGAAAGAGGGGATCAATGGACGCGATCACATACGTTCGATCAACCAAAAATAAATATTATCCGTCTAATTGAGGGATAAAATGGGTATAATAAAAAAATACCATGACAAAAAATGGACCCTCCAATTCTTAGATGCTTTATATAATAGTATAGATTTGTACATGGGACTAAACATTCTTCTTTATCCTTTAATCCTTAAATTTTTGCGTGTTTTTATCATTATTAATGCTAAAAAAAAAATCCAAAATTACATCATGTCATATAACACATTCTATAATATTTGTGAAAAATATTATAAGCATTATTTTAATTAGATTATAAAAGTATGAATATAAATTTAATATTTTTAGTACTATATCAGTATTAATATTAATGCTAAAGTAATATTATGATAAATAAAATATTATTTTGGATGAATTTTAAACATATGATCTATTTGATATACATTAGAAACTTAATGCTAGAAATAATATTATGATAAATAAAATATTATTTCCGGATAAATTTTAAATGCTGGATCATATGATAAAAATTGAAATATTTTGTATAGTAAAATTATGCATTGAAACTAGAGTGATACATTAAGGATTAATCTGATGCTTTTTGGAATTTAAAGGACTGGTTTTATTAAAGGGTGATACTTTAAAAACTATTTGTTTAATTTAGTCAAATTTAATAGTATCCTATGATTCTTGTCAAGTAGGAAATCTCATCTTTTGCTTTGATGTTCAAATTCAAAATACATAAAATGCCTAAATTTTAAATTATATTGTTTAAACTAAAACAGTTAACTAATTAATTTGTTTTCTCTGTTAAGTCAGAAAACGAAATGACGTCAAACTTGACACCATATCTTTCTTTTCTTTTCTTTTTTCCTTTTGTATGCCCGTTAAAAATTTTAACATGCGGATTATACCAAGTAAAAGAAGGATAATTTAAACTCTATTTTAATAAAAGTAAATTAAAGAAATGAAAAGCTATAAAATGATTTATTTTCCTCTCTGCAACTTTCTCTCTCTTCGAAAGCCATCCAACGCGTTCATTTTTTTTATCGGACATCTCGATCGGAATAATAGAGTCCTATTGATTCCCCATAATAAAATAACTAGTACCAGGGTTCCATCTGAGCGGATTAATTGAGATGAATTCGTACAAACAAGTACTTGGTCAATACTAGAGCAATAATTAATCAGGTGACTGATGAGTGCATATCAAAAGATCAGATTGACCCAACAAGAACATTAATTGCTAGAGACCCGAAGAAACAGTCATGCGGGTATCGGCTTCTCGACCTTCTCGTTCTCGGGATGAAGGCGCAAGAACCAAGAGGTGCTGAAGACGTTCTAGTTGCTGAGTGACACAAAATGAGTGAGAACCGAACCGAACCGAACCGAACGGTGTTATCCCCTCCAATGCGGTATGTTTCCTCCCCCAAGGGATACAAACATCAGAAAAGATAAAAGTAGGTCAGCTCCCTATTATTTATGCCTATTTGTTTTTTGTTTTTATTTCGCCTGGATTTGGAAACTGGATGATTATCAGCATTTTAAATTAGAGGTCGCCATTGCTCTCTAATTTACAGAATAAAAAATACTGAGAATTTTTGCAACCGTTATAACTACCTGTGCATTATTGTACCAGTGTAGGATATGACTGAGATTATGGACCTCAATCGAGTCAGAAGCATGTTCACAATTAATCTGCAATAGCAAGATAAGTAGTTTATATAGTGAGAATATAAGATGATGTGTGGCTGATAGCCCTTAATTTCAAGAGCTAGAATAAAAAGCTAATTGTTAAGTGTCAACTCAACTACCTAACCTCTGTACATGAAAATCCAGCTTTCATGTCATTTTACAGTTTGCACTTAACTAAAATTCAACTTGCTTGGCTTTAATTTCTTTGAATATCTTCAAGGGATTATTAGGGAATTTGCAAAATAATTATAGCATACAGTTCTTTTTTAAACAAAATGGTAGCATGATACTACCTTTTTTCAACTAATTCAAAAATTCCTTTACAAACCAACTTATTATTACCAAAAGTGTAAATGACCGGCTAGTAGCCAAGTAATAACTAATTATGATACCTAAAATAGATGAGTTCAAATTCCTGTGAGCACTGTTAGCCTACTCCAATTTATTTGGTATTAAATACTTCGTTGTTGTTGTTGTACTTTAAGAAAGATATGGGTAGGGATGTCAATAAAACCCGGGGCCCGTTAGGTCTGCCCGGATCCGTCTGACCCGACAACCAACTCGTCCGGCTCGGAGGTCAAACGGGTAGGGCTAGGTCGGGCCAAAGTACAGACCGGGCGGGTACAAGTTTAAGGTAAGACCCACCCGTCCGATCCGTAGTATCGATAAAATTTAATAATGTATTGATATGTATTATGCGTATATTATTGTATATTGAATCAATAATTTATTTTGTTTATTTATAGATCTCAATATAATATTATGCCTTAAATTATATAATAACACTAGTTATTAACATTTATATATACATTTGTGCTATGAAAATATCGATATATTGATATATTAGATATTTAATTATCATATTAATATTTTATATTTTCATTGGAGATGTACAAACTACAAACTTAATTAAATACAATAATTAATTTTTAAGTTATAATGTAATTAAAAAAAGAAAAATATTTAATCAAAGAAAAAAATAATTGATTATGCAACAACTCGGGTCGAGACGGGTACAGACAGGTAAGCTCATGAAACATCATAGACAGATCAGACCAACAATTTTAGACGCGGAGATAAAGACCGGATAGGTCGGACCCCGAATTTGACACAAACCCGACCCTACCCGGCCTATTACCATCAACAGATATTTGCTCTACTTCACTCAAAAGAAAAACGTACTATATCAAAAGTAAATCTAAATTTTTATTTGTATGCCGCGATCTTCTTACACCTGACCTGGCTTGTCATACATAACACTTATCTTCAGGTCCGAAATATCAAATTTTGATATATGAGCAAACATCAAACCATATTTTTTTAGCGTAATGACTCAAGACCCCCGAACTTTTGACTTATGACAAAGCGCCCCCAGAATTTTTATTTGTGACACCCCCCCCCCCCCCCCAAAAAAAATAATAAATTCATGAGAACTACCACCCCTCCCACTTACTGCACTCAAAATTATCAATTTTGAATGAAAAAAAATCAAACTACTCTTTTAACTTTATATTGTGTTAGTTATTTAGAAATGAACATTTATCTAATTTTGAGAAATGAACTATATTCAGCATTAAAAGTAGTTTGGGGGGCATTTTCTCCCAATCCAAAGTTCCTAGAGGTATTTAGACATTACCGCTAATTTTCCTTAGAAAGAATTAGTACGAGATGAAGAGACATCTCCCCTCTGAGATAATACAAATACAGAGTTGACCAGTCCAATTGGACAGCAGAAGTCACTGCTTCCAAATATACACATGTTCATTCCAGTTCCCAATAAACATTTGTTAATACCAGGTCCCACACCCACTGCAATTGACATGTACTGGATAAAATATCTGGTGTGAATTGAATGACTTTTGTAATATATGCTAAACTTTTATGTGGCTAATCTATTTATAAGAACAACTAAAGTCGGCAAATTAAACTGATAATATGGTTGTGTAAAACTACTTCTATGTGCAGTATTATTGTAAATATTCCACTTATTTAATGAATAAATCTACAGCGCATTGAACGAATGTTCTCCCGTACTTTAATTGGAAAGGCGCGTTAGCGGTTTGCTTTTAGTACTTTTTACCGATTCATACAACAATAAAAATATCGCATTAGTGTTGTATTATTATAAATTAATTCATATAATATTTATAAAATTTTCATAAATTATAAGATATAATATATGATATGAATGTCAACACAAATATTTATTTTTATAGCATTGATAACGATAGGACTAATCAGTTATAAATAAAAAAGTTCAAGGACTAAAATGATAAGTTAGTGAAATTTTAGAGACTAAAATGATATCTTTGAAACTTTAAGGACCAATTTGATAGCAAAGTGATACTTTAAGGATCAAATTCATACTTTTGATACTTTAAGTACCAATTTGATAAAAGAGTGATACTTTAGTAGAGAATTGAAATGGACCGGACGGTCCAATCAAATCTGGGCTGGACCGGACCGTGGACCATCATGTGCCTTCCCTTGGTCCGGTCCAACGGTGGACCGGTTCTCCCTTCACCCGAAAATGGACCGTGCCGACCCATGGACCGGACCGGACCGGACCATGGACCGTGCGGGACCGTGGATCGGACCGGACCACCCCCAATTATAACTTTTTATTATTTTTATAATCTTTTTAGTATTATTTGATTTTTAAACTATTAAAAAATATATAATTAATTCGATAAAAAATATTATTTAAAAATTGATAAATTTATTTTTTATAAATTTCTGAAATTTTATTTTTTTGGAATTTTTTAGTATTATTATATTTTTAAATAAAAAATAATAATTCGAATTAATTAAAAAATTATGATAAATTGTTATTTTTTTCAATTCATTAAAAAAAACGGACTAGACCGTGGACCATCCCGTCCCGTGGGGGTCCGGCCCCGGGGGCCAACGGTGGGACGAGTTCGGTTTTTTCCAATTTGGACCGCCTAGGACCGGCCCATGTGGACAGTGCAGGACCGTGGACCGTCCGGGTTTGGACCAGACCGGTTTGTTTGCAAACCTCTATACTTTAGTGACCATTTATGTAATTACTCTTTATTTTAAAAATTAAATATTTCTGGAGAAGCACATGAATATTCTAAAAACTAAAGAAAACACACAATATCTTGTGTATAGAACAGAGTACTCATTCAATTCTCTAACTAAAAAATACAAAGGCCCTAACAGTATATATAAGAGAATATAGTTTCACATCACTGTGTGGTGAATAAAACTTGAAAAGTGACAAATGAATGAAAAAGAAAAAAAAAATATAAAGATGGGAAGAATAAAGCAGTGCACTGGTTGATGCCTGTAAAATATGCACAAGCATACATCATACTACAAACCTATCAGAGCGTTTCCATGTGCACCCGAAAAATGTCATTCTATTATCTAAATGAACATATATACTAGATAATCTTTAAATACATGTAGCTTGAACTGTTAAATTAGACCATAGTTCCATGGCGTGTACATAAGTTATGAGAAGTGTTGCAACATATCTAAGCTAATATAAAAACTGAGCAAGCAGCCAAAGAAAATAATGGAAAGCTCCAAATTAAATTCCATTTGCACATCCTGTAAACTTTTCTTAGTACATGCTATTATATAAAACAGTAAATTTGATATTTAGTTCATTTTATCCTCTCCTATGACAAACAATCCTATTGCCAATTATATACATCTTAAATCTCCTCATCAACTACCCCGCACTAATTCTCCAAATTACCTCTCCAGTTTTCTTTATTATAAGGGTACTGATGAATGCAGAGTTTGCATATATACCACGTTATCATTTCTGTCACACTTAATGACTAGAATGTAGGTCAGAACCCAAAATTTGTGATGTTTTGCTCGGTACAACCTGTGAATTTTTAAATAATAATATAATTAATTATATTTTTAATAATAAATATTATTAAATCATAATTTTAATAATAACTGTGCGCAAGTGGCAAGGACTGATGCTTTTACAAAAACACCACTCCTAATGTTTTTTTTTTTACTTTGTGATGCATTTGAGTTTGAAAAGCCACGCTTTGTATTATCTGTCAATGAGAGAATGTCACTCCTTGTTGTATTTTTTTTTAAGTAATTGAAAAGTTAAAAAGAAAAAAAGGAAATACGCCACTAGAAATGGAGTTTTTGTACAAAGCGTCAGTCCGATTGGTGCATTTTTAAAACACCGTTGTTATCATTTTTTAGTACTAAAATTTTAATTTAATAATACTTATTATTAAAAATTGAAACTAAATAATTCTTATTATAAAAAATCACCGTAGTACAACTTATGGTACAACATAATATACCAAATACTTCTAAATTGTTTATATGAACATTATATTTGATGTGCGATGCTAACTTTCTATTTTCAATTGCGATCACATCACTATCCAAAAATGAATCAAATATCTATTTATTTGTGTGGGCTATTCCCAGGGCAATGAGTTTAGCTCGAACTTTGTACCATGTTCAAGATTTAATTTATTTCAAAATATACTTGTTTGGGAAAGTTAGTTTCAAAATTGACTTGCTGCATTATATTTTCAGCCGAACACAGAAACATCCTCATAATGACAGGAGTTCAGAAACAACATAGTAATGGACAGGAGTTCAATTTCAGTGAGACCTTTATTATGCTCTGCATTCCTTGCAGGTTATTGTCATGACTAATAGAAGCATTCATTTCAATTCTCCATCCCAATTCAATTCCACGTCCCTCCTGCGTTTTGTTGTTTCATTAGAAACTATTTAGTATTTTTTAAAACTAGACTGATATCAGTTCTGATGGATTGGTGTGAAAATTAATTATGCTAAACTACACCACAAGCTCCAAAATATCACCAATTTAGATTTTTAGCGTTAATTTTCTTTTTAAAATTTTCCAATTATATCACCTCAAAGAGCCATACTAGAAGAGCGATAAAATCAAGGATAATTCAACCATAATAAGCCTTGATAAGCATAGCTCAGTACAAAAATAAAGTTGATTCGAGTCGTACTTGTTGCCCATTCATAACTAATTTATCTAATTAGAAAACAAAAGATGTTAATGAATTTAAATTTCATAATAAATTAGTTTTGAGTTAACTAAACTGCACAACGCAGCAAACTATTTTCTCGGCGAGTATATTGAAATAGTACTTTCTTATTGAAAGGAGATATACAGAGACATTGAACTAATGAAATTTATCTGTTTGATGTTCCGACGAACCAATTTTTGATTAACATAATTAATAAAAAAGTAATTGAAATCCAGCCAACATCGTACCCTCATACCTTTATTTATTTGTTGGCAATTAACGATCTGTAATGAAATAATAAATGTATTAGTATTTTGTCTGTGCGATACTACAGTAATGTCTTTTAAGAATATAGAAATATATATCTTCATATGAAAAGAAAAAATATATAAATTAAGATAATTCAATAATTAATATAAATTTCAATCATGATTACATAATTAATGTAAATTAAATACAGAATTGAGAGGAAAGTTGACATTCAGAATTTTAAAAAAGTTAAAATTCATAATTAATGGTAATTTGAGAAAAAAGAAAACAAAATAGAGCAATTGTATTTCTAAATTATGCAACATTTCGTATAACAATCAAAATTGAGAGAAAATTATAACTTTAACACAAATGACCATAGAGATAGTAACATTATTTGATGAATAACTCAATCTGATGACTCATATTAGCTCTACAAATAATAAAAAATCTAGATCGTTATATGAACAGAATACTTATTTGCTTAATAAGGAGTAGAGTTTTGGAAGTATTTGGAACTATCATTGAAGAAAAGAATGAAACAAATTTTAACAAAAAGATTATAATATTTTAAAGTACACCGACAAAATTAAGGAAAATCATTTGAAGTTTTAATTTCTTTTGCCAAACCTCACTCTCCAATGTCATTTTTTTTGTCTTCATAATAATAGCCTTCTTAAAAATCTCCCATTTTTTTGTCTTCATAATAATAGCCCCTCTTAAAAATCCCCCTTAATATTGTGTTGTCCGTTCTATCCTTCGTATTGTTCGTGCCTCCTCCCACACTATTTATATGAAGTGCGCTCCGTGAGCACTCCCCCCCCCACGCAAAGCATCATTAGTGAGAAGACTCTACGTACTGATTATAACAAATTAGAAGGTACAAATACTAAATATTTATACTATTTATATCAGAATTAAAACTGTTTATACTCAACATTAGCACTAATTATTTTTGAAAAGAAAAAAATACCTCAAATGATGTTGACTTCCATTTCTTTACGAAAGCAATCAAGTACTACAATGTTATTACAATATAATAGTAAAATTTATGAGACATAAACCCACCACATGTGGGGAACACATCCCTTAAGATGAGATAAAATGTACACTCAGGAAAAACATCCATAACACTGTCAAGGAAAAAAAAATAGAACAACTCTTATGACACACTCATATCAATAATCCAACAAATCTTTATCCTCTCCTAAGGAAGAAGCATGTCGCACCTCAAGCTGTGAAGGAGTATTACAACACTGTTGAAGCCGAGGGAGACACAACAGGGACCATGCCAACGGAGAAGAGATGCTCAAGCTGACTAGAGGACCTTGTCCAAAGTTGAAAGAGTTGCAAAACAAGAAAATAGAGGTTAGCAGCCTTAGAGGTGAGAGAGGAGTTAAATATCCTCTTGTTACATTCCAACCAGAACACCCACACTATAGCCGCCAATAAGGTTCCCCAATAATGAAAATTGTGCAGCAGTAAATAAGAAGTCCAAAAATAAAAAATAGAATTAGTATTTAATAATCTCCTTTGTGGATGAGAAGTAATAATCTGACCCCAAAAATCAACAACAAAAAAACATTTGAAAAACAAGCAATCAACGGTTTCGGGGGCCAAACAAAAAACACAAGAAGGATCTCCTGTCCATTTGCGCTTACAAAGGTTGTCCCTTGTAAGATTTTTATTATTTAAAGTCATCCAAATAAATAATTTATTCTTAAGGGGATCTTAAGGGACCAAACTGATTTAGACAAATAAGTTTTAATGCCACCATAATACAAAAAATTATATAATGACTTAATAGTATAAAAATCTGTATGTTTCCACATCCAAATTGCCAAATCAGTATCTTGTGTAAACTGTAAATCATGGAGAATTGAGAAAATTTGAGATTTTTTTGTGTCTCATAGCAATGCTAGCACCCCTAGTAAGATTGAGTTTAATTTGTTCATTATTCAAACTGCACTAAGAAATGAGAAAAAATATTTATACTATATATTTATACTACATCAAATTAAAAAATATTTATACTAAATATTTACACTAACTATATCAGATAAAAATATTTAAACTAAATGATATAAAAAATATTTAAACTAAATGTTTACACTGATCATATCAGATAAAAATATTTATACACAATATTTACACTAATCATATCGATAAAAAGTATTTATACTAAATATTTATATTAAATGATTATAATGATTATATTAGGTTAAAAGTATTTATATTGAATATTAGAACTATTTAATATAAGTAAATTCATATATAGAATATTAGAATTATTTAGTATAAGTGAATTTATGAGAGGGATGAGAGAGAAATGTGAGAAAGAGAGAGATGCGAGAGAAAAAGACTTACATGAGAGAGATACGAGCTAAGAAAAAGGAGAGGGAGAGAGATGTGATAGCGATGCAATAAAGAAAGAGTTAGAGATGCAAGAGAGAGAGAGAGAGAGAAAATACGAGAGTACGAGAGAAATATGAGAGAGAGAGAGAGAGAGAGTGTGAGAGAGAGTGAGAGATCGTGAGATCACAAGACAGAGTGGGAGATGCTTAAAAATAAATAGTGAAATCATAATAATTTCTTATTATTTTCACACCGTACATTTGAAATTTTTATTTATTTTGGTTTTGTTTAAAATTTTAAGTGAATTTAAGCTTGATGTGATGGAGGATGTCATGCTAATTTGTTCTATTAAAAATGTTGATAAGTGAATATAATAACTTCAAATGTTGTAATAAATAATTATATCTTGATAATATTATTTTTTTATCCTCTAGGCACAAAGCACAATTCCTCTTTGAATGTCCTTCGTCTTTGTAATAATACAATGTGTTTGACATCCTTTATTTTTAATTTACTCTTTTTGGGTTCAATCCTGATTTTATTGGAGAACGTGATAAGTCCAAATTATATTTTTCATAGGATTTAATCTCTAAATTATACTTAGTAATCTCTAAACTATACTTTATAGCTTTTTGGTCAATTTAGTTTAGATATTATAAGAAATTCTATGTACTATTATAGTTGTTATGATTTCAAGTTTTTCAGAGCGTTTTAGAGCATTTTGGAGCATTAGAGCGAATGACTAGAGTCGTGGAATGCCCTTACGCAGACCGCATGCCTGTGCCCTCAAAACTTAGCAGAAATCTCAACAAACAAGATGTTAGATGTGTAATCTGACAAACTTTCCTATGAAAAATTAAGTATTTTAGATAATTTAAAGATGTTACATCCATGGTGAACAAAACATTTTGTCAATATAAAGAAGGTCATCATCCCACATCATCACCTTATACAATAAAAGGGAGTTATGGAGTTCTTCTAGTTCAACCTCATTATGAATCTCGAGATAACTCTTGATGAGCTCCTCGTAATTTGGATGTAGAGATCTCAATATCATATTCATTGCCTACAAGAGATCGTCATTTTCTTTAATCGATTCAAATAGGGGTGGAACTAGCTTAGCCAGGAGGGGTAGCTGCCCTTTGGATTTAAAAAAATAATATTTTTAGGTAATACTTTTAGTAATTTGTCCCCCTGGAAATTTATTTGTCCTCCGTCGATTGTTCGATTTTTTTTGAGAAAAAAATATTTAATATTTTTTTATGTATATTTTTGCAGGTTTTATTGCATTACTTTTTGGGTATTTTTATTGACATTGATTCACAAGTTTTGATTTTCTATAGCCAGTGGAGAATTCGTGAACTTTAAGAAGGTATATCCATTGAATTTTCCCAAATGAACTCGTTAGTTCCGATTCCGACGCTATTGAACCTTTCAAGTTCAGTTTTGAGTTTTTGACCTTTTTCCGAATTGAGTTTGGACCGAATCTGAATTTTGAAAGTAAAACGGGCCGAATCTGAATTTAGACTTGTAATCTAATTCTGTTCAGTTTTGACGGGACAGGGCTGGGCTTCGAACTGATATCCGCCCATTAGCACCGACTCAGCTCAGCTCCTTGAAAGCGTCTCTATCCGATGTCCGGTCTCTTCTCTCTTGTTCGAACCATCATCAATCCATCAATCAAACCCTAGGGCCTAGTCTGATCTAATTCCTCGGCTCCTCCTCTTCCCCCCTCCACAAGAAAAGAAAAGAAGAAACCGGAAGATTCGGAGAGGAAGGAAAGGATGCCGGCGACAGCAGGTCGGGTTCGCATGCCCGCTAACAACCGCGTTCACAGCAGCGCGGCGCTTCAGACGCACGGCATCTGGCAGAGCGCCATCGGCTACGACCCCTACGCTCCTTCTAACCAAAATCAATCTTCTTCTTCCTCTGTCAAAGACCCCTCCCTCTCCGAGAAGGACAAGGAAAAGGACAAGGACAACGCCTACTCCTCCTTCCAGGGCCTTCTCGCTCTCGCCCGCATCACCGGCACCTCCTCTGCTGATGACACCCGTGGCGCCTGTCGCAAGTGTGGCCGCGTCGGCCACCTCACTTTCCAGTGCCGCAACTTCCTCAGCGTCAAGGAGGACCCCGAGGACATCGATGCCTCCATCCGCGCTGCCGATGACGCCATACGCAAGATTAAGAATGCTACTACTGCCAAACTCGATCTGGACGACAGTGATTCTGAAGATGAGGATGATTCTGAGAACGACAGCTCCGATTCTGATGTGGATCCTGAGATCGAGAGGATCTTGGCTGAGAGATCTGTTAAGAAAACGAAGAGCAAGGGCAAATCTAAAAGGGGACGGTCCAGGTCCAGGCACAGAAAGAGTTCGAAAAGGCACACCAGAAGCGATGATGAAGAAGAAGACAAGGTGGAGGTAGCCGTGGAAGCTACTGACAGGGACGATGGACAGGAGCGAAAGAGGACGCACAGGGAGAGCAGGAAAGAGAAGAAGCGCCGGAGGAGCCACCACAAGAGAGACAACTCTGATTCTGAGAGAGACCGAGCGAGGAGGAAGCACAAGAGGAGGCATCGGAGGGACAGTGAGTCTGACAGAGAGATCGAGTCATCAGAGGAGGAGAGGAAGAGGACGAAGAGGAGGCACCATGAGCATAGGAAGAAGAGACATGATGTATCAGAGAGCAGCTCACAGAGTGATGGGATGGATAGAGAGAGGGGGCGTAAGGAGAGGAAGAGGACTCACAAGGACTGAGGTGCTGATGCTGAATCTGTGGTAATCAATTCTTCTCTGCTGGTTATGAATTCAAGACTGCGGGTTGTTTCTAATATCAATGTATCTATCTTTTATCTGTACTTCTCAATTCAGAACATGGATGTTGGATAACTATTATATGGTCTGTTTGTAATTGAACTAAGTGCTTGTTAATTGTTGTTGAAAACAAATTGGCCTTATGATCCGGCTGTTCCTCTTGTGTGTATCCAAACTTATTGGGAGCTTTTGTATTCTGTTTGCTCTTTTTCTGGTGTAAGAAATCTCATGTGGTCAATTTTATGTGTTTGAAATAGAAATTGAGAGAATGATATCATTCTAGTCGGCTATTGCATTGAGATCAGTACCTATGCAATTGCATTTGGTTCGGCCCCAGAGCAATGTTGAGAATTTACACTATACCTGACTTTTGAGAGAGTATTTTTTATATAATCAGATTAAGATATATAACTTCTCTTAATAACTTCTATGTAAATTGAAAGAGTGATTCAGTTTCATGAAACTCATGGGCTGTCAGTTTGGTGTGTTTGGATCAAAGACAGCATAAGAATAGAGAATTTGAGAATAATAATTAAGAATAGTGAAAAAGTGGTAATTAAGAATAATGAAAAGTGGTGTTCGGTAGAAATGTTATTTGAATTGTGAAAATGAATAAATTATTGGTCATTCTTCTTTTTCTTTTTTTTCCCTTTACCCCAACCAACTCATATTCCTCCTTTGCTTTAAATAGATCTCATATTTTAACCATTTATTTCATGCTTAATTGAAATATTAAGTATTTAATTACTAAAATTAAAATCAATTAATATAATTCAAAAGAAATCATTTAATTGTGATGCTAAATTTCTAATATAATCGAATATTGACCATTTAATTTTATGCAAGTTGTTTTATGGTTTATTTCTTCATTGTCAAGCTAATAGGCACTGTCAAATTACTCGCATTGCCAATTGACATTTAATTATTTGAACTATTGCATTATCTAGTCTGTTGTCCAAAGCACGTACCTGATAAAAATTGTAATACTAAAATCCAAATGGTACGTGAATCCAAATAAATTTTAAATGAACAACAAACTTTAAATGCTCATGTTGCGTCAAAATTTAAATTAACAACCGTATTCCGTATCATGACATAATCTAATTAGAGAAGCACAAAGGCCCGACAACAAACAATAACACAAAGGCCCATGTTGGTATACATTTGGTACCAACTGGTACATCAGAAATGCAATCCAATTACAAAATTTCAAGTTTTTCTTACACTCACAAACTACTCACATTCTTTATGGATTTGATATTTTGGGAAGAGAGCTTTAAATGAATCAACCCTTCTTGGCTGATGGCACAACAAAGACAGATTAAGATTATCTACAGTGCCACCATCAAAATTTGTTTGATAATATCACGGATAATTCTGTTAAATTAAAAAAAAATGAACAAATGTTAGTATTTGTTTCATACCTCTTTACATAATGCAAGTACTTATTTGGCCATGGCACAAAAAGTACCTTGACATACTAGCCAATCCTATCAGTAAAACTATAGCATTAAGACAAAAATACTTGCTCATATTCGTCATAAATACCCTCCACGTCCTTCAGTTCTGAAATCTTCCCTAAAAACGATCTGATAAAAAAATTGCAGCAAACTTAAATAGTAAAATGTTAAACTAGCAATAGATGATGCTAATTTACAATTAAGAACCTGAATATTGTCAATGTTATCACGGTTCGGAGGGGCAGAAAGAGGCGTGGGTAAACCAAAGCACCAGCTGTATGGTCCCAGAAAAAAAAATAGAAGCCAAGGTCAAAATTGCCAACATATATTTTGTATCCTTTTTAAATAAACAATGAAGTTGATTTTTTCCATGTTCTGGACAAGTTCTTTTCCCAAATAATGGTCAATCCTACAAAGTTGTGGCTCATCAAACAGCTCTCCAAGCCGTGCACTGAGTTCTTCAGCTGATGCCAGGTCTTTGCCAAATGGTTTCTCCACAACTATTCTAGTCCACCCAGAAGGTACAGCTACAAATAATCAATCAATTAATCTCCAAAAATAATCAAATTTGAGAAATAAAAAAAAATCATATCAGGAACTAGGTAACGGATTGTAAATATTGATCTTTGATTAGACTAGGGGCCACAACAAATGTATGCTTGTAAGTTGTAACATATCTACTTCCATCAGTACCAGACTACCAGCTGGCCTGGCACAAAGATCTAGCTTCTAGGGACACCAAGAACTATGCCATATTTTATGGTACCAAACTCACGTTAAATACAGATCTTAGTATGATATGTTTTCAAGGAAAACCTACAGCACATGGTATTGTAGCGATAGAAAAATGAAACTACCTTGATTCATGCAGTAACTTCTAATCATTTTGCAAACTGAATGGTAAACAGGAGGAGGTAATGCCAGGTAAAAAAAGCCATCTTGAACTTCCATAGCTATTCTTTGCCAGTTCATGCTCTGATATTTCCTTGTTTAATGAAAGAAATCCTTCTGCACTGTCATAACCACCACTCACATACTTGATCTGTGGAAAGAAAAAGAAATAGGTAAAAGGAAAGTCTGATGGTACTGATATGTAAATCAACCATACAATATACATACATGGTTCCGAGTTCTTATGTAGTGAGATATCTGTAAAGAGAAATATGAAGTGATAAATTAATTTTGGTAAATTTTACATTAAATCCAAATCATCCATCAGTCATGAAATGATCGATAAGAGAAGGGTTTATTTGACTTCTACAATGTTTTAAGATCGGTTCAGACTAGTCATCTAATTGGATTCATATATGCTCTTATTCATAGTGGAAAGCAGGAACCTGTTATTCTTATTTCTTATATCTTCACTGTCATTAAATGCAACGGCTCAGATTTTGTTGCTTCATCTCTTATTTCATTATATTAATATGCCCCTCTCTTGACAATAGAACTCTAAACGTTTACTCAGAAGCATTCAAAAACACCATATTCTATATTCCATTACTCTCGCTGGAGGATGCTCTCATTTTTCTCTGTGGTTTCTCAGTACAGTAGAAAGGATCAACAATGTTTGCCCCCATTAAAGTAGAAAGAATTTGATCTTTAAATATTTAATAGACAATATGCTCAATTTCATTTCAATTTGAATTAGCGTGATTATACAGTTTATACTTGATCCTGAACAGCAAGGTGTATTCACTTGTGGTTGTTGGACCGTTGAAGCTAGTAATCAAACTAATTTCACTTCTACTCAACATGTCCATTTCCTAACCAACCAAAGTCAATTCAATCCACCACTCCAATACCATCTCAATCAGTCCCTACCAATTGGCAACTATCATATCCCCTACAACCAATGTGGTACTCAGATTATGCACTGTCAAGTATGGAGCATGCACAAGCTTGCCCTATATTGCCCTCACAAGTGAGTCAACTAATGCTCTCCCCCCATCCACAAGCAGCTACAATTGTAACTCAATATTCTTGACAAAATGCATATACAACTCCAATAACCAGTGCTGCTGCTACTGGAGAACCGCTCCAAGCTTCAATTCTAGGAGTTTCTAATCAAGTTACAGAGAATGAGCGGTACCAGCAGCAGTACAACAAACAGTACCCTGGATATGACCCGTCTGATCAATATACAGCAGCTGCATCAGCCTTGGCCATTGCAATATCCACTTCTCCAGCCACTTCCAGCTCTATACTCACAAATGCAGCCGACTCCACAAGGCCATAATCCAACACTGTATTCTGTGATAGGTTACTCTTATCAACAACCCAGCGTGCCCCTCCTCAGGGACCGTATGCACTGCCGCCTCATCAAAGAGCAACAGTGCAACAATTTGGGCCTCCTCATCTGCATACTCAAGCTTTAGGTGTGGGTGTACTCCTATAGGAATGAATCATGGTACATCGTTGCCCCCCAATTTCAGGCATCTTGTCATGGCTCGTTCAAGGGTGCATTTACTGATGAAATTGATGGTAGAATTACAATCGCTGCAAAGCAACCTCTACAAATCCAACCTGCTACTCTCCTAATACAACCTCTACAAATCCAACCTGCTACTCTCCTAATACAACCTCTACCAGAATTTTACAATTACAATCAAAATGCTGGTGCACTTATCAGTCAATCATGGAGACGATGGTGCACTTATCAGTCAATCGACAGTGAAATTGAACAACACCTGTGCAGTTGATATGGTAATCAGAAAAAGAGAAATGGAAGGCTGCTAGTGCTAAAGAATATGCATTGTTTGAAGAAAATGAAGAATTCAATCTAGAGAATGATGATTTGACCAACAAAGGGGTGACCGAATATGGCATGGAGAATGAAGAAGAAACCAGCAAACAAACTAGAATAATTGAGTACCAAAACCAGATCAAGAATCAGAGTTGTGGATGCAAGGTGATTAACTATGCAATGATAATTAATAAAAGAAAAGAGAAGTGGGAGGGCGAAAAGGAGGAGACATTGGAAAGAAGATGTAGAGAGAATAAATAATCAGACCGACCTAGAAAGAATAAATAGTCAGCATTTATCCCTCTATTAAATGAGGTCAATAAATTTTGCAACTTAGCCTCAACTACACAACCACCCAGCATGTGCTGACTTTGTATCAGTTAGCCTCAACTACGCAACCACCCAACATGATTAAGCTTTGTATCAGTCAGCCTCAACTATGCAACTACACAATAAGATTAGAAAGATAAAGAAAGTGTACCATATAATTGTGAAGTTAGGTGGTAATGAAGGATTTGACACCTTCATCTTGTGTCAACAGCGCACTACCTGGTATGATCAGTGGTTTTCAGACCGGGGTGTGATACTGTGTGTGTGCTTTACAAAAGAAGAGATGAGAACAATCTGCATAAAAAGGCTTCACTATTTGTAGCTCCTTACCTTTTTGCATGACTCCAAAATATATTATGCCTCCACCAAATTGAACTTCTGGCGCAACTTCTTTCTTTAAATAGTCAAAATATTCCACTTAGTTCAGCTGTTCCCCCAACACTTAAAAAAACAATTATCTCCCTTTAGTTCAGCTGATCACTTTGTCTAGCAAGAACGCTAACATTGATATATACAGCAAACATATTTGAAGAAGTTCATCATTTGTAATGCCTTAAAACATGAAAAGAGCCACTCTTTAAAATATGTGAAAGGGGGAAAACGATGGGGAAAGGAGAGACGTAATTAAGAGCAATCGATAAAAAGAAACGATAGGGAAGAAATTGAAAGATATGTAACTGACTTGATCGCTCGGCGGAGATGAGATCTCAAGATCGCTACTGCACGACAAGAGTAGCGCTCGACCGGTTACATCCGTATTATCGTCTCGTTAGTCCCACAACGTCAGAACATTCAGAGAGAGACGCTTGGGAGGTTATAAAAAGGGTTAGAACCTTGTAGAGAAGCACATATCTGGACGGGTCGGTACCTCCATTCCACTGGGGGGAAAGCTGGCCTGCCATCTGCCCAAGTGGCAGAGCAGAAATTAATTTTTTTTTCTGGGGTGGGGGTGTGAGGTCTGGGCAGCAAGGCGCCCGATCTCATGGGGCTGGAAGGGGGTGTGAGTCCGGGCTGCATGGCGCTCGGCCGCGCGGGGGCGGGTGTGGGCGGGGTCTGGGCTGCATGGCGCCCGACCGCTCGGGGGCGGATGGGGGCGGGGTCCGGGCTGCATGGCGCCCGGCCGCGCGGGGAGGGTCCGGGCCGCGGCGGGAGGGGGAGGGTCCGGGTGGGGTGTGGGGTCCGGGCTGCAAGGCGCCCGGCCGCTCTGGGGGGGGGAGGGTCGGGGTGGGGTGTGGGGTCCGGCCGCGGGGGGTCCGGGGTCCGGGCTGGCGGCCGCGTGGGGCGGGGGGTCCGGGGTCCGGGCTGCAAGACGCCCGGCGCGTGGCCGCGTAGGGGAGAAGTGACGGATGAGGTGGCATTATGGTGTGAGAGGCGTGAAGAGAGAGCAGAGAAGGAGAAATCGAGGGGAATCTCTGTAAAACGTCTCGTCGCTTCGTCTCCCAAGACTTCAGCGTACGTGGCACGACCCATATGGAAAGAACAATCCAGTATAGGGTTTTAGCACAGGGCTGCAAGGGGGAGCTTTCTGGAGATGGGAATATAGGCGACGGCGACGGTCCGCTTGTTTAAAAAATGGAACTTTTAAAAAAAAAAAGCCAGTGGCGATCCAGAGCAAATAGAGAATTTTTTGACTTCGTACTTCGGAGTGCTAAAGTTCTAATTGAATATGAAATTTAGAATTCAAATATGATCTCCAGTTTTAAATGAGAATTTTTTGACGCATTCTGATGCAGCTTGATTTGAGCTAGTCCATAAATTGTTAAGCTTAAAGTAAAAAAAATGTATCTTATCTACTCATAAAACTTGGTATGCAAAATGATAGCAAAAGAAAGCTCGTGCCAGAGAGAAAACAAAAGCAGATAATAAACAACTAAACCGGTACATTTTTCACAAGATACAAAAAGGGTCTTCACTCATATCATATGCCACAAAATTAGATTCATAAATTGCAGAGCAACAGTTTATGTGGTCAAACTTGTATGAGATAATTGTGTCCACTTTATGTACCCTGCATCAATTTATCAGAAAAGAAAAAATTAATGTGACGGAAATTTCAGGACAGATTTCTAGACTATATGTGCCAGATGAGTAACTAAAAATGTAGGCTTGCAAGTACGATAAGTTACAAAGTAGTACAGTACTTTGTCAAAAGAGTGTTTGACTTTGACCATCTGAGGGTTGTTTATGAGCTTGGCAGTTGGCATTACTTTCAAATCAAGCCATGGGTACCGTGGTGACTTTATCTGTATATGCCAACACATCAAACACACTAAAAACAGAAAATCCTTTGCAGTTTCCCCATAGCCATTCTTCTTTTGGAAATTTCACCAAATGTAAAATATAATCAAACATAATTATATAAAAAATAATTTTTTTTTGCATAGTCAGACATACCATAATTACATATTAGATTTCATATCGCACCTGTTAGGTTGTTATTGGAGCAGGGCCATGTTGAAGTTTGGGCAGTACTGAACCCTACCAGTATTCTAAGATATAAAGTCTGTTCAACGGTACTAAACTGAACTGTACTTTACAATGCACCCATTAGGCCATATTAGAGCTGAGCTATTTTGAAGTTTGGAAGCATTGAACACTACCATAATTCTAAGATATAAAGTCCAATCAATATTACTAAACTGAACCATACTTATATTGCATCCATTGGCCATAACTGGAGTGGAGCTATGAAGTTTGGGCACTTAACATTAGTAAACTGAACCATACTAAAGCAATCTCAAATTAGGCTCCAATTACACTGGTTAAATTGAGATAATTATAATTAAAGCTAGTATAGTTCAGCACAATCAGTAATGCACTGATTTACCCAAAATCTACACCTAATCCACAATCAAAGCGACAAGAATAAATAAACCAAGTTTAAAGCTAGTAGAATTCAGCATAATCAGTAATGCATGATTTACCCAAAATCTACACCTGGTCCACAATCAAAGCGACAAAAATAAATAACCCAAATTTGCAATCTTCCATCTATTAAATGAAGTAAATAAATTTCACAACTCGGCCTCAACTATGCAACTACCTAACATGATGCAGCATTGTATCAGCTAGCCTCAACCATGCTACCACAAAAATGAGATTAGAAAGAGAAAGAACAAGTACCAGATAATTGTAAAGTTAGGTTGGTGATGAAGGATTTGACACCTTCGTCTTGTGTCAACAACATTGTGAGCCCATATTTCTTCACCTTAGAGAGACTTTCCTTATACCCGGTTGTACAAAATATTGCACATCTCAAGTTCTATGAATCTTTTAGTAAAGAATCAAAAAAGAAACTACTCTCTCGAATAACGTAAATCTTGTGAATAGTCAAAAATAAAGATTCCTTCTCACCTGTTTGTTGCATAATAACATGTAAAAAGGCATTAATGCAAACAGTTATCAGGCAACGAATTGCAGAAAAAATCCTAAAGGCCATGACACCAGGTAAGTTTATCATAACCAATTAACCATCAATACCAATTAAGTGCTAATATTGTAAAAAATCATCATAAGAGGACAGACTGAGGAAAAAATTATCTATCTCATAAGATGCATGTCAACAAACACTTATCAGATAAAGATTAAGAAACTGAAAATTAAAGAGAACTTCAGGGTCGATTTTCTTGCATCGACCACACCTACTTCAATAAAATATACATATCTACAGCTGATTTGAAAGAAATTCATTATCTGCTATATTTAAACCTAAAAAGGGCCACTCTTATTAACATCTCAAACAACAACAAATTTCAGGATTTGTGAGATTTCAACTTCTAACCTAACTAATATTACTGTATTCAGAGTATTTTGTGAACATGATCTGAAAGAAAGAGATGAAGTACAGTTGAAAACTACAAATTTAGTAATTCAATACATCACACATTCAGCCATTCTTAAATTGTGATTTAGATATCTTGATAGAAATAACTAATCAGCACCAAAACTTTTACTCTGAAGCCCCTTCTAAGCGGTATCTACGGATCTAAGTTCCAACGATGGAACAAACTAGGAAATCAAAAAGGAAGAACAAAAGTGGATTTGAGAACTCGCCAAAGAACTCGCTGACAATAGCTGCAGATCCACGAAGGGTGATGATGTCCTTTGAGATAGTTCTAGAACTCATGGAGAAATGAGAAATCCGTCTACTGTCGACTTTCGATCATCACTCAGCTCTTTTTTCATCTTCTTTCTATGAATCAGGCAAGAGAAAAATGGTATGCGTGGAAAGGTACTAAATGCAGATGGATATCGATTTCTCTAACGGCTAGTTTTCTGTTCTTATTTTGAATCTGTATCGATTCACATCCCTCTTCTTGGAGCATTTGTCAAATTTTGAAATTCGCACAATCGGGAAAAGAAATTACATAACAGAGATTAAGAATCGTTTGGTATTTGGATATTAGGTCTGTGGACCATGTGCACCTCACGACTCAACGGTCGGAAAAGATCTGAGATATCTCTGATGGACCGGGTGTACCAAGTTCTAGCACTTATACGGGCTCAGCTCATGGAGTCATGGCCTCATGGGCCCTTGTATCATGTAGTGAGTTCTGATCTCTACTTTCAGTTCTCTTTTCGACCATGTTTTTAGGTCAGGAGGTGCCAAGAATCATATTTAATTGACAGCCGTTATTTTTAGTGAAATATTATCACGAACAATAAAATTAGAAATATATTTTATGTATTTTAGACATGTTGATTACTTAATTTTGAAAAATTAACAATCAAACAATCAATTAGTCATTGATCAAATATAAATTTAATTGAGAGTTTTTTTAATTGTCGTCCAAATAATCAATAAATTTTATTTTTTTATCATTAATGTTGCAAAAGATATAAATCATATTCTCGGTTCCCTACTTTCATTTTGAAAGGTAACTAGATATCTTTGTGGAATAAGTGATGAATGATTGAAAATTCTATTTGCATGTGTTATCGTGGTTTTTCTTTATCATGTAAATGGACATGCATGATGCATGGAAGAAAAATCCCAACAATAAAATGAACTTTTGTATATCATCTGGATAACATAATCAATTGAATTATCAGTTAAAATTCAAAATTCCTTGCAAGATTTTTTTAACGCATATTTTTTTTTTTAGATTTGTTTTTCATTTTTACTTTATTTATCTTCTCCTCTTTAGTTTCCTCTGTTTTATCCAGGCAGGGATACAGTGAGACGATAAGGTTTTTATTGGAATACATATCAATCTTCTGGGAAAAGAGGGTGAGTGGCAATGTGGCAGTGGTACCTCAGCTTTTCTCAATTTATTTTACATATCAACCCTGGAAAATTTTATAAAAAAATTATAAATTCTAGTATAATTTGGTTATTAAATTGGTGTTGTTATTATAGCCATATTGATATTAAAGTAATAATATAAAATATAAAATAATAATAACTTCATTTTGTTAATTGTTAAACCGAAACTCATTTACGATAGCATATTAGCTCATTCTAACGCTGCTTTGAACCTTTTAATTTGTATTTGCATTCGATTTCAGTCAAAATGGAGTGCTATTTTATTATGCAATAATTTACCCAAAATCCGTCATATTTTCGGAGTTTCATAATAATTAAAATTGTAGATCAGATGATGATTTGAACAAGTTTGTTACCAAAAGATATTTGAACTGACCAGAAGTTCACACAAAAATTTTAAGGCACTTGGATTTATTTTATGATGGCCCGCTCCATTCTCTGTCTAGTTTATTTCCACATACAGGGTATAATTATAATAGTTTGGGAATATGCTGGCACAAAGTGGGGACCATGGTTAAAGATGACATTTTAAGTTTGACAAAATTGGGTATATCCATCAAAACTTTGCTTTTTAGATATTTATTCATATAAATATCAAATTTAAATAATTACCCATTAGTTCTTCATTCTCTTACATATTTGTCCATATAATCAAAATTTTAGATTAAATATATATATCTCATATAAAAAAAAATTTAAACTTTTAAATGACAATTTTGCCCTTTCCAAAAGAACCAGCTCTAGCTCTAATTTGTTCTGTTCACTTATGAAACGTGGCTTCTCTTTTTAGTAAAAATGTGTCAATAGAGAGTGAAAAAACTTAACGGAGGATGGATCCAGATAAAACATTATCCTGACTCATATTGCATTTTTAGATGGAACATTTTCCCTCATCTCAGATGTTAGGTCAGATAAAAGGCTAAAGGGATCCTGCCCAGAACTTGGAATTTTGCAATTTGTCCCTTGAAGTTACTCTTATTTGCTCGTTGCTTCATAGCAGCTCATTCTTTTGTTTCCTACATTAAATGCGTATAGGCTTCCAGTCGGACTTCAAAGATATATCCCAATGTTAGCTACTATTATTAGATATCCGAATACCAGATTGCTGTTATTAGATGTCCCAATGCCAGTTACAGTACTACTTGCTGAGAGTCCTCAAAAATAGAATATTGTTTCTTTTCTTTTTCTCCTTGGTCTCAATTTCTGATGTGACGACATATTTTCAGCAGAGATTTGACTTGTATCAATTGGATTATGTGGGTGAATAATAAACGATGAAAAATAGTTACTATTAGAACCGTCTTCTTCCAATGTCAGAGATTTGGGGGGAAGGGATCATGCGAAGAATTAAGAAACTTCATATTTGAGCAAGGATGTGCATATTGCTATCAATGCCCCTCTGAAACAACTTTGCATCTGTTCTTCATTTGTTCTTTCTCAGTAGAGCTATGGCCGGAGTTGACAGTCAGACTCAGCTCGCCTCCTCTGACCATCAGCGACTCTGTTGTGTCCAATTTATAAATTATCCATGCCAAGAGTACCGAAGAAGTGTGACACCTTTAGACAATGCAAGGGCTTCTTCTTGTGTTTTGGTGGACAGGATCACCGATCATCTCATATGGACAGTTGCAATTGGCACATGTATAGATTTCAGTCTCTATTGTGTGTATGCTTGGGTAGGTTAGTTTTCAGTTATTTTGCGTGGGATCTATTCTAGGATCAGCTAAGGTATTCTTGCTCTGGAGGTTTTGAGTTGTATACTACATTAATTGATTTTCAATTATAAATGGTCGCTGCTGTCATCAGTGGCGGAGACAGAATTTTAGTATGGGGTTTGAGATGTAAGTTTACGTCGCTAGAAAATTAAAATTGATAAGTTAGATGAAACCGATATATCACACGAAATAAAAATATATGATAAATTTTAACCTCGATATCTTAACTTTCGAAGATTGAGGATGAGTCCTCTTAAATTTGCCCCTGACTGCCATCTTTTTAAGAGATAATATATTTCAAAAAGAAAGAGAAGAGAAAAATGAAGGGATTGAAGGGTGCAACGGATAAAGTTGTCATTTCAAAAGTTAGTTTTTTTTCAGATGAAATATTTATTTAATCCATAATTTGATTATATGGGTAAATATACAAAAAAATGAAAAATTGATGGATAAATATCCAGATTTGATGTTTATATGGGTAAATATTTAAAAAATAAAGTTTTAATTGATATGTATCCAATTTTGTCTTTGAATTTTGGACATTTAATTAACACAATTAATTAGGGTTGTCAGTGAAAATCATTTGGCCGTTTATCCGATCATGTATCGTATCCGATAAGACGAGTATGGTAAGATTTATTTTTATTAAGTTATTAAATATGAATATAAGTAAAAAAAATATTTTAACTTATCGAGTAAGGGTACGGATAAGAGTTATATTATATCTATTATCTATATAGTGAAGTATAGATAACTAATATAAATAATTATATTATATTTTTTTCGTTGCTAATTATATTATAATCTTTTTTATTTTGAAAGTTATTTGGTCGTTTATCCGATCTGTATTGTATCTGATAAAATAGGTATGGATATGATTTTATTTTCGTTAAGTTATTGAGTATAAATATGAATAAACAAAATTTCATTAATTTATCGGATAAAGATATAAATAAGAGTTATACTGTAATTTATCCTAACAACCCTACAATTACTCATTATTGAATCTGAACTCATCTCTCTTCTAAAATCCTCCTGATTGCAATCTGTGCAATTCTCCTATAATTTGGCAGGTGCAGCCCACCAATGCTATAGATTTTTTTTTTGATGATAAATTCGTAGACATGCATTGATTAAAATTTAAACTGGTACAATGACTGCTATTTCAAGTAAGTTGTCCCAACTGAAATCAGCATCTACAGTACAAACTAACTGAAAACATCAAACCTACTCCTATCCATTAATTTCTAACACTTACTGAAGAAGTAAAAATTAACTGATCCTAAATTACATGATCTAATCGGGAAGTAAATGATAGAGAAAAACAGTCTAAATTTGTTGGCGCTCCTCAGACAAGCAATTTTCTTCATGCCCCTGTCTGGTCTAAAACATGTGTAGGTGATCTTCACAATGGTCGTCTCCCAAAAATCCCTGGGTCAAAAATCCTGTTTTCCAGATCAAGTGGAATTATGTCCTTTAGATACATACCTTGGCACTGTTTTCCTGTAGCACGCGCCCAATTTGTCAAGTGGTGGGCCCCTGCTGTGCTATAGATTGTCTATCACGCTCCAATAATTTCTCATGGGAAGTAAGGGGACCGGGAAGGGTCTAGACTCTAGATTTTAAGGTGTGTTTGGTTCGTGCAAAGAATAGCGTAAAAATAGAGAAATTGAGAATAACAAACGAGGATAGTAAAAAAAATAGTAATTTTTCGATTAGCATGAGAATAGTAAAAAAAAAGCAAAGAGAAATGAAAAAATAGAGAAAAATTCTAACACTGAATTTTATTTGGACGGATCTAAGATTGTTCTAATACACTGTTGGCAAAGACAAGGCCGATATCCTTTCCGATTTGGGAAGTGAAGAAGGAAATGATGGTATTCATCGGCTGTTCAACCTTGATGATGATTCTAAGCCTCAACGAAATATTGGAAAATGAGATCTCTATGGAGCCCTTGTAATGACGAGAGCACAATGCATGTGTTGATTTTTGTATTTACGCGACCAACTGATTTTTGCTTGAAAGATTACTTTGTGTTTGTTTTTTGGGTGGGGGAAGACCACCGGAGAGAGAATTAAAAACAGTGTTGGAACAGCGAAACAACACTGTTTTTGGACTGTTCTAAATAATGATATTGCATTTGGATTCAACCAAATTTGAAGAAAGATTCTATTCTACTATTTTATTCTTTGAGCAATCCAAAAATTAGAGGTGTCATAATCAGTCTGAACTGAGAAATTTATCTAATTCATTCTGATTCGAATCCGATCCAACATAATTTAAAAAAAAATTAAATTAATCTAATTCGATCTGAACCCGATTTGATCCGATCCAAACCTAACTTAACTCAACCCGATCCGAGATCAAATAACCTTCAATCAAATCAAAATCAATCAAAGATCTAAAAAAACACAAAATGTAAATTGATTCGACCTAATTTTTTAAAAAAAAATCAAAGTAACTTATTTCATCCGACCTAAACCTAATCTGATCCGTCCGATTGTCACCTCTACAAAAATACCTCGACAATGAGGCTGCTGGCACCATGGCTTGCTTGCTTTTCTTTCCTCCTCTTTTTTCCTCTTTCACTATTTATCCTGTTTGGAGGGTTTACTGTATATGTGCATATGAGAAAAAAAAATGATTTTTGAGACCCCTTCGGATCATTTCCTGCTCCGTGGGAAAAAAAAAATTCACTCAGCTCTATTCGGATCATTTCCGTGGAGGTGGGAAAAAATTTACTCAGATTATTTTTTTTACCCACATAAATAATAATAATTAGTTCAATTCTCAATTTTTTTTTTCTGCGCGTGGGGAGGAAGCGAACAAGCCCTGAGGCCTTATTTGGCGCACGTCCATCTCCGTGGGAAAAAATAAATTAACTCAGACTTACCCAACGGTACAGTACTTTTCTAGTTCAATTTGTTTTCACATCCCACCACATGGGTGGGAAACGAACAGGCTGAGGGTCCGTTCGTTTTCTCCCCACACGTAGGAAAAAGAATGAAAAACTGAATTAGTTTAATTAAACTGATCTGAATGAGACCCTCCGTGAGTGAATCCTTCTTTTACCCACATAAACAGTAATTTTTATTCAAAATTTTCATCCAATCTCATTCACATTTGAACACCGAACAGGCTCTGAGTGAATTTTTTCTAACTTTTAGATCAAATACCGTGTATTTCCATTCCGCTGGTCGTTGAACACGCCCAAGTTTCTAGCTAAGCATGCATTTAGTGTTTTACTTGTCTTTCTTTTTTTTGGTTTCTACGTACATTGTTGTTGCAGCACAAGCAGCAACCTGATTACCTGATTAATTATGTACAGAATCCTGCCAGGGGGAGGGTTACAAGTTCAAGTCATAATTAATTAATTAATTAATTAATTAATTTTAACAAGTGTTTCCATTTTCCATTCCTTTCTAGCTCAAAAATAATGCAGGCTGCAGGGCCATTGCTTCAGCAACTCTCCTCACATCACGTTATACACGGAAAACAAGTTTAATTAATTTGTCTATATGTTTGAAAATACGAAAAATTTAAATCAGATGGCATATTTTATACAAATATTATTTAGAAATGTTATTGCTTTGCTATTAATATGTAGATTTTCTTCTATTATTTGTCTTGAAGATAAAATAATCCAGCATCATTCGTTTTTCCCATTAATCACTCCAACATGAGCGGTTCAGGCAGCATCTTATTCTGGTCACAAAAAATTATCCTAAAAATGTTTGAATTTCATTCCTTAAGAAAATATAAGTATTTTTTTCAATAAATCAATAAGAAATGCTTGAGTGAAAATGAAGACCAGCAACCAATATTAAATCTAATTCCTATTATTATACAATTGTACAACTTTTTGAGTTAATTTTTTTTTTTGTTGAGAGAATCATAAATTTCATTTTGTGCTCATAAAAAATTGAACTTATGACCTTTTAAAAGTCATCCTAATTAATTCACCACTTGAGCTACTAAGTCATTTCAGTTAATCATGTTTATGTCTCTTCCATCATTGAAAAGATGGCGAGGTCTTACAGTACAAATTCTAAAACGTAGAACTAGGATGGAAACCATATATTTCAAAAGTTTATAAAAAGTTGTCAATAAAATGATTCAAATTGCAATTTGATACAAAAATATCAGTTACAAGTTACAACTATGGATATATATAGAAAGAGAGATTTCACATCTCTGCGACACTTTTGGGTGCAAAATACAAAATGCAAAGCAAATAGTCTATAAGCATTCTCCAATCTCCATAGGATTTGACCGATTGGGTGATTTTTTTTTCATCGTCCGGTTGTGGTGGGTCCTCCATGTTCCAGGCTTCTCATCCAGAGCAAAAGGAATTGGAAAATTTTATCTAGGTCTTTAAATTTTTATTAAAAAAATATAAGTTAGTTCTTAAATTTTCATTTATATTAAATTGGCAGGTAACTTTATTTAGAAATATCAAGTTGGTCTTTAAACTTTTTCAGAAAATCAAATTGATTTGTAAACTTTGGCTTAATTCTATGTGCACCCTTCAATTCTTCCTCAATTTCTTATTTCTTGCTTATTTTGTGTATACCCATCATAGTTAACCATATTACAACTCCATAATTAATTCTAAATTAAAACAAAAAGTATCATTTATCTTTATTTCTCCAAAATAGAAATTATTACGGTAACTAGTTTACTGCTACAGTAAACTCATTTACTGGTTTATTACTACACTACTGATTTATGGGTAAATTTCTCCAAAATAGAAATGTGAAAAGTACCCTTTATCTTAATTTCTCCAAAAAAGAAATTGCTACAGTAACTCATTTACTGGTTTATTGCTACATATTGATTTACGGGTAATTTTTTCCATAATTAATTCTAATCGCTACCAATTTACTGGTTTACTATAGCGATTAGAATAACAAAACTGATTACTGTAGTAATTAGAATTAATTAATTTTGGAGAAATTTATCAAGAATCAGTTACTGTAGCCATTCTATTTTGAAGAATTAAGGTAATTTTTATGATTATCTTATTAAAATTGTTTAATTATGAAATTTTTAGCAAATTAATTTTGCAAGGTAATTTAATGGGCAAAGAAGAAATCATTTAGAAGAGTTGAAAGTTATACATAAAATAAACAAGAACAGATAGAGAAATAAAAAATTGAGGAAGAATTGAAGGATATACATAGAATTAAGCCAATACGTCAAATTGTTTATATAACTCTAAACTTAAAAAAATTGATCCATGATGATATTTTATTTATAATAATTAAAAATGTAAGTTTCAATTTACTTTTTTTTTAGAGAATCAACTTAGTAAGAATAAAAGTTTAAAGCCTTTTTTTTTTAGTAGAAATTTAGGAACGGTGAATTCTTTCAAATAATTTTGAATTTCTTGAACAATTGAGATTTGCGCAGCGCTGGGTCCAATGCAGATGCAGCAGTAGGTTGCCCTCAAGATTGTGCCAAGATCCAACGGCTATAAACCCGCACCATCTGTAGCTGAGAGCCTGAGACATAGACCCCCACCCCGCGTGAGCCTCTGAGGTCTGAACTCTCCCCCGCTCGAGTTCTGACGAGAGGCGTGGCAGAAATCCTCCTCCGTTGTTTGCTTGCTCCGCTTTACTCGTCTAAGCCAACTACCTGAAATGGGGACATCTAATCGGAGCGGTGAAGCAGCGCCCAAGGAGGAAGACGACGAAGAGATGGAAGTCGCTGATGCGGTTGAGGCCGACAGGAGCCCATCGGACCGCTCTGGGTCACCTGACGCCAGCGCTCCTCCTCCCTTCTCTGAGGGGAGAAGGTGCTTGCGTTCCATGGCCCCCGAATCTATGAGTCCAAGGTATAACCCACTATTTTTATCTTTTCTAGGGTTTTACTTTCATTTAACATGTAGTAATTCCTCTAAATTTCTACAGATCGGTTATCTGAAACCTCGCGAGTGCACTAGGATGTAGCAGTCCACGATAATTTATATTAAAAAAGCTTCTATTTCAAAAAATCTAATTAGAATTCTGTTATATAATTATATTCCTCAGAAGAAAGTAGTTCACTATCCAACTGTAAATGCGACTATTTCACTAAATAGAAGGTTTCTTATATTAATTAAATAGAAAAGTTAAGTTAGAACCAATGTTACCAGATTTTGCTTCCCGCCTATGAACCATGTTCCAGTTTCCAAGCGGTGTGACCCAAAATGTAAGTGACACACTGGCTTCCTGAAACAACAAACCAGAGCTTTATCCAAGGAAGTTATTTGACTTCGCTTTCTGGAGCCTCTCTAGTACTTAAAGTTTGAGAAGAAAGCAACTGGGACATGTTTATATGGAATTTTCCTTTACTTTTGTTAGAAGCAGCTGGGTGGGTCGGGCTTTTTGATAGTTGTTTGAATTTTGCTCTTGGGCCTTTTTTTACTTTGAAAGTTCTCTTACTATCTTTCCTGGTCAATGAGCATTGTACAGTACCTCCAGCATACAAGGGATATAGTAAACCACACTTCTGACAATAATACAATGATTCACACTAAGTATTGGTGTAGAAGTAAACCACAAATGACACTTTGCTTTTATGCCGAATATCTTCTCATAGCTTCTTTCCTTTGAAAGTTACTTGATTAGAGTTTTCTTTTTTCTTTGCGTTTCTGAAACTGTGTTTGTAACATTTCTAAATTGCTTTATGAATTAATAATTTCTTTTCTCTCTCTTTCAAGATCCAAAAAGCTGAGGTTCTGGCTGGCAAGTGGAAGTTCTTCGTTCACTATCTCGTGAGTTCTTTTTAGACTTTTTGAGTTTATTGTTTGTATGGTTTATCTGACAGTGAGCATGAAAGAAGTTTATGGTCAGTAGCTAACCTCCTTAATTGCTTCGCAGGGTTGGAACAAAAAGTAAGTACATTTATTTCTTCAGGTATGATTGGTAGAAACAACAGCAGCTAAAATGGTACTTGAGTTTTTATGCATATACTTGAGAATTATCCAAATTCTGTCCTAAATTTCAATGGTGTAAGAAAATTTATAGGTAACTTCATAGGAGATAGAAAATATTGCATATAGTTTCAAAGAATTTACTATAGATTCTCTTAATACAGGTTAACTTATAAAACAATTATGAGGAACTTTCTTTCGCTAAGTATATTGTTACTTCAGGACTTCAAATACCCTGAACTCTTGTCCTTAGTGACACGGGGGAAAAATAGTTCTGGTTCTTTGAAGAGGCTAGAGGCCTAGAGAGGGGATGGGGGTCATTTGAAATAAGTTTCTGTTACACGGTGGATACTTTCTTTTATTGCACATGACAACAATAATGCTCAACCTGATCTACTGAAATTTTGTTTATGCATTCTTTTTGGTAAGTTCACCTTTTTTTGGGAGTAGGGCTACTATGTAGGGAAGTAATTTCTCTTTAAGGTGCATGAGATTCTTTTTTTGATATTGTATACTAACATGAAGCTTAATTGGAAATTAAATGCTATAAGCTGGGATGAGTGGGTGCCGGCATCCCGCCTGTTGAAGTTCACTGAAGAAAATGTGCGTAAGCAACAGGAGCTTGTCAAGGAGTGCCAAGCACAAGAGAAGAGTGCAAAGTCACGCTCATCTCAGAAACCATCAAAAACAGGTAGAGTACATTGATATCTCATATCATAGTTATATGATATCATAGTTGTTATAATATGATGTATGCTCTAACCGTTCTTATTTTTTTTGATGTAATAATTGTTGTTATTATTTTTGATGTAATAATAGTTGTTATTGTTATTATTGTTTTTGATAATAATGTATGCTTAATTATGATTTTGTAGATGTAAAGATTGAGAAAGAGGATGCTAAGAACCAAGGTTTTTCTTTTATTACCTCTATCAGTTGTTATGCTATCAGCATTGTTTTATATCATTACAACCATCGTATCATTCTAAAAAAAAAAAAGAATCTTGCAGGATCAAAGGGCAAGAAGCGGAAGAGTGCTCCTCCTAACGAGGTGATATATTGTTTAATTTTCTGCTTTCTTTTTGTTAACACAGTTTGTTCAATGAAAACATTTCTGTTCATGCTTTGTTTTGTTTGGCATTATAATAGGAAAAGGAGAAGGAAAAGAAACCACAAGAATCACCCTTGATGTTACAATTTCCCTTGACCCTGAAGAAGCAACTGGTTGACGATGCAGAGTTTGTTAACCAGTTGGGTAAGGTATGCGCCACCCCCCTCCCCTCCTCCATCCACATTGTACATGCCCACATAAATATCATCATGTTCAACTCTGCAAAACAATTTATATCTCATACCTTTTCTGTTTTCTTTATTGGTATTGAAATTGCCTCATTTTTTCCTAATTACTCGAAATTAACTGTAATTTAGTTTCAGCCTTTATGTATCTGTGTCGTGAGAGGATCCAAAATTATTTTTAGACTTGCTCTGGATTCATTTTTGCTGGTGCAATACATTTTTTATCATGACATCATTATCAGCAGTGTTATTATGATTAATTCATGAGGTTGTTGTTATGCTATATTTCAGCTTGTAAAGTTGCCCCGCTCTCCAAATGTAGACGACATTCTAAAGAAGTACTTGGAATATCGTACCAAGAAGGATGGGATGTTAGTATTCTAAACTATTTAGTTCAATTATGGCTGTGTCAATCTTGTTCTAATTTTTTTTATGCCCATAGGATTAATGAATCTGTTTCTGAGATTCTCAAGGGGTTGAGGTGCTACTTTGACAAGGCATTACCAGTTTTGCTTCTCTACAGCAATGAGAAATTGCAATACAATGAAATTATCAAGGAGGATATCTCACCTTCAACTATATATGGGGCTGAACATCTGTTAAGGCTTTTTGGTAAGTCATTATATTTTTAACTGGTTGAGTTTCATTGCCCCTGTACATATACCAAACATTTACAAGAGTGAACGAATGGCTAATGCACACTGTGAATAGCTTTGCTGAAGTGCTTCAAATGAATGGGAAAAGTGTTTTTTTTTTTTTTTTTTTGTATCACCCTGTACATAGTTCTCAACTGGAGCAAAAGAAGCTTTTGCACATTGCTTTGGGTCCTGCATTACTTTCTTATTTCAATTGGACCAAAATAGGAATTAAATCTGCAATTTGCTTATTACTTTGGGTCCTGCATTCCTTCAATAATTTGACCCCCCCCCCCCTCCTCAACAACTCTATGTCTCTTTTTGTCTCATATATGTAGTTAAACTGCCTGAACTACTGTCTCATGTCAACATGGAAGAAGAGGCCCTCACAAAGTTGCAGCAGAAGTTGCTGGATTTTCTGAAGTATGGGTTCTGTCTCTGCACTGCCATCACTAGTTTTCTTTCTTATTCAGGGGTTTTACTTATTAGTCATGTCCCAGTTCTAGTCAATGTTTTGAAATAAAAGTGGGCCAAATAAACCCAACCTGATTCTTCATGCCAATGCTGATAGAGGGTTCCCTCCTGTGTTGCTGTGGCCAGCACATTACTGGTAAAACAGACTTGTGTTTGCAATTGTTTGCAGTACTAGCATGTGTACCTACAAGTGATGAGGCTATATATTGTACTGGTAGGTCAACAACGAGAAAATTTTAGTTGTAAGGCGTGGTTAATTACCAAAAGAAAAAAGTAGTGGGGCATGGTTGAATTTTTACAAGTGTTGATTTCCTTTTAATATATATATATATATATTTATTTTGGATTGGCCTACAGATTCATGCAGAAGAACCAGAGCTTGTTTTTCCTCTCAAGTTATGACTCTAAAGCCTCTGTCAAGGCAGAATAGGGAATTTCACCCCAACATTGTAAAGTGAGAAATTTGCAATTGGAAACTTGAGATGGTTATGTTCGTAGTTGTTAGCTATGTGACTTGGTGATCTGAATTGATTTAGAATATATTATTAACTTTGAACTATATGTGTGTCATTTTTGCTAAAATTAGCCTACTCGTAAAAAAAGCATTATGACTATATCTACTACCAGAATTGTTTCTATTTGCATTTATTTAGTCTTTTGCTGACAATGCCCGACGGCCGTTACCTATAATTTTTTTTTTATAGCGTATAACGATGATTAGATTACTTTCGTAGCACAAGTTAGGGTTGGGTACATCTTCAAAAATCTTTCAAACTAGAGCAGAAGTGAAGTGGATTAAGTGCTTGTTTTATTTCACCTCGATGCTTGAAGTAAACTATTTCATTTTCGTTAAGACTCGGAAACTCACCCTATCCAATCTTTTCATTATTTTTTTTGTTAATTTATTATTACTATTATTTCTTCAATTTAAAATGTGTTAATTAGAATTTCGGTGATAATTTGTAAATGAGAATAAAAATATTTATATTTAGTAAAAGTGCAAATGCAAATAATGCAAAAACTTCTATAGTATCAAATACCAACTAAACTTATGCATCGTGTTCAAATATTTTTAATTCACAAGTGCTGATATCTACAATATATATTGTTCCTAGATCTCTGAAAATCTCACACAAACATTTAGGGACTTTGATATTTCAATCTAGTTTCTATTTTAGCATCATCTTTCTCACCTTTATCACCAAACAATATATTGAACTTTCTCACTTTAATTCACTTGCTAAACAAAAAATTGAAGTTCAATGCTCCGCTATTATGTAACTGCCTGATACCATTACAAGAACCTTTGCTCTCAAAAGCAATGCTATGCTGCTAAGCGCTAAATCAGGCATCATCATTGTGCTTTCAAAAGCAAAAACTTGGAAACAATTAGCCTTTAGTGCTCATTGATGCTACAGAAAACATAGCAAAAGTAATACATCCTAGGGCGGCAAAATATATCTACCTACCTAGCTTTGCATCTCAGAGATGCAAACTAATGATAATAATACATCCACCACAAAATCTAGTACGGTTTAAATTGTTTGCAAAAGAGGAAAAGGCATCATTTTCATTGCCTTATTCATCACCATCATCAGATGAATCCTCACTATGTAGAGGTTCACCGTCCTTCTTCGGCTCTTCTTCAGTAATTGTATCCAGTTTGGTCTTCTTGTTCTCCTTTTTGCGTTCCTTCTTCTTCTGACGTTTCTGACGTTTCTTCGCTGTTCTTTCCTCTGCAGCCTTTAATCTTTCCTCTCTTCGCATGTTGAACTCTGCCATCTCTTTTCTCTTTTGGTAATCTGCATCAATGCGAGCCAGCCTGTCTTGTTCTTTTCTTCTCATTTGCCGATACTGTTGAATGTATTTGTTCATAACAGAAGTAGACATTAGCAATATCCAACAATGAGCAACAAGAAGAATACAAAGTGGAGTTACTGACCTTCATATTTACTGGTTCAAATTGGGAAATTCTCAATCATTGATATCAGTAATTTTGAATTTTTTTTCTCAGAGTTCATGAAGATTCAACAACTAAAACACTTGTTATTAACAACAGCCCCAAGGAAATACTAGGCTTAGTTAAAGTGTTTAACTGATTGAGATCACTTAAGCAGAATGACTACAACAAAAAACAAAACTAAGTAGGATTCAACAAAAAGCCTAATCACAAATTAACCTAAGATACCAAAACCTATCACCGCTTAGTACTCTTTTTTTCTTCAAATTAGCAAACAGCTAACCTGGTGGAAATCACCGGAGCCAGAGCCAGCGGAGCTTCCAGAGGTATTGCTGACACGAACAGGAACACTCTCCATGATTCGCCGGAGCTTGATCTCGATATCTTCTTCCTCCTCGCGCAGCACCACCTTCTTAGCCTTCCCCTCCTCCACCAGCGCCAGCTCCTTCCCCGTGCCTCCGCCTCCCGACGAAGAACTCGCCGCCACAAGCTGCATGTTGTCTCTCGACGGAGCTGACATGGCGACTAGGCGACGAGGCGCGGAGGGGTTTGATTTGGGTTTCAGATCTCTCGCCTCTATTATGTGAACTGGAACGAATGACGCCCGCTATGCTCTGCGATAGCGACCCGAGAAGAATTGCTGCTTCTTGCCCGCGGGTTTAAACCCGGACGACAAGCCCGTATCCGGTTTGCAATGCCGCTTGAGAATTCGTTTAGGTCCATCCGTGTAATTAAGCTCTTGAACCTGGCCCATTTGTTTCCTGGCCTGATAATTAGTAATTACTGCATAAGATTAAGATGGTAATTACTAATGTGCTGTAGGTAATGAGTTGTAATTAGTCCAAAATTAAGGGCATCTTTTAGATAATGAGTTGTAATTAGTAAGACTCATGCTCTATCTTTTCTCAAAAATATATAAGGTAAGACGTGCCCACACTATATGTTAAACTACTTTTTTCAAAATTTTGTGCTGCAATAGACGAAGGTTTTGTCTTTGTTAAACTGTTTTTCAGTCAAAATAAGAGCCTAAATTATTTTTTTAGTTAAAATAAAAATCTAAACTATTCATTTAATTGTAAAAAAATACATCTGAATTTCGATCCTGTAATCTGTAATCTATCTCCCACATAGAGATCATTGTCTTTTATCACTGGACTGGACAAATACTGGTTTTTGTTGAACTGTTAGATCAATAAAATAGTTGAAAACTCGTCCCGTGTGATATAATTACATGTCTTCTCCGTTACTAACAGTTCTCGATCTACAATTAACAGTGGAGAAATTTACAAAGCACAATAAAAGTCAGTCAATTTGAAGTTGGAAGTTCCACAATATCAATTATCATAATCCATTCCATAATTATCATAAATTAACCTCAAATTTATTCATATCTACTCAAACCACACAAAACGGACCGATGTCACATACACAAATTATCGACAATGTTTCAACTAACACGGTACCAGCCACCATAAAAAAAAAGCGTACCAGAGACGCAAAACGATCTTATTTTGATGAAAGAACTTTAACAGAAAGTTCACCTAATCTAGCATACAACGACACAGTAACAAATTAACTTATTGATTAATAACTCATATTGTCATCAATGCATGTCAAAATCCATACATCTTCTATTCCTTCTTTGTGGCGGTGTCCTCCTTGGCCGGTATCTCATGCACGATTTCCACGGGCCTCTTGACATCCTGGCTTTGCCCTGCTGACTGACTGATATCTACAGTTTTTACTGTCTGAATCACTTTTGCTGATTCGTCATTTGGGTTAATTTTTGCCCCATCGATCTTGGTCGATGCATCCTGTGCACCATATCCATTTATCAAGGTAACATCATTGTTAAACTGGGGAAAGAGTTAACAGTCTGAGATATGCTTTAATAACGACTGGTTAAAAGCAACTTCTTATGAACTACAAGAATCTCCAAATTGAAATTAAGTTAACCATCTTTTGCTTTATTGATATACATGATAAACCCAAAATAAATCTCTCATTAAATACCTTGCAAGCACATAATGAACATCAAGGAGGAACCAAGAAACAACAGATTGTGGATTGCAAGGAAGGAACCAAGAAACAACAAATTGTGGATTAATACCAAAAAGTTCAGTCTATTTTCAAGTCAGAAGACTAGAACGAAATATTCTATTGTATATATATATATATTTTGATGAAAATATCTATTGTATATTAGACGAATGAAATTTCTGATGACATGAAAATACCTTTTCCGATGACATGTTGGAACCTGAAGACGCCATGCTTGAGAGGAGATCACAGGTGGGGGGGGGGGGAGCTGTGGTCTGTGGATAAGAATCTGTTTTCTTAAGATAGATTATATGAGCACTCAAGTCAAATATGGAGGCGAATAGAAATAGGAGAGAGGGAGAGAGAACAGGTGGCATGTTTCGAGCGCAAGCTGTGGCAGCTTTAGGCGAGAAATTCTCAAGCATCTGACACGTGTATCCAGAAACCCAACTCAAAATCAGAGAAATGATTTGCAGTGTTTGGCAATTGGATGAATGATGAATCACACATTCCTGTTGAACAAATTTCCAGAAGCCTCTTTGAAGAAAGGGTAAGGTCTGAACGCCAAAGCATTTTAAAGAGATGCAATTTCCGAGCCGTACAGGAAGAAACTGATACCAAAATAGAAGGGGGTCAATATCAGGTCTACTCGCGTATTTTTCCCTTTTCTTTATATCAGTCAAAATTTGAGCGCCTGTATTGCGCTTCTTGATTTTTATTTTAATACGGGGACAAAATATATCCTCGATGACATCTGACAATGAATTAATGAAATATAATTACGGTAAACTGTTTATTAAACAATGTTCAGTTCTAACAGATTAAAATTTTGAGCGTGTTCAATATTTCAACAGGTTGCAAAAATAAAAATAAAAATCTCTTTATAGCATGTTTCCAATTAAAAATGAGCTTTGTCAAAATAACAAAAAAAAGGTAACTCCAGGTACAATATTTTTGTAGTATAGAAGTTCTCAACTGCTGAAAGTAAACAGACAGTTGTAACATGTTGTAAATGTTCTGAGGGGTGGGAATCCCATGAACTCTGATTTACAATAAAACCAACAAGGTACTGCACACTGACAGCACCTTATAGACACAATGCTGGTGCTCTAACATCGCCTGATCAATAATTTGCTGTAATAGGGTCTCTAACATCGCCAGTGAATCCCCATGAACTCTGATCAATAATTTGCTTACATTGCTCACAACTGAATATACTCTATGAACATTTCTAGTTCAAAAAACAAAAATGATGGCCAACTAACCCAGTATTTCCAATCAACCTCTTAACTGAAATATAAGTTCATAACATGTCTTGTTGGGTTGTAACCGATCAGTATCACTGCATAAATAAAAAGGAGGAGATTATTTAAGAGAATAATATTTCAGAAAAATCATATTGAGAACATGCCAAGGAATTGAATTGTGCTTACTAAGAGGAGAGAGAATAATGGCCAGTCCAATTGGGTACAAGAAAAATGTAGTTCTATCCAAAAATGGTAATACTGCATCAAAAGTGTCAGTTAGCTAAGATAATGAGAATAATATGACAAAGAAACAGCTCTGACAAAACATTAAAAGCTGTGCACAATTCTTGCAGACAAAAACCAGATGAAAGGCTCTTCCAGAAGTTGAAGCACCCTCTCAGTCTAATATTTGCAAAGGGAATAAGAAATGCAAAATTATCTTGGGGTCTCAATTAGCTGAATATATTAACATAAACCACCAACTCGACCCCAACCAACAAAAAGAAAGAAAGATCTCTAAAGCTGATATTTTTAATCTTACCAAAGTATCTTTCAGTCTAATATACCCTCTTCTTGCACACAGAGCGAGATAGTAGAACATAGTGGGAAAAAATGCAGCATCAAATGGCACATTTTCTTTCTTTCATAGTAATATAGTAGAAATGATGCTTTCAAGTTTTAGTGGCATAACAGAAAATAATGCCTGAAGAAACAAAGAAAGTTACCATCATAGCCCAGGAAATTGAGATAATTGTAGTAAGAGATTGCCACCATAAAGAGAAGATTTGATAGAAGAACTGGTATGAAACCGTGCGCCACCAAAATAGGAGATAGGAAGTACTGGATCACTGATAAATAACATAACATGAAAACCCTAAGTGAACCTTACTAAAAAAATGTAAATGTTCATTTTTGCAAATAGTATAAAGTAGTTACCATAAAGCATGATGAAAGATGGAAAGAAAGAGTTGCAATGCACATCAAAAGCATAGAGCCTGAACAATATTGAAATAATTTAGGATAGGATTTTTTTTTCTTATACTTTCTTGAAACATAAGAAAGCAAATAAACATTCATTACCACTCCACACGCTGCTCGACCACGTGGCTATTTGGCTCCTCACGTAGGTATGAATTAGTCAAAAACCTAAGAAAATATATACTTTAGCATAAGATGCTAATATTGTTTATGACCACAAAATTGCAACCAGAGAGGTAAAAGTAGAAGAAAATAAAATTACCAACAGATTGTGGCCAAAATTGTTCCAGCCAATATGAAATGAACGAACACCACAGATAAAACAGTCAAAGCACCATGGGTGAAATTTGCACCATACCTACATATACAAAATTTTAGAAAATTATGTGATGAGGTAAGTGAAACACTCAAGTATTAGTAATTTAAATAATCTAACATGGGTATAGTCTAACTGGAGAAACCTACGCAGCACAGAATGCTGATGTTGCAAAAACAAGGAAGAGACACAAGATAACCACAAAGGCAGGATCATCCCGAGCCCACTGATTCTTTGTTTCTGAAATAAACAAAAGAAAAACAAGAAGAATTTAGCAGACAACAGAAAGAAAGATTATATAAATGAAAATTTCTTATTTTTGCAATTACAACAGATATAGTTATTTCTTTTCTATTATTTTTATTATAAACTATAAATAATTTCTTTTGAATTTATTGGTACATGACTAAGCATAGCATTCCAAATGAGCAAAAGAAATGTAAACTTATGCACATGCTCCTGAAAATAATGAAAATTTGGATTTAAATGTTCAATTTAACAAAACAGAGAAACACTTACGCTTATGGTACTTTGTATGCTGGTAGCTGGCATCATGCAGATGTGGAGCACAGGAAAACCACAGAATGTCAGTAAAGTCATGAAAGATAAATATAGATTGACATAAATCCGTGAGTTCTAAAAACCAACAAAGTGAGCTGAAGGGAAGGTAGAGATGCATACACAACTTTGGGGGAAACGCAGAGGTGAAGCATTTGCCAGAATGTATACTCAATATCCATTTGTTGCCACTAATTTAAGAAACAAATAGAAACATCTGGTTTAACCAAGAAGAACAATGAGCTTGAACTGATATATAGGAATCACGCAAAAAAAGAAAAAATCTAGTCAGCAACCCAGTAACCTAAGTCTCTTCTAATTCCTAATTCCCAGAAGCCTAGTAGAGTACATCATTAAATGATATACAGATTTCATTTTCTCCTAATTTCCAACCCACAATTGGTGAAAGAGTGAGATCAAAGCGCACCTTGATGATTCGTCGGAGGTAAGGGGCGAAGATTGGAGCCGGGCGAGAGGCGGTGTACGCCCGACCTTTCGACGCCGTAGGAAGCATCTAGAACCTTAGCTTGAAGAGCTCTTCTCGTTTCCTCTCTTCTAACCTCTTTCGTTCTCTCAGTTACACTCGAGATCTGGCAATGGCTGATCGCACATTTTTCTTTTTTCTTTTCCACATTTTGTTGCAGTTTACTGGAAGATGGTTATCGGATCTGGATTTGTCAAACCCGCTACAGCTTCGGTTAACGGGCCATAATGAAACATTATAGTAAAGCCTAATATTCTTTATAAATCTGTAATAAGCCCATACTACCAGGCAAGGTATTATCTTGGGCTTATAAATCTATACACAAAGGACCCAACATAATAAATCCATTTCTGCATTTGAAATCAAATTGAGCCCATACGTTAAATTAAAAAAAAACCCTACAAATGAAATAGGAATCACTTGCCAGAGTCAACATGAAAAAATATTTAATCTGATTTAATTTATAGTGAGCCCAAAAGTTGCATCAGTATTCCATGATAACATATATGCTGATGCTGTCTCTCTAACGGTTGTTTGCAAGTATACTTCAGAAGCCACCAATATTCACTTGACAAACAAGTAGACCTTATAAAAGTGAAAGTGAAACACCACATAAGCAGCCAGAGATTAATATATGTCATTAAAAAAAAATAAGCACCATCAAAAGTGGAATGATTGAACTAACTTGTGTAATTAACAATCTTTCCATAGGAATGTAGGATCCAGTCATTCTAGACCAGGTTATATAAAAGATGGTGTCTGATTCGGGTGATGTTTGATTGCTACAAGTTGAGCTACAGGTTAATTTGTGTTCAGAGAAAATTATTAAAAATGACAAATTAATATTGGATTATTACCTGAGTGGATCAGACAAAACTTAGCCAAGGATGACTCACTTAGATTTCTATTCCAGAAGCTTTTTTTCTACAAAAATTCACACAATTTATCATTTCATTTTTCTATTTGAAGATTTGAGATCTAAGCGTTTGAATTCGAACTTCTGATATCTGATCCAGATGCATTCAGCCTTCCACCTAAAATATAACATTTTTATTTCAATTTATACAGATCAAGTCCGGACAAAAAAAGACCCTAATTAATTATGGTAGATAATTTCGACATGTTTAATTCTATTTTTACGCATAATCCAATAAAAATGAATTTCAAAGCTACAAAATTTTAAGTAATACCTCTCCAATAAAAAATGAATGAGATCAACGACATGTATTTGATATTTACTTTTAAAGTTCTGAAATATTAGTCGTAGAATTGGGTGACAAATTCCCGGGTTTATGATATTACTTTTAGTGAGATTTTAAACAAGGATAAGTATGCAATATAGTCCGTCTAAATATAATTTAGAGCAACAAAAACGAAGAAAACAAAATGTTAAAAAAATTTGCAATTTCTCTAGTATGTACTTATGAAGTGACGCATATCTAATACCAGAGAATTGCTATCCTCTGCTACGCTGCACAGTGCAGTGCAGCGTGATAGTCGTTGGATCTGTTTTGAGATTCATACTGCTTTAATCGCAAAAATTTAATCGAATGGTCGTCGTTCGTTGTAGCAGTTGCTACGCTACAGACAATAAGTATCCTAATACTAGCATCGACGAAGCTTAGTGATGACCGAGTCGAGGGCCGTACACGCAATAAAAATTAAAAATTAGTATATCAGTTAAAGATTTATGATATTTTATAGTATATTTTTTCATTTTAGCCTTCAAAATTTAAGATATACACAAAAGAAAAATTAACTCCATTAAGATTTCAGATCAAACTCTGCCACTGAATACCAGTGCCATAAATTCCTGCATATACAATATACGTTCATCATCCACTATCACAAAAACATAGAAAATTCTAAAGTAAGCTCCCCATTCCTCAAACAAAATTGCCATAGAGCACGCATCAATAGTTAGTTGCAAGTGCCCTTAAAAGTTGCAACATTTGAGCAGGCAGTTACAAACCTACCCAACCAAGAACAAATCAATAAGATTATAAGAACATGTATGTATATAGTTAACAATATTTGGGAAGTTGGATACTCCATTAAAGAAAGCAACAACACAAATAATGTGAATATTTATACATTGTAGTGGCCACAAAGAAAGGCACGCAGCGCAGGACATATTGGAGGGGGCCTCCATCACTAGTAAGAACTAAAAACTAAAAAAGCATTCAATAATTACATGCTGTTTCGTCTCCTCTCCAAGCTAACAAAGTGTCTTGATTGATAAAGATGCAACCGAGCTTATTTTAAGGAAAAGAAGAAACCATCTTTGCAATCGGAGATATAAACAAATAAAAAAGTACGGAAAAGAACCTAAAGGTGATAAGCATGGACTCTGAAGGCATGGATAGTGTGCCGTGAATTCATTACTGCCCAATTATTTTCAACTAGAATACAAACATTTCAAGTACATTGAAAATGTCATATGAATGTACAACGATAGCATAATGTGTACATCATTGATTTTGCTTCTTGTTTTGTCTTACAACCCACCACCATAAAACTTAATATCTTGAAAAATATATTGGATATCTTAAAAAATACTGGTCAAATTATAATTTTGAAATTATAGTTATATTTTTATTAATTTAAAAAATGTGTCAATTAAAAAATTAGTCATAACCTAAAATATAAAATCGAGTAAATCTAAGGTTAGCTAAAGAAATTATTCAAATTGATTTCAAACAACAATTTTTCAGGATTTGATATAATTTCTTGCACTTTATATTTTAGGATTTCAGATTAAAATATTAAGAGATACAAAAATTGGGTTTTCCTGACTAATGTGCTTACATTACAATTTTATATAACCATATTAAATGAATTTGAAAATTCTTAAATTTGTTATGTAAATTTAGTATTCATGATTTATATCGGTTTTAACAGTTCGGGTTTGTGGTTTGAAACCAATTTGACTGATTTTTCAAGTTGCATTCACAAATGATAATGATGTCTAAAATACTTCGAACGCGCTATGTTTTTCTAAAATAATTTAAATTATGCCATTGAAATTTAATTTCTCTTGCAATCTAATGTTCTTTCAAATTGTTCCGAATTTCATAGAAACGCCTTTTATTAAATGAAAAACAAATTCACAATTTTATATTTCTATTCAAAAACAAATACTTTCCAAGATATCAAGTGGGTGTACAATAAAAGTATACATCTACCTTTTTATATAGAAATAACTATGATCATCTTGCAATTACATAAGCTTGTTTTCGAAGTATTTGTTTTGGGTTTTTTTAATTTTTTTAAAACATTTTTAAAATTCAAAATACTTAGAAAACTGTAAAACCCCAATTTTTGTATCTCTCAATATTTTAATCATAAAATTTTGATGAGAAAGATAAATTTTAATTTTAAATATGACATGATAAAATTTCTTGCACTTTCAGTCGAAATGAAAATATTTTTATATTAACTTAGAAAGATCAATAATTCTCAATTTATACTGTTATAATTTTTTTTAAGTGACATACAGAAATTATAAAATAGCTTTGTTGGCTTTGCTCATTGGTAGTTTGTTGGTATTTCCCCCTCGTTTGTAGTAATACATGCGTGAAGTGTTCGTTTAATAATGGTCCCACAAAATTAAATCATCACCGTTTTAACCGTGGAGAACTGTTATACTAATTCGACGGTCAAAAATTACGGACAATTACTTCACGCATGTAAAGGTACTACAAAGGAATGAAGGATACATGCTTGATTCTAGAGTGGATATTTTGCGTACACGGAGAAGCACAACAAAAGAACTGTGATCTGAAATTTTGGATTTCATACAAACTGTTACCTTGATGCCATCATAGAGATGCTATGTTCCCTTTATTTAAACATCCCACCAGCCCACCCATCAAGGCCTCATCTTCAGTTAATCGGCCTCTTTAAATTAAGCGTTCTAACTTTCTAACAAAGTGGAAAAAAATTGAACAATTTAGTGTAGCGCTTAAGATGATTCTACTTAATAATTACTTTTTTTTGGAGAAGAATGATTACTTATTAAATATGGAGGTGCAGACGTAACTCGTCCAATTTCATCTTCACAATTCCATGGGCAAATTTCTACATTGCATGATTTTCAGATTTTCAAAAAATAATAGAGGACTCGGAACAAGACTTCAAATTCATTCTCTCTCTTTAACTAACTTCTCCACTTTGAAGTTGAGAACCCGTGTGATAAGGGTCCACTTTGTAGTAAATTTTTGTGTCTTAAATGCCATCAACATATTTTTTTTGGTCTCAACATTTTATACAAAATCTAATGTGGGAATGCGGTATAAATTAACTGATCTATTTGGCTGGCACCCACTTGGGAACCAACATAAATCATTAAAATTTCTAGTGTGCGAATGCTCCATTCTAAAAGCGTCCGGATTTGTAATGTTGAGGCATTATATTATATATTTGATGTTTGATTATAAAATATCTGTGGTCGTTCAAAACTTCAAACCACCGAATAATCAACTGACAAACTTTTCTCTGTCCTTTAATTTTCATCAAATGTCTATATTTCAGCTGTGTGTCCTTTTAACAGCTGGTTCAATGAATCTCTGAATTATATATTAATTGTTGGTTCAGTCAGGTAATTCTAAAATTCAATCCACATCTTTCATCAATTTACTTTCAGGTCAAAATATATTTAGTACGAATCAATTTTGATTTAGTTACCAAAATAGTAATTTTCATGTAAGAGTTCGTATATTCGAAACGTAAAAAAAGAATCCATTAGAATTATTATTTTAAAAAAAATAAAATCAAACAGTTATATTAATTTTCTTCTCCTCTTGCACACATATGAAGTTGCAAAACAAAAAGAAAATAATATTTTACTGGAAGAAGGATAATGAAATAGAGACAACCCAAATTAACGGAAAGAATAACAATTTGGTAATTAATAAATGTGTAGATCGACTCAAAGTTGATGATTTGACGACTGGTTGCATAAAAAAAATTCAGTTATTAACTCGACCAAAATAGAGAACTATACAAAAATATTTCATTATAAATAAAATAATATTATAATAAGTTGTTTACAAAATATTTAAATAGTATTCGCATCTAAAAGTAAGGGGCAGTCAAAGAACTATACAAAAATATTTCAATATAAATAAAATAAAATTATAATACGTTGTTTACGAAATAATTAATAGTATTCTCATCTAAAAGTAAGGGACGGTCAAATCTGAGCACAAAAATCTGAACAAAAACTTTGACAAGAGTGCATAGCAAAAAAAAAAACAATCATTTTCTTCTTTTTTTTCGCAACTTTGTTTTGTCACCATGCGGTGCATAAAGTTTTTTTGCACTGCATTATAATGGACCGCTCAGTTTTAATTTTTATTGAACTAATAGATATAAGATGGTGCATTAAATTTAGCATCTACCATTGATTATTTGATCATATGCATGTATTTTTCTCTTCGAAGTAAAAGTTCAAACGTCCAACAACACTAAATTTTGGTCAAACACTAATTTAATTAGTTACACAATCATAGCATGCAATAAAATGGAAGTCCAATTGTAAGCTTAATTTAAGATCGATGGTTTGGTCATATCGAATCAAATTTTAAGTAAAATAAAAATGACTAATTATTATTATCGATATTTGAGATCTTTGATCTTATTCTACTTTTACCTTGTGTTTCATTTCTAGCACCCCAATTTATTTGGGATTAAAGGCTTTGTTGTTGTTGTTGCGAACTAGACATAAAATCCAAAGTAGTTAACGAGATGACTCTTGCATGCTCATAAACGTAATGAGCTGATTGAGAGTTTAATTAGATTGGCTCAACTCATTTGCATCTCTAATGCAAATAAAATCTGTAAAAAAATAAAGCTCGAATGAGAAGAATTCCAACACCATCAATCTCGCGTGTTATCAAATATCATCAACTCATTTTTAATTTATATTTTAAATTTTGATATTCAAATTCGAAATCCAAATCGTTAATCTTTATAACTTTCATGCTAGGTGTATGTTTGTAAATTTTCATGAATTTTGAAGGTTATTTTTTACTAGATCAAATGGAAAGAAAATGAATGCATATCTAATATGAAGTAAACTTCAAAAATAAAAAAATCATGACATTTTATGAGTATATATTTATCATGATATTAAATTAATAATCAATGGTTTGAATTTTAAATTTTAATTTAAATTTTGAACTACAAAATTAAAGATAAGTTGATGATAATAAATAACACACAAATTAAATTAATGACATTAAAACTCTCCTCAGACTCAAATTATGGGTCCAACTGAATCCTGCGCCTAAATACATGAACATGCATGTACAACCATATACCGATATTAAAACCACTTGCAGTAGCAACTGCCCCAAAATCGTCAAAAGTTGTAACCCACACCCATGTCAACTGTCTCCGGCTCGGTGTTGATGTTTTCATGCCGCTATTTTTTTGTCAACAAAATATGTGAAAATTTTAGTCTGGGTGCGAAATTATTTGAATTAATTATCAATGATATTTCATGTAATAAAAAGAATTGTGTTCTTGGACGAATGGCTTTATCATCTCCTAATTTTATTATTGGTGTGAATATTCAAATTTGGGGAGTCTTGATAAATGACAATGATTATTTTAATAATTTTTTCTATCAGATTTGAAATAAATTCAAAAAAAATTAATAGAATAAATCTTAAATTTCATGTAATATATTTCAGTACCATAATTTTATTCAACTTATAAATTGATAGTGTTTTAAATTTCATGTAATAAATTTCAGTATCACTTGATAATATATCATAAGACAATTGCTCTATTGATTTTTAAGACAATTTATTTGAATTCACATTATCGATATTGTCAAAATTTATTTAAATAGGTCTTGATCTAGTAGCAAAAGCATTGCTATCCGCGTGGGAGGGCATCACGACTTTGACATCTGAATAAGGTCATTTCTGGACTTCTAAAGTTTGCTAAATTAGACTTGTCTTATCTCGAAAAAATACACTACCCAAAAAAGCAACACTAACAGCTTTTAAAATAATTTACTAACGATTTTGCAACCATTAATAATGTAAGAGTTAAATAAGTATAAACAACTGTTTAGAAAAGAGGAGCGTTGCACGGACATTTGTTAACGGTTTTTTAGTAAGGGTGTTATGGGAATTTTTTGAAGTTTTGCTAATGGTTTTTGCTAAAAAATCGTTAGCAAAAGATGTTGTGAAATTTTTTAAATTTTTTTGCTAACAACTAAAAAAACGTTTGTAAAAAGTTTTTGAATTTTTTTAGAAAAATCTATGTTATGTTTTTAAATTAAAACTCAATAATTAATACATATAACTAAATAATAGGTTGAAAGGATTTCTGAACAGTCAATTAAGAAAAAAATATTAAGAAATAATCACATTATAGATATAATAAAATAAGTTGCTAACATTAAGTACAAATTTCAAGCTTCTATTGATTATGAAGTAAAAGCTAAAATAATTTAAATCAAGAAATTTAAGAGATACTAGAAATTAGTGTTATTCTGCTTTACTACTTTTGTTAGGTTTCAAATTAAAATTACTTCTAATTCATGATTGCAAGCCAATATTATTTCATATTTGAAATTATCGTCTTATAATTCACTGAGCTTGAAGCTAATAAACATATAAAAATAAATCAAATAGAAAACAACAATTTTAGTTCCAAACAAAGAGAAATTAAATATACAAATAAAAGTGACTAATTTCATCAAGGTCTCCAAAATCACTCAAGTCATCCATATATGTAGAGCTAGCACCAAAAGAAAGTAGAGTTTCATAGAGGGCTAAAATTATGAAATATTAGGTTTCGGATGGATTTTTCGAGCAGACGCAACATACAAAAACAAAAAAGATTCAATAATGATTTTTAACAAAAAATCATCAACAAAACCCTACACCAAACCTTTCTTAACGATCTTTAATAAAAAATCATTAGCAAATATTTTGCACTGGGTTTTGCTAACGGTTATTAATAAAAAAAATTGTAAGAAAATATTTGGCGCTGTGTTTTGCTAATGATTATTTTTAAGAAACCGTTAACAATGGTTGTTTGAAAAAAATTTACACTTTTGGATGTTTTATAACGTTTTCTTCTTCCAAACCATTATAGAATTGTTCAAACTTATTTTCCAAAATATCACTGCCTAATATTACTAACGCTTATCACTAAAAATCATTAATAAATTGATGTTAGTAAAGCCCAATTTTATTATAGTGATTGTAAAAATAAGCATTGTGATGTGATCCCAATGCCCCCCTCTTAAACTTTTTTATCTGTAAATATTTTTATTGCTTTGAAACTTGGGGAATTTGTTCTTTTGGACGCGCTGATTGCCAGTATAAATACTTGATAGCTACGTTTAATTAGGTCATGAATTTTTAATATTATATGAGTAGCTTCCTTGAAACACTGAGGTATGAAAGTTAACCCGTCATGTCATGACTTATGAACTCCTTTTATAAGACAAGTTAATGGTTAATTGTACACATATATTCAAAAAAAAATCTAACTTAATACACAAATAATTTTTAATGGAAGGAAGAGATTGAACAAACTAAAAAAACTAATCACGTTAATAATAATGAATTAAGTATGGCGATCAACCGGCTCCAAATTTTAAAATCAACTTGAGGAAGTAATCAGAAAACGACACATAGTTTATCAATATTTTTGGAAGATATTTGACAATATCTTCTGACCTCACTCAATGATTACTTTTCCTCCGTCACTAATCAACATCTCAATATATATAAGAATTGTATACCATTAAAATGTACATATCAATACACATAAGCTTAGGGGTAATGCCCGCAGCCCGCACTTATGATAAATTATCACCGTTTAATTAATTGCACAAACGACGACTCCAATGATTAGAATATAATATATATAATCTCCATACCAATTAGATAATGGCAAGCCCAACCAAAGATGGACGCACACGTTGGACAACCGATGAAAGATTGAGAGAACAAAAGATGCAAAGTAGGCAGAAAATTCTAATCCGTGGCAAAGCTGAAAACGACCATGTATGATATGATATACATATAAATCATGTATGTGCAAGCTTTAGGTCCCGATCATGAATTCATCATCATGCCATCGCTATAAGGCTGTTACGAGTTATTCTCGGTGCCATCCAAAGTCCAACTTAACTACATTTACGTCCCAACAACTAATTCATCCTTTTTTTTTTTATGGTTAATCCACGTAGCAGCTACAAACTACCAAGCGTCTCATCTCACTGAAGATATCGAAGATATCAAGATAGTGCATGCATGTCACACAGAGAGGGGCAGAGAGTGCCGCATAGGATCAACAGGTGTGTGCTTTTCAATGGTCAAAGATGGTCAGAGTGGCAGGTGTGGTTACTGGTCGACTAATAACTGTAATTAGGCAGTTGCCAAATTCCCACGGCACATAATTTTGCGACTAACACAGTCGGACGATGACGCGCTAACAGAAAAAAAAAGCACCTTCTCTCTTTTTCTCTCTTCGTTGCTGTTAGACGTCAAAAATCATCAAGCTTAATTATTGTCAACATTGTACAAAATACTTCATAATTCTTAATTATTCTCAGTGTATTAAGAATTATGAAGTTTTAATCAAGCTTTTTAAGCATGTTACATCATAATTTTTCTTCACCGTTAATTTTATATAGATTTTTTTTTCATATTTTTGAATTTAGAGAGTTGATTAGTGAAATCAAATTTTAAAAAATTGAGATCTATTTAATATTAATTCAGTTATGAGAAATATATAAAAGCTATATTGTTCGACTAATATATATCACGTAAAAACTGTAATATTATTTCATTAGATAAATTGCCTAGAGGTTAGTTAAGACTTAAGAGTCTAAGCTATAGGTTTTGAAAAGAAAATGCGGATATTTCTTTGCAGATTTGATGGTTGCTAGACTTAAAAAAGACTAGGCAATTTTAGCAATGGACAGGATAACTACCCTAGCACGTAATCTACAGTTAAAGCAACCATGCCTTCTTTGTCGAATATATATATTCTCACAACTGTTTGATAATATGTCTTGAGTCTTGAATTGCTTTTCGATTGCAACTGAATATGAACTGCCACCTATAACGAATAAACAGAATACGACTCAAAATGTCGTATAAGCATCGATCCTAGAATTAAAGTAATTTGTTCAAAGTCATAAACAGTCAGATGGATGGTCCCCAAGCAGCCTAATGGAATTGAGTCAAGGTTAGTGTAAACTTAGATATTGGAGAAATGAATTATGAAAATCACATGATATTGGGTGTATTAAATTGTTAGTTCAACTAGCTCTGCTTCTCTTCTTTAACAGAGAGACATCTAGTACAACCAATTTCACTTCAGATTATTCTTCTGATGAGAATTAACATTGGGACTTCCTACCATGAGCTAACACATGTTACGATATCAATTTATTACATTCAAATTAATTTTTAGTTTATTGAAAAATAATACATTTTACATGATAATTAACATAGTCATTTCTAGTATTAGCTAGTGTATGAGCTATAATATGAAATTATTAATTTTTGGGTGAGATTAACTTTTGATCCCATAAGTAAATAATACTTTCTGTAGAAAGGTTTCTGTAAGTACAAATTCCAACTAAAATATTTTTCTTAAACTTCATTTTATTTTTTTCTACAAAATACTGTCTTTTACAGAATAAGCTAGGCCATAATTAAGCAGAAATAATTTATTCATTTCGAATGACATCTACCTCTCAAATAAAAAGAAAGAAAGAACAAAAGATATGTGGTTTTTGGTCTCTCTCAAAGGTTGTGTTAGTTATTAGTTCACGTTTCAAAATCAATGGTCTGTTTTCAGCGATTTTTGATTATAATTATTCAAATAATTTTAATTTAATTATAAAAATGATAAAATTAAAATTTTAAGAATATAAATGACAGGGCGCCATTGTCAGTGAAGCAGTGTATACCGGTCATTGGCAGTGGCGTCTTTCCTTTTTTTTTGTTATTTTTTCTTAAAAAAAAACTGAAAAACCCCAATGGGTGTGGCGTTTTTCCACTAGCGTCTATCCACACTAACAATTCTATCCATTAAAAAAAAAAAAAAAAAACTGAAAGACGCCACTCCCAGTGGCGTCTTTGTACAAACGCTCCAGGAGAGTGGCACGTTTACACAACGCCACTGAAAGTGACGCACTGCTATTCGTATTCTTAAAATTTCAATTTTATCACTCTTATTATTAAAATTAGAATTATTTAAATAATTATTAAAAAAAAAAACTGGTCTGTTTTAGGTGGTTTGTCTTGCGATTCTCATTTCAGGGTTGCCTTCTCAATTGGTCACCACTCACCACTCAGTAGAAGCAAAAGGAACATTTCTTCCAAAAACTTCACAACCAGAAAAGAACAACGAAACAAAATCGGGACATGGGAGCATAGAAGAGTTTGCTGGAATCAAACCATGTTGAAAAACAGCACCAAAGCATGAAAAAGAAAATCAATATCTGCTCTCTCTGCCGCGTATAATTAAATTTTTATTATCAAAACGATATGTGCTTTTTGTTCTAATAAAATAAAATTGACGCTCACTCGTCTTAAAAACCACTTCTTTTATAAATACACAAAGAACGTGGTTGATTCTCAAGGAACGTATTTTCACAAATGAGAATGCAAATTGTATGCTCAAAGAAATATTGAGTATGAATGGTCAGTGATGTCATCATTATCGTAAAAATTGTGTTTTAAAATCCAACAAATATTGAGAGATTGAGAATATTTTGATATTTTAAAAGAATTGAGCACTGAATCTTCAATACAAAAAAATCCACAATACAAAATTATATTTTGTAGTACCTAATATTTATATTTTAAAATAGATATACCTTATAGATGATGATCCCAATTAATCCATCGGGGGTAGTACTAACTGCTAAGTAATAATTAACAAGAACAGCCACTAAAAAAATGATTTCTTTCCTCAAAAGATAATCAAATTACTTCAATAGTCGACAAAATACGATACGTATACGTCAATCGAGTTCGTGTGGCAATATTTTGGGTATTTAATTAAAATGTCACATTCACAGAACACAACTGGTAAACGACTGGGAATTTGTCTGCTTTTGCTTGTCCGGTCCACAACGAAAGAAACACGAGTTCAATTGCAGATGCATCCATACAACAAAAATATTGCAAGGCAATAATAAAGAAGTCCCAATATTTTCCATGGGAAAACGATATGTTTATTCAATTATTCGTCCTTATCGCCATATACCGAATATTATTGCGAGTTGTAATAGACTTGAGAACCAAAAGTCCAACTCACCTACCAGCTATGCTTTGACCACAACTGTTACAACTTACCAGTTACCACTTCCCAAAGTTTGGAGATATTTTTATTTTTAATAAGTGGAATCTTTTAAATTTTTTTGAAAAAAATAACATTCACTTAGGGTTTCAATGAGTCAGGTCGAGTCGGTTTAGGGTCAGGTCATATTATTTTATTATTATTTTTGATCCGATTCCGAATCCGATCCGATTAAATTCGGATCAATATTTTTTAACCCATATCCAATCCGATCGGGTCACGGATCGACCCGACCCGACCCGACCCGACCCATGTAAAATAATTAAATATTTATTAATTATTTTTATATAATTTTAAGCAATTAAATATTGATTAATTTATAATTAATCTTAATCAGTATATAATTAGTGTAGATGTAAGTTTTAATTAGTACTAAATCATAAAATTACTTCAAAAATCATAATTAATCGGGTCGAGTTGGGTCGATTCGAACCCGACCCGATCCAATTCGGGTCAAAAAAATTAAATCCATTTCCGACCCATTTATTTTCAGATCATATCGGATCGGATCGGATCGATAATTGACACCCCTATATATGCCAATGGTTTAATCGAAACCATAAAAGTTTTACAAGCATGAAGATTGTTAAGACCAAACAGCTGTATTTTTAATCTTCAAAAAATATATATATCAAAAGAAAGATATCATTTGGCGCCAAGCTGACCTATAACTAGGGTGTCAATTATCGACCCGATCTGATCTGAACTCGACTCGACCCGATATGATCTGATCAAACCTCTTGTGCTTCACGTCCGTATTTCGAATTTAAAAGTTCAAATGGCCAATCCAAACTGTTGAACATAATCTTCATAATGAAATATCTTTTGAGATCAAATTATATATTTTTTTGAATTTTTTTTTACTATTTTTTAGATGGGTACAAAATTTGTTGATCTAACGATTTCTGCACCATCCAAAACTAGTGATTTTGTACCCATCTAAAAATAGTAAAAAATTCAAAAAAATATAAAATTTGATCTCGAAAAATATTTCAATATGAAGATCATGTTCAACGGTTTGGATCGGTCATTTAAACTTTTAAATTCAAGATACGAATGTGAAGCACAAAATGTTTGATGCTTCATGGAGCACACTAGCATATATATATATTTATAAAAGAACGCCATCAACTCCTTTGAACCTCCATCTGCACACTAAATTTTTTATCTTTGGGGATCCCTTTGCATCGTGCCAAATAGTTAATGGCACTTGTTGACTTTCCAGTAGTCAAACAATAAATTAATTTCATAAAAATATAAAAGGAACTTGCCGACATTAGACAAAATACCAGATTCAACTCATGCACCCCCTGCTCTGCAAAGAGATAACGTTGGGCCTTGTGTAGTGCATGAACGAATAACAGGTGCCATATGCTCAATAAAATAACAATGGAACACTACAATTTTTACATTTATTATTTAATATATATAGCCCGTCAAATGAATGAATGGTACTGCTGATATTTTCAGTTCATGGCTCATTTATAGCCCGTCAAATATGCAGATTCAACCCGAACGACAAAGTAAAATTATGTCGTGGTAGTACTTAAAAGTTTATATTCGTAATTAATGTTTTTAAATGCGGATTTCTTCATACATGCGGAAAGTCACTATATACTATATATGCGGATTTTCATGCGAACGTATATATACGGTTTATTATTATTTTTAAATAAAAAATAAAAAAATACTCAACTATAACATTATAAACCACATGGACCTGTATATTAACCGTATGGACCCCATATACAGACTGCATAAACTCGCATATAAACCGTATGGACCCGCCATATGAGTAAAAACCGCATATCTTGAACCGTATGACTTTATGACAACGGGTTGCATATTGCATATGCATATGCGGTCCATACGGCCGCATTTAAAAACACTATTCGTAATAAATATTATGAAGTATATGTAAATAACTTGAGTGGACTTGGAATCTTGGATGTATCAACTTTAGAAGAATCTAACACAATATAACTCGATTGGTTTTAATTTTAAAAACTATGTGATAATTTTATATGTCTTTTAATAAAGATGGAAGTTATGTCTCTTAATTAACTTAAATTTTAACTTAAGGTTTTTAATCAGATTACGCTCATATGATATCCAATACGGAAAATATTAAGTCCAGAATAGTAATAAGAAATAAAACAATGGAATAGAACTATTTAAGTAGCTTGGATTGACCAAAAATATTTTTTAAAAGTATTATTTATTGAGTGAAACACAGCTAACTCCACTCATTTGCTACAGCCCACAGGGAGAGTTCGTATGATTTTATATTTTTTGGGTTACTAATTATTAAAAATACATTCCGCATTCAAATTCAATCGATCATATTATAAAATAATATTGTTAAAATACACTACCTTGAGGCGTTTTTGGTAGCTTTCCTACAAATCTGTGAGTACATTTATTTATAACATTTAAGAAATAAATTAATTAATCCGTGAGTGCTGGTGTAGTTTAATTCCTTCCAGCTGTAATCACATCCCCGTTTTGACAAAAGTAGGAGACTATCTTAATCTTCCCTCATCTAATTGTTTCTTAACAAAATCAGTTAGTTCGTTGAGTGGGCACTTTGAAAAATGGCGTTCTCCTCCAAATTGATTGACGCAACACCTATATTGACATTTCATGCATAATTGGTGCAGATTAGAAAATTTGAAAATGACACGATATCATTCGAGCCAGTCTTAAATAGGTATCCGATTCGTAGCCACAAGTGCAGGCATTGACACGTACGAGAGCAACATGGAAAGAATGTCATATAAATAATTAGTGGATGTACACACCAATTGTCATTTTTACCTTTATAATATAATTGCATATTTGAACTAATCCCTCAGTGGCAGGTGGTTGGTTGGTATTACTCTCGGTAGATGTGTCTTATAGTTGTCCATCTTTCAATTGGAAGTGGGGAACTCATCAATTTAAGTAACCAGCTAGCAATTAATTGCTGATGAGAACAAACTTTACATGCATCTTTTTAGTTTTAAAATAAATTAAGAAAATAAATATTCTAAAATGGGGTATTAAATTAAAATTTAAAGATACACTGATATCTTTCATAAATTTTAAGATACTCCATTGTTAAAAAGCGGCCTTCCGGAATACAGATTGCATCGTTATAATAATAATAATAATAATAATAATAATAAATTTGTAATTATTGGAATCTAAAACTAGTCAGCCGATAATTCAATAACAGAGACTGGTTTAATAGTAACAATGGGAGAAAACATCCTCCTCGCATGTGAGACACAGTTAGTAGGGACTAGGGATAAAGAAAAGCTTTCTGGAAAGAATTAACGCATATGGAGAAATGATGATCAGAAGAAATCAAGACACAATATAAAAATGGAAAAAGCAAGGAAACAGACAAGGAGAAAGAATGGCGACGCAATATGAGGTTAAAGTTAAATAAACTTAGCTGGCAATCAACGAATGAGAGAGACTTTTCTCACAAGTGAAGGTGGTCTAAGTCAAAAGCACTGCAGGTCCCCATCTGTCCCCTTTTTTATTATGGGTCCTTAATTTTCTACTAATTTGCATCGCCATTTACTGACAACATGGACAAAACATTTCAATTTTCTCACCTTTAAGCATTGTAACCCTAATCTTTAATAGTTAACACATGTTAAGGAGACTTGATTTTAATATGATTTTGTCGAATTTATAGCCTACTTTTATTTTTATTTTTTTTTGTTCCTTTTGTGAAATAAATAAATAAATACATAATATAGAGTGAATAAAAACGTGATTCTCTCTCTTTATGCATGACTATGAAAATAATTTTACCAGAGTGTGCATTAATAAAAATGGTGAAGTTCTGTGGAATACAACATTTAGAGTTCACACGTCATAATCCAACTTGGAGAGGTGATGATGATTTTTGTTAAAGCTAGAGGTTGATTGAAGATATTTTGTACAGGCACAAAAAATATTAGAGAACCGGAGGACAAAACTATAAAAAGACCAACAGAAGTGCCAAAAATTAGTTCAGATGATTCGTGTCGTAAACGTAATCTTCCGAAGGCTCAACGGATAAGTATCAACGAACTATAATTAAGCAAGGGGATCGATGGTTATATAATATGATACATAATTACATACACTCTCATTAATCATTCATAACTTTGCTTCCAGACAGTGACATCCTCAGTAATTTATTATAAATATTATATATAAATTATATATAAAAAGATAAATTTATAAAATTTAGTACAATCAAATTATATATATTTATAAAAAAAAATTATAAGTAGAATCATTTGCACCCATAATTCTATATGTGCTCCGTCACTGATTGAATATTTAGTTTTTAGTAATAATAAGTTTTATTAAATTAATATTATTAAAAATAAGAGTGAGAAACGTAAAATTTCAAATATACGAATGGCGTAATGTAGCGCATACATGGCGTGTTTGAAACACGCCATTGCCGGTGTGCGCGTTTCATTATTTTTAAAATACAAAAAAGCGTTTATTTCTTATATATACAAAGCGCGCGCCTCTCTCATCCCATTTGCGTGGGGTTTGGACGAACGCGCCACGCGCCACGCGCCTATGCAATGCTGCAATGCCGCCATTCGTATATTTGAAATTTTACGGTTCTCACTCTTATTTTTAATAATATTAATTTATTAATAATTATTATTAATAAAAACTGTTGAATATTTCAATTGCAAGATCTTTCAGTTAAATTCACCTGTTAATGCGTCCAAAACTGCTTCTGTGGCCAAGAAATTGCCAGCATACCAGATAAACATCAGTTGCTGTTAAAAAAAGCAATAGCAGTACCAGAAAGCAGGTTAAAATTTTACTCACTAACTAAACTAATGTCTTTGATTGGTAACGCCTCATTCAATGCCCCATTTGGTCATCTAATCATCCATGCTCTGTTAAGGCAAAATGACTTTCAATTTAATTCCGTAAATTACTAAATTTTATAAACCAACTTGTTGCTAAATATTTGATTTATTTTATATCCAATCATCCGTGCCTGCATTAATTTTCTTCAATAATCGATTTATCAAATAAATTATTTGCTAAATGTGCAACTTTTTCTAACCAACAATACACAATTATTAAGTGAAATTTCTTATTTTCGCTCACCTCCATCTTCCTTCATTTAGATATGAAATATAGCATTTTGTATCTGGTGGTTCTGAAATTTTGTTTTAGCTTCGAGACTAATCGCCTTTCTCCAATGAATTGTATTGAGCATGGAACATACATCAATCAAAGAACAGAACATCGTGGCCAATTTATTTTAGGAACGATTTTCATGAAAAATATTTAGAGAATTTAATATTATAAAAAGGCATAAGAACTATCTTTCGATATCCTATCTTATTTTATCTTTTAGTTTTTTCTTCGAATTTAGTGCTAATTTTTATCTCATAATTAACCTCAAACCCATCACCTGCCTGGCTGCCTCCGATGATAGTTCCTCCAAACGCCAAAAAAAAATACAATTCCCGATTATTATTATTTTATTCTTTCAGTATTATTATTTTATTTTTTTTGTCAAATTCTTATAAAACTTTCATAAATCAAGTACAGCACACCTTTTAATTCAGAAACTCTAATAATTTTCGTTATAACTTGTCAAATATCCAGCCTTTGTCAGTTTGTCCCAAGAATCTATTACTTAGCATAAAAAGGAGTACAACAAAGAGAAGCATTGAGATGCACATCGGATGGAAAGTTAATTTTTCATTATGTCAAAAAAACAATAGTACATAAATTAAATAAGCAACTTTTAATCGAGGTTACATTCAACGGGCTTAAATTTCATATTAACATCTTGAAATTTCAATTGAAGTATTCATATTCAACAAGTCATGAAACTTATCTACCAGATTTTTTTTATAAAAAAAAAAATCAGTAAGAACTATAATTGATTGCAAAAGGAAATTTGGAATTACCAATGCCCAAAATCATCAGTCACTAATACAACAACGACGAGTTTGATTAAATAATTAGTGGATCATACCACTCTATTTCTTTCTCCCACTTATCTTCTTACATTGCAAGAGACCAATGAAATTGATATTGATCAATTTTAGTATATATTCTCGCAGGCAAGAAAAAAACACGTATATTCCAAATTAATAAAAAAAAAATCATCCAAACAGAAATCCTCCAACCTCCAACCTCCAACTCTTTTTTCTTAAAACTTTTCATTTTCAACCATATTTCTATTCCTAAATATGTCTCTCAACTGTTTTCTCTTCTAACTTTTTTTTTCTAGTAATATTTATATATTTGATAAGTCTTTGTATTTCACGGTTAGATATAAATACCTAGTACCAAATACGAATATCTAATTGATTAGATATAAACATTGATCATTTCAAGTTATGAACACTCGTATCGGTATTTTATTTTATTTTTAAATGAGGGCTGGACGCTTAGGGTGTAGATGCTCATAATTATTAATAGTATTGAGAGGTGATCATGTGGGTGATTATCTTGTTCAAGAATGATTTTTCATTAGCTCCAAATATTCATTCTTATAACAAAAGATGTTCACACTACTATTGAGAGGTGTTCAAATATTGTATATAAATGTTCATATAACTTATAAAAAATAGAGGATTTTTCTAAAAGATTTCTATAGAGATATAGTTAACACGTCCAATAAAATAAAATATACTATTAACCTTACAAATAGTCATATATCAAACACTTTAATTTGTAATTTTTGCAATATATTCTACAAAAGCTACTAAAACATGACTTCCACTTTTACTCTATAAATTGTTTCATCTCACGTGTTTTGTTTAGAAAAAATCTGTTTTTTTTTTTGGCTCAAGATCTATCCCAAATTCACAATTGTTCTTTTTTTTCTACACAAACTTCAAGGAATGGAGATAAAAATTCAATTCATTTGCATTTTTTGTACTAAACATTTTTTGTTGATTTTGTCATTTTACAAAATAAGTTATGGGTTTTAAGAATGAAATGATCGGTACTTTTGTTGCTGGTATCATTATTTAAATCTAGAGCAAAATATTCTAATATCTGAGTAATATCACAATAGATGTCAAAATTCAACCTGACCCGATAAGTCAACCGATCCAATATAAAATGATCAGATATGGTTCAAAATTTTTATTTTGAATTTTTATTATGATTCAAATCTAATCAAAGAATATATAGGTTGACCTGTTTATTTTTTTTGAATTTATATTATGATTTAATTTTGAATTTATATTATGATTTAATTTTGAATTTATATTATGATTTAGTGCTTATTAAAACTGACATATAAGCAATTAAAATTAACTCTATATTAATTAATATTAATCTGCGGAAATATATAAAAAATAATTAATTAATACTTAATTATTTTAATTTAATTAGGTCAAATTAATACTACGTTCAAATAAAAAAAATATTAACAAAAAAATAGTAAAATAATATGACCCGACACCCTCCATGTGTGATTAAGAAATGAGCATATTGGGTTGAAAAAAACAAAACAAATGAAACACGATGACTATAGCCCGAAGTGCTACAACGCAAAAGGAGTGAAAAGTTTGAAACTGCAGCAGTTAGCTGTCAGCCTGTCAATAGCCACACGGCCCACACCAGTCCAACACTCCAATCTACCAGTTACTTTCCTTTAGCATCTGTAAACTGTTTTATTTTGGAGTAAATTTTCAGATTCACTAAATAAAAACAGCTCTATATTCAGTCAAAACCAAATTAATGCAAAACAATTCAACGGCCACTAGAGGTACATCTAGTAGATATTTCGCGTAAAATTACTGTAATAAGTTCGCATTCAAGAATAAGAATTTTCTCGAACTGAAAATTCAGCATTTTTTTTATCTCATTTTCTGTACATGGAATTTATTCCTATGGCTAGAGATAGCCGATGGAGAGAGACAATAGGATTGATGGAAAGTGGCTTAGCAAAGCTAATAAAAAAAATAAAAAATGCACTAAAAGAACATAGAGCTAAAGATTTCTAATTTTCAAATGAACCGCCACTTGTTCATCCTCTTCTTTGAAGAGTACTTTGCCTAATTAAAAGCTATCTATTCGATTTTCGCAAAACCCATTTTTTTCAACACTGCATTATGGACCCCATCTGTTGCCATACAGAGATTAGGTGAAACGATCTTGTTCGCCTGAAAGTAACTCTTCACCTCCTCACGAATCATCTCTTGCACCACGGCCTTCCACTCTGCGCCAAACGGAGAAGCTGGTGCCTGAACCGGTGCGAGATGTACAGGTGCTACATGTACCGGTGGTTCAGCAGCAGTTAACAACGGTACTGAAACAGAAGCCTGAGGGGACGATACCACGGCAGGTGCTTGAAATTGGTCACACTTATCCTGCCCGGGCAAGGACAGGGTGAGGTCAAGAGAAGCGCTAGAGTCATCGACTTCACTAGAAGTGGCAACAGGTGGTGTCAACGGCGTGGGAAGAACGACCCCTCCAGTTCTAGGAACTGGTCGGTACACAAAAGATGCAGATGGCTGAGATGAAGATACAGCAGCGATTGGGTTGCTTTGATGGCTGGATTCAGACAAATCAGACCCCGATGGGCTACCCGGACTCAGGCACTTGAACCCATCGCTATTAGATCTCTTTAGGGGGCGCAAAGCAGACTGATCCAAATCCACACCGAGATCATCCACTGGAGCCACAGTCGCTGCTGTGTATTTCCTCTTCAGTGTCGAGTTCCAGTGGTTCTTTATGGCGTTATCAGTGCGACCTGAAAGGAGGCGGGCGATGGTTGCCCACTTGTTGCCAAAGCGGCTGTGGGCCCGGATGATGGTGTCGTCCTCCTCAGGCGTGAAGGCACGGTGCTCGACCTGAGGAGAAAGCTGATTGCACCAGCGAAGACGGCACGATTTACCCGATCTGCCGGGGATTGATTTGCTGATCAGCGACCAGTTCCGGGCACCGTGCTTCTGGACCAGCCGTTGTAACGCCTCATCTTCCTCGGGACTCCATGGGCCCTTTATTCTATCCATGTCCTTCGATCTTCCAGTGAGAGCCATTTGATCTACCGTTACTCTGTTTTGGGGAAAACTAACTGCGGTTTTTATATAGGGGTTTTAATGGGAGGGGAGAGGATTGGAGACGAAACAGACTCACACGGGACTTCTGAGACGGAGGAGGGAGGGGAGGGATTTATAAAGGGGGTGAGAACTGAGAAGGAAAGAAGAGTGACCGGGGGCAGCCGGTATTAGAGACCGCTGGTAGGACGTTAGTAGGGCCGCTACTTCCAGGCAGTCGGTTGCTTGCATCCAGCTGGCACCTGGACACGCGTCGTTCCACTGCTACGACCCCTCCCCTTCCGTGCGTTCCCTGAGCAGAGTACTTTTTTATATAACTTTTCTACGTTCTTTTACAAAATATGACGTGGGTGTTTCAGTTAGCAGTGCTCGTACTGTTCAATACTTACTATTGCTAAGTGCCAGCCTACGTCAGATGTGTGAGGAGTGAGTTGAGCTCGCTGTCACAGTATACCAGATGCGTTTGTCAAAATGTGACAAGCCATCAATTACTTTCCTTTCAGTCTTCTCTATCCCTCTCCAGTACGGAAATAACGGAACTAAAGATGAGAAACGTGTTGCACGGAGGGCGCTAGTAAAGGTTATTTCTTCCCCGTCGCTGCCCGGCGTTCCCGTTTGGGCAGTTATGCGTCCATTTCTAATCCAGATATCAAAACCGAAAAAATCTCGCAGTTTAAACCCAAAATATCGTCGTTAGAAACGGGACGCACGGATTTCGCCTGCTTAACCGCTGGGAGTGAGCTGATAAATTTGCCCACTACAGTTTTTTGACACAAATAGTTCGTTTTTTATATTCATTATGATCAGGAACCGCCCTATATTTAGAACCAGTTCATACTGAAAAGTGGGTCCCGCATTACATAAGGCGGTAAGTGAATGCAGGGAGCGGAGAGATCTGGAGCCTTATCTCTTTCGGCGGAGCGCTGATCTGAACCGTTGGATGGGACTGCGGGAGGGATCCGTACGTCTGTACGCGCATGGGGGTACGTAGGGGAGAGGAGTGGGGCCCGCTAATAATTGTTGGGCTCTCTAGGCCTAACTGGAAACCGCAACGGGGGGGCTGAACCGCATTGTGGAAAAGAGGGATAGAATAATGCCAGGGACGGAAAGAGGGTAAGCAGATTTTGAGATTTGGAGTTGGCGTAGCAGTTTTGACCGAGACAGCCTGGACAGCATTCCCCCGAGCCCCACTGCCTCTCTCTTTTTAATTCGGCACGATTGCGTTGGGTCGGATTGGTTCGGTTTGGTCCTATTACAATTTACTTGTCAAACCTTTGGATACTGGATATTTTATCAATCGTTGGGTATTTCTGTTTACATAATTTTTATGAGGCTATAATTTGTTTCTTCAAATATTCGAATTGAAAATACATCAAATATTGATTTTATATACATGATGCACTTGAACAATTGCTGAAAATAATGTAATATATCAATACTATTATATAAAGCATCTAAGAATTGGAGGGTTCATTTTTTATCATGGTAATTTTTTATTATACCCATTTTATCCCTCAATTAGACGGATAATATTTATTTTTGGTTGATCGAACGTATGTGATCGCGTCCATTGATCCACTCTTTCTCTCCATTTATTTCCCTTATATACTACTATTTTCATAATTTTTTTTTATTTAGCAACTTTGTGCATATTTGGTAAGAAATTAATGGTGATAATATATGTTAGAATAATTTACTTTTCTTGCCATAAAAATCATGAATCATTAACTCATATTGTGCAAAAATTTCATCAAGATTAAATATAGTCTTTATTGTAGGTTTTCTCTATAATTTGGTGAATTTATAATTTAATATTAGATAAATGTGAATTTTTTTATCTTATAATGTTTTAATGTTTAAATAAAAAAGTTTGCTGCTACGCGCGGGTATATAGCTAGTAAAAATCTGAGTTGTTTGCACAATATAAATTTTATAATGTTTTGTATGAAATAATTCGATAATATTTTACTCAAATTTAAAATTTACTTAGAAAAAGGAAATTATTGCAATAAACTTCAGCTCGTGTTGGGCTCTTTAAACAGTCCAATACTTTTTTCCCATGACAAAAGTTGTCATTACTTGCCCAAAATTCTGCAATTTTGGATGCTTTTCATAATCTTTTTTTATAAGATTTTCGTCGTCTTTTCCGTTCAAACGTATAAGTTTAAGCTCCGTCATCATTATTATCTTATATGTAGGGATACAGATGAAAAAATAGTAGGGACAACTGGACAAGACAACGCGTGTGTAACCAATACATTCAAAACGGAGGAAGAAGTTCTTCAAAAAAAAAAACGGAGGAAGAAGGAAAACAAGAACAAAAAAGAATAAGAGCATGTATATTGGCGTTTGAAACTTTCAATAAGGGCGATGACGGGTTGACGTGGCGCAAAACGACAAGAGCGGTCGCGGAATCAGAGGGAGTAAGAGAGAGGAGTCATTAGTGCAGTGCAGAGGTGTCAGAAGCCAGGCTGTCCATCCCCAACTGCACCCTTCAACGGCCACCCTTCCAACCGACACCAACCAGTTTCCCAAACTGCCCTCCCCCCTTTGCTTATGTTTATTGTATGCTTATTGCCTTAAGCAACTCATCTTCCTCGCTCCTTCCTTATCCCAATTCTTTATTATTTTTCCTATAAGTTGTTGGGATTTTCTCATTTACTATTCCTGCTTTACTTCTTGTTTATTCCCAGAGCCCAAGTTGCCACGCGGGCTGGAATAATCATAACACATTAACACATAACATAAGAGCCTTTTTAAATACGATCTTTGCAGAGATTTTACACATCAGCCCCTGTGAACAATTTACCAGTGCTTAATCTCAAGATCCGCATTGCTTTTGTTTTGCACGAATAACAAAAAACAGTGATATTTGCACATTTTTGCTAGTTACATTGACGAAATGAGCTATAATCAGTGGGATCCGCGTATTGCAGTGACCCATTATTACTAGCTATTGATAGATTCATCACCACCCTAAAAAATATAAAATAGATTCAATCCCCAGAAAAAAAAAAGGAAAAAAATATTAGAAGAATGGAACTCAGAGCCGTGCATGGGTAAACAAACGGAACATGCAAGTTTCTTTAGTATAATACGAGAATGAAAATAAAAAACCGAAAGTAGATCAGGAATTGTCGAATTTTTTGATGATATATTAATGACTAAAAAATGGCATGATATTATCCTCGGCGCACATGGGGGATGAATGATATAAGTCGGTTGCTCCTCTCCTCTTCTCTCTCTCTCTTGCCATCCATGAGATTCCATCCATCCGTGGGAATAGGGAATGGATCCATGTACAAATAAGTATTCCGTATTTGGCCACCTGCTCCCTTTCTGTTACACGTACGTCTCACGTCCATCCTGGCTAGCTGGACCCACCGATCCAACCAAACACGTACGTCTAGAGAGTAGAGAGTGACAAGAGGCTAGAGACAGGACCTCTTAATTTTTGACGGTCCAAATTAGCTGATATAAATGCAATGTTAGCATACGGAATCTTCAACGATCTGAAATTTTGAACTATATTATTAAAAAATAATTTAATTTCTAGACATAACTTTGCTACAGAAAGATGTTTAAGCGTGCTTGAGTGGATTTTTATGGCGGTAAATTTTATGAATGATCACTCAATTTTATATGCAATTCATATTAGATCACTTAATTTTATATGCTTTATATTTATATGCAATTCATATTAGATCACTGAATTTTAAAAAAATTATCACAAAATTTTAATATATATTTAATTTTAGTTACTATTAATTTTTCAATCAAAATTTAATGATAGCGACATAACATCCTATATGAGCTATGTAATATTATCAATAATAATTAACAACACTGAGAAATAACTAAATAAAATAAAAAATATATATTTCTTATCACTAGATGTAATTTTATATACCCAACCTGAAAAATAAATTGTTTTCATAGTATAACTATAAAGTATAGAGTCCACATAGGACGTGATATCGATATTGTTAGATGTTGGATGAAAATATGACAAACATGACTAAAAATGAATAAATATTAAAACTTACTTACTAATAATGAATAATTTAAAATTCAGCAAGCAAATATGAACTTCATATAATATTGAGTGACCACTCAGTAAATTTACCCAATTGTGTGTTTTTTAAATGTCACTGATTTATCAACGGAAGAGCATTAATTAACAATTACCAAAGTGTTGACTCCCACAACTATTTTATAGGGTTCGTTTGGTAAATCTAAGAATAATCTAAGAAGAGTGGTAATTTTGAAAGAATGATAGAATAGTATCATTTTGGAAGAGTGGTATTTTTGACTATTTGAAGAGTGAAAATATTATTTAGTAGTTGTTAATCAGAATAGTTAAAATATGAATAATTATGATACTAACGAAGATGATGATAATAATAATAAAATTAATAGTGAAACAACAATAATAATAATAATAGAATGTAGTCAGAAAATCCGGACTATTGATTGTGTGTTAATTAAATTAATGAATTATGAATACTAAAATTAAAAAAATAATATACAGATATTTTTGAAATTACAAATTGATTGTGTGTTAAATTGATTGTAACTTTAAAATCATTTGCTATTTCATAAAAACAATCATAATTACATGACATTAACAAAAGATCAAAATGGTCTTTGAATTTATAACAAATTCAATCTATACGTATGTAAACATATTACTATTTATAAGAATTTCTAAAAAATATTTTGAATTAGTTGAAATTAAAACTGTTCTCAAAATTGTTAAAATTTATAGTTACGGATTAGTCCTTCTTAAGAACACAATAACCAGTGATTTGTATTTATAAAAGCAAAAGTTTTAAGAACCTCCCCTGAACCTCGATTATTTTAAATCTTGAAGAATAATTACAGAAGCTTATTATTCTTACGTTACTCCATACGGTGGTTGAAAAAAAAAAACTTATCTAGAACTTTTATGCACGGAAGTTCCTCAAACTTTTCATGCTAATTTAAAGAAAAAAATATCTATTTTTTTTTTACCTAAAAACAATTAATGAATGTCAGTATGATCCAGATACTCATAAATCATGGGCGTGCGTGCAATTTTTAAAAATATAATGTTTTTGTTGTTGAATATAGTTATGTTCTGGAAGGGGATTCATGTATTTCTGTTGGAAGAATGGAAGATATTAAGTTACGCTTGCAGCATTTACAAACATGTGATGCTGATTAGGGAAAAATATAACTTTTTTCAGCTAAAAATAATCAGTGACGAATATAGAATGTAGTCAGAAAATAAACTATAATTACAGAATGATTTATGTAAATATTTTGAGAAAAATCCCAGGTAATTTTACCTAAGATCCTGATTCCTGAGGGCCTAAATAATAAAAAAAAAAACACCAAGCACATATAAACAACTGAAACCTAAGTTTAGGAACGGATCTGAACTTATTTCCATCTTAGATCCGCTTCTAAAGGCAATAAAACAAACTAGTTAAGATTTAAATAACAATTATTATTTTTCTGTAGTGAGATCTAAAAATACTATTGCAAAAGTCATCCTATTAATTTATCAACAACAAAAAATTATCTTACTATGCAAGAAAAAATGTTAAATTATGAGATTACCAGGATCTGTCGGCAAAGTGGGTATGGATACCATAAATGAATATTTTTTGACAACTACAAATATCTGTATCAAGGTAGGTAATATGGGTGTGTATACAATATATAAATATATTTTTTATAACTAACTTTGTATTAACATCCACTTCGACGAAGCAATCAGACAAACCGCCTGAGCAATCAGGTCTTATGCTTAGTCACTTTCAGCCCTTCATTGCCACATCATGTGTGTTGAAATTTCTTAATTTTAATCCTACCCTTCAATAATGCATTTTTGTTAGCAAATAGTATTATAGCCAGCAATTAAAAGGCATAAAATCATATGATAACGACGTAACGAGAAATAGATGCCGCGCTATTTCACTGGATCAGAAACTAATGACGCACAAATACATTTCGCTTCTGTTAGACGTGTACCTGAAAATGAAACATGATTGGATTTTTGCCTTTTGACCTGACTTATTGGTGGATGCGAAGATATTTTGTGAACTCAACGGCTCAACCGCAAATTTGACAATTCTAAATTTCTAATACAGTATTTCTTAGTTACATTTCTTGTCCCCCGCCTAACAATAAATGCATCATAAAAAAATGGACACCATTTCGATCATGTCCTCGGTCTTGAATTTTTAAAACATATAATGTATCCATATTTTATCCTGATATATACAGCCAATATAATGTATCCACACTTATATTTATATACTATCATTGGTCAGAGATATCATATTTTACACTGATATTTACCGATATATATATATATATATATATATATTATATCAATGTAAAATATGAATATGAATATCTTTGACCAACTATTGATAATCATTGATCATGGATATCCATATTTTACACTTAAAAATAGATATATACAGACCTATATATATATATATATATATATGTAAAATCACTTTTTATTTAACCTCTCTAATAAATCAAAGGCCCTTTGCATCCTCTCCTTACCAATTATGCACCCATGTAGAGAAGGACAAAGGCTGCACTACAGGTGGTGGATGTTGCGACCAATGATCGTCAGTCATTGGTCAGGAGTATTCATATTTTACACTGTATATACATGGGGTATCCATATTTTACACCAATATATACAAGTCTTTACATTGATATATACAGGATATATACAGACCTGTATATATATGTGTAAAATATGGATACCTCTAACTAATGGCTGGCAATCGTCGGTCAAGGACATCCATATTTTACATTATCAGGGTATTCATATTTTACACTGATATATAAAGATAAAGTGTGTAACACTTCAATGATGTTCTAAGTTTCTTCTTCAATGATGTTATGAGTTTCTTCATGACCTAAATGTACATATCTCAATTGTAAATTGAGATTGATTGATTTTTACAAAGATAATTTGCAGATTTTGGTCAAATTATTTTTTCTCTCCATTATGTTTATTATTTTTTATTATGTATTAATAGAAGTTTAAAAAAATATACACCTAGTAAATTAAATATCAATTATTATTATTTTTTATTTAAAAATGAAAACTTCCCAAAGTACAGCCTTATTAAAAAAGAAAATTATTGTATTTCATAAAAAATACAGAGTCTTTATAATTGATTTAAATATAAATTATATTTAAGTAAATATATTTTTTAGTGATAATAAAATTAGTGCTACAAATAATTATTTTTAAAATTAAAAGAATTCCACAAAATGAATAAGTTTTTTGTAGTATGTAAAAAGGAATATCATTCAATAACAGTTACGTAGATGACTATAATAAAGATAACAATGATGTTTTCAGAAAAAATAAAACTAAAATTTGGAAACAAATTTAATGTATATTATGAGATATGTAAATAGTCAGATTATCAAAGTTGAGCGTAACAAGATACTTGGGAGGTGTCTTTTTTTTTTGAGTAATTTTAGTGATAAAAATCACAATTTAATGTCCACCCCCCATCAATTTTCTTCCCGGCTTTCATCTCCAATTCTAGTTTTACTCCGAAAATTGAGCTGCAATGCTTTGCGAAATATAGGGGGTTTGCATTTTGAATCAAACTAATGGCTTTCGCAACTTGGATAACGAATAAGAAAATCAAACAAGAATAGGCATTCTTCAGCGATTTCTTAAATTAATTATTAGAATAATTATATTTTTAATAATAAGATTGATTAAATTTAAATTTTAAAAATACGAATAGTAGTGCGTCACTGTCAGTGGCGCTTTGCAAACGCATGGATCCGACTGACACATTTGAACAAAAACACTATTGAGAGTGACCTCTTTCATTTATTTTTTTACCTTTTATATCCAACTGAATTTAGTAAGATTGAGTCTTCGCCATCTACTAGTGGGAGAACCCATCATTGCCACTGACGCGGATGTATTTTTTTTTTAATAATGAAAAGTAAAAAAACGTAATTGTCTGTGGCACGTTTGCAAAACGTCACTGCCAGTGACGCGCTGTCATTCGTATTTTTAATTTTTTTAATCACTCTTATTATTAAAAATATAATTATTTTAATAATTAATTAAAAAACCACCGGACATTCTTCTATCTTTCTCATCTACCTTCTGATGTTTGTAATACATTTTCTATCGGTTTTCATCAAATATTAAAGTAAATATCGATCTATTTACGTAAAAGAACATGAACGTTTTATTATATGCAAAAACTATATTAGAAATTTCACTTGAAATTTCGTGAGTCCGCTTGAATTATTCCAGTGTATGAATCATACATTTATCTTTCCACCTTATTGACTAGATCTCGATTCTCAAATAACCAGACAAATCTGTAGAGTTCCTCATTCAAACCATCAAAATTCTTTTCGAAACAGTTTTTAAGGACTAAAATGACAGGTTTGTCTGGTAACCAGATCCAAGATTCAACACTCAAAAGGGAGGGAAATCCAAAAGAAAAAGTTAAACAAGACAAGGAAGTGACTGTGTGAGGTGAGAGAGGGAGGTAAACGGACAAAAAGGAGTTGCAATCCAGTCCTCGACAGCTGTTTCTCACCTTCCTTCCCTTCCTAATCCTAAACCAAAATCATCTTAATTTTGCGTTTCCCCACACGGTTTTCTCTCACGCCCCTACATTTTGTATTTTGGTTCCATCTCCAAACTTCATTAAGCACTAAAATAAGATAAAATAAATGGCACTTCCCTTGGATTTTGTCTTGTGTTGGGACATGGTTTCGTTAATTTTGTGCACTGGTTCGATGAACTGATTTGTTATTTTCATTTTAAACAGTTAAGTTCTTTTATTTCCATCAAGATTTCAGATTTCACAATGACATTTGCACTTCCAGTGAAATGCAATTACTCTGCAATAATTTAGTCATTTGGAGTCCAACAAATTGAGCGATATCAGAGGAGTGTCAGTGATTATCCTTGTGGGGCCAATTAGTTTTATTTTACTGATCATTAATCATTTATATAAAGTGCAAATGGAATTCCAAAAAAAAAAGAGTAGATATTTGAGAATAGCATGTGTAAATTCTTTTACTATCAACGACAGAAGGAAAAAGAACGTATGAATTATTGATAGTATTAGCTCGTGATTTTTATCTTATTTACAAGACGATGTGTTTTCAGTCTTCTGACAATATTACGTGGAATCTATCAATCATTGTACGATCTACTTTTGAAAACAAGTTATAGAACAGAAAAAAAAATATTATGAAGTAAGAAAAAAAATTTTGGGGCATAACAGAAGAAAATAATATTATGAAGTTAGAAAAAAACTTATGGGCATCCAATTAAGAATAAATTACACTTCTAAAAAAATCGTTAACGTAGATACTCGTAAATTACGCTTTTTTGCAGAGAAATCTAAACTTAATTTGTAAACTCTGATTAAAGTTCTGTTTATTTACAGAGAGATTAATTTTCTTCTTGAAAAAGTCACTTTATAAATACTCAAAGTGAGGCACAGACAGCAGCGGAGCTTGAAATAAATACAATTTAAACTTAAAATATAAAAGCTCATATGTATTTTTCAGATTGAAATGAAGTTACAATCCAAAATTTTAACATTAAACTCCGCCACTGAACATAGGGATAGGTCTGAAAACATTTCCTATATGCAGCTTATACAATAAGAACTCTCCTTCAAATTAAAGGTCGAAATAACACTAATTCCAATTGCTTTGTTCATTCCCTCAATTATTATTTTAAACGTAAATTTCAAATAATATGTTCACTACTATAAATGGCAAATATTATTATTGTTAAATTCCAAACACTTTGTTTTTTTTTTATTATTTTCAGTTCCACTTTTCTTATATTATTTCTTTCACCATCCAAACAATATCCTTATTCCCATCGTGATGAATTATAAAAATGGATAAATTTTCTGAAAAGTCACTAAATTATATTTCAAATTCAAATACTTTACGAGTAAGAAATATGCTGTCCATTTTTATATTTTTGAAAATGCAACCTCATAAATTGAGAAATCCACTTCAACCATTATAATTTATACCTGACAATCGACAGTTATTTTTTTTGACAATCTGAAAACTTAAAATTTAAAATTTTTTAAATTGTAAAACAACTTTGTACTAAAATTTTGAGTTGATATCATCGTCAGCTCGTAATTCAGGTTAAATAATTTATTATGTAGACTAGTATTATTCTTAGTGCTACAAGAAAAGGGAAAGGTCAGAATTTAGAATTCAGAATGGGTTAGGGGGTTTGTTACAGATAAGGCCAGAGGTGGGAGGTGTGCAGTCGTGCAGAGCAACGAACGGCTACGAAGCGAAAGCAATGGGAAAAAGAGAAGTCAAAGACCCAACATCCACAGTTGGCAAATTGGTCTCCGCATGCACGTGACACCCCCATGGCATCTACACACGTGTACACTGTGCGCCCCCTCCTTCCCCTCTTCCGTGTGCCTGGCACGTGGTTTTTTCTTATCCCATCTCTCCCCTGCCTTCCTCTCGGGTCCGTACGACTCATTATTACTAACGAAGAGATATAACTACTGTACCAGGAAAATAATAGGAATAAAAAAGCAATATATATAGATATAAAATACATTTATTCATAATATATTTTGTTACAAAATTATAGCGTAAAAATATGTAATTTATATGAAATAATAAAATATAATTTAAAATTCATATTACTACATAACAAAATTCTTGAAGTAAAATTTAGCATTAGCAAAAGTATAAATACTAATCTTCAGAGATTTTTCTCAAACGTGATAATGACTTAATTAGATATTTTTCCATCAATTTTTTTCTGTTTTACTTTAGTGGATGAAATTATTATGAGTATTCTTAAATTTCAAAATATGAGTGTTTTTATAGAATCTAAAGCAACCTCTGAGATCAAATATAACAAATTTATACATCTAAATTTCCATCAAAATTCAAAATGCACCTTCCAAATACACTCTTTAACTAATTATTTATAAATGAATTTGGCTCATAATTATTAGGTCTGATATGTGTTGAGTTAGGAGGTCAGACCGTGTCGAGAGATATAAAGTGTGTTAATGTGAAGGTGAAAATGTGTATAGGGATGCACGAGAGTTATTCTGATTTATAAGTTTAATGCGTATAAATGAGAATGAATCTCTTCCCCTATCCTAGACGATACTTTATACAGGAGAAGATGACTATGAAGATAATGATAAGTCAGTGGCACAATTCAGCAAAGCCAATCGTAAATGTGACAAGTGCATGTAATGGCAAATCAGTGGACTTAATCGTGTGCCGTTGCCATGTACAATCATGCGCTATTTGGGATCATGATCAGTTATAACCACTATACGCGATCATGGGTGGTTATCAAGGTAGTTATACTCAAGATAAGTATCAGGATGATCTCGAACTCAGAAATGTCCAGTTCAATAAATACTTATTCGAGATAAGTATTGGATAAAAAAGGCCCGATAAGGTATAGTAAACTAGTGTCTTATAACTAAATATTCATATATATAATAAATAAGCCTAAAAATACAATCCTATCAAAATCATACATTAAATATTATAACATTAATATTTCTAACATATATTTGTCTGGAAGATAATGTTAAGAAGAGGAATAATGATTAGGAGAGGTGTAAAAGTTGTAATTGTGATACAGGTGATAACAAAGAAATGATGAGACTTAAATGCCGATGCAACTACTATTCTCAACCTCCACGCAAAAAAAATGAGTAAAAAAACGCAACAGCTACTATTTAATGAAATTAAATTCAATAACTGCTTATCTTGTTCTTGCTAGAACAAACTTCGTCAACAATAGCTGGTATAATTTATTGTACTTCTATATCTTTATGATTTTTCTTGTTATGTCATCGTACTTCCTTATCATGTCGTTGATACTGAAATGTAAAAATATATTATTAAATCCCTGGATTTTCCTTTGATTCATCAGCAATACGATTATCTCATTTTTCTTTTTTGAATACCGTTTTGGACGATGCCAAGAAGTTAAAATAAAATATACCAATTGTTCTCAACTAGGATTCCAATAAAGAAAAATAGCAATTCTCCAAATGCAAAAACAAAAGAAGAAAAACACCATTGTGTGTTTGACAGTTTGTCATCAAAAAATGAAAAAGTTGAGGAGAATTTACTCTTCTTGATATACCGTTGCAAAACAGAAAATTATAGGTGAAATAATTGATGTAACTATCCAATTTAGCGAGAATACCACTAATAAAAAAGATTATTAATTTTATAGAAGTTCATTTCCCATGATATGTAATTTTAATTTTGATGATTGACATTAATACAATTTTTTTCTACTCAATCAAAGACAAATAACTAATAAGACACCAACACTCCATAGTCCATAGTAAAACTAATAAGATAGCATAACATATGAAACAATCCTCATAGATTATCACTCTTCTTTTCTGAAGTTTGGTGATTCATATGTATGTAGGAATAAAAAATTTCTAAAATAGAAAAAATTGAAGTTGTTTGACGTCACAATAAATCAAAGATTAATTCTGTTATGGATCAGGTTTTATAATACAAAAGAACTGAACAAGATTAATAACAATAATTGTGATTCATTTAAATACAATAATAACAAATATTTTACTTCATAATCAAACCGTTCTACATTCAAATAATAAAGAGTGATACTCTTCCTATTCAGAAAAGTAAAAATATTGTTTAACGATTTAATCAGAATAGTTAAAATATGAATAATTATGATACTAACAATGATAATAATAATTAATAATTATAAAATAATTGTAATATAATAATGGTGATATAATAATAATAAAATAATTATTATAATAAGCATAATAATAATACTAATAATAATAATCATAATCATAATCACAAATATAATAAATAATAATTATTATAATCATAATAAAAATATAATAATAATACTAATAGTGATGCCAAATAATAATCATAATCATAATAATAACATAATAATACTAAATAATATAATAATAAATAAGAATCATAAATTTAATATAATAATAATAAATCATAATTATTTTATAATAATATAATACAACATAATCAAACAATAATCGTTATTCCGACGAGAACTAATCCGATATACCATCTATAACTTGGTATATCAAATTATCACTCTTTTGTATTCTTATGCTTAGTCTAAAATTCATTTAACAAATTAATTCGTAGAAATAATAATATTATTCCTATTTTTATTATTTCATGATGTGACAAACAGACCCAGAGTGAGCACAATGGGGAATTAAGTTAGTTGGAATAAAAATAAAAGAGTCACCGGATAAAATACAAAAGCTGAAATATTAATTATAATAACCGTCATTGTTGGGTCACTCGAGCTAGCCCACACTAGGGGTTTGCTAAAACCCGCCGGTACAATTCGTACCGTGCCCGTGTCCGTGTCCGCACTGCATGTAACTACTCGTGCCGGTACCATGATATCGTATCCGTGCCGGGTATAGGCGGGTATGGGTTTGAGAAGGATCGGTCATTTTTTTTTTTTTTGAAAAACCCATTGTACCGTACTCGTTTACCGTCGCCCGCCACCCATGCCCGTACCGCACCGTCGTTATAACGTTTGAAACCGTTATAACGGTTTCTTGAAACGTTATAACGTTTCATAAATCGTTATAACGGTTTGCTGAAACGTTATAACGTTTCATAAATCGTTATAACGTTTCATAAATCGTTATAACGGTTCAGTAAATCATTATAACGTTTCATAAATCATTATAACGGTTCGGTAAACCGTTATAACGTTTGACCCGTCCCGTTCCCGGCCCGCCGATCCGAGTGCCCGAGAACCCCCGTACCCGTGTACTCGCGACGGGCACAGGTATGAGACGGGTAGGGTACGGTTTTGAAAAATAAACGTCTACCCGTGCCCTCCGTACCCGTCTACTCGCCGTACCCGTGCCCGCCGTACCCGCCGCCCGCCGCGGGTTTACCCGGCCCGTACCCGCGGTACCCACCGGCAAATCACTAGCCCACACCAAAACTTGCTTTCCCGAAACACATTTATTCTCTTTAGAGTATTCAAAGAAAATCTAAATGGATCAATACATTTTGTAAACATTTATGGTCGTAATTCGTTCTGGCTCAGATCGTGGTCACGTCACGACTAATCTAGGCTGAAAAAAAAAACAATCCTAATGGAGTTGGATCAGAATTTTTCTACGTTGGCCTCTCAAATTCGTTCCATCTCTTTCGGATCAGCAAAATAGCATTTTTATTTACTGTTTTAGAATAATACATTTATATTTGAATACACCACTATAATTTTTATTCTGAGAATAATAGTAATTCTATTATTTTTGAGCCATCCAAACTATTCAAAAAGTAGAAAGTAGCTCATTATTTTGAGAATTTTAACAACAATTGACGATCAAAAGAAAAAAAATTACTATTTTAGAATAGTTAGAATAACTGCTATTTTGTAATTCCGAATGAATGTTGGAATAATTGTTGTTCTCATATTTTCGATTCAAGGAACAGTTAGTTCCTAACATACAATCTAAATAATACTTATACCATTCAAAATAACACCATCTATTTATTATCCTTAAGCTAATCTAAAAATCACTATTTTTTTTACTATTCTCAATTCTTATATCCTTACACTATTTTTTACAAGATCCAAATTTACCCTAACACTGTACACAGAGAGAAATTAATCAAACTCATAATGGTCATTAGATTTGAACCACTAACAGGACAGTCACAATGATATCCTTTAAATTCATCGGGCGATAGTTAATGCAATTACTTTATACGTGAAATAACACAGACGATGTGAATTCTTGTGCTCCAACACCATTATAACTAGTGATTTGCCTACGGTATCGCGGTACGGGCGGTACACCTACGGCGGGCGGCGGGTACATCTAGACGGCGGCGGCGGACCGATAGACGATTTTTTTTTTCAAAACCGTACCATACCTCTCTCATACCCGTGCCGTCGCGGCACACGGCACGGTACTTTGGCACTCGGCACACGGGCGGGTCCAAGGGTAGGGCGGGTGGGTCGGAAACGGACGGGTCAGCGGGTCAAACGTTATAACGATTCAGTAAATCATTGCAACGGTTCAATAAATCGTTGCAACGATTTATGAAATGTTATAACGATTTACTAAACCGTTATAATGATTTATGTAACGTTATAACGTTTCAGCAAACCGTTATAACAATTCAGAAACCATTATAACGGTTCAGAAACCGTTTTTTCCGGGCGGTTTTTTTTAACACAATAGGCACGGGTAGACGGGTACGAGAATTTTTTAACACAATAGGCACGAGCGGGGGTAAACGGCGGGCGGATAAACGAGTTTTTTTCAAAAAAAAAAAAAAAAAGCTGACCGTCCCTTCTCAAACTCGTACCCGTGTACCCACCTATACCCGACACGGGTATGAATACCGCGGGTACCGGATACGGATTGTACCCAGCGGGTTTTAGCAAACCCCTAATTATAACTATTCATCTCATTGCATGATTGAAACGGATGCATTCCAACCAAATCAGATCGGTTTATTTTAATCATACCGACATGATCTAATGCGACGACGGATGTGCAATGGATGGGTAAATATTTTTTTATGAAAAATTATTCCGAATGTAATGAGTTGAAAAAAATCCTTTAACTAATCCACCATAATTTAATCCAACTTATATAATTTTTTCATGCGAATTTTTACAGATTAAAAGATTAACATTTTTATTAAATAATATATTATATAATTATTTTTTCATATTAAATATTTTACTAATATATCGCAACTCAACACTAAAGAGTGAAAATGTGAAAAGTAACGACAATTTTACATTTTCACAGAAACAATGCCTTGTTCTAAAATAGTCCATTCCCTATGTCGCCTAATCAAATATATGAAAAGAAAGATTCGAGCTTGGTTTGTTTCCCCTCATCGAAGTTTATTTGCGCACCTTTTATTGTTCCTTCCCGTGAGAGCAAAGAGCATGCTCAGGAGTCTGCCGTGGACTATGCGAATAAAAGATTAAAATTAAATTTTCATCATATTATTAATAAATTAATTAAATATAATTTATATTTTATAATGAAAAATAAGATATGACAACTAAAAGATAAAAAAACATAACAAAAACTATATGGTGATAATTCAAGTGTAATGTTTTACTCTTAAATGTTTATTTGATTAATCATCAATAAATAAATTATAGAGTAAATTAATAAAATGGTCCTTAAAGTATTGCCACTTTATCAAATTGGTCCTTTAAATTTCAAAATTATCAATTTGATTATTATAATATCGCTTTGTTAACAAATTAGTCCTTAAAATTTTAAAGATATCATGTTAGTCCTGAAAGTATAAATTAGATAACATATTAGTACTTGAAATTTTAATTTTATACCAAATTATTCTTTATTAGAAAGTGATATTCTCAATTATCATAGAATTATTTCTTAGTATTGTAACTAGTAAGAATATAACAATAAAATACTTGCATTAATGTCGTAATATTATTATTATAAATTAATTCATATGATATTTATAATATCTTTTATAAATTATAAGATATATTATATGATCTAGATATCAATGTATATATTTTTTTAGCATTGATAACGATAGAACTAATTTATTATAAATAAAAAAGTTTTAAGGGTTAAAATGATAAGTTAGTGACATTTTAGGGACAAAAATGATAACTTTGAAAATTTAGGATCAATTTTGATAGCAAAGTGATACTTTTGATATTTAAGGACCAATTTGATAAAATAGTGATACTTTATTGGCCATTTATGTAATTTACTCTAAACTATATGTTGTTGTAAACAATTCTCAAATATATATTAATATTTATCACTTTGCAAAACAATCACAAAAGATCTAATATTTTCTTTGAGTACATGCATTGCAGGAATAAATCATCAATTGAAAAATATGCATGAAGAGATTAAAGAAATATTAAGTTAGATTTGTAACAAACCAAAGTAGTCAAATTAATCTTGAAATTAAATCAGCAGAATGAAGGTATTTGGCTCTAACCGTTGCAACGATGATATAACCATTGTAATGGATTAAATAATCTCAATACAAAAGTTGTCCAAAAATAACCAGGGAATTCTTCTCTCTTAACCGTTGTAACGGATCTACATCCGTTGCAACGGACAATCTCGATTAGGGTTAGAATCGTCTAATCGTTGCAATGGATAAGAAGATTTTCTGTCTAATTTGAAGGACGGCTGACTATATAAGGTTGATTGATTTCTTTCCGATTTTGTTAGATGTGCAATTTTACTCTTGAGATCATCCTGTTAAACACAGTCCTCCTCACACGCCTTGCAAAAACCTTCATACTACCTTGTTCTAATCACAAGATACTGTGCTAAATCCTTGTTTGAGTGAGATGAGGCATAGTTTATTTGTGAGATCATTGATCTTACTGTTTTGTGTTTTATTTTTGAGTTGGCCGACGGCTGTCCATTACTTGATGTAAGGGACCAAGTTTGGAAGTTGTACGAATTGCTATTTTTAGTGAATCGACGCAATCTAACAGTTGGTGATTGCGGATCTCTGAAACGTAGCCTATTTTAAACCGAAATCCATTACATCATGTTTTATCTTCTCTTTACTCACTTTTATTATTTAAATTGTGGTTAAAATTCAATATTAAGAGTCTTTAAGAAAACACTATATATATTGACAATTAAAAATTTTATATTATATATAATTATATGGTCGAATTAGAATTAGATGAATTTCTAAAGATAAACTTATAATCCAATCCACTATAATAGATTAATTAAGATCACAATCCGTATTGAACACCGATAATTTCTCAACCGGTAAAAAAGAATTGGATTGGATGTGTTGCATGAATTAAATGAGTTGACTGATTTTTTGTTCACCCCTAAATACGACTAACGGAAAAAGAACATATTGGTGAATATACTCAGATTCGTAATTCGCCACTTAATAACGCATGTTTATACAATTATAAATGCATTTCTTGAATGCTTGTGCACATTTTTTTTTTAATTTTTAATAAATTATTATGACGGGAAAGTTAGATCGGAATATCATTTTGTGGTTGTTGGTATGGATATGATTGTGCCCACAGTTGCTTTTTGCATTTCCTTCTCTCTTTTGGAGCGCCACATTTTTCTAATCACATGTATATCATGCCAACAACATGCAAGGCGTCGCGGTCCAGACTCCAGACTCCAACCAAATTAGAAATTACGATCTGCTTTTATTCCAAGATTCAACAGGAACAAAGCTTTGCCTTTGAACATATACTCTATGATAATGCCATTATTTCTTTAAAATTCCCATCGAGTACTGCAAAATAATTGAAATCAATAATTTCATATATTATTTCTATGAAGTATTGTCACGAGCATTCAAGTGACAATTTTTAGTTCATTTTAGTTCCAAGAAATGTGATTAATGCAATATTCAATGAACTAAAAATTGTTGGAAAGTTATAAAGTGAACTTCTTTACGAAAGTTATAAAGTGACAATTGTATTTTCATTTTATTACAAAGTGTATATGAAGATTTAAGGCTCTAGACAACTGCAAAATTGAGTTGCGAATCTGTATTTAGCAATAACAGGAAACTAATGGATAAAGGATAGGGCTTTCAGTGATATCTTTTATTTATTTATTTGACATATTATTTTCGATAAGTTGAGTACGAATAATTTTTTTTTGTTAACTTAATTGATATGGGTATAAAAAATTCATAAAATAAATGGATATCGATATGAGTAAAGATCATTTCATACCGTTACCTTATTGGATAAATTATTAAAAAATAATTTATATTTCTTTAAATATATTTATTTTATCTAACTATATTTTTTTCAATATAAAAAGTTAAAACTATTTAAGTAAAATTTATATTTTAATTTTATATTAGTAGAACATGGGTGCATTTATATCAAAGAAATGAGTTTGGATTTTTTTCATCAATGATGATAAGATTAATTAATATATTTATATTATTCATTAGCATCGTGTTATCTTTCATTATTCATTCATTTTTATTTTAATAGATAAAGAAAAAATATAAATAAATTTATTTTGAATGGATGAAAATAAAATATGAATAAAAGTAAAAAAAAATGATAATAAAATTTGTTTTCACCCAATTCTTACCGTACCTATAACACCTCTAATAAAGGATGTACCCGGTTAATTTCTTATACATCGTTTTTATCCAAAAAAAAAGTTTCGTATGCACTATGATTAATCAATTAGGTTGTTCAAAATGAGTGGATCTATTGATGGGATGAGATCATGGTATATGATGTAGGCGCATGCGCATATGCCCACAGTGGCCCATAACACCATCTCCAGCCTTTGAAAATAAAGAGAGCATTTTCATGCCAAAAACGTGCAAAACGGGACTGTTTACCCATTCCAGTTTCCAATGCCTAACTTTTCAGAAGCAATTATTAATTTATGTACTGGTTATTCTGAAACAACATTATTAAAAAAAATAGCCTACGAAATATAATTTCTGAAACAACAATATTATGATTCTTAAATTCTAAATAGAGTTGCATTAAAAAAAGCATTGAGATGTAAAGGCGTTCAAACATGTAATAAAATGAAAATACAATCCATTAAAAGGGTAACAACAATAAAATTCTTACGAAATCTATAATGAAATTTGTTTCTTATATAATATTAATAAAATGTAATATATAAAATTATACATTAACTAATAGTAGCAATTTTTTCCTTCCATAATAATGCTAAGCTGATCCCATTAGCTTAAGTGTCAATGCTTGTCTGATCCAACGCGGAATTCTTTATTTAAAAAAAAAGAAAATAATTTCATACTGAACTAAATAAAAAAAATGCAAACATGTTATTTTCGAATTAGTTGACTTAACCGGATTAAATAAAATTTTCGGACACTAATCTATACTATTATATAAAGCAACTAAAAATTGAGGGTCCATTTTTTATCATGATATTTTTTATTATACCCATTTTATCCCACAATTAGACGGATAATATCTATTTTTGGTTGATCGAACGTATGTAATCGCATCCATTGATCATCTTCTTTCTCATCTATACTATTATTTCTATGTATGCACATGATTTACAAATTAGAATACTCAATATCTTTCTATTTATGTTATGGTATAAAATTTTGATTTAAGGCTTAAGATATTCGCTATGATTAGCAACTTTATACATGTTTGATAAGAAATTAATGATGATAATATATGCTGAAATAATTTGATGAATTTATAATTTAATATTAGATTAATGCAATTTTTATTATCTTATAATATTTTCATGTTTAAGTAAAAGGGTCCGCTGCAACGCGCGAATATATTGCTAGTAAGGAGTAAATCAAGTAATATATCGATTTGAAAAAAAAAAAGGAAGAAGAAGGAAGTGATTTAGTAACTTAAATGGTACCTAATCATGACTTCAAATTTCTGGGAATACAAAATAAAATTTAACTACTAAAATCTTACCATTCTGATCTCTCGGTAAAAAAAAGAAAAGAAAAAAGATAGCAATACCGACACGGAAGGTTATACGAACCCGATGCAAAATACCACGGGGACCAATCTGACATCCACGTGGCGGACAATAGGTGGTACATTCTTTGTCGTGGTGTGTTTCACACATAGTGATGACCTAGTTTCTTTAGAGAAAAAAAACATTGGTTCCAACTTCCAATCTCACAAAAATCATTTGAATGTAATAAATATCGTAACGAGCATGAATACTCATTTAAAAAAGAAACATTAGTGTAACTACCGTCACAACAATTTTCTTGCAAACTATTATTTGAAAATAAAAAAGTAGGATATAGAGAAAACATTACATGATGATTTTTTTTTTTAATTTATCTACAAGACTAAACGACATAATAAACGCAACAGGAAGGCGAAAAGAATTAATAAACATGATTATAATTTCTGCATACTAATATCTGATGTCTCAACGAAGTTAGCGTGATATTTATTTAGAAACACAAACGGGATGAATTTGGTGAAACCATGAGAGTATTATTGGTCCATAGTCCTAGTCCATACAAAAATCATCCCTACGCTGGTGTCCTCTCTGATAGGTTTGTAATTTATAAATTTGTAAATTGTAATGTCTGGATTGGGCGTGGGGCATGCCAGTTAATGCCAGCTGCAACGTGGAAGTGGGGAGGTCCAAAGTCTTTTGGATTAAAAAATAGTTTGAAGTTTTTATAGTCGTTGATCTTGCATCGAGATTTATGACAAAATATTATATAAAATTCGAAAAAAATAGAAGTACGAATCTGAATTCAAAATCAATGATTGGAAAAGACTTTGAACCAAGGGCTTTGAATCTCTCACCTGCGCTGCAACGCACGTCTAAACAATTTATTTACTGTACCATGTAGCATCTAGCATCTAGCATCTAGGCCTTAGCATTTAGCCTCAATGGCTCTTGAAATGATTCCAACTTTAGTCCATGAAATCTGTGCTATTTGGAGTGGTGCTGAAAAGCGAGCCGATAACTGGGCCATTAGTTATTGAATTCAGTAATTCACACTGGAACGGGGTGTCTGAAGGCTTTGGGGTTAAAATTGATATCAATCAGTTTTATTTCAGCAATTCTGATTCCACTCTTTTTAATTTAGATACTGATTCGATAGGTGCATTAACGTTTGGGATTAACTTTGGCCCCAAAGCATTAAAAAACGGAAGCTAGTGGGTCTCAAGGATTTGGAATCAAAATTGATAAAGTTTTGTTTCATCTGCCGAATCAGTGTTATTTCATCAATTTTAATGTAATTCATTTTCAATCTCATAATTTATTCTAATCTCAATGCTGATCCGACGGGTGAAATAAGACTTGAGACCAACTTTGGTTCCAAGTCCTTGACACCCCCAATTCTTTAAAACACCCACCCGATTCCATTCACGCTATAGTTTTTATCGACGTTGATTTACTGCGGACACTGATCCTCGTGCGCTATATGGTGGTGCCTTATAAGTGATTCATTGAATTACTTTAAAATTTAGACATACTCAAATCATGAAGAGATTCACAATCAACGTGTTAGCTATATAGTATTGCAAAGAATATAAATTCAATTGTGTTTCTATCGGGACTGAATAGTGCTAATCCAGAATAGCTTTACTAACCCAAAAACAAATGTGATTCAAATAAAAAATATAAAATTAGAATAACGTTAGTGTAGTACTATTTTACAAACCTATACAAATATTGATTTAGTAAGAATTGCTATATCGTAATTGTTAGGATATTATAAAATAAAAAGCAAATGTATTTTATATTAATTCTTTTTAATGTCTTCTCTCTCTACGAGGAACTTACTTTTCCCAAAAAAAAAATACACTACTTTTTTTTTCTTTACTTTTGCTATTCTAAACGTCAATCCAAACGTTTATTAACTGATTCAAGTGCTATTCTAATTTACCAACTCAAGTTATACTCTTTTTGAGCTAATTTATATATGATCCAAACACACCGGTCCTCTATTCAAAGTTCCAAACCAAAACCTAAATTTGTATGGATCACAATCACAAACCGAGCATCAGGAAATAAATCAATGAAGTCCGAGACACGAAATATTATGCCGACGTAATTAAAAAATATTGTTATTTTGTAACGTGCAAATATAAATTGATGTATTATTTTTGACTGAATTTGACATGATTACAAATAAATCAAGATAATTTATTTATGAACTGTAAATTTGAGACAATTTGTACTTTTGTAGTATTCCTCATGTTCACATAAAAATTTTAGGATTTGTAAAAAAAATATTTATGATCAAATGATGTATTATTGACGGTTATATATATATATATATATATATGTGTGGAATGGTCTCGACGGCTTGAATAGAAAAAAATGTTATTTTTTTTACTTCATTTTGAATAGAACCTTTTATTCCGATCGGTTTCTTACTATTCAATTTGTCCTGATTGTCTATTTTGAATAGAACCTTTTATTCTTACCTCAAATAGAGAAACTAAGTTATAGGCTAGCTTATAGCTAATTCATATTAATCACATAATAAAATAAAAAATACTGCATGTACGGTTTTCTGTCTGTCCTAATTTAAAATTAATGAAACAAGCATAATAACCTATCTTTTAACAACATATATAGTAAGTTTGATTTTTCTGTTATTAATTACATGTAATAATAAAAAATGCGCGTGTATGATATTATTTAATTACTTATTGCATTTTACTTTAAAATAGAGAAAAAAGATACCAATAATATCGTGTTTCATAAGGACATGATAAAATATATCACGTAAATAGCTTTCTATATTCCTGGACTTTCATATTTAAAAAAAAGGGAGCTGATACAGTGATATGTATGTTGATATAAAAATTGATACTATTAACTTCAATGATATATGGATTTACTTGAATAACAAGTGCATCAAGACTAATTTAAATATTAAATTCACTAACTTAAATACACATAAATAATATAAATATTAAGTTCACTAATCTAAATATGAAATTTACTAATTTGAATATAAAATTAATTAACTTGAATAATATGGAGAGAGAAACAAGAAAGGGTGGAGAGAGATTGAGTGGGAGAGAGGGAGAGGAAGAGAAAGAGAGAGATTGAGAGAGCGAGCCGAGACAAAGATTGAGGGAAGAATGATAGTCAAAAATCAAGATAGAGGAGACAAGGAAGAGTGAGATCGAAAGAGTGAGGAAGAGATAGCGAGAAAGTGGAGACAACAAATAGAAAGATTAAGAGAGCAGGAGAGATATTTAGAGAGTAAAATATGATTCACGTAAATTAATCTCATATTAAACTAAGTAACATGATATCCAAGTTAATTGTGATCGCCATATCAAATATTGAAGCTCAAAAATCTCAATATTGATTTTAATATCAATTTTGGTATCATCCAAATATTAGTACACAATGCAAACAAAATACAGTTAGACATAGTAAAAAACACATACTATAGCTAGTTTTGTTTCTTAAATAAGCACCGACACCTGGGGCATATTTGCATTCAAGGAATTGACCCCCATTTATTTTTTAAAATATCATAATTAGATACTAATTTAATTTATCATGTGTTGTTTATAAAATAAAATTAGAGTGACACATAATTTGACCACATACTCTTTTTAGCAAAAATTTAAAATTCTATGGTTGACCTATTAGGGTTTTGTAACTAGTGTATAATTTCAATTTTTTTTAATAAGAACAATAAAATTATATTGTATGTGATTAAACTAAATCAAAACCAAGTCATAAATTAAATTGGTATATCATTGATATGTGCTTGAGCCAGAAGAAATTACAAGAAATAATTGACACACATGCACGACATTGAAAGATTTACTGAGATCTTCTACAGTGGTATCCACCAAGAACAACCCATAAATACCTTCTAGATCACTTGCTAAGGCAATTGAGAGTGTTATACTTGATCCTTTGAATTTTTATCATTAATTCTAGTACTTAGATATGGTGAAAAGAGTTCTCAACACATGAGAGAGTCAAAATGGGTGCGAAAAACTTTAGCGTACTAGAAAATTAATTCTAGAATTTTTGGCAGTTAAGAGGTTACAACATGTCTCAACCATGTTCTAGTCAAGTTTCACCACTTTCGAAGCAAGAAAACCCTAAAAATGGATCCCAAAATTGACCCGTGTGCTGAAAATTTGCACTGGGGCCAAATTACTTAGTGCAATCTTCTGTTCCAATAAACTAGTTTGGGTTTAGGCCAATAGAACCTGCACGGGAACCCAAAAACCCTCTATGATACTCGATTTTCATCTATTTTGGCATACTTATCAATTTTTTATGATAAATTTATTTAATTCATCATGTTTAATGATTAATTAGCTCTTATTAAGGCCCCAAAACTCATACCGATAGATCAAGGAGTATTTATAGACTTTGTTCTTATACGGTGTGCCATTATGAGATCTGTATTCACTTAACAATGAGGATAAAATACTTTTAATTATCATATATCACAAATGTCACCTAGAAATGTGGTCAGGATTGGTTGTGCGTGTCGGTTCCTGGTATGTGCTATTTGTTATATGTTATCTGATATACTGTTGTCTGTTATCTTTTATCTGCTAACTGTTTTGCTTGTTGTCTGTTATCTGTTATGCGAAGAAAATTGTTTGGAATTTGGTGATAAATTATGGCCTAGTGATGATGAGGTGGCTCCAAATGATGGTGTATGTGGCAGTGGAATATGAACCTGTATGTCAATTGTAACTCTTTCTATGTTTTTGTTGGATGTTGTCTTATTGGCCTGTTTGTTTGTTGCCTTGCTGGTTTGTTTTTTTGTTGCATTGCTGGCTTGTTGCCTTGTAGTGGTAGTTATGTAGTTGTAGTTGTAGTCTGGAGTTTGTGTACTTTTTGGCTCATCGGATCTCAAGTGGTGATTTTCAATGATGCTAGAGACTTTAGTTGGTTGAGATTGATATTTAGCCATTGGTCGAGATTGGTAAATTGCTGAGAAATGAGCTCGAGATCCGGGTTGAGCTTGGTATTTTGATGTAATATCTGACTTGTTGCTTGCTGTAATATTTGCTGGGTTGTTGTTGTTGTAATATCTGGTTTGTTGCCTTACTTGCTGTAATATTGCTGGCTTGTTGCCTTGCTTGCTATAATATTGCTGGCTCGCTGTTATAATATATGGTTTGTTGCCTTGTAACTTGTAAATCTGACTTGTTGTTGTAATATCTAAAGTATTTTGTTATAATATTTGGCTTGTTGCTTATTGTAATATTGCTGGCTTGTTGCAGTTGTTGTAAACGATCAAAATTTTTAACGCAACATTTTTTAACCGTTTATTTCGTTCAACTCATTTCATAAAACGAAACGATCAACACAAAATTTTTCTTTTCGTTAATTTTAAATAACAGTTAACGCAAAAAATATTAACCGTTAGTTAAACGCAACAGTTAACGCAAATTATATTTGCGTGACTGTTACACACGTTAGACAGCCCTAATTCATGCTCCGTTGAAATTCAAAGACAAAAGAGCCATATAAAGGTGAGAATCAGTCAGCACGAATCACATCAAATCAGCTCGAGTTAATTTATATATATATTTAAAATTTTTTGATTGGATTGTAAATTATTTAATCTCGGATCAAATTGAAACAGATCGGCTTAATTTGATTTTTTTTTTATAAATCGAGTCGGGTCAGATTCAAAAATGAATTTTACAAATTGACCCACAATTTATCACCTCTAGAGCCCATGCAGCATTGTTAAGTTGGGAGCGGGGTGAGTACACCCGCAAGTACACAGTTGGGTTGTCTACTAACACTATTAACCATTTGATTAAATAAATAGATTCATCACTATTTGAGATTTTTGGGAAGGATGAGGGAATGCTTGCGTAGCTGTAAGTTTTTCTGGACGAAGTGATGTTATTTCTCACTTAACTGTTTTATTTATATTAGACTAAAATTATTAATGTCTAATATTTATTTTTGTTGCTATTGGATAAAAAACCTTGGACGATCTTCAGATTTCAAAAGTCCACTTTTGATAATGATTTCAAATAAATATATTTCATATATTAACGTTTCTATAATTAGTATCAGAGTAAATATATTATATTGTTTGGGTATTAAGAAAAGTAAAAAAAAATTAATGTTCTTAATAACTGTTGACCTCTCAAAAACATGTATTCGCATCAATAATATTATTAATCAATTTTAAATATCGTTAGTCATTTCATATATTTAATATAAAATAATGTATTTATTTTGAAAGCATGGTTTAAAATCAATATATTGTTTTCATTAAATCAAAGGTTTTCACATCTCTTAAAGCCAACTGCCTTTATTTATTAGCAAAAGCTTTATGGAAATGTAGGTCAATTTGAGCGCACAATCCGATTGTGCACTCGCTGGTGCACCCAAATTGTTATGTCGTATTCAATTAATCTGAAAATGTCTTAATATAAAAAGTATTTACAATATTATTTAGAAAATATTTTAAACTAGAAGGACTCTCTAAATTATTACCACTGTTCAATCAGCACCAAGAGGCCTGGATTATTTAATTTAAAGAAAAAAATAAACTTTTTGTTTACAAACCAAAATGTCCGATTTCTGAACAACTCGGTCAATATCAGACAGCTTAAAGCAATGTTCATTTTTAAAAGGTTGCTTTGTTCTGCGGTCTGACCGTGCCTTTATTTTGTGACCTATTTTTGTCTAAGTTGTTTGTAAGCATATATAAATAGAGAAGGATTTAATTAGGTGCCCATAGTGTCTATTTATTTATTTATAAATTTAAAAATGTGAACGTTAGATGTATTCTATATTATCTCAATTGTATGTATATGAAAAATCAAATTTTTTAACTTTATTTAAATATCCATCAAATAACGTGTCTAAATTGTAAAATTTGGTCCGTTGATTTTATTAACGCTTGATGCCTATATAAATAATATCGAAATGATATAATTTTTGTATACATATATAAGATGATATTTATAAAATATTCTTTCAATTAGTTTTGTTATTTAAAAATTTAAATAATAATTATTTGAAATATTTAATTTTAATGATACCGATATGACATCAAAATAGTGATAATTGAATTTCTTCTCATATAAATATACTTTAAGCAGAGGCGGATTCTATTTTTGTCAAAAAAAATCTGCTATAAATCTTAAAATATCATTTTTCATGAAAATTGTGCCTAGGTTTCTTTTCAGATCTAGATCCGCCGCAGACTATAAGTGTTCTCTTAACTTTTTTGGGGCATATTTTGAATCCAATCTTTGGTTTTCTAACAGTAAAAATTTAGTCAAAGCTTGTGGGAGATCTATCTAAATGGAGAGTCTATAATTATTTGTGATTTTTCCCCACCTCCTTAATATTCTTTAAATTTTCAAACAAACAATTTACCTGTACCAAAATACAAGAGTCCAAGACAACAACCCCTCCCCCCAAAAAATAATAAAATAGTACCGTTACAAGTGACAACTCAGACCACATAGTTGATGTTTGAAATTTAACAAACTTTTTCGTAATGGCAAATTGTTATGTACCCTTCAGTCGACATCAAACAAATATGCAATTAAATTTCCAAAATAAAAAATAAACAAAAACCTGCAAAGACTCCTTTTTCCCCTGGAGCTGTTCTACAGACAAAATAAAATCAATTAATTTTCTAATGTTTGAAGCTTTGTTCATATCATAATATTCGCGACGAAAAAATAAATTTCGAATGGCAGGGGATTTATAATTTTTTTGAAAATGTTAAATTTTGTAGATGTGCGATTATTCCGCACGTTTGATGGGTATCATGCACAAGACGCGCCTATGAAATAATGGAACTCACAGAAAAAAAAACAGTGCAAATTATATGACACTTGAAATTTAGCGGCAAACGTAAAATTTTTTGTAAAATATCAATCGTCATGGACAATTTTTGTATATATTTTCTAATTCTATATTCTCGACTCCCCTCGTAAGTACGTGACCAGAATATTGTATGGATAAATGCAATAATTCTTATAATTTGCTATTAGTCCGTTTAAATTTATTAAACATCGAACTGATATATATATATATAGAGAGAGAGTTATGCTATGATTAATCGTGAATTACAAATTTTTTATTTTTTAGAATTTTTTTTCTATTTTTTAGAGGATTAGAATATTATTCTTATAAAATTTCATCAACTCAATCATCTCATTTTCTAAAAAAAATTAAAATATCAATCCAACCGTTAAAAGCGTTCTCCATATTGAAATATGTTTGGAGACCAAATTTTACATTTTTCATAATCTTTTAGATTATTAATTTTCATCATGTTTGGAGTTAGTTTACTATCCTTAATGATTTTTAAAAGATAGCAACATTTGGCCTATAAAAATGGGTATTTTTAATTATGTTTAGAGCCATTTTTCGAAAATTATTAAGCATAGTAAACTAATTCCAAATTTTATAAAAATTAATAATCTACAAAATTATTATATGAAGAATCTTTTGAGATATTTAAATTAAAATTTCAAGCACGTGATTTTAAATTCAAGCCGTAAGCATTTCGGCTTGAAATGCTTATGGAATCACTGTAGCTAATCCATATATATATATATTTTTAAAAAGAATTATATATATTTTTAAAAAGAATTTAGCTATTTTTTTAGATAGATAAAAAATCACTCATTTTGAACGGCTAATAATAATTAATTGAAGTGATTTTCTAACTATCTAAAAATAATAAAAAATTTGATCCCAACTAAATACTCAAATAAAAATAATTTTGAACGGTTCAGATCGATCATTTAGATTTTAAAGTCTAAAAATAGACTTATAATAAAAAAATGATTCATACTATGTATAACACCATAGCCTAACTCTTTCTCCCTCCCTCCCTCTCTCTCTATATAAGAAGAAGTATAAAGTGAATAGAGTAAGATAGTAAAATATTTATACTGATGATGTTAGAAATCGGTAAGTGAAAGTACACGATCAAGTGATAGATATACCATATCGAAAAACAACTTGATTAAAGTAGTTCTTTCTACGTTGATTGATTTTGAAGTCTTCTTCTTCTTCCTTATCCTTGCAAGTCTGTATAAAAAATCGTTGGTGAAAAAAGACCGCAGTATAAAACTGAGTCTGCAATACAATTCCACAAGATGCCTCCTCCGCTTGATTCTCTCTGCACTAGAGTTTCTCAGTGTTTCTATCTTATTGTGTCTCAGACACACTCACGCACGCATCCAATCACTTAGAATGAGTATATATAAGAGATGGATCATAAAACAGTGTATCCCATTCAAGTTCATGTACAAACCCCTCTTATTCAGATTCTTGACAATCCAGAAGGTTCCTTGGAGATTTTATGAATCATAAACATATTAGAAGTTTATGATTCTTGGCAATAGCCAGTAGGACTATAAATATCGGCATCAAGTTCATGTGTTTATTTTTTTTCCTCTTTCGGTGAAAGTTTTTTTTTTTTTTAATAAAGTGACTAAATTGTCAACCATTTTCATTTTTTTCTTGTTGGATTTAATTATCAGTACGCTCATTATGGGAAACCCGAATCCAAACCCAACCCGTTATAAGATTGAACAGATGCACTGGAGAGATGCATTGAACAGGTGCACTGGAGAGGTGCATTGAACAAGTGTATTGAGCAGATGCGTTGGCTTATAAATATACACTAGTATACTCTCTCTCTTAGATAATCAGAAAACGAATCTGTCACTATTATCAAAGAGAGAGAGAAAGAGAAAAGATACTCTGTTAAGACTTGAATAATTTAGGTTGTGGAAAACGCAAGGCTTCCGGCTTCGGCTCGTGATTTCTTGTAGAACCAGTGATAGTGCTGTATTGGTCAGAACCGCTTCCGCACGAAGATTAACGGAGCAACTTGTAAGTTTTATCCGTTAAATATTACATTAGTATCAGAGCTTTTATAGCATATATTCTGGTTTATTAAATCACTATTTTTAGTGAGTTTTATGTATATGTAAAATTAGTTTTACATAAGATAATTTTTGATAAAAATAATTATTTTATTTTTTTAATTCGAAATTAAATAAATATAAATTTCAGATTTGAATCGTAAATTTTTTATAAATCTGAAAATTTTTCAATGAAATCTTAGTTATTTTAAGATATTTATAAAATTCAACTTTTTTGGAGATTTTATAAGTGCATTTCTTGGAGATGCATAGCAAAATAGTGAAAAGAAATCAACATACACTTTTATTTCGGATCTTGTACAACCTGGTTGGACAAATTTATAATCCAAATAAATCACAAAATACAAAGAAAAAACTTTTGCTCCAAATTTCTTGACTTCGCTGGAGAGAGGAAGAGGGGACCATTTGGTTGTATTCATTTAATTATTTTTTAAATGAACTTGGTCTATATAAATCCAAATGAACCACGCAAAATAAAGAAACATTGCTTTCACTTACCCATGACCTCTAAAGTAAGAATTGTCTTACCGCTACACCATACTACAACTTGTGTTAGAATAGTGATTCCTTTAAATATATACATCTGTTAAATTCGGAATTTTTTCTGAATAATTATTTTAAGTTCGAATATTTTTTATTGTTCAATTTTTTTTATTATTTATATATTTATTGTTTATCAATTTTTTGTGGGAGTTTTTGTACTTTAAAATAATTAATATTAATAAAATTTATAGAATTAAAAGATGATTGTGAAATTTGATGATCTTTCGATTTTAATCTATAAATATTATTATTATTAAATTATTTTGAGTTTGTTACAAAACTATATGTGTTATGCTAAGTATTAAATAATTTATATTAAGTCATCAGAATTGTGTGATGTCCTGACTTAGTTTAATTTTTTTTAAATTTCTTAGCAAAATGACATCTGCATCTAGAAATATTGTGGCAGAACTTAATAAGGGTGAAAAACTGAATGGCGAAAATTATGAAATTTGGGCCATGAAAATTCGATATGTCTGGAAGAACAAGAGGTTCTTACGGTCTGGATCATATTCTAAGCTGAACCAGAGAAAGGTACAACTCCCAAGCATATTAGTGACGTCTTTGCATTTGAATCATGGAAAAAGAAGAACTCCATTGCTCGCATTACGTTGTTGAGCGATATGGAAAATGATGTGATGCGTGAGTTCGAGCAATATGAAGTTGCCAAAGAGATGTGGTTTGCTTTGAAGCGAAGTTTGGTGGAACTTCATTACCAAACGAGACAACTCACCATCAAATTTGACACTTACAAGAAGCGTCCTAATCACAGCATGCGTCAACATCTCAGGGAGATGTCGAATATGATTAGTGAGTTGAAGGATGTTGGCCATATTTTGGCTGATGAACAACAAGTTCAAGCAGTGATTCGTTCATTCCTTAACACATGAAGGTGAATTTAACTCATAATGAGGGTATTAAAACTCTCAACGATCTTTGTCGGGCATTTAGAACTTGAGGAAGATCGTATTGAGGCATCAAAACCTCGGAAAGCTGAAACTACGTGCATTTGGCTAGGTTCAAGTTCTCATGGAGGACAATGTCGAAACGTAAGTCAAATTATGGCAAGGGAAAGAGAAAGCAAGAGAAAAAGTATAAGGGGCGATATCATGGCAAGGGAAAGGCTTCTCGAACGGTTCTAAGAAGCATAACAAGGCCAAGATCAAATGTTTCAATTGTGGCAAGAAAGGTCACTATGCTCGTGAATGCAATGAGCCCACATGAGTACGGATAATAGAAAATATTTCATATTTTTCATATGTTTCCGATTCTGTTTTTATGGTGATTCTTATCCTTTGTGGGTTTGTAGACTCGGGGCAACAGAGACCATGTAGCCAAAGATCGTGACTTGTTTGTGGATTTTCGTCGAATTCCTCGAGGATCAAAATGGCTTTATGTAGGAAATAATTCTCGTGTACCGGTCAAGGGTATAGGCACATACAAGTTGGATATGCGTGATGGTCGAACCCTTCTCTTACATGATGTTCTTTTTGCACCTGAAATTCGACGAAATCTTGTATCTGTTGTTGTTCTTCTTAGATTTGGATTTAGTTTGAACATGTGCAGTACTAGTATTAAGTTGTATCTGGATGATGTATGTTATGGTTATGGATATGTATCGAATGGTTTTATTATTTTAGATGTTGTTAATATAATGACTTCTTATAATACTCATTTTTCTTTAATTACATATGCTAATGATAATACGATGTGAATGTATGGCATATGAGATTAGGTCATATTGGACAACAAAGGATGGATAGATTAGCCAAAGAAGGCTTACTAGGCCATCTTGAACGGGTTAGTCTACCAACATGTGAAAATTGTTTAAAAGGAAAAATGGCAAGAAAACCATTCGGAACAGGAACTAGATCTAAATTTCCATTGCAATTAATTCATTCAGACATTTGTGGACCAATGAATGTGAGGGCACGACATGGAGGTAGATATTTTATCACCTTCATTGATGATTATACACGATACGGTTATGTCTATTTGATATCTCATAAATCGAAGCTCTTGCATGCTTTAAGAAATTTATTATTTTTGTTGAAAATCAATTAGACGAAAGGTTAAGGCCTTAAGAACGGATCGTGGTCGCGAATATTTATCGATGAATTCAAACAAATGTGCGAAGAAAAAGGAATACTTAGGCAATTGACCATACCATATACTCCACACAAAATGGAGTAGGCCGAAAGGAGAAATCGAACTCTTTTAGAAATGGTTAGGTCGATGATGGTTCAAGCAAATCGCGAATCACTTTTTGGGGTGATGCATTGTTGATATTGTTTATTTATATTCTAAACCGTGTACCCTCTAAATCTGTTTCTTCTACTCCTTATGAACTTTGGAATAATAGAAAACCGGATCTTAGTAATCGAGACCTTGGGGATGTCTTGCTTTTGTTCATGATATGTCTCATCGGCATGGTAAATTAGGTCCACGAGGTAAAAAGAGTATATTTATACGATACTACGAACATTCAAAATGTTATGTGTTCATTGGTGAACAATCAAGTGGGAGTGTAACGAATTTGAGTCACGAGATGTCATTTTCTTAGAAAATGAATTTCAAGAAAGGGTGAGATAGTTCGGGATTTTTCTCTATATGAGGTAGATGAACAAAATGATTTGATTGTTGCAAATCGTTTAGTGCATATTCTGAACCTCCAACAGATATCTCATCCAAGTGGGAGAAAATTAGCGGATGATGCGAGCCAAGCTCGGCACAATCACAAATTAGGCGAGCAACCGTGCTAGAGTTCCTAAACGTCATTTTCCAATTGAGAATGAATCTTACATGATTGTCATGCAAGATGAAGAAGAGCCAACAAATATTCGAGAGGCTCTTACTTGTCCCGCTAAAGAGAAATGGATGAAAGCAATGGAAGAAGAAATGGAGTCAATGAGATCAAATAATGTTTGGAATTAGTTGATCTCCCGGAAGGACGTAAGGCAATTGGGAACAAATGGGTTCTCAAGATTAAACGTCTAGGCGATGGCTCGATTGACGGTATAAGGCACGCCTTGTTGCTAAGGGGTATACACAACAAGAAGGGATAGACTATGAAGAAACTTTCTCTCTGTTGTGAGATTTACTTCTATACGATTGATACTAGCTATTGTTGCGGTTTAGATTTGGAGTTGCATCAAATGGATGTCAAAACCGTATTTCTAAATGGCAATCTGGAAGAAGAGATATATATGGAACAACTGCAAGTTTTTGTTGTTGAAGGTCAAGAGCACAAAGTGTGTAAATTATTGAGATCTATTTATGGTCTCAAACAATCTTCCGGACAATGGTACATTCGGTTTCATCAAGCTATCATATCATTCGATTTTAAAATGATTGATGAAGATCACTTTGCGTGTATGTTAAGAGATCCAAAAATAAATTTGTGATACTATCACTTTATGTGGATGACATACTTGTTGGCTAGTAACAATAAGGAGTATGTGCAAACTATCAAAGAATGGTTATCCTCCATTTTGATATGAAAGATATGGGTGAAGCGACATATATTCTTGGAGTGAAGATTGAAAGAGATCGTTCCAAGAAGATGTTAGCTCTATCACAAGAGCATTACATCGAGAAAAGTACTTGAAAAGTTTCGTATGCAAGGCTTGTAAATCCATTGATACTCCTATAGCAAAAGGCGAAGGTCTTAGCTTAAGAATGTGTCCAAAGACTCCAGATGAAAAAACAAAAATGGAAAAAGTTCCTTACTCAAGTACTGTAAGCAGTCTCATGTATGCTATGATGTGTACTAAACCGGATATCAGTTTCATTGTTGGAATGGTGAGTAGATATCAAGCTAATCCGGGGACAGTCCGTTGGAAAGCGATAAAAAAGAATACTTAGGTATACGAAAGATGTACTTGCAGATTATTCATTATGTTTTCAAGGAGAAAATCTACAACTCATGGGTTATGCGAGATCTTGGCGGGGAGGAGATTTAGATGAAAGAAAATCTACCTCTGGTTATGTTTTCTTACTTAATAATGGAGTCATCTCTTGGAGTAGTAAGAAACAAAGTTGTATATCCTTATCCACAATGGAAGGCTGAATTTGTGGCATTTTCGAGCGATACAAGAAGCGATTTGGCTTAGAAGATTTTTAAATCACTTGGGTTTACGTGAGAATGAAAGCGACCAGTGTTAGTACATAGTGATAGTCGAGCGACAATCGCTTATACAAAAGATCCCAAGTATCATTCAAAAACCAAACACATTGATACTAAGTATAACTTCGTTAGAGACATGGTGGCGAAAAAGCAAGTTTGCATGCAGTATATATCTACACACAAAATGGTGGCGATCCTTTTACAAAGGCAATACCTAGAGATATGTTTGTTGGTCATGTCAAATCTCTAGGGTTACGTAGATTATGATTTTATATTTTATTGAACAATATATCATGTATATTTATATTTATGGGATAAATGCAATGGATGCTATTTTCTTAATTCATTTATGTGATGATTGTTATAAATTATTTAATATCAGTATATTTAGCATAACACATGAGATGAGATATAAAATAAAAGGTATGTCACACAGGCAATCGCTTCTATGTCTTTGTAGTACATAGAAATGAGATTAGTTTTAAGCTAAATATGATACAAAACGTGAGAGCAAAGTGCTTAAAATAATATCGCCTTGATAAAGAATCAAGATGAGGTCATATGAATTACAATTATGACCGAAGGTGAAATACCCACTATTTACCTTAACTGTCTTATGCCAAGTGGGAGTCTTGTTATTGTATTTAAAAGTAATTAGAGTTGTGGACTCAAGTTAGATATTTTATATATATCTGAACTATCACTTGTATGGTATTAAATTTTAGTTTAGACATACGTTCCATAAGAAAATGGAGAATAATACCATAGCATATGTTTCATACCATATGTGCAATTGACCATAGGGTAACGAGAAGATATGATCTCTGCTTCTTTGTTGTGTGAGACCGTGAGATAAAAAGAATCTCATAGTACTCTTTGATTTTTTACTAAATACTTGAAGTTTCATTTCAATTAGTTATTTTGGAATGTTATCAATGATCATGATTGATGCGGTCTAATGAAACATATCTGGATAACAATTGTTTTGGAATGAAGAGATTTTAGATAAAAGAAAAAGATCATTATAGTATCATATTTATTTATATTCAACGGTGCACCAATTATGTTTATGTGACATGATTGTGAATATATAAGTATGGATGTATCAATAAATAAAAGAGATCATATTATACTTAAAATATGATTAGATGATCTAAAGTCTTGCATATTTACTATACTTAGATGTTGTTATACATACCTAACGAGTTGGATAACAACATATGCTCTCAAATTCAAATATCTTTGGTCACGGCCTATTTTCTTGTATGAATTTTAACGAGATAAGAAATTATATATTCTCTTAGTTTATATCGGGTCTTCCATTTTGTGCGAGTGAGAGATGTTGGATTTAATTATCGATACGCCCATTATGGGAAACCCGAATTCAAACCCAACCGTTATAAGATTGAACGGATGCACTTTGGAGAGGTGCATTGAACAGTGCCTTTGGAGAGGTGCATTGAACAAGTGTATTGAGCAGATGCGTTGGCTTATAAATATACACTAGTATACTCTCTCTCTTAGATAATTAGAAAACGAATCTGTCACTATTATCAAAGAGAGAGAAAGAGAAAAGATACTCTGTTAAGACTTGAATAATTTAGGTTGTGGAAAACGCAAGGCTTCCGGCTTCGGCTCGTGATTTCTTGTAGAACCAGTGATAGTGCTGTATTAGTCAGAACCGCTTCCGCACGAAGATTAACGGAGCAACTTATAAGTTTTATCCGTTAAATATTACATTTCTAGAAAGTGATATCTAACAAAAACAATCATTCATCATGATTGTAATCACAAAACAAGAACCAAAATAGCTCAAACGCTGATATATATACAAGGCAGCAGACAAAACTTAAAACTAAGATAAATAGTAAACACTACCAGTATACTGAATTAAAATCTGAACCAATCCACAAACAAAAGCTAAAACACCTCCAAAGCAGATTTGCGGAGAAATCGATCATGCATTCATGCCCCATATCAGTTGCAATCAGACCCGTATCAGCATCGTACCTATCCCGTACCAGTCACGAAGAATTCTTTCGATGAAAGTTCATTTACTTAATTGAGTATATATACCTTGAAAAGCCTTTTGGTTTCTCCCTTCCCTGGTCTCTCTTGGTTGATGGACTAGGACCTAAATTATAAAATATCATGATGCCTGTTCAATGTGTGATATTCATTAAAGATCTCAACTCTCCTCTTGGTCTTGGGTAATCATTTTCAATTTAACCCGTCAATGACATGGGAATCCCCTTTAGAGTACATTTAATATTTACCTTTTATTAAAACGTATTTAAATCGAATTTAATAAAATTGTGGCGAATTATAAAAATGTTTGAAAGTTTGCAGCATATAAAAAATGATTACTTCTTTTTACACTAGTTGAAGTATATATCAAACATAAAAGTTCAATTCTTTGTTCGGTTTTCTAAAAATTATATTTTTTTTTTTCGACGTGAAGTTACTTTTAATAATAAAGAGAGTTACATTTTTAAAATTGTCAAACTTATACATCATCACTTATCTTCATCATTGATTTTGTTTAATTTTTTCATCTACTTGAATTGAAGGGTTCACATAAAATAGTTTTATCTTTATTTAAAGTAATGTATATAATATATTTAAGATGAAATTTAATTCTTAAAATAATTTATTTTTTAAATATCCTTTATAAATTATATGTGTTTAATTATATTATTTATTATTATAATAAAAACTATCATTATTATTTAGTATTTAAAAATATTATATTTAATTTCTCTTTAATGTAAAAATTTATATAATATTAATTATTTATTATTTATTTATTTGATTACTGCGAAACCGAATAACGGTCTTACTATCTAAAAATGCTCTACCAGAAAGTAACTCTCAAATGTTAAACTTGCTCCGAGGATATCAAAGTCAACTACTTATGGGAACACTTGTCTAAATTTCCGAGAAAAAGACAAATGATGTTATTTGGAATGTTGAATTGGCTGAACTCCACCAAAATATTGCATCGAAATCGTCTAACAAAAAAGCGTGGATAAGCATGAATAATGTTATGTTATACATTAATTCATTTCTTCTTTGGCAATCTGGGTGCTTTGTCTGTGGAATACATTTGTCCGGATATATCAATTTTCTCTCTAGGTTCTAGGTTTATAGGACAACAGGTATCTCGGCTGAGCGAACGAAATCCAACTCAAATTAAATTAAAATGAACTAAATTCAATTTGAACTAAAATCGAACTGAATTAAAATCGAATTGAGCTGATTTAAATTCAAGCTGAGGTTGAACTCCCAACAAACTCAGTTATTATAATTTTTGCATATATTTTCATATAATCATAAATAATTAGAGTTAAAATGATTAATAAATTATTAATTTTATAATGAAATTAAAAGCAGAATTAATATTTTTATATTATCATATATAATTATAGTGCAAATAAATATATTTTTCTATTTTTGAATTATATTAATTAATTTATTTATATTTTATTAATTTTATATTTAAAATATATCAAAATAACTAATACCGAGTACAAGTTGAACTAGAACTAAGACATTGAAATAAATAGCAAACTCAAAATTCGAGCACCGATAAAAAATGAATTAAATTTGAGCCGACATGTAAAAAATCAAGACAAACTGGAGCGAGTCATGAGCCGTGAACTCTTTTACATCCCTAATTAGAGTGCAGTGCATACTAGGTGTGTCAATTGGTCGGGTCGGGTCGGGTCGGGTTCAGATCGGTCACATTATTTCTTTTGTTTTACCCGACTTATTTAAATTCAGATCAAATAATTTTGACTCGTATCCGACCAGACTGAGACACAGATCGATCCGACCTGATCCATATAAAATAATAAAATATTTATTAATTATTTTTATATAGTTTTAAGCTAATAATATTGATTAATTTATAATTAATCTTAATTAATATATATATTTAAGCATAAATAGTACAAAATAACAAAATTAATTTAAAAAATATAATTAATCCGATAAGGTCGAGTTGAACCGAACCCGACTCGACCTGATTCAAATAAAAAAAAATTAAACCCACATATAACTCATTTATTTTTAAATTATAGTTAGTTCAGACCCCTAGTGCGTACAGATGAAAGCATGCATGACTCATTTTAATATTATAATATTATTTGAGAAGTTTAGATTCAACACTCTTTATATTATTTAATAATATAATATAGATACATAGAAAACAAATGAAAGCGTGACTCTTTGGTATTCATTTAACTGATCATCCTCTTACTATTAACTATACGATTTATACGTTAAATGAAGCATGTAATTATGAATTACAAAAAATGATTATTTTAAAGTGATGTACTTACGCATGATAATCGGATTGGATCATATTAGGCCGGATCAAAATATTTTTGGTCCTGAAAAATTATCTAATTACAAGTTGAATCAGATCGTTATTTGGGTATGCTTATATTGATTAATGCATGGGTCTTAGACCATTCTTTATTGGATCTGATCTGATTGGATAGGAGTTGAACGGAGTTGAAAATTTATATATTTATCAAATTTTTATGATATTTTATTTTCATTTCTGCTCATCAAAATTTAAAAATATAATATATACAATATATACAAAATTTTTTTAACCCACTAAATTAGGGTCAAGCTCAGACATAACATCAATCGTTACCGATGGGATGTGGTGCTTGTCGAGTAGGCGGTGATTGGGTAACTGTCAAGCATCACACATTTCTTTTGAGAAATTAAGCATAAAAAAATCACAATTCATTTTTTTTTTCTAGATTAAATTCATTTGGCACCATCTGAGGATGGAAGTTAATTAGTTGTTGCAACGTCATGGTAGTTTATGTTTGACTTGAGCTCCTTGTTATTGGTTGAATGGATGCAGTTTCTCTCTTGTGGATTAGATTTTGCTTGGTACTTTGTCACAAAGGAACAAAGCAAATGAATGTCTTTGTAGATCATTTCTACCAAGCATGTTTATCCGTGATTTGAATTGAACGGCCTTTTTGCCATGTTGAGCTAAATGCATCTTCTGGAAAATTAGTTCAACTCTCTGTTGGTAGAATTTCTGTTTAATTTATAAAAAGTACAAATAATTCCTATTTGTGAAAGATGATCTGGAACTACGACGCAGAAGGAGGTCTAGAACAAAATAGAACAATTAAAATAATATGGTTTGGCCAAATTTTTTTAAAAGTGGAATTCATCCTTTTTGGCTCTTGAACTTCTTTAAAAAAAATCAAGCTGGTTCTGAATTTTTTTTTACACCGAATTGATTATTAAATTTATTTAAAGATAAAAATTAATTCTTAAACTTTAAAACACCAAATAACGTCTCTAAACAACTATTTATGAGAAAGAAGCATATCTTCATTTCCTTCCCACGAAAATAGCGGTCCAGCTTTGAAGTGCTTTTTACCTTATTTTCTTGCGCAAGCTTTGAACTTCAAAAAGAACTAATTTGATTCTTTTAAAAAAAATCTAAAGATGAAATAAAAACTTTTTTTAAAGAAAATTTAAGGACCAAATTATTTTTTTTTCCGAAAATTCAAGAACTTAATATGTCTACAGTTCAAGGAACGGCTTGATTTTTTTTATATAAAAATTCAATGACTAATTTGGTGCTTTTTAAAAAGGACAAGGTTAACTCAATCAAAATAAAAATTTAGGTACTGACTTGATTATTTTAAGAAAATTTAAGAACCAAGACAAATATTTTCCTATTTTTTTAAAAAAAAATTCTACAGAAAGTAATAATTGTAGTTCTTGAGGTCGCATGTTAAAATCGCAACAACAATCGGGATTTATCAAAATATAAAGAGCAACACCTATCCTCTTTTCTCTTCGAAAATCAATTAATTCTTGTTGATTTAGCAAATTGTTTTTGTAAATATTTCGTAGCACTCTGACGGAAAAAAGCGATTCATCATGGATAATTTTAGTGCAAGTCCAACGTTTTTGATAAATTTAATTCTTACAATACATTTGTTGAGAAAATATTTCTCAAATGAAAAAAAATGAAATTAAATGTGTTCCTAACTATTTAGATAAAATATGTATCAAAGTCGAAATAATTCAAAGTTTCATTGATTAATCATCATAAAACAATAAAACTCCACTGTAAAAAAATTGAAATTATTTGATGAAAGGTGAGATCTCTTTCAACCTGACTAACATTTTAGTACACATTATCTCCAAGTAATTTGAAACACATCTATGCTTTTGATTTTTTTTTTTTAAATTTGAGCAACTTTCCCCCTAAAAATTGAACAGTAAAAGTAAGATGTACCATAAAGGGTTAATGTACACCAGAATTACTGATTGATATAATAGCATAAGTTGTCTTAACTTTTTCGGAACTAGAATTTAATAAGAAGTTGCCACGGACTAATTAGAATATATTCTATATTCTATATTTCAGTAACTATATCATTGAAATCGTAAGCAAAATTTACACAAAACAAGAAGAGAAATACGAGAGAAAAACTCAGCAGGATATTATTGTATAGAAAAAAAAAATGACAAGTGATACTGCGTGGTCGCTTGCGGCAAAACAATTTTTTAATCCATATTTTTGTGGATTGCGAGGGGGAAGGAAGACTCACAGTACACAAGTTGTATCTGTTAGCATCCTCTTGAATATAAACTACTTAAATAAGGCCTCTGCAAATTAATGAATAATTTTAAATTCATAAAATCACTGTGTTTTTTGACGACAACTACAACCACAATAAAAATTTTAAGAGTAGGTTATAAATGAAATTCAACTTGAAAACATAGAGATCAGATATCTCAAATAGAGAATATTAATGATAGTAATAATGACAACGACAGTGATAATAACGATGATGAGAATAATAATAATAATGAGAATAACAATGATACTAACAATAATATAAATATCCGTAATAATAATAGTAAGAGAAATAATAATATAAATATTCATAATAATAACAATAATCGCATTAAATATATATTATAAAATATATTCCAAAATTTTAAATTCTACGACGCTAAAACTCTAAAATCTAAAAACTTTCGCTATGTTTTTGTTGTTATATATATTTTCTTTTGGAGAACCTCCGTTCCATTCCAATTGAATTTGGAAACGATGCACGATAATTATAATTTTAATTGTTGTGATGTATTGTATCTGTTAAACTTTGTAGGATTTTTAAATTAGCAGCATGTTAAAATATATCTCACGAGATAATTATAATTTTGTATGATTATATTTCCAACCGATATTCCAACTAATGAGGATGGGAATATGAGGATGGGAGTATGATTATACTCCCTAAACTTATTGCAATATGAAGTTGCTCCTGCAGTCAGGTTTCCTTATTTCTATCCGTAGTAAATTTGTAAAAATTATAAAGGTTTTCATTATATATAGTAGTTCGGATGCCATAATCATACTTGTCATGTCATACTGATCGACTGAAAAAAAGAGTTATTTTTTATAGCCTTAGATTATTCTACGTGTCGTCATATGCCCTTATTTTCATCATTAAAATGTGCTTTCGGAAAGCTCCTTTATTGGTGTGACGGACCCACTAACTATAACAATAACGATAAAGAAAATGTAGAAAAATGGCTCATATTTCAAATTTTTAACTACTGAATATTTGTTTCGCACTATTTGTCCCTTTCATATCTGTCTCAACTTCAGTTATTTCACAGTTAATAGTAGACGACGCTTTATTATTAGGATTTCATTTTCCTGTTATCTTTAGTGGGACTCAAATTCGATTGGTGCTCTCGAATAAAAGAAATATGTACCTGATGGATCTTAAAGAGAAAGTGAAAGAGGAGAGAGCAAAATAAGTCAATTTAGTTTATTCATTTAAACAACAGAATAAAAGAATAAAAGAGATAACAGAAGAATCAGTTTTTTATTACTTACCATTAATTGCAGTGATTTTTTATTATAATTATTTAGATAATTTTAATTTTAATAATAAGAGTGATAAAATTAAAATTTTAAGATTACGAATGGCAGTGTTTCATTTTAGTGACGCTTTACAAAGACGTCACCGTCAGTGATGTTTTTTTTCTAGTTATTAAAAAAAAAACTACCAACATTAGTGGGAGTGTAAGTTTTCCCACTAACGCCATAAGACCAACTTAGCTACTCTAAGTTAAAAAAAAAAACTGAAAGATGAGGTAGTGGGATTGACGCGTTTATACGGTGCCAACTGGCAGCAGCGCGGTGCTACCGCCATTCGTATTCTTAAAATTTTAATTTTATCACTCTTATTATTAAAATTAGAATTATTTGAATAATTATTATAAAAAACTACATTGGGTGAATATTGCTAATGTCGAGTGCCACTTAATTCCTCTCAATTCCATTTGGAAATTAAGGCTTTCCAAATTCCAGATTGGATGGGCTCCACGGACTTGGCCTTGAGAGCACCGGAAACCATAGCTTTTTTCTATCACTAGCTATATATCTCGCAGATTTTTTTATTTAAACATTAAAATATTATAAAATAAAAAATTTAAATTTATCTAATATTAAATTATAAATTCACCAAATTATAAAGAAAATCTATAATAAAGACTATATTTAATTTTGGATGAGATTTTTGTACAATATGAGTTTAATGATTCATGATTTTTATGGCAAGAAAAATAAATTATTCTAACATATATTATCACCATTAATTTCTTATCAAATATGCACAAGGTTGCTAAATAAAAAAATAATAGTATAGAAATAATAGTATATATGAGAAAAAAATGGAGAGAAAGAGGGGATTAATGGACGCGATCACAAACGTTCGATTAACCAAAAATAAATATTATCCGTCTAATTGAGGAATAAAATGGGTATAATAAAAAAAATACCATAATAAAAAATGAACCCTCCAATTTTTAAATGCTTTATATAATAATATAGAAGTATAGATTTGGAAGCAAAATTTTCTTTATCGTGGTAAATAGCAAATATGTCCCACCTCAATGGGAAACTATAAAAGGAACATTCTTCCCGTTATTGTTGTCGGTATTTATAATATTTAAAAATAAAAACATCGCCCCTGATATATTCCGTTTTTAATCCGCGGATTTTTACACATTATACCGATTAAATGTGTTGATATTTTAATTAAATAATTTATTATAATAAATACTGACTAATTAGTTTTGACATTCATTTTTTTATAATATTGATAAATTGTATATATATTTTTAAAAAAATATGTATAATATATGATTACACGATCGGGACTGAATTAAATGGATTTTAGAAAACAAATTAAGAATCTAACTCAATATAATAAATTAGTCAAAATTATAATCCGTATTCAACTTGATAACTTATGATAAAAAAATCGGCTCAGATGAATTAATAGAGTTAGATGGAGTTATACCTTAGTTGAATATTTTATGGGCTCACCTAGAGGTGTTAATTACTAATCCGATCTGATATACCTGAATATAGATGGGTCGGATGCGGATCTAATTTTTTTGACGTGAATTGGTTGGGTCGGGTTAGGATCAATCCGATCAGACCAAATTAATTATATTTTTTGAAGTAATTTTATGATTTACTACTAATTAAAGCTTAAACATACATTAATTATATACTAATTAAAATTAATTATAAGTTAATTAATATTTAATTATAAAAATAATAAATATTTAATTAATTTACACGGACCGAGTCGGGTCGACCCGTAAACCAGTTGGGTCGGATATGAGTCAAAAAATTTTGATCCGAATATAAACGAGTCGGGTTCGATTAAATTAAAAAAATAATATAATAATACGATCCGACCCGAATCCGATATGACCCGACCCATCGACACAGCTGGGCTCACCTCAAGTGAACTCATTATGCACCAAAATTAATTAAATAAATTATAAACATAGCAATGGAGAGGGGAACAACGCAGTAGCGCACCATGCTTTATGGCATCCAGGCAACCTCCACGCGTACCCATTCGATCTGTGCTGCCTTCTTGGTACCGAACGAAGCAAATAATAGTGCTTTTTCATGATGCTGTGTGCTCCCAGCCCCCAGATATGTCTTGTGATCTTATCGAGATAAATAATGGCAAGGTCTCTTTCAGTTTATAAAGCGAAGCAAAATTAATTAGATGACTATAATTTCAATATCAGTCTCTTGTTGTTCGAAATAAATAAATTAATTAAATATATATATTGAATAATAAGATCTTCAATAGCGCGTCTAAACATCAAACGTTCATATGTTGCCTGTTTCAACTTTTATTTATCTCCATATGTAATTTATCTTTACCTAACTTGAAATATCTTAATTTCTGTTGGTGAATTTATGCATTCAATTTAACTATTTCAGTCCCGAACAAACATTTTGCTTCTTTTAAACAATCAAGCTCTGATATTGATTTGATTTGTATACGATTTTTGAAACATATTGTGAAAGATGGTGCACAGATTATAAAAAAAAATGAAGTAGCTGTTTGTATACCAAAGAAAGTAATCTTTTTTTTTTAAATAAAAACAACAATATTACTTAGTTTCCTACAATCTCACATTATACAACAACAATAAAAACCTTTAGTTTTAAATAAATTAAAGTAGCGTAGCAACCAAACCCAATCCGAAATAATAAAGTTCATTACAATTTCACATTATACGGAGGAGAAAAGGATTATTCGGTTCTCTGTTATAAAAAAAATACAATTTCTCTATTCTATAATTAACTTTTATATATTGATGATTATATCTTGGACTTTATGGTGTCATACTGTTATTCTTTCGAGTTTGGTATCACCCTACTCTAGAATCTAGACCATTCAACGACACTTCCATTAGAGAGGAGACATAATTAATATTTGCCTAGGATGTGAATCGTGACAACTATAAGCAATTATATCTGTATGTAAAAAAAGGAAATAAAATATTATTATATTAACATAAGTTGGATCATACACGACTACGTCACTCACAAACTTATATTGCAATTAGATGATATAATTTTTTTTGAAATAATAATAAACTTCGATTTTGTTTTATAAAGCCCACTGAAATTAATTGTCCAAAAAATTCCTTCAATCATTGCTGCTGCAACAATGCACTGATGACGAATATAGCTGACTAATGATCTAATTTATTTTAAAATCTCCACTCCACAAGGCTAATTCGGTTCTATCTTTATTTAAGAAAACACTTCACCAGCAGTTTGTGTTGGCAGGGCGGAGTCAGACACTGGTTTTGGGTGGACAAAAATAAAAATAAAATTTAAGAGGGACAAATTTTGAAAATTTTCTTCGGTATAAACATATCTTTTTTTTTTTTTTTTAAAATATATATAATTACAGAGATATTTAAAAAAAAAAAATCGGTCAGGGGCAAAACAAACTGCTCAATTTTTATAATAATAAGTTTCATTAAATTAATATTATTAAAAATAAGAGTGAGAAACGTAAAATTTCAAATATACGAATGGCAGCGCGCACTGTCAGTGGCGCGTTTTTGAAACACGTCACTGCTAGTGGCGCGTTTCATTATTTTTACGAAACGAGCCATTGTCAGTGGCGCATTTGCTTCTTATATATACAAAATGCGCAACGCCTCTCCAACTCAATTCGCGGCATTTGGACGAAACGCGCCACTGCCAGTGGCGTGTTTTGTCCGCGCCACTAGCAGTGGCGCGCTGCCATTCGTATATTTGAAATTTTATAGTTCCCGCTCTTATTTTTAATAATATTAATTTAATATTAATTATTAATAATAAAAACTGCAAACTGCTGGTGAACAATCACTGATGATGCTAAATGTGTCCTTTTGCACTCTACTTTAATTTGTGCGTGGCATTGGAAGGATATACTGGAGAGTACCTAGGGAGTATAGTGGACAACGATATTTCAGATTTTAGTAATAATATGATTTATTAAATTAATATTATTAAAAATAAGAGTGAGAAACGTAAAATTTCAAATATACGAATGGCGCACACATCACCATGCGCTGACGAAACGCGCCACCGTCGCGGCGCGCGTTTTTTTTTTTAAAACGCGCCACGCGCGGTGGCGCGTTTCGTTTTTTTTTGAAACGCGCGCACGCGCATAATCGGCGCGTTTCCGTTTTTTTTTTTTTTTTTTTTTTTGAAACGCGCCACCGGCGCGGCGCGCTTCCTTCTTATATATACAAAACGCACGCAGGCGCAAGTGAGATGGAGGCGCTGCGCGGCGTTTCATTATTTTTTTGAAACGCGCCACTGGCTGTGGCGCGTTTCGTCCGCGCCACTGACAGTGGCGCGCTGCCATTCATATATTTGAAATTTTACGGTTTTCAGTCTTATTTTTAACAATATTAATTTAATAATACTTATTAATAATAAAAACTGACGATATGTGAAGGAGAGGATGATGATCAGGTTTACAGTACAAAGATCCACCAGAGTATTCCACATGATATGAATTTGTATCCATTAGTACATGTTATGGTCTTTCCTTCCTTTGTTTTGAACATTTGTAACTGCCAAGTACTGTTGCTATTTTCATTAAAAGAAAAAGTACTGTTGCTTTTGTGGTGGTTTTTGTTTCACTCTCCAATGGAGGCCAGTTTGTTTGTGGGGAAGGGGCTTTCCTTCTGAATTCTATATGTAAGTGCATTGTGAGATAGACAGATGACAACATAGCAGTGGCGTGGTTGTTGCATCACCTCAAATTGGAGAATATTCATTGAATGTTCTGTTGAGAATCATTTTCTTCCCTTGTTTATTTATTTATTTATATATTTATTTATTTATTTGTAAAGAATCGAAGTTAACAGACGAATTGAGCTGACAAGGGCGACTATGAATTGTTCTATTTTTCATTGTAAGAAAATTTCTCAAATTTGACGCATTGCAGAATTTATAAATTGCTGAAGTTACTAAGTGTGACATGCTGTTCTAGGATTATTGTTATCTAAAATGTGCATTAGTCACGCTATTCTGGACCTATTGTTATCCAAAATATGTATTTCTTCCTTCGGATTGTTAAGTCACTGCATTTTTTTTTTCTGTAGGACAATCATCTATCTGGTTCATTTGACAAAGATGAAAATTTTAAACTGGTAACAACATCTAATTTGGAATTGCAATTTTGAATTTTACAATTGTAGTTTCTTTTTTTCAAAACAAAAAAAGTTGGAATTGCAATTGTTGAAAATTTTAAACTGGTAACAACATCTAATTTAGGCATATTAATGTATAGATTAATATGCCTAAATTTGGAAGACCAGAATTCTTGATATTTGCATGCGGAAACTGTCCATATCCTCTAAGTAACACATATTTTAAATTATTTCGTGGCACAATCTCAAGCGTTGGTTTTAAATCTTAGTCAGGACAGTCAATATTTTAGATTCACGGGACCTCTATTAAATTTGAGGTCGGACCACAAACTTAAATTTTGAATAGTGAAAGTGAAAGGGATGTCCTCATATAAATCTTAGAAGAGAGAAGTAATTCAGTTCTCCAAATTTCTCTAATGCAGAAAAATTTCAGGCCCATTCAAAACATCACATTTTTAGCCCGGCATCTTGCATAGTTTGATTCAAGGTATGACGTATTTCATGTGAATCCTCTTATAACTTAAAAAAGGCTATGATATTTTCATGACAAATGGATATATTTAATGGGCCAACGTTTTGAAGGCAACCGAAATTCTTGATAGTTGCACGCTAAACACAGGCCGCCCAATAAATTAGCGACCCGAGTAAGAATAACAGATCCCTTTCTATATATAGATACAATTCGTGTATTAGAGACGCGGTCTTGGGCTGGTTTAAAATTTTGAAAAGAAAACGAAGGTAGACGAAACATAAAAAATAGGGTAAATAATATAAATGACTCTGAAATATCACTATTTTAACAAATTGGTTTTTAAAATATTAAAATTAACAATTTAGTTTTAAAGTATCACTTTGCTATGAAATTGATCCTTAAAATTAGATATTATTTTAGTACTTCAAGTTTCATTAACTTATCATATGATAGTTAAAGCTTTTATTTGTAATAAATTAATCCTATCATTACCAAATGCTAAAAAGATAAATATTTAAATTGACATCCATACCATAAATAACATATTTTATAATTTGTGAAAATATTTATAAATATCACAATTAATTAAATTATAATGAAAAAAATATAAATTGACATCCATACTTTTTTTTATTGTAACAATCATATTAGTTTCAATGTTAAAATTAACACTATGATAAATGATAATAGCATTTTTGAATGAATTTTAAATGTAGGATCCGTTCGGTATAAATTAAATACTTCGTGGTCTAAATAATACCTCGAAAACTTTAAAATCAATTTAATAATAAAGTTTAAGGATCAAATTGATACTTTTCGAATTTTAAGATCCTTTAAAAATCACTTGTGTAATTTACACTAAAAAATATTTTAGTTGTTCTTGTAACAAATGTAACTTTTCTTTTTATTAAAACGGGCCGGAAAAAAATTATAAATGCATGAATTGATTCACACAGATTCTTTTCATAAAAATAACAGAATTTTCTATTTAGAAAAAGCAAGACCATCATATTTCGTATATTATTCAATTGATTTCAGGTATTAATCGAATAATGAAAGTTTGCCAATCGAGGTGTTCGAAAGAATGCTGCCTGATTTTGGCTGTCAGCAGAATTCCCAGGCATATGACATATTGCTTAAGATGTTCGTGGAGAATGGTGTGGTGTTACTTGCCAAGGCAGTTTATAACCAGATGATAAAGTTGAGTATCATGCCCAGCAGGTCTGATTATAATTCTGTACTTATTTGTTTATGCAAATTCGGTCAAGTAGATGATGCATTTGCAAAGTTGGCAGATTTTCAGGTTGCAGGTTTTGTTCATGGATTGTATGGTTATAGTTCTTTGATTGATGGTTTGTTTAGAGTAGGGAGGTTTGATGAGGCCTGCTGCTGCTTCCACAAAATGTTGAACGACAAACAACAAGCTGGTCCCTGATTCTGTGATTCAGCAACACACACTGTAATGCTGCTACGTGGTTTATGTAATGCTGGGATGGTTGATGAAGCCCAAAATATATTCGACGAAATGCCTAGCTTAGGTACTCAACCCACAATTTACAGTTATAACTCGCTTATAAATGCACTTTAATTTGCAAAACAGGTCGGATGAATCATGCTCAGCTACTGCTTTATAAAATGGAAATGGGTCGAAACCCATTTTCATTTCTTAGGCTGTCGCAAGGTACTGACCAAGTCCGTGACAGTGTAGATTTATATAAATTAATTTTAAAGCTAGTTATGTCAATCTAATCAAATCAAATCCTAAAGGCCTATAAGCTTCTCCATGGAGTCCTAAATAGTGGGGTCATGCCAGATATAATCGTATACAGTACTTCATTCAATGGGTTCTGCAAAATAGGTCATGCAGATGGGGCTCTAAAGCTTTTCAAGGAGCTTCAGATAAAGGGACACTTTCCTGATGAACTTACTTACTGTACGCCTGTCAATGGCCTTTGGAGGGCACATAGAGAGGAAGATGCTAACAAGCTCTTGGAACATCTTGCACAAAAAGAGTTCAAGCCAATTGTATCGATCTACTATCAATTCATGAAAATCTTAGGTAGAAAGAGAAAGGTTATGCAGGCAGTGAAACTTTGGCTAGATTACTTGGCTAAGAGTGCACCGAAGTTGAAGTAGCCAAACACATCTCTGATGTAAGAGAGCACTATGAAAAGGGATCCTTGGAGGAAGCTGTTCGTTGGTTGCTTGATCTGGGTCGGATCCATGAGTCCATTTGCTCTGACTAGCGGTAGGGGTGTCAATTATAGACCCGATCTGACGGGTTAACTCGATCCGATCTGACATGATCCGAAAATAAATGGATCGGATATGAATTTAATTTTTTTGACCTGAATCGAATCGAGTCGGGTTCGGATTAACCCGACCCGACCCGATTAATTATGATTTTTGAAGTAATTTTATGATTTAGTACTAATTAAAGCTTAAATCTACATTAATTATATACTAATTAAAATTAATTATAAATTAATCAATATTTAATTGCTTAAAATTATATAAAAATAATTAATAAATATTTAATTATTTTACACGGGTCGGGTCGGGTCGATCCGTGACCCGATCGAATCGGATATGAGTTAAAAATTTTTGACCCGAATTTAATCGGATCGGATTCAGATCGGATCAAAAATAATAATAAAATAATATAACCCGACCCGAGCCGACCCATTAACACCCCTAGCACTGACCCATACACCCTCTGGATTACTGGGCTCTGTCTAGCAAGGAGACTACACGACTGTTACATGAATATCGTATTGATCTGACACCACCAAGTTGTAGTGTTTTGATTCGTAGTTTGTGTTTGTCTAATAATCTTGGTTGGTCAGCTTATTTGGTGCTTTATTCAATTAAGAAAAGTTGTGTTGTTGGACAAGAAGGGCATTGATCTTTTAGTTCAGAGTCTTTGTTTGCAAAACAAAAGGCCAAAGACAGCAGGGGCGGAGCTACAGCCTAGCAGTGGTAGGCAGCTGCCACTGGACCTAAAAAAAAGTTAATCACCCACAACTGTGTTGATTTAATTATAATTATTCTCTTTTATATTGTAACTATTAGTGAATTAGATTTAAATATACTTGTTATATATTTCTTTTTGACTCAAAACTCTAATCCTGCATGCTGGACTTTAAATAACTTCACAAAATAATTAAATAACCATTCACATTTAACATTTCCAACAGAATACAACACATTAGCTGGCTTACTCCATACATTCTTCTTTGGTCCAATTCGCAGCTCTTTTGCCGGCGATATTAAGCACCAAGACATCAGGTACTACTGTACTAGCTTATGCTTTGAATTATTCTTCAATAGACAATAAAATTCAAATTGAGAGCCTCTAAATAGTTTAGACAACCTCAATGTTTATTAGGTGCACAAAAATCTTAGAATTTTCTTCTTATTTTTTGCTCTGACAAATCTTAAAATCTTAGGATTTTTCCGGTGGCCACTGCTAGTGTCAAAAGAGTATTTTCAGCTATGCATGTGGTGAAAATCTCTTAAGAAATAAAATAGGAGATCAATGGATGAATGATCGTTTGATAATTTATATTGAGAAAGACTTATTTGATTGTGTTGATAACGAAACAATTATACAGAGGTTTCAAAATATGAAGACCCGTAGAGCAAGACTTGCTCCCTTGACTATTTAGTATCTTCATTTCTATAGATATTTTGTGCATATTTTTGTCTTTATTATATGTGCATTTTGATTTCAGCATAATGAACTCGTTGAAATAGTTAGAAATATTTTGTTATACTTTTTTTAGCAATATTATAGTGCTTAGTGCTGTATGTTGAAGTTAACATAATTATAACCGAATTACATATTATATGATTAAAGTAGAAATGTATGTTAAAATCTGAAGAAAAATTAATTGAATTGAAGGTGTGTAGAGGGTAAAATTGTACATGCCCAATATAACTGTGGCATAATGGACCTTTTTGTTAACCTGGCCACCTAGTGAAGGGATGCCGGAGGTAGAAGTGAACCAGTCCCCATGAGGAACAAGATCAATTGGCGAGGTACTCAAATCCATATATGTACAACTATGAAGAATATGGATATATGTACAACACTATGCACGGAGATTTTTTTAAGGACTAAGGTACACATTTTAATTTTAATTTTTAAAATTTTTATTTTTATTTTTTAAAATTATACATTTATACTAACATGTTTACAATAGTAACTCCACCTATGTTTCTAACATAGTCGGTCCCAAGTTCGAAAAAAGGAGGAGGGATAATTTACAAAACATCATATGTTGAGAAATTTCAGATTTTTGTTGACAAATTTCATATTTTTAATGTTCTGAATTTTTAAAATAATTTAAATTTTAACGAACTTTGATTTTTGATATAAATTTATTTTTTTGAATTTTTTGAATTTTTTAATGTCGGACACGGTAAAACACGTTTAGCACGATTAAGACACATAGACACGACACGGGAATTTTGACCCTGTTAGAGGCATAATGGACCTTTCTTTTTGGACCTTTTTTGAGTGTTTTATTCAAAACATTTCTCTGTTAGTTGATGATTAATTTCTTTTTTGCTTTCTAAGTGGGCAGTGCTGGTTCACGTAATGCACTGAGTTTACTTGCTACATCCAATAAGACAATTCAAAGGAATTATACAGTTCTGTGGAATTTAATGTGCTCCTGTTTTCTCACTTGAAACGTTCCATTTTGTACTATTTTCCTTTTTGCCACGATAATTTAATAGTAAAAATCATAACACTCAGGGGTATTACTCCTCTCCAACTGATTTTTACTGCGTGCAAGATGCAATCCATTTCTAATACTGGCCTCCATTTGTAATCTGTTTGATTGCAGTGTGATAAAAATTGAACTGCCTGGAAGCTTGAGCGCAGGCGTTCGCTTTTCCTCTTGATTTTTTCAAATAACAATCTAATTAATTATATTTTAAAAATAATCTTTATTAAATTATAATTTTAACATTAATAATAGCAGCGCGTCAGTTTCACTAACATTTTATACAAAAACGGCAAAACACGTCTCCCATTGATATCTTTCACTTTTTTTTTACAACCGATTTTTAAGTTTGAAAACTTTCAACTTTTCAACTTTTGTTTGTCCGCAAGTGAGGTGTGTGTCATGTGTGTCACTCCTAATGATGTGATTTTTTTTGTAAAAATAACTGAAAAATAAAAAATAAAGGCGTCACTAGTGATGTCTTTGTAGAGTGTTAATTCTAATGGCATTTTTGCAGAGCGTCAATTCTAATAGCGTTTTTGTAGAGCATCAATCTTAGTGGTTTCGTTGCAGAGCGCCAATCTTAATTATTTCTTTTGTAGAGCGACATCATCATTGATGTGCTGTTATTATTAATATTAAAATTATAATTTAATAAAACTTATTATTAAAAAATATGATTAATTAGGTTATTATTTAAAAAATCACAGGCTTTCCCCTCCTTTCTAAAACAAGGGAGTTGATATGCATATGCATAGATAATCAGTACCGGCCTTTATTTTTTTTTGGGAGAAAAAGATAAGGGTCGCGCCGTCAAATTTTATTTAATTAAGGATCACAAGTTGTGATTAAGGTACAATATTTTTCTAAATAAAATAAAAATAAAAATAAAAGAAGAAAATGAGAATTGTCTATGTACCGGCCTTTAGAAATAGGAAAATAAAATTTAGATCCTTGGTTCATGTAGAATTACTTAGCGGTTACCACTTAGCCCGGATATTTGGGCAGGGGTCAGTTAAGGTCGCTTTCTGCCCAGTTATCCCCATTCCTAATTTCCCATGGCCTGCTATTCCTAGGATTTCTAAGCAAGCTTAAATTTAAAAAATAGAATCTCGGACAATTTTCAGGTAGAGGTGACAGAATTGGATTTGATAAATCTGTCTGATCTGATAGGATCTATATCAGATCTAATATGATTCGAAACTCAAAATAATCTGACACTGAATAATTCGATATCCGATCTAACCTGACTTATAGACAAAATTCAATTTCTATTAGAAAATAATTTCTGATTAAAAATTTGATTTCATTAGAGTTCACTAGAAAGTTTCAATTCTGATCAGATGGCCAATGCTTGACGACATATAAAACTCAAAAAAGGTCATTCTCAGACTCATCTTTCCAAATTTGAGAATATATTCGTCTTTATGTAAAACAAGTAATATGTCAAGGGTCCGAAACTTCTATTATTTTTGCAAAATTGTAGGACCCTATTTTTTTAATATATAATCCCTTTATGTTGCTGTCTAGCAAATTTATCATTAATTATTCTTTATAACTTATAAGCAATACCTCAAGTTACTTTGATATGTCATGATTTTATGTATAATATTATATTTTTAATATGTATAATAAAGATTTTTTTCATTTATCAAAAAATGAAGGACAAGATTATAATATAGTAAGTTGAAAATCTTGTTAAACATGCACCATTTTAAAAATAAACATGTAAGTTTCTTACTTAACATATTTAAAAATATATATATATATACTAAATAAAAAATGGGGAGGGATCCCTTGACAATTTTGACAATACATCTCCAAATAAATATGAAAAAAATAAAAAAATAGAAAAAAACCTTACAAACATGTTCTTCTACTTATAGATTAATGGTGATTAAAATTTCATATAATTTAATTATTATTTGCTAGTCCATCAAAATCCATCAAAATATTATGCACTTTGCAACGATTCTAATTTAACAGTCTTTAATAAACTATCAAATGATAATAAAATTACATGAAATTTGAATCACCATCAATTGATAAGTAGAAAAACATATCTATAAAAAAATTTCTATTTTTAAATTTTTTTTGTTTGAAGATCCATTGTCAAGATTGTCAAAATTATCAAGATAGCCATTGTCAAGTGATCCCTCCCATAAAAAAAATACTCAATTAACAACTTATCTCAATTTCCACAATATATATCTTCAATATAAATTATTTTCTAATTTTTATTTTATATTTTTTCTAAGAAAAGAATTATTATTTCTGGTGTTAATGAAAGATGAAGCTTTATTTTTTTGGATTTAAGTGTATTCCATCATTGTGATTCAATAATATCGTTTATAGATAGAAAAAAAAAACAAAATCTGCATGAAGTGATTTTCTTTAAATACAAATGTATGACATGACCCAAAAAAAAATCATAAACAGTAGTGGCATACACATAATATATCTAAATAAAAACATGAAATCTAAACCGTTGTTTGTAAATTACTAGTGAATAAGGGAGAAAAGTAAGATCCTACAATTATGCAAGAGTAATAGCATATTCAAACCCGTATGCCAACCGTCAAGGACCAAAAATAAGGAAATTTAAACCTCCGACCAAATTTTCAGAGGAATATTACTTGAAGAATAAAAAACCACTTTGTGTCGCTTACAGTAAAGTCTTATGAAAAATGACTTTGCAATTAATATCCTGGGTTGATGTATGTGTTAACTGTTGATCAGCTAGACTTTGAGTGATAATATTAATACCATTGAGAAAATGGTGGACCTTAAATTCAAAGTCCGAGGTTAAAGTAATTTATATATTTTTTAGATACTGTATTTTAAAATTTTAAAGAGCTAAAATAATAAAATTATTATAAATACATTATAAAATATCATAATTTTTTTTATAAATATATTAATTTTCAAAAAATTTGGGGGGCCGGAGTCCACTGATCGAGGACTTGGAGGACTCGCCAGTCAACTTGAAGATGTATGACCTGTTCATATTAATGAAAATACAAGTGAATTAGTGAGTGCTGGTTGACTGACTAGTAGCCGGTTACTTTGCAAGCCCTTTTATTTTCGCGGTAGGTGCAGGATAGTTCATTGTGTTTTGCAAATTAATTTTCGTGATACACGCATAAACTTCAAACAAAAAGAAGAATATGAAACTTAGAGCATTCACATTGATGTCTATTGTTAAAATTAAATTTTCATGTCACGCCATCAAATTAATAATTTATTTTAATAGTGGCATCTCTGAATAAAATAAAATTATCAAAATGACACTTTTATAATTAATTTTATGTTCTTTCGCTGACGTGGCTTGTCAAATGGACTGTCAAATTTAGATAATTATCTAATTTTATCTAGTCTCTGCATCTCTGAAATTCAAATGACAATTGTCAAATGAAATTTGACAATCAATTTAACAATGGGATGCGGATGCTCTTACCGGCAGAAAAAAAAGAATATAGGAAACGATGTCGGCAATTTAATTTACGTGATACACGCATAGTTCGCGTGTATTTTGTTTCAATTATTATATATGTGATGCCCAGTATAAACTAAATCAATAGATTTTTTTATTTATTTATTAAAAGAGAATAAAACTAAAGATGTCTTTGATTTAAGGGTGGTTCTTTTGAATCAGAAAATTTTCAGACTTCAATTTTGAGTATCAGATGATCAAGATATTTTTGTAATGTAAGTAAAGAAGGGAGGTTGGATTAGTAAAAAAATTACTGTTGGTTGATAATTAATAGTATTCCTTCCTTCATATCCATAGCGTACTGCTCCGTAATTAAATGGATAAGAGTTAAGACCATGCTTTTCATATGAAAGACTATGTATTTGAAGTTTAATTCAAGAGTTTATAATCGTGTATATCTAAGACAAAAAGATGTATTACCCGGATGGGGAGCAAATGATTTATTGATTGCTGGTAGAACAATGTTGATTAATAGTGCTATCTGCTTTACCTGTCTATCATATGACAGTTTTGAAATTGCCGAGTTGTGTAATTAAGCAAATTGACAAAATAAGGAATAACTTTTTATGGCATGGAGTGAATTTAGAGAAAAAGAGATGCATCTTCTGAACTGGCAAACGATTTAGGTTTGGGTGTTGTTGATCTGATTATGTTTAATCAGGTAAATGTATTTGAAAATGGTTAAGCGAAGAGTTATCATTATGGAAGGAGATTAATTAATATTGTGCTTCAAATTCAAACCAGAGAATGAGATAGTCTCTGTTCTGGAAAAAGGGGAATAGGTCATTTCTTTGAGTGATCTTTTTCATTTATTCTTGGCTCTGGAAGGGTTGCTTGTTTTTGTCATGACTGGGATTTGGAATTTTGAAATATAATTTTTCAGTGTTATTCATCTTTGCAATTCAGACTGACATAACAATCGAATCAGCACTGCAACACTCTTTTCCATCGGAATCTGTCAATGTAAACCAACTGAGAATTTGAAATGTTAAAGAATGAATTGAGACAAAAAAAAAATCACCTCAGCAGTCTTTCATTTTTTTTTGGAGAGTGATGAGAATTTATCTCTCAAAATTTTATTTTATGTTTATAAAAATTTGAACTCATAATTTTTTGGATATTATTTAGTTAGCTATTAAATTATTTGCGGCAATCTAGTTCTTTTTAATTTTTTTCGTACTCCTTTTGTCTTTTTTCTGCATTTATTTTCTGTAAGCTCCTTTTTCTTTTGTTAATTCTGAGTTCTGACAGTCCCATTTCTCTTGGGATATAATTTTCTTTATCTTATATGTACTGTAACATGTAATTGAATTATTGGTTCAATAAAATCAAAATAAATAAAACATGATCCCTTCTTTTCTCCAAATTTTTTTATTGTTAATTTAAAGTTAGAAGAATCCAAATGACTTTTTTTAATTTGTCATTTCGATCAGGATATGCTTTTCCCTTTCAGTTCTAAACGTTAACATTCTTCAAGAAATGTTGTTCAGAAGCCACTCATTTCTTTCATGAAAGTTACATTCAAATCATGGAATTTTGAATATTTCAGAAAATTTCACGGTCTCTTTGAAACGGATCCCATAAAATATGTATTACTTTCCACGTAGAAATTTTATGGTTCTGCGCAGATAATAATTTTCGAGGTGACATAATATTAACAAATTCTAGGGGCTTGCATTGAATGTTGATAGATTAGACGATGATTATAAACTTTTGCATAAAACTCGCTAGATAGGTGCACCGTGGTGCCTTTGTCAGCTCCAAAATAAAGATTTCCTAATTTTATAGATTAAATTTACATTATAAAAACTAGTAATTAATCTTACAACAAATTTTCTTAATTTGCAAAAAATATTTGTTGAATATTTCTATAGATTTAAAAATCTAAAAAAAAGACGCTAAAATATCAACAGTTTTTTTATTTCGACAATTCAACAAATAAAGTTAAATTTGAAATATAGCATTACTGGCGTGATATATATTTATATTTCACTAAACGTTACACGCTTAAAATTTAAATCAAACTAAAGGATTTATATTTCACTACTGGATTGGTATATATTTATATTTCACTATATGGTGCACGCTTAAAATTTAAATTAAACTAAAGGATTTTTGATGCATTATCAAATAATATTATGAGTACACGAAAAATTATTATCTGACATTTTAAATTTATGATAACATACACATAAAATTATCTTCTAAAATTCATTTTCAAAGTTGTTAAAATATCTATCATTTGTGATTCCTTTTATTTTAAATTATGTGAATGCCAAATTTCTCTTTTCTACTTTTCTTAAGTGCAAAGAAAGTTAAAAAAATTGAAATATTTCACGTCAAATATCACTATTTTCTCTGTCCCCCTCCCCTTTATCATTTTTCTCTAAATATTCTCTCTACGAAAATAATGATTTATATCTCTGATCAAATCGTATCGGGTTCAGATCACTTTTTACTCTTTCAAAAAAAGTGCCTAATTCATGTTTTTTGCTGTTATGTAATGAACTAATATGGAGACAAATAAAAAGATTAGGCTGTAGAGTAAGGTACAGGTGAAGATATTTTTATATTTATATCTGTTAATTTTTTTATCCATAATTTATCTTTATCCATTAAAAAAATAATTGTATCCTATCCTTATCCGTTAAGTATTTCAGGTAACAAATGGGTGAAGGTAGATAATGGATAAAAATAATAATAATTCAATGTAAAAAAATATGAAATAAATATACTAATAAAATATAAAAATAAATAATGCTTTAGATATAAAAAAATATATAATTTCTTCATGTTAATTATGATTAAAAATTTATTTTAATTTGATTATTATTAATATATAAAATAAATTATTATATTTATATATTTATTGATGTATATTTATATAATTTATCCTATAGTTAATGGGCGTGAAATAACTCTTACTCGTATCTTTATGTGTTAAGTTAATAAAAAAATTATCCATATCTATACCTGATTAGTTAATGAAAATAAAATCTTATCAACCATTTTACCAGATTCGATACAAATTGGATAAACAATCAAACAAATTTCATTGACAATCTAAGATTACTTGCTCGCTTAGTCTAGCTATCAAGTCTAAAAAAATAACGCCTTCACAAACTTCAAAGAAACAAAAGAGCATCCAATTTTTTTTTAATTGAAGACTTGGACCATCCAGAATTCAGATCAGTCGTCCCTTCTGAAGAATGGTGTTACCATTGTTTTATACTTCTTGACGGAGAATATTTCTAATTTCTAATTCACTTATTATGTTGTATGATTTTATCGATTAAGATGCCTGCTGTCAGGGCGGAATTAGGGGTGGACGAGGACGGACCCGGCCCTGCCAATTTTCGAAAAAATTAATTAAATTAAGTAGTTATTAAATAATTTTACTGATAAAATATAATGTTTTTGATACTTCAGTCCTCCTCAATCCTTCGATAATTCTATTAATCATCTTTCGGTCCTTCCTATTTCGGAAATCCTAATTCTGCCCCTACCTGCTGTCCAATAATTTGTAATTAATCAACTATAATTATTTATCTATTAGAAAAGGAATGTAACTATTAACGTTTTGGTTGATAATTTTTTACACATTTATTTAAATTTTTTTAACAACCTTAACTGTTAATAATAGCTAGATTAGATAAATAATACATAGTAACAAATAAAGGCGAATTACTTTCGGACGCGCTCTACAATTAAAATGCGTCAAATTAAGGCAGTACGATTGATCACTGTTAAAAAAACTCATTACAATACACCACAGAGTTGACAGTACTATACAAACAAATATTTGTTGGAACATAGTATACATAAAATGGTGTGTTTGGATGGTGTAGAATAGTACTGTTTTGGAAATAATAGTATTATTATTTTTAAATTAGCAACCATCCAAACGCAAAAATTGAAATCGAAAATAGCAGCAGAACTATGCTAATCCGCTAACCCATAGAAAAAGTTAAGTTAGCGGATTAACGTCTTTGAAGGTAATGAAAATAATAAAATATATTTTTCTTTTTTTATATTAGTATAGAGTGGTATTAAAAAAATAATATTATTAAATAAAATACTAAAAAATAATTAATTATTTTAACTATTCTCATGTTTCTATTCAAATAATATTTTACTAACCCAAAATAATAAAATTAATACTCTTCTCATATTTCTCGAGATATCACTAATCTCATACTATTCTCAACTACTAACTCAAACAATATCATTCTTACAGTAATCCATTCACCATCCAAATACACCCAAAATAATCAGAAAGTTACCAACATATTGATGATGACGTGAGAAAACTTGATCATGCTGACACTACCAGACAAAATTAAAGAGCCCAACAGCAATTTTACACTATTAGAAAACAACCCTACGTATCGCTTTTAAAAAGAAATGAAAACGGGAAGACTTTGTCACTTAAAAAAAAAAAAATAATTCCACAAAATAAGAAGGCTGTGGAGTATGGCATTGTTTTTAAGGTCGAGTCAGATTTTTTAAGGAACGAATTTAGTGGGCTTATGAGAGAGATGGATAAAGATCAAATTTGATAAGAATTTATAGACCGAGTTTAAATGATTTGATTTTTAAAGATGAGTCCGACCCTTACCAAGTCCTCCGAATTCTAAGGGTCGATAATTTTATTTTAATTTTTTTGTTTTTTAAATTTTTTAAATGTAATTAATATATAATATTAAATATTAAAAAAAGGATTTGGGAAGGACCGGATTTGATAAAAGCCCGACTAGAAGGGCCTACTTTTTAAGGATTAAGCCCGACTCTTGAGAAGTTTGACCCTTATCATTAGAAAGGGTCAGGCTGGACTTGTGAGGGTCAGGTAAGGACCGAATTTTTGAAGGGCCGCCGGGCTAGGTTCAAGGGTTGAGCCATTATGAGTTATGCCTACTATCGAGGATATATACTCATTTACTTATTTATTTGATTCATATTGTATTTGATAAGATATATATAATAAATAAATAATTCTTCATTAACTTAATTGATATGAATAAGGTTAATTTTTTTCATTAAATAAGTGAATATGAATATGGATAAGATCTTTTCGTACCCAATACTTTATAGGATAAAATATTAAAAATTTTAATTTTTATTATTTAAAATATAATTATGTTATCTAATAATTATCTTTTTTCAATATAATATTAATTATTTTAGATCTTATGAATTAATTCCTCATCTTTTTTCAACATAAAAGTTAAAACTATTTAATTATAATTTATATTTTATTTTCTATTAATAAAATAATGGTGCACTTATATGAAAAGAATGAGTTTGAATGTTTTTTCGTGAATGATGATAAAACTATTTAACAAATTAGTGTTATTTGTTAGTATACGTTATTGTTTTATTATCTGTTTATTTTAACGGGTAAAAGAAAGATATGAATAAATATAATTTTAATGAGTAATGATAGAATATGAATAAGAGTAATTTCAAAATGATATCACAATAAAAATATTTTCATCCAATGTATACAGTGACACACCAACCACAAAATGATTAAATATTAAAATGAAACTTAATTATGATCTTGTTTTTAGTTAGTTAATCTTTTCAACTGCATGTCCTTGTGTGCGGTTGTATACCGCAATGACGCATATATTGTGACGTATTTTCGTCGCATATTGTTGTCCGCAAAATATAAACTTTTTTTTTTTGAAATGTTGACAGTGGCTTCCAACAGGTGTACAGCAAATATAAATCATATGTTACTACTGCTTCAAATAATGAAATGCAGACACACACACACACACACACACACACACACATATATATATATATATATATATATATATATATATATGCAATGGCATGGCTGCGCCGGCCGTTTTCATATGTTTCTGCAAATATTTACTTTTTTTTTTTTGTTTAATATGAACAGTATTTACTTCATTTTTTTGTTTAATATAACAAATTAACAACGCTGTCATGGTCTCAGCTCAGGTATAGAGACTAAATTAGCAAGAATCTACACTCTTTCGGTTGACCAACAAACTAATAAAAATGACTCAATTGGTAGTTTAATTTGGAACAATGCATTGAACAAACAATGTAACCTCCACTACTTTTTGAAGTAGCAACGGTAAGAAAACACCAGGGGCATCAAATGCCAAAAAGACCGTGGGTCAGAGTATCGCTGATGGAGCCATTTCAACCATGGCAAACGCCTATAAATGGTCCAACTTCTAACCAGTAGCACCAACTCAAAGCTTTCTACCTTCAATAGAAACGACCATTAACAATCGCTTCCCTCCAATTCAGTCAAGATAAAATAGTAACTAACAATGGAGTACTTACCGCCATGGGCCCTGAGCTATTTAGTAATCATGCTAGCAACAATCCTCCTGCTGAAATCTCTCTCTTACCTTCGTGGCCACAAGAAATACAACCTTCCACCAGGCCCCAAGCCATGGCCCATAATTGGCAATCTCAACCTCATTGGCGCTCTCCCACATCGATCACTTCATGAAATATCCAAAAAGTATGGCCGCTTGATGTACCTCCGCTTTGGCTCCTTTCCTGTGGTTGTCGGGTCATCAGTTGAACTTGCTAAATATTTTCTCAAAACCCATGACGTGCTGTTCACTGATCGACCAAAGACTGCGGCCGGGAAGTACACCACCTACAACTACTCTGACATCACCTGGTCTCAGTATGGTCCGTACTGGCGACAGGCACGCAAGATGTGCCTGGTGGAGCTCTTCAGTGCCAAGCGGCTTGAGTCCTATGAATACATACGTGTCGAGGAGATACAAACCTTCTCGGAGAACTGTTCAGATCCTCGGGGAAGGTCATCATGTTGAAGGATTTGCTGTCGACAGTTAGTTTGAACGTGATAAGCCGGATGGTGCTGGGTAAGAAGTATCTAGTCAAATCGGAGGGGGCAATCGTGACACCCGAGGAGTTCAAGTGGATGTTAGATGAGTTGTTCTTGCTCAATGGCGTGTTGAACATCGGGGACTCGATACCATGGTTGAATTTCCTCGATTTGCAGGGGTATATCAGGCGGATGAAAAAGCTGAGCAAGAAGTTTGACAGATTTTTGGAGCATGTGCTGGATGAACACAACGAGAAGAGGTGGAAAGAGGGCGAGAATTTTGTGGCCAAGGACATGGTGGATGTCTTGCTGCAATTGGCTGATGATCCTACTCTAGAAGTTAAGCTTAAGAAAGAAGGCGTTAAAGCTTTTACCCAGGTAATTAAGCAAATAATTAACCATAGTAACTGTAATCAGTTAAGACAACTTTTTCGTTGTGCAAACTGGAAATTGTTCAATGACACATCCATCCACTAAATTTTAATTGACCTAGAAATTCAGCTGGGACACAACATATGTATCCTGAAGTAACATTTTACATCACACAAATTGGCTTCATTTGAAAAATATTTGACGGTTGTTCTCTCAGATATATCAAAAATCATGTTATAGTCTTTGCTGCAATTGGATGATGTCACAAACTCATAGTCAGCAACACGTGAAACCCAAGTGGCATTATATAGTTGACTTGTCTATTTAATTAGTTTATGTACGGTTGTCTTTTGTATCTTGTCTATTTGGTTGTGAGCTTGTCGTCATATGCAATTGCAAACATAATCAAGTTCATCCAAAAAAAATAAAAAAAATAAAAAGGTGGTCATAAGAAAAAAGTATATATATTTTTTCAGATTTTTTTTAAATATAATAATTATAATAATCATATTATTAATAATAAGAGTGATAAAAATAAAATTTTACATCTACGAATGGTAGCCAGTGGCGCGTCCTGTCTCCTACAAATACCAACCGCGCAAATAGATACTTGTGCGTGTATTTTATAGTGATCAAAAACCCATTTTTAGGCAAACGTGTCACTGGCAGTGACACGTTTACACAAAGACGTCACTGACAGTGGCGCGTTTTAGTAAAGACGCACCACTGGCAGTGGCGCGTTTACACAAAGACGCCACTGACAATGGCGTGTTTGCTCCACGCCACTGGCAGTGACGCGTTGCCATTCGTAGATGTAAAATTTTACTTTTATCACTCTTATTATTAATAATATGATTTTTATAATTATTATATATAATAAAATATGTATTTTTTTGTATCAGGATTTGATAGCCGGTGGAACAGAGAGCTCCGCGGTAACAGTGGAATGGGCGATTTCGGAGCTCATAAAGAGACCTGAAATCATCAAAAAGGCAACAGAGGAGCTTGATCGCGTTATTGGACAAGAGCATTGGGTCGAGGAGAAGGAGATTCCGAAACTCCCATATATCGAGGCAATTGTTAAGGAGACCATGAGGCTGCATCCCGTGGCACCAATGCTGGTGCCACGCCAAGCCCGTGAGGATGCAACCTTCGGCGGTTATGACATCCCAGCTGGTACACGTGTACTGGTGAATGTGTGGACAATCGGTCGTGACCCGACCTTATGGGACAACCCTGAAGAATTCAGGCCAGAGAGATTTCTTGAAAAATCAATCGACGTTAAGGGCCAAGACTTTGAATTGTTGCCATTTGGGTCAGGCAGGCGCATGTGCCCGGGTTACAGTCTCGGTTTGAAGGTGATTCAGGTGAGTCTCGCGAATCTGTTGCATGGGTTTAGTTGGAGGCTTCCAGATGGGATGAAGGAGGCTGATCTGAGCTTGGAAGAGATTTTTGGTTTGTCAACCCCGAAGAAGGAGCCGCTGCAGGTTGTTGTCGAGCCGAAGCTCCCCACTCATCTCTACGGTGCTTGATGTGTTTCCTTCAAGTAGCTGCTTTGGCAATGTCATTGAAACGGATGCGTCTTGTTGTTGTGGTTAGACAATAACTCATATGTACGTTAGTGATGGTATTGATTGCCAGATATCATGGTATAAGTAGTTACAGAAACAAAAAGGTGGTTGGATATACATATAATTATAATATCATCAATCAAATAAAATGGTTCCTCTTTGTATAACAAATTCTCGAGGTAATTACCATTATCTTTAAGCTAGATTAAATGACATTGTTATGATATTCATTATTCAACCGAAACTAAGGGATTAGTCCTCCAAAAGTCCCATCGTTTAGATCTTTTGATAATCAGTGTTAACAAGCAATCAGTAAAAACTGACAACAGATCCGAAAGCATGGCAGAATAGAGGAAGGCGCTATCTCCAAAACATGAATCTCAGTATGCAGCCCACAAAAGATATCTTGGGCTATAAGGCCTCATTTAATTTCAAAACTTTGGACGTGATTAGCTTAGTTTTGCATAATTCAATGCGATGTACTGTTTGATACATGATCCAACCTTTTAATTAATTAAAAGGGATCTGGTTTTGAGCGGGGTCTCTTTTCGCCCTTTTTCTTTCGCTCTTTTCTGGCTCCCAATCTCATTCCCTTCGTAAGGCTACCATATTTTTCATTAAGGGCACAAATAATTCAACAGTGAGACAGCGACTGAACCCTTTTTCTTCCCAAATAAATGGAGTAGGCGCAACGTGGATAAACTGAATTTTTCACCAGGCCTCTCAGTCTCTCTCATCTTTTGACTTGACAAGTTGATTTGGTGAATTTTGCATCAAGTTGTCTGACAACCAATCCGCAACTCGGAAGCGCCATGTGTTGATTTCTATAGTAATTAGTTCGCAATGCTTTTCATTGAATTGATTGGTTCACTTGTGTCCACTGACAAATACGATTATAATTTTATGTGGCACTGGAGAATCAGCCTAAAAATCACTTGTAAGCGTCTTGCAGAAATAATAGTGATACCTTTACAAACTTTTTTATTTAATGTTTTTGATATTTTTAAAAAACTAGGAAATATATCAGTTCTTACGCGCAGATCCGTATTAGAAGACTTGAGTCATAGATGCTACATTGTTTGTCTGTTTTGCATGGAGAAGTTTGATTCGTCGAGATTGTTGTTCAAGCATTGTAGCTTGGAGCACTCTTTCAATTTCTACGCCATTGTGAAAATTTTGAAGCTCAATTTCTACGGCTCTCTCAAGCTCATCAATTACATCAGGTCGAAGGGTAGTATTTTGTTTTCATGTGTAAAGGTGATATAATCCGATCCGATTCGAGAAATTTGTTTGATCCGTCTTGACTCGATACGATCCAAAACTCGAAATAACCCGACATTGAACGACCCGATACCCGACCTGATACAATCTGAAATCCGAAATGATCCAACACTAAATAACCCAATACCCGACCCGGTCTGATACGAACAAAAATCCAAAATGACCCGATACCCGATCCAACCCAACCTAATACGACCCGAAACCCGAAATGACCCGACACTATAAGACTCGATACTCGACCCGACCCGACTTGATACGACCGAAACCTGAACTGACCCGACACTAGATGACCTGATACCCGACCTGACTCGACCTGATATGACCCGATAGTAAAATTTTCGTAATCGTGGTTAGAGCTTTGATGAATTACGAAAACATTATCTCCAGGCTCCGGCACACGCTCTTGGAGACTCAGACGTGACTTCCATGGGTCCCACACAAATGTCAAATAAGTTGAATAATTTAATTATTATTGTGAATAATAACTTATTTAATTTAAATAATAAAATTAATATTAATTATAATATTAACTATGATATTTATCAAATATTTTTCTATAACAATTCAACATATATTTCAAATGAAACTTATATTGTATGGATGATGAGAAATTGAGAATTGAGGAGATAAATATAAAAGAGTTTAATTCAATTGAAATTATGATGAAACCTGCATGACTCAAACATGCATCACTTACAAATTCAATATGATCTGATTCATCCGATCTAACTAGATCATATACATAGAAGGTGAAATCCGATCTGATCTGGTCCGATCTAGTCCAATATGATTCAAAATCTGAAATGATCCGACATCAGATGACCCGATAACCAACTCGACCTGACCTAATACGACCCGAAATCTGAAATGATCCGACACTAGATGACCCGATAACCGACTCGACTCGACCTGATACGACCCAAAATCCGAAATGACCCGACACTAGATGACTCGATAACCGATCCGACCGGACACGACCCAACCTGATACGACCCAAAATCCGAAATGACCCGATAACCGACCCGACCCGACCTGATGACCTGAAATCTAAAACGACCCGACACTAGAAGACTCGATACCCGACCTGACCCCACTAGACCCGTGATCCGATAATTTTACTGAGTCAAATTGACCCAACCCGAACCCGCCGGACCCGCCCGATTGCCACCTCTACTCATTTTCCATTGTTGAATTTTAGGTTGTGTTTTTCTTGTTGTGAAAAGCAACTGCAAAGAACAGTCTGTTTATATTAACAAAAAGACACGTACAAGAGATCACAATTTTATACATCCAAATAAAAATAAATGTAAATGCTACCAGCATGGCCCTAGAGTCTGCTCCTGAGCTTATAAAATGAAGCAGCGAATGGAAAAGAATGAAAAGGAAAAGGGAGTATGGAGGGGAATAGAGGAAAAGCTTCTGTCTATTCCTTCAATCTTGTTTCTCTCAATTTGAAGGATAATCAACTTGTACCATTCCTCAGTTCTCAAATTTTCTTTCCTTTTTTTCCAGAACTCTGGGATAGGCCATTATCCCCACTATCGTGAGGTCCTTTACTTAACTATCGAGAAATTAAAGGGAACGAAGATTTGTCATTGCCAGCATCCCATCCCACCCAAAATAAATAAGAAAAATAAAATTCAAGATTTTCGGCTGGTGCAATCCCAGCCTAGACACAGGTAGCACACCAATGAACAAAATCATTACAGATAACTTTTCCATTAGTGCCCTTGCATAAGCTATAGATTCACAATTCACCCCATTCTGTAAAAAGAAATCTGTCTATATGCTTGTTAACGATAAAAGTACTCTTGTTAGTCAATAACTCGGTTATAAGATCATGTTTTGATATAAATTCCCCCCTCTCCATCCTTTTCTCTCTCTCTCTCTCTCTTTTTTGTTTGTAGGTTTCACAAAACAAATGTTGGAGCTTTGACAAAACTTTTGACAGCAACCAAGGCATGCTGCACCACTTCCAAGCAAATAGTAATGGCTTGGCAAAAGATATTAAATTCCCATGGGATGATGATGTATACCTAAAATCATATTTAGAAGATGACCCCCTTTTGCATAGTCTGTCCATGCATGATGATGGTGATGATGACATCTATGTTGAGAAAAATAAAACATAATCTTTCTCAGTTGACAATTTGAAGTGATCTGAGTAGTTTGGCATTTCAAGTGTCATTGAAAAAATAACAATTCTAGTTTTCGTCTCTAGAGTTTACTATGTTTTGCTTTCGATTGTTGAAAATTTTAACTTGTATCCCATTCTGTTCCTAGTTCCTACTATCATTTTAATCGGAAAAATATTTTTTTAATCATAGACCAATAGTCCATGCCTACTATTGTTAAGAAAAAGCAACACATAAGTTGAATATTTTGACATTTACACTATAAGTATAATCAATTAGATAGACTGGTTAAAATTTTGGCATTTACCCTACAATAAATTAGCTAGAAATATACTGGTAAAAAGTCTCATACTACTATTCTTGTATTATTTTGACTAAAAGACAGAAAAGTTGGGACCAATATGGGACAAGTGGAAAATTCATGGACCAAGTTGAAATTTTTGGCATTTCAGGACAAAATGGAGAACAACATGTACATTTTAAATTTTTAACCAGTGTATCTAGCCAGATTTTAGGACTGGTACCAACTGTAAAAATCAGGCGCACTGGATCTCTCCTCTTAAAAAGAAAGGTAAACGTGCAAAAGTAATTATCTTGGAAAATTGATAAATTATTAAATTCACAGTTAAATAAAGAGGTTGTATATTGTTTGACAATATAGCAGAACCAGTCTGTTGTTAATCCCTGAAAATAAAATGAGGTTAGAAAGGCAAGGTTCATTAGCATAACCTAATTTGAATAAGGTTCATCAGAAAAAAAAATGAATTATTTAACCAGTAGTCAGAACTTTTCTATTTTTTTTTAATTATGTCATGGTCAAGTCAGGTCATAATTCTGGTTGGGTTAAGAATTGCACCACTTGATTCTAACAATAAATTGTGCATCTAATAACTTGTGTACCATACACCATGGCGAGTTAAATACTATTGCATCCGACTTTAACTAATTTAATTTCATTGTCAGAAAACAGTTAAAAAGAAAGAAGAAAAAAAAACAAATAGCAACTTCCGATCACTTACATTCACAAAGACTGGTGCATAGCTTGTCATTTCTACCACATCATTGCATCAGAAACAAAGAGTTCAAAGTATTTAACGGTAGGATTATTGAGAATTTTGGAACAATTTAAAGAAGGAAGATTAAAGCTTGGAGGTAGCAGGCTTAATGAGATCCTTTCTCAAAATCTTTCCATATGCACTTTTCGGAATTTCAGAAATGGACGCTACTCTTCGAATCTTCTTATATGGGGCAACCTGTTATTTCACCAATCACAAGAATGAGAGCTTGCTTTCACCTCAGGTGGTTCAAACAATGCACCCAAATTACTAAGCTTGGCATGAGCTTCAGCATAGTCCTTGAAGAAACCCTCTTGGTCTTCTGCATACTTTAAATCCACCTCTCTGTCTTTTATAACCTGTAATTCAAAGATTTCGCATAAAAAGATTTTAAACATGTCATAATCCTTTCTTTTAGTTATTTTATCTTTTGCCACTGCTTCAAAGTAGACACAATTTTCTTGTTGACATTGCAAGGGTAAGGATCACAATTGAATAATTTGTGGAGTGACTTCAATATCACTTCACCCTTAATAAAAAATAAAAAAATGCAACATATGTTCATAAATCCCACAGTTTGTTTAAGAGAGTATCAGATAATAAGCTCAGGATTGTTACCTTCAGAAAAATGAAGAAAGGTTTCATCAAGAAAACTTGTGGTAAATAGCCAGTAGCTGGAGCTTATTTCTGAAATCATTGTATAAACTTTTATTTCACAATATTAATACAATATTCGGACGATAATTAGGCTTTAGAGTAATCCTTGATCAGGAGCTTACCTCAAAGGCACCATGGCCAATTACTCACGGCCAGCAAAACAATTAAAGAGCTAATGCAACCTAAAAAAAGAAAAAAGTTTCAATCAAGAAATTAGTTAGCATTAGTAATAATTTTGTTTTCTGGGTACAATGTAGTAGAACCACCCTCTACAAGGGAGCAAAACAATAAACAGATGATACTAAATGCCTCTTTTATTGCAGTGCACCAGTACTAGTTACTCGCACTTACCAGTAAGCCTTAAGCCTTAACTCTTAAGCCACCATCCTGTAAGAGCGTTAATGATTTGTGAACATATATTTCTCATGATCCAGGTTTTACCATTTACTGATAACCAGTAAGAAGGGGCAGGGCAGACTAAAGGCGGAGGAGTGGCGGAGCAGTGAAAGGTGAGAAGCGATTAGTGAAGAGGGAAGGCGAGAAGCGATCGGCCAAGAGGGACGGCAAGAAGCTATCGGCGAAGAGGGACGGTGAGAAGCGATCGATGATTTTCCAGCGAGGAAAATCAATCGGGGGAGGAGAGAACCGATCGGAGAAGAGGTTTCTTCGAATTTTTTTTTTTTTTTTTTTTTTTTTTTTTTTTACAGCGAGGAGGGAGGGAATTGGTTTAGCAGGGAGGAAATACAATATCATAATCATAGTTTTTTTAATTAATTTTGGATGAGGATATATGGCTCTCATGAAAACAATGACAAAGTAAAACAAATCACTAGCACATACTACTTTAAAATATAAAGTAAATATTCATGATTTAATATGGCTTTTATAACTTCGGAAAAAAAAATAGGTGGTCCCAGACTTCATATTCTCCAGATATCCTTACTGAAATAAACAAAGCGTTCAGATCGTTCTTAATAAATCTCAATACTATTAACATTCTCAGAAAAAAAAATCATCTGTAATGTGAAATAAATTAAACTATCTAGATCATTTCCTTTGAGATGCCCCCACAAGATACGGAGGATCTTTGGGGACAGTACATGGTGGTCACAATCACAGCGAATTTAGTCTTGAAGAATAGGTTTACAAATTTCAATTTTCAAGTCCACACCTCAGAAAATATTTTATGCCCATACTTTTAATTCTTAAAAGATATTAGATCGTCAATACCTTATCTGGATCGTCCAAGTTGATCGAACGGTTCCGATAAATTCCAGTACAGTGTTTAGAAACAGTCTATGTGGGCCCCACCGAGGCACCAACTCGTGGATTAGAAAAGAGGAATCAGTGGATCTAATTTTCATGCAAATGTCCTTTTCGGAGACCAAGATTCTCCCTTTTCCCATCTTTCAAGAAGTAGCAGAGTATTATTATGTTATTAAATAACTCGTGATATCATGTTAAACAATACTTAACATCTGTGCTCCACGACGATCAGAAAAAGAGTAGAGGAGGAAAGGGGAGGATCGGATAGTAACGATCGGAGTAAAAATATATAGAATTTTTACATTTTGTTCATCTAATTTTTCATTTTTTTTGTCGTCTCTTTTTACAGTGTTAGTTCTGAAATGAATAATTCTTCGCTGGATAGATCAGTTATCTCCTTCATCCCTTTTCTTTCCCTCCACTATCTCATTTTAGAGCGCAGTGTAATTATCTGTAGGAACTGAGCACAACAAGCAGCAGTTTTTAGTAATAATAAGTATTATTAAATTAATATTATTAAAAATAAGAGTGAGAAACGTAAAATTTCAAATATACAAATGACAGCGCGCCATTACCAGTGGCGCGGATTTAAACGCGCCATTGTCGCTGGCGCGACGAAACGCGCCATTGCGATGGCGCGACGAAACGCGCCATTGCCGCATTGGCGCGTTTAAATAAAAATAATGAAACGCGCCACTGGCAATGGCACGCTGCCATTCATATATTTGAAATTTTACGTTTCTCACTCTTATTTTTAATAATATTAATTTAATAAAACTTATTATTACTAAAAACTGCAACAAGCAGCAATCTGCATTTGTCGTCATAAAAAAAATATCATCAGTTGTCATAGTTTGTTGAATATATTGTCATAATTTTTTAAACATCAAATGAAATTAATATGATTAAATTTAAATTCAGAATGCATTAATTTAGTGGAACTTATTTATTATAGACATAAAAATTTATTATCATTCGCAATCATAAAAAAAATATGATAACAACTATATTTCCCAATAAACATAAATGGTCCCAATAAACTATCTCGTCTTCTATACGCATCTCATAACCCGATAAGCATACTTTACCATTATATGTATTGATTTGATGATCTATAGAAGTAGCACTGGTAATATGACAAATAAAGAGTTCAGACTGACAAGTTGAGTAAATATATGCAAATGCAACATAAAAAAATAAAGAAAGAAAATGATTTTAAGGTAAATATAATGAGGAGGGAGCACTTGAATATCGTTATTCTAACAACCTTGATAATAGATTTTAAAAATAAATTGAAAAAATATTTTCTAAATTGAATCTTAAAAATTAACGCTCATCAAACTCTGCGAGGAAACAAATACCAACTCTTGCCTCACATGTCCTTGCACCCTGCTCCATCCTTTGCCCCTTTCAACTGACCGTTAAACACTTCCCCGTGTGTCATTATCCATACTAGCGCCGCATAAAAAAGTTCGGGCTCGATTTGGACTCGACCTAATATGACTAGAGCTAATTTGGCTCATAGACAAATTAGCTGATTTAAGTTGGGGTTGACTCGACTCGTGGCTCGACTCGGCTCGAATAATAATAATTTATATTATTTTCAGCTAAACTCGAATCTGATAATCCATCTTCATTATCTCTCATCATTTCACCATCTCAGCAACTTAACGACTTCTCATACTCGCTCATGACTCGGCTCATATATCTGACTCGATAGTTTTTTCGTTGGTTTATCCATACAAATTAGGGCAACAAAATTTTTATTGATAATATAATTTGTTGATATATCAATTTTGTACTAACTCATGTACCATTTTTGTAGATTCACTGAGTTTGTAATTTATAGATATATTAAATATAAATGTCAAACTAAGTTAACGTACATGCATTAGCTCGTGAGCTAACTCGAATAGTAATGATATATAGTTATTTACATATATTTTTAACTATTTATGACAATAATATATGAAATAATATAAGTATTTTATTATAAAATTATTATTATAATTATTATAATTAATAATATTAGTTAATTTTTTAAAAATTTTAATATAAAATTAATAATATATTAATTATTTCAGCTCTAACTATTTATGATAATATAAAATAAATATAAAAATTAAAATAATTGAGTTCATATAGAGTTTGATTTCAGTTCGAGTTTGATTTATCTCGAGTTCAATTTAGTTTGAAATAATTTTAAATCAAACTTAAACACTAGTGAGTTCGATCAAATTTGATTTGTTTGGAGCTCTAGACATGTCCAAACACATTTTTAAAGGATTAACTTTTCTGAAATTAATAACATGACGAAATTTATCCGAACTGAACCATATACCTAAATTATTCTCTCCTTTGGAGGAAAGAATAGGGGTCAAAATATTTTTTATTTGATGAAAAGATGAATGCTGCCTTTTGTTTTTGACGATCTAGTCTACAGAAATAAAAGAGAAAATCTTTTTATCTCAAGTCTTTATTCTCAAGGAAATTTCTGTACGCTTTTTCGTACAACGCGACTCCTCATATAATTTATATGATATTATCATTTTTCTATCTAAATATTCAGTTTATTTACCTAAAGAGAGGGGATCGGTTGACAATGAGTTATTTTGACAATCTTGACAATGGACCTCTAAATAAATACAAAAAAATCTTAAAAATGAAAAAATTTTTATAGATGTGTTTTTCTACCTATGGATTGAGGGTCATTCAAATTTTATTCAATTTCATTATCATTTTATATATCACATAAACTTTTTTTGTAAACTTTTTTTATTTTTAAACTTTTTTTATTATAGATAGAAGAACACATAGGTAAACTTTTTTATTTTTAAGATTTTTTTTATTTTTTTTAGAAGTTCATTGTCAAAGTTGTCAAAATAACCCATTGTCAATGGATCCCCATCCTTATCTAAATATATAATTCACTTATCTAAATATATAGTCCATTTATTTAAATAGCTGATACATATATATAAAAACCCAGGCCCTTTTTTTATTTTTTGAAGTTTTTCTTCTCTCTCATTTGTCATATATATTTTTTTCGTACAACCTATGTAATGTTTATCATTTCTATCTAAATATCTGATTCACCTATCTAAGTACCTAATTCACTTGTGATATTTATCACTTTCTATCTAAATACATGGTTCACCTATCTAAATATCTCATTTACATATTTAAATTCCTAATTCACTTATGACATTTTTATTTTTTATTTAAATATTTGATTCACTAATCTAAATAACTAGTTCACTTATCTAAATACATAAATTACTTATCTAAATACCTAGTTCACATATCTAACTACCCAATTCACTTGTGATGTTTATTGTTTTCTATCTAAATACTTGATTCATTTATCTAAATACCTAGTTTATTTATCTAAATATCTAATTTATCTATATAAATATATGAGACATATATAAAATATCCAAGTTTTTTTTTGTTTTTTGAGGTTTTTCTTCTCTCTCATCTGTTACACGTATTTTTTTTCGCATAATTCATGTGATGTTTATCATTTTCTCCTATGTGACTTTGTTTCTGACACCTTTTCTCTCTCTTGCTGTTTTTTGTACTAAATAACTGAGTCACATATCTAACTACATAGATTATATATCTAAATACTTGAGTCATACATTTAAATATCTGACTCACTTATATAAATATTTTCCTCACTTATATAAATATCAGACTCACTTATATAAATATCTAACTCATTTATATAAATATCCGATTTATTTATCTGAGATGTGTTTTTTTTATCGAAAAAAATAGTTACAAATGATGTATTTTTTTATTAAAAATGAAAAGTCAGGTAAAGTAATTTTTTTTTTTTGGGAGGATTTGCGCCGGGACTGTTATCCCAAACATAAAGTAGCACTCTAATAGCATCAATTGATCCGGTCTAACACATTTTAGATTGGACGGTCAGACTTCAGAAGCTCAGAGCACAAATGCTTTTTATGTTATTAACAACACAGCGGATACAGACCTATGAAAATATAGCCACAGACAATAAGCTTTGCATCACTGCATCAGTGAAGCGTTGTGAATGCAGCCACTCTACCACTGGCAAAGGTACAACTGTAAGTGTAAAGAAAAGATGATTTGAATAAAATTAGGGTTATCTTTTAATTTAGGTTGTCTCTTTATATATTAACTATGATAGAATTATAAATAGAAAATTATTAATTAGAGAATTACTAATTGATTTCTCTAATTAATACTAATTAATATTTTTTATATTCAACACTCCTCTCAAGATGGGTGATAGATATCAATCATCTCCATCTTATTATAGAAAATTTCACACTCTTTAGAACCTAACTTTTTTTGTCAGATAATCTGCTAATTGCTCTTCAAATTTTACATAGTTCAAATTTAAAGCTCCTGAATTCAATTGCTCCTTGATGAAGAACCGATCAATTTTCACATGCTTGGTGCGATCATACTGGACTGGAATTGTTTATAATATTGATTGCAGATTTACTATCATACCATAATTATAACGTTTCTCCTCTAAACAAACACAGCTCAGATACATATATTGTCTTATCAGATGAATTTTCTTCTAATTTGGTCTAAAATATTCTGTCCATTCACTCCATAATCTCATTCAAATCCTATTAGACACATATGTTCCCATTCTCACAACTTAATTCAAAAAATAACAGACACACACAAAAATCATGCGCGCATACGCCATCATGACCTTTCTTTTCCCCTTTTTTTAGAACAATAAAAATTAGATGAGCACAGATGAAAAAAAGCAAAACAAAAAATGAATATTATAAAAGCGTGCACTGTAGCGGCGCGGTACTGTAGCAACAACGCGTCAGATGTGGGAGCCGCCGGAGGTCTGAGATGAGAGATGATTTAGATAAAATTAGAGTTAGCCTCTAATTAAGAGTTTTCCCTTTATATATTAACTATGATAAAATTACAAATAAGAAACTATTAATTAGATAATCACTAGTTGATTTCTTTAATTAATACTAATTGATATTTTTTATATTCATTAGCAAGTGTAACACATCTGAAAAAGAAATATACTATATATAAATTAGTTTTTTTTATACATGTAACAACGTTCATTGAAAGGCCTGCTTATTCCTTTAATCATCAAAAAATTGCCAACAAGCTGCGCAGTCAAAGTGTAGATAAGTATTTTATACTGTGTACCTGGATTAGATTTGTATCTTCCATAATAAATAATTAGCTTGTTTTCTTCCCTCCTTTTTCTCTTCCAGCACTCGTTGATTTGGTGAGCAACTCCTAGTGCTTCACCTTTTTCATATCCCCACTGTCTTCCCTCCTTGCTCTGTCCCTCTGAGATCATGCATCATTGTTCCTTGGCATACAACAAACATGAAACCCTCAAGAGATGGCAGCCTCCACTCTCCATTTTACATATCTCTGTTCTTTCTCCTATTTCTCCTTCCTTCTCCTCTACTTGCTATCAACCCAGATATACCGTTGCTTCTCTCTTTTAAGTACTCCATTCTCTCTGACACATCATCAGTTCTCTCCAACTGGGGCTATTTTGACACATCGCCGTGCTCATGGACCGGTGTAGTTTGCATGGGTTTCCCTCTTACCAGTGCCGTCGGCACAAATATCACCACTAAAAGTAGCATTAACCACACTACTGACAGTTCCAATTCTTCTAACAGTTGGGCCCCAACATTTTCGAGAGTCATCGGTTTGGTATTGCCCAACTCTCAACTTCTTGGTCCCGTTGCACCAGAATTAGGGCTGATAAAGCATCTTCGCCACCTTGATCTATCGGGAAATTTGTTAAATGGAACCCTTCCCAGTACACTTTTCAATGCCACCGAGTTGCGTGTGCTCTCACTCTCCAACAATGAGATATCTGGTGAGATACCACAATCAATTGGACAACTGACGAGCTTGCAGGTGCTCAACCTTGCAGGAAATGCAGTTACTGGGGTTTTGCCTACCAATATCACACTCTTACCTAATCTGACCACTCTTTCTCTATCAAATAACTATCTCCATGGGGATCTACCAGCTGGTGGATTCGGCAGCCTTGAAACCCTTGATCTTAGCTCAAATCTTTTTAATGGTACTCTACCAGCTGAGTTTGGTGGCGAGAATCTCAAGTATTTGAATCTGTCTGATAACCACCTTACTGGTACGATACCTCCGGAACTTGGTACAGCAATTCCAAAAAATGCCACAGTTGACTTTTCATTCAATAATTTCACTGGGCCTATCCCTCAAACTGGTGCATTTCTTGCACAAAAACCTACAGCATTTCTTGGCAATCCAGATTTATGTGGTGTACCATTTACGAACCTTTGCATAATCCCTTCGACACTTTCAAACCCACCAAATTCCACTGACCCATCCAAGCCTAAATCTCCCCCTGCTATTGCGGCTATACCAAACAATACAACTGCAGATTCAGCAATCAATGGTGGCCGGGTGGGCAAACAAGTTGGCAATAGGATGATCACCATAGTAGCAATAGCTGCTGGAGATTTAGCTGGTATTGCCATGTTATCTATAGTGGTCATGTATGTTTACCATGTTAGAAAGAATAGGCAACAAGAAGGGCAACAAAGAGAATCAAGTGCCGTAAAAAAGATGGATGCAAATGGAAATGGAGAGGTATCAGAAAAACAAGGACAAAGTGGCAGGGGTCTCGTGTGTTGTTTGAGAAAGAAAAATAGAGATGGAGATGAAACTGAAGAAACCTCTGAGAGTTCTGAGACGGAAACAGGGACACCAAATGACAAAACTTCTCTGCAACAAACAGAAAAAATTAAGTCCAAAGAGGAAAAGAATAAGCTACATCCAGTACTGGTAACCATAGATGGCACACCTGAGCTGGAATTGGATACTCTGCTGAAGGCTTCAGCATATATTCTAGGTGCGGCTGGACCTAATATTGTATACAAAGCAGTATTGGCAGACGGTGACACATTGGCTGTAAGAAGAATAGGGGATAATGGAAAGAACAATGGGCGTGACAAGTTGAAGGATTTCGAGATGCAGGTACGTGCAATCACTAGAATTCGGCATCCAAATGTGCTACGAATCAGGGGTTTCTATTGGGGGCCTGAAGAGAAGCTACTGATACACGATTATGCACCGAATGGGAGTCTTGCAAATATCTCCTTTCGCAGTAAGAATATATATATCGTTTTTACAAATAATGTTACGTTCATTCTTGATTTGTAAGCTAGGAAGAGAAAATTAGTAATAAATGGATCAGATAGATATCTTTGTTAATGTCTTATTGACTGTATATAGCATAATTCGCATTCAACTGTTATATGTGGTACATTGTTGAAAAGAACGCAGAAAACAGGTGGATAAGATCAAAAGCTTAAAATATATATTAGAAAAAATCTTCATAAAAAATCAAACTCAAATTTACAAGGCGCCTCAAAGTAAAATCAAATGTGTATGCTATCTAATAGTTGGAATGTCCAAATCCACTCAATCTCTCAGTACACGACACATTAGCCATAATTTTGATTTCTTGAATTCTTTTGTAACAGAAAAACAGGGTTCCTCACCATTACATTTGAATTGGAACACAAGAGTGAGAATTGCGAAAGGAATAGCAAGAGGCCTCTCATATATCCATGAAAAGAAAAAAGTGCATGGTAACATAAAACCAAGCAATATACTACTAGGCTTTGAATTTGAGCCTTTAATCGGAGATTTCGGGCTCGAACGATTGATCAGGCCTGAGCCAGCAAACCAACAATTTGGGAGCAAACGGTCAGCTTTGAGCCTTCCGGAACTCTCCCCTTCACTGTCCATGAGTCCATTTGCCGGGCCTTCATCTTCACTGGGGACCAGTACTCCTTATCAGGCGCCTGAAACATTAAAGAACTTAAAGCCTAGTTCAAAGTCTGATGTGTATTCTTTTGGGGTTGTTCTACTTGAGTTGATGTCGGGTCGGGTATTTTCAGATGTTGAACTGTGCCAGTTGAACTCTGTCTCGGAGGAAGTGGATAGGATTTTGAGGATGGTAGATGCAGGGTTAAGAGGTGAAGTTAAAGGCAAAGAGGAAGCTATCTTGAGCTTCTTCAAGCTAGGTTTTTCTTGTTGTGCCATGTTGCCTCAAAAGAGGCCATCAATGAAAGATGTCATGCAAGTACTTGATAGAATACCATATGATTCTTAATTGTGGTTCTATTTTTCTTTCTATAAAAGGGTTTGTTTTTCTTTTTTTATTAGTCTATAAATGTAAGAGATGTTTAATCTTGTTTACAAAATTTAGGCTTTGACAAGGGAAAATGGGCAGATTATTTTTTGAATTAAAGCAATGATATAAGAAGCTATTTTTATTTCCATTATTACATCACAAGAAAAAAAAAGAACAAATGAAATGTTGAATGCCAGCAGCTTAGTGCCAAATTAATGCTTCTCTTTGATTTCTTTTAGAAGTTTAAACTTGAACCTCAAACCTGAAATCAATTGCAAGTTATCACAGTTAATGACTAGCAAAAGTAAATCTCAATGATCTCTCATCCGTGCAGGACTTTATCCAGTATATACCTAAAAGCGTTGATGTATTTATGAAAGTTTATGTAACCGCATTTCATTTTTTTTTTTTGCATATACCAGAAAACCTGAGGAAACTATTTTTGGGCCCTTAAGAAATCCACTGACAAAAATATTGTTAAAACATATTATCTGACATAATAATATAAGGGACAATAAGTTTGGTACGACGTCCAGAGACTCCAGACAACAGTAGATTACTTAATTAAATGTTTTATTGGAGGTAATACAGCTTTATTGCTGGACTGCATGCTCCTTTTGCTGGTCTGTCTTTTCCTTGTCTTATTACCTTTTAAATGGTACAATTCCCACAATGACAAGCATATAAATTGTCCTTAATATGTTTTGGCTCTGCGCTACTTGTGAGCTAATAACACCATTTTCTGACTTCTGAGTAGGAAATAGTGTTGTTATAGCTTTGTCCGTTTTCAAGTAGAAAATTTGACCAAGTTTACTTAAGAAAAATAAGAGAAAAACAGCACACAAAATATCCCATTCCATGTAACTCGTAATTTTTTTCCTACTTTTTAAGATTACCAGCCAAATCGTACAACCATTTCCTAATAAACAAATATTAGGTCAGCAGGCTTAATTATTCTTGACCATTAAATTATCTTAACAGAATCTTGAACTAGAAATAAATAAATGTAAACAGTAGATCATTGCTAGATCCAGATCTATATGGTTTGATCCTTCACATGTGACTGTGTGATTAGAGAAAACAACTATACAAATGGTAATATAATAATACAAAACATGAATAAAGAAAAAAAACAATTGATTAACAACCCATGGGTACGGCCCATGGATCATCTATAGAAAAAGATGAGAGAACCAAAAACCTAAATACGACATACATTATCCCATTGGAGCATGGGCGGACGCAGGATTTTAGTCAGGGGGGGCAAATATCGGATTGTAATAATTTATCGGGTTTAAATCCATTAACTAATCGGGTACTAAATAAAAAAATAATAATTTAATATATATTCTTACCTAATAAAAAATTTATTAGAATAATAACATTTTATATATTAAAAATAACAATAAAATAAAGCTCAAAGTAATAGATAATGAAGTTGATGAAGAAAATTTTCATCTATAAAATTTTATATTTTGATATCTTTGCATAATTATTTCATTATATATGATATTAAATATTTTTTTCTCAATAAAATTAATCGACAATCCAGGGGGGCCAAAAAAAATTCATTGGAGTATTATATAGTGGTTGCCAATGAAAGTCGCGTTGGAAGAATGTATGTATGTTATATTAGGGACGGAAATTTAACTGGATTGGGATCCCTTGACAGACGATGATAGGGGAGGGATCCTTGACAATGGTTATTTTGACAATCTTCATAATAAACTTTTAAATAAATATAAAAAAATCTTAAAAATAGAAAAAAAAAATATATAAAAATATGTTATTGTCATTTAATAGTCAATCAAAAACCATTAATTTGAAACCATCATAAATTATATAAAATTATATTAGTCTTTAATAGACTATCAAACTATAATAAAATTACATTTAATTTAAAACATTATCAATCTATAAATGAGCATATCTTTATTTTTTATTTTTTTTATTTTTTTTATTTTTTTTAAAGTTTATTGTCAAGGGATTCTACCCTAAAAATAAAGAGGATACTTTGCAAAATGCATGTGGTTAATTTCATTATTCCCAGTAAAAAAAAGTTGGCTGAGCCAAGCACAATTCACGAACTAAATAACCAACCATGTTGGCTATAAATCTATAACCGCATTTGAACTGTGCAGGTCCAACTACGTCACTAGGATGGTGGTCGTTTGATTAAACAACTAGACTAACAAAAAGAAATGGTAGAGTTGAGTCTCTCATATTATGAAACTTCCCCTGATGAATTGTAACCTTCAATAGATTATAAATATACGAATTCTAAAGTTCACTACAGTTTTTCTCAAAAAAAGTTCACTAGAAGTCTAATCTAATTTATAGATAGCATGCTAAACCATAAGAACGAATCTCTATCACCACACCCCATCAGCAAATCAATCCCTCTCCATCCTCCGTTGAAGTGTGATTACATATATCCACATTCACATTACGATGAGGTTTCAAAACCAAATATGCGAAACACACCTGCAAAATTAAAATCCATCCAAAATCAGAAATATTTCTTTAAAAAAATCAATTTGAGAAAAGCATTTGAGGACAATATAGATGAAAACATTAGCTTTGTAAGGGCATGTATAGTTAGGGTCGTCGGCAATAGATATAATTGTCCAATCCTGATGAGAATCTGAATGAATGTATTGGATCTTGAAAACTATTTGAAAGCTAATTAGATTCTACACGTGGATCTTGAAGATGGATATATATGTGAATCCTGAGCTTATAATGGGAGTTTTTGCCCTTATCCCTTTTCCTCCGATATGTGAATCCTCCAAATTGAAGGAAGTCCAGAGTGACAGCGTTCAAATGAGAGCTTTGATAATTGGATTGTGGCATTCGGATTTCTTCATTACATTCATTCTTACAGATGGCATGTCGAGATTTTCCTTGGAAGTTCTTCAGTTTGCTCTCTTGAGATTGCATTTTTTGAAGGCACGTTTATATATTTTTCACGAGAAAGTATTCAGAAACCTTACCTTTATGGATTACCATACTATAGTATAGAGTATAGAATGATTGCATTTATTTCACTTGTGATCACATCGCTTTCTACTTCCATTTCTGGTAATTTATTTTCTGTTTGGTTACGCTATGTTTGTGAACCAGGTAAGTTCTATTTCTCAATGCAGTTTCTTATCAGTTATAAATAATTTATTTATATCTCTGTGTTAGATAGAGAGTTCAACTGGATGGTCGGATCCAAATTATTAAATGAACTGTTAAGTTAATGAGCTGATTTTAAACTTGTCCTGACTTGATTCGATTCTGCACAAATCGTTTACCGCCCTACTTGTGAGAAGGCAAATAAAAACATATATGATAGAACAATGGCGAGCGTGGATCCATTGACTGATCTAACTCAAATGCTATAATTTCGGATGATGCATGAAGAGTCAGAATCTGAAAGGTACTTCATAGAAGTTCTACGCACAAAGCAGAAAATAGATTTCTTAATCTGAGAGGGTACTTCAATCTATTCTCAAAAGATTTTATTTCCAATTCCTGAAGTGCCATAATTAACTTCAAGCTCCAGTACAAGATAAGATTACCACAAAATCAGTGAACTATGAAGCTTTTATTGTGGCCAACACCAGTGAAAGCATAGGCAGGGGCTTCAAAGACGCTATAAACACGAGAGATAAATCGGGTCGATATCTGAAAACAACCACATTCTTAACAGGTGTACCAGAATCGATACTGGTATCAGATACTGGGTTTTTGTATCTTCAGCTGTGTATCAGAAACTATTTATTTTATCTGATTGGAGGCATTTTCGTCAATACAAATAATTTATGTATTTTTATTTAATAATTATACATGTTTATAATAGTTGCGGTAAAAAACTAAATAAATCAATTTTGGAGTGGCAATAGACTAAGATAAAAGTTTGAGGTGGCATTTTACTAATTTTAAAGTTTTAGAGTGGCATAAAACTAATTTCCCCATTTGATAATCATGAGCTACTTTCTAGATAAGTTTACCAACATCTATGATTGAGTATGAGCCAATCATTCATATTATGTTAGGTATTGATAAACCGTCAACGTTGTTTTATTCCCATCATAACGTGTTATGTTTGGAATTGGAGTACTATTTTGTTTCGCATCAAATTTGATATTATTTTTAAAATAAATATTTTTTTTAAAGTAGCAAGCGAAAAACCTACTATTTTATTTTATTAATGAAAATTAAAAAGAGTTACAACAAGTGAGGAGATAGAAGTAGAAAAATAAGATACAAAAGTATCTAATTAGTGTAATACAATCTAGCCCTAATGTAATTGCCCTTATGCCTTAGCCTATTCCAACTCTTCGAGAAACCCTAGGTGTCCTGCTCGTATCTTCAGAGTATATTGTCCATTGCTTGACATATGTCTCTGATACGGGTGATTTCCGGCAAGGCAGGAATACCGATCACCAAGATGGGAATAAAGACAGACTTTTACTCTTCCCTATGAGCTGTCTCGAGAACGTATGTATATGTAAGTATTATGTTGTTTGCCCCCCCCCCCATGTATTGAGGGTCGGTGCTTATATAGGCATCATCTCGCGCCATATGATCGTTGGGCCATTTCAGTTATCGCCTTCGGGGCGGTAATTATGGCGTTTAATGTCGTGCATGTGTCTTAATGTCACGTCGTTCATGACCATTAATGGCATTAAATATCACGACAGGACATTGAAGACTCTTTGCTTCAAGACTGGGTCTTCAAAACAGGACTCTTGAGGATAAGCTCTCGAGGTTGGGCCTTTGTATAAGGTAAAAAGGATTATGGGTTTGTAAAAGCCCTCAAGTTCGGTTTATGGGCCTACTCGAGCCTATTAAGTGGTCTCGAGTACTAACCCCTATCATAAGCCCCCGAAGTCTTAAGTTAATTATTTAAGGGTTTGTAAAAAGATTTTGAAACGAATTGTACACATTAATCTCTTTGATCCGAGAAGTTCGCATCTTCTCGATGAGATTTATATATGTGCGACCCTTTTTCGCGCGCTCCGCACCGCCGCCGGGCGATGGGTTGCGGAAGAAGGACACGGAGATCCCTCCCGAGCGTGCATCTGCCGGGGTGTCGGCCGATTCTGCCGTTTAGAGATTATTTGGATGCACATTCGGGGGTTTTTAGTGATTGTGAGTTCTTGTAGATTCGGTGGGCGCAAGCCCCCACCGTTAATTACCCCGGGCTACGAACCTCGAGGCACCTCTGGATCTTTGAAAGAGAGAAGCAAATAGTATAGTTAAAAGATGGTCAAGTGGTCGTCTAGGTTTATAAAAAGGGGTCTACGGAAGATGAACCTACAAACAGATCGGTTCAATCTATGGAAGACAAACCTACAAACAGACGGTTTGTCCTATGGAGGACGAACCTACAAACAGATCGGTTCGGTCCATGCCACCTCGAGATGTAACCTTACCTACGCACTGTGTTAATCTCTTCATAGGGGCTTGAGGTGAGTCTACATACAGATCGACTCGACCTCCGTTGATCTAGAAGATAAACCTACAAACAGATCGGTTCAATCTTAACTAGTCAACAACCAATCACACAAAATACAACTCGAAGCGCTGAGCCGGTTGATCTTGAAGTTGGTGAATCAGGAGAAGGGTGGATATGGCCCACGTGTTTCTTCTCACCGATCTTCTAGATCATGAATTCGAAGCGCTAAGCCGATTCATAAACCTAGGAAACACAATTGCACACAATGTCAAACCTGAAGCGCTGGGCCGCTTCAACATTGAGGCATGTGTAAGTGAAGGAACCTACCTACGTAACGGTTCACATTCACTGTTTTGTGGATGAATCTACCTACGGACCGATTCAATCTCACGCTCTCGGGAAATGAGCCGGAGACAAACTCATCGACGGACGAGTTCAATCTTGCCGGCTCAAATGGTCATGAATTACTTGTTCATGACACCGAGTCATTAAGATGTCGCTTCGCTCGGACATCTTAATGTTCTTCTTCTTCAAAGTCGACATATCTCTCCATGCCGATGTCGTAGCTTTGGTCATTCTTCGACGAGCGTTGAGATGTTCTTGTCTCGACTAATCATTCTACGTGTTGCATTACTTGTGCAAAATTACTATGTTGCCCTACACCCCTTGTGTGAGCGTATTCAATCATGAGTTACTTGCTCATGGCAGCGAGTCATTAAGATGTCACCTATCTAGGACATCGTAATGTTCTTCTTCTTCAGAGTCGACATATATCTCCATGTTAGTATCGCAGCTCTGGTTATTCTTCATTAAGCGTCAAGATGTTCTTGTCTCGACATATTCACTCATGTTGCTATCAAAGCCTTATTCATTCTACGTCAAGATGTTCTTGTCTCAACGTATCTTATTATTCTTCATCAAGTGTCGAGATGTTCTTGTCTCGACGTATCTTCTCATGTTGCTATCAAAGCCTTAATCTTCTCACGTCAAGATGTTCTTGTCTCAACGCATCTTTTCGTGTTGTCATTGCAACCTTATCTATCCTCTGTCAAGATGTTCTCGTCTTGACTAATCATTCTAAATGTCATATCATGTGTGCAAATATTCTTACGTGGCTCTACACTCCTTATGTGAGCATGTTTATTCATTTCTAAAATGCACAAAGTCTATTATATAATATCTTCCATTATTATTTTTATTATAAAGATGCATTTATTTATTATTATTATTATTATTATTATTACTATTATTATTATATTCTTATTACTATTATTATTTTTTATTATTATTATTTTTATTTCTTAAACTCTATTTATCTATGTAGAAAATTATTTACAAAAAATAATAGGAAAAGGGGTAGCTATTAATTAGAGTTTCATTTATATTTTTGGGATTTTTATAATAGCTAAAGTGGTAAAATTTTATTATTTTTAAACTCTATTTATTCTGTAGAAAATCACTTACAAAAATAATAGAAAATAAAATGGCTATGATTTTTATTTGTATTTTTAAAATGTTTATAATAGCCAAAATAATAGAATTTTATTATTATATCCTATTATGTTGAAACACTATTCATTATGTAGGAATTATTTACAAATCAAAAGATAGTTAGCTATATTATTTTACTATTATTATTTTTTTATTATTTTTTATTTTTTATATTATTTTTTATTTTTAATATCTATAATAGCTAAAAAGAAATCATTACTAATATTCTATCCTATTTATTATACTATTCATTATTCCTATTTTTATTATTTCTATTTATTATCTATAGAAAAGTATAAGATTTTTTTTATTATTAGTTGAAAATAGTCATAAGAGATGAAATTCATTATATTTTTATTACAACTATTATTTTTATTACATTTTATTCATCAAAAGTATTTTTATTGTATATTTATATAGAAATAACAAAAGAAATACAATTCATATTATAAAACTATATTATCATTCTTTATTATAAAAGAAAATGTATTTTACTATTTATTATCATAGTAGTATATTTTGTATCTTTTGTGCTATTTATTTTTATTATTCTTTTTACAGAAAATATCAATATAATATCTATTATTATTATATTTTTTTATATATTTTTTTTTATCAAAGAATATAGCTAATCTCATTATCTATTATAGTATATTACTATCATCATCATTATTTCATGGAAAGTCACTTGAAAAATCACTAAAATATATCTAGTTATTCTTTATGATTTTTATTTGTATTTTTGGAATTTTTATAGTATTTAAAATGGCAAGTCAAAGTTAGGTCAAATATACCAATATATGTAATGTATTTTGCTTTTAAATTGTTTTAACATGATTATATTTTTAAAACTGGAATATTATTGTATAGAAAAATAGTATGAAAAATAAGAAGATTTTAGAAACAAATTTGAGTCAATTTGGAGTTTAGGAACATTTTCAAATCATTTATTTACTCTATATTATTACTATTCTGTTATTATTTAATTATTGGGCCTAATCTGGGCAGCCGGATTTATATTGAGATTAGTGCGCATCTTTCTAACTCTCTTCTTTATTTGGGCCGCCGATTAGCTTGAGATACGTGTTTAATGGATCTATGGCCCGCATTAGTGCGAGTTATTATTCAAATGTTTAAACATACCTAGGCCGCTAGATTTAATTAAGATCCGTGTTTGAGGGATCTACGGCCCAGATCTTTCTTCCTTTAAACTCTTAACAGATCAGACGCACCAATAAGCTTCAAGATTTGCGAGCGCTTTAATAGTTGCGTCAAGAAACTCCTTTGCTTACCTGACTCGTCGATACTTCAAGATTCGCGCGAAATGGTGTTTCCGGTGATCGACGACCTTTCTCTCCGATCAGGCTATCACATTAGGGTCGCCTTAGTGAGTGAAACCTCCTTATCTTATCCGATCGGAGATCCATATGTCGGTTAATGCTACACGACGGTACCAATTAAGGTGTACCGATCGGGATTGGTACAGAGATGATTTATCTTCCAAATTCATTAGAATTAGCCAAAATTCTTGACAATTTCAAACTTATTGAGCATCGCCTTAGCATGTTTAAACAATTTGATATAAGAAATGGGGTTCTTCTTTGCCCTTTAGCATGCAGAAGCACAACATTATTCGGTGTAGTGTGGTACCAGTCGGTACCGGCTCAATTCTTTGATATTTTAATGAACTAACATCTTCAATTATATCTTCTCAGGCCTAAAGGCTCACCCAACTTAAGTTAGGGCGGTGGCTTTCGTTGAGAGTTAGATGTTTTCCTTCATTTAATCGACGATATACCGATTTGTGCCGTAATTGAAGCAATTACAAGAATTAACTAATGTATTCAACTGAATTAGGCAATTGATATGACTAGAAACCGTAAGATCATCACTTATTATCTACTATGCAAATACAAGTAAAGAAATTGAATAGCAAATGAGAAAATCATAAAAGAAACAGTATAACAGTAAAATAGAAATTGAATTATAAGTTTTCAATGCTTTCTTGACTGATCCAGGCCTAAAGGCTCACCAATCACTTTGTGATTGGGCCAGTGGCTCACTGGATTCAATCAATTGCCATTGATTAAAGCTAAAGAAAGAACAAGATGAAGAAAAAGGAAATATAACAAATTTCTTAAAGAATAGTGGCAAGAACAGAAAAGAAATCAATTGACTACCCAACTAGCCATGTTAAAGCTCTAAATTCATTTACAAAGAGTGAAAGAAAGTTATCAATTGAATGCATGAACAAGCTACCTCTTAATCAATAGTAATCTAAATCAATCAATCTCTTTGTAATTTCTCTTCTTCTCTATAATTGGCGATCATAGCTAGTGTATATGTAAATGTATAGGCCTTCTCAATCGCTTCCTAATGGATGTATGTATGTGTGTGTATGCTCTTAATTGCTCTTCTAATCGCCTCCCCTTTATCGTTGCTAAATTTCACTTATATAGGCTAATTCGGCCAATTAATTCAATTGTGATTGGTTGAGTGCCTTTGGGTCGGATTGCCACCCTGTATAAATCTCAACTCTCCATTCTAAACGCTTGAACGGTTGTGATTGATTTGTGTTTCTTCCCTAACCGTTTTCTGTTATGATCTTGACTGTGCCGCAACTCTTTGACTCCAATTCAACAGATACTTTGATTGATAAGCAAGCCCTCTTATCAATAATCCGTATTTAAATGCCTCTGCACCATGGTTAGCATTCTCTCTTTTCAATTTCACCGAATTTCATTTATTTCAAAATCCGGTTCTCGCCTCACCTCTTCTCTTGGCGCAATTCACTTCTTCCACTCAATCACTCACTCTTTCCATGCTAACTAGTGTCGCCTTGATCTGAATAAGCTCTCTGATCGTTCAATTTGACCTTTGAAGCGCCTATCAAGCTTGCCTCTTTATTACTATCTCCGGCGACTCTTCACATTTGCACCTTCCTCTAACTCAATTGCTTCATAATCACCTCTCAATCGGCGTCGCCTTAGCACGAGGAGGCTATCTCTGTGTTCAATTTGGTGCTTGAAGCACTCAATTGCATTCGATAGAAGTGCACCTCTACTGTTCCGACTTGAATTGAAGTAAATGCATTGCTCAATTTTCTTTTCATTGCTAACTCCTCGTTCTAATCTCTCTAATCAATTCATTAATGCGTGTCAACTATTTCGAAGCTTCCACGATGGTGAGACGCCATGGGACTGCATAGCTCGCGCGCGAGAGGAGAAGGAGAAAGAAGAGAGAGCGGGGAGAATGTTCGGCCGGGATCGGACGGCCAAAGCACGTGCACCAAAGCGCCGTAGGGGAGTAGATCGGCGACGGGGGAGCATGCACCAGGTTCACCTTCCTTTTATCTCTTGTTTTAAATTGAATTGCGCTCGTATTGATAAACAGGGATGAATGGACTTGGTTTACATCTTTAGCTTGTGATCCTAGCCTTATTCATCCGACTACATCGGGTCCCATCTGTAAGGTTTAAGCATTTAAGTCTCGTGAGGTTAGCAATTGATTAGTGCTAATATGCTTTGAGGTGGCTCTTCCCGATTGGTTGATTGCTTGTTAAACAAATCCTTAACACTAATGATCCGTAAATGGTGAGTGATGTGGCTCGCCTTGTAATGCCATGCGTGTTGTCATCCGCCGACTCGTACCAATCATAGGAAGCCATTTGTCTCTCCTTGTACACACTGTATGATGACATGGCACCAGTGAGTGCATGCCATGTGGCATCCAGTGGGGCCCACTTGTCAGTCGCCTTATAGTATAGTGGGGTTCACAGTAGTGAGGTGGACCAATAAGGGAAGGCCACATGGCACCCTGCCGGCGAGGCGGCCTTATAGCATCTTCCGCCATTTGTCTAGTCGTTGTATGAGGTGGTCGCGATGTGGATCAATGGTCGATCGCCACGTGGCATAGGTGGGGCCCACTTGTCGTCCGTAGGGGTGTGGGGCCCACATGGCCGAGGTGGACCACCCGGGGCGCCGACACGTGGCATGAGGTGGCCCAATGAAATGCCGACACGTGTCACACCCTCTCTTCCCGATTCGGTGTAGGTGTGCTTAGGATCCCCAGCTTGCACCCAGATGTGTCTCTGTCCCCAAGTTGCACCCAGATCTGCCTTGATCAAATCTCAGCCCTTGATCTTTCATTTTTAACCTGTTTTATCTTCCCTGAATTTATTTTGATAGCTCCACTCATCCAAAAATTATGAAATTTTCACCAAAAATCCCTAAATTTATGATGATCATCCCTGTAATTTTTAATTCCATTTTTACTCCTCCTTCTCTGAATTAAAAATTCTTTTGTCCATAAAACCCTATTATTCCTTATGAATTAATCCCTGATCTCAATTATAGCTCTGTGTCTCTGCCAATTATCTCCCTCTTGCAGAAACCACCCTAACTAAATACCAATTAGACTTATATTGATATTCATTAGGGTTTGATTTGATCAAATGCTGACTACTTATCAAGAATTAATACAAATCTAGACTTGATCAAGTGGTTGCTCCCCACTTTGCACTGATCGGTCTTGTGAAATTGACTTTCAATCCCTTAACATGAGGGTGACTTGGTCAAAGAACCGACTACTTATCAAGAATTGACACAAATCAAAGCATGGTTAGGTGGTTGCTCGCAGCTTTTCGCACCAGGTCACCTTGAAAGCAAAATCACATTTGGAATTTCTCATGACTAGTTGCATCAAAATGCTAGCTTGGCATTGACATCATTTCATGTAGCATAGGGATTATACTCGCTTCTCACTCCTTTCTAGGGTTAGCTTCAAAGGCAGATTTCTAGGGTTCAATTCTCGACCCTTCAATAGTCACCGAGGCGCGGGGTCCACTGTCGGTGAAAAATGGTCACATGGGTGACTCATCGATAGGCTATGTTGTTAGATTCATCTACAAGGGACTCGCCAGGTGGGTCCCATTTGTCGAGAAAATGTAATCAAATGGTCGACCCATCGTGAGATTTTCTCTCTCCGAAATCTCCCGAGGTCACCACCTCGAATGAGTAGGAGGTGGTGGGGTATTTATACTCTTCACTTCATGTCCAAAGATTCCATCGTGGGACTAATGAATTCATTCCGGGTTAAGCAAATGACCTCTTTCGATCGGACTGGGCCATCTTTTCATTGCTTTCTCTCCTTCCCTCTTTTATTATTTTTCATCAATCATCAATCTATTTTCATTTATTCATCTATTCATCCTTGAAATCTTTCAAGGGTTAACAAAGAGCCACCCACCAAGACGAGCCTTGAACGCTCGAAAGGCTTGTCTTGGTGCATTGTTCCCTATTATTCATCACTTCATTTCTCATGACGTCTTTTCTTCTTCTGGTATTGTAGTTTCATCTCATGACGCCATTCCACGTCGCCCTCGAGTCATTATCATTCTTTTTATGAGGATCCTAGCGATTGGACTCCTCTTGTCTCGGCCCATCCGAGCGACTCGTCTACACCGCGAGGCGCGCGTTTATTTTTCAGGGGATGATCGGCCTCATGACATCATGCCCCTTCGCCTCTAGCGTCGCTTCTATCGCTCTCTTTGACACATCTCCCGGGCAAGGAGATTATAGACGGGGAGGCTCACAGATGGACCACTGCCCCTTTCATCACTCCCTTAGAGTGCCATGGCTATCAGCTAGAGTGGACCCGGTATGTGCTCATGCGGGAGGGGACTCTGCTTAGGCGAGCCGGGATATATGACTCGGTTTTCTTGTCGATGTTTCATTATCATATCGACACACCCTGGCTACGGGCCTTTTGTGAGAGGTGGAACTATTCCACCAACACTTTGTTCATTGACGATCGGGAGCTGACTCCGACCCTCCTAGAGATACAGCAGTTGACCGGGCTGCCGATCTTCGGCCATTTCTATGACGAGTTCATGGTCTCGCCCGCTGACTCGGGAGACTTCACTCGATTCCCGCCTTCTTTGCATAGGATTTATGAGATTTATCATCATTTACGGAGGGGCATCCCGAGTTCCGTTCGAGACATTGGATCGCCTATTTCACCGATCGGTCCATACTCGCCCTACGGTCCGCTTCCACCGAGATCCATTTGGTACAGTGTCGGCTCGAGATTCATTACGACGGCCCTATCCCATCTCGGGATACCCTATGTTCACATGACGTGGATCGGGAGACTTATTTGACGCCTTTCATCTCTTGGTGGATTTGCTATTTCTTATTGCCTAGCTCCCCCGCATACACCATTCGCCTTCGGTGTTCATTATGGCGAGCCCGATCGCGCGTGGCGACAGGATTTCTTTGGCCGTGCCCAGTGACCGCCAACATTTACAGTGCCTCCGCGGTCCGACTTCATCTCGTAGTCCTTCACGCGCCGTGGAGCCGATCCCGTGGCATCCGATTAGCGGATGGCTCCATTTACACCGGTCCGGTTCATATGATCCCGCATGGCGGTCACGCTACGAGATCGTCTACCCTTATCGAGTGACTTAGGCCGGGGGTGCGGCACGGCTTCATTGACTCCGAGAGGCGCTCGGTATAGATTCTTTAGGAGCCGGGACCATCCGCGCTTCTCTCGAGACAGATCGGTGGCCGTGGGCGCCTAGGGTTGCCGACGGGATGGTGGTTGACACAGGTCCCCTCTTCGACTCTTCTAGCATCCGAGCCGAGGCCTATTGATTTGGAGTACCCGATCGCATTCGTCAGGGCTTTCTTCCTCTCAGATTGGGCGATCATATGTTCATTGAGCCCTATTCGCCACATCGATGCGCACATCAGTTTGGCTTGGATCAGGATATTCCGGCGCCTCTTCTCCGCCCTACATCATTGGCGGCTGATTTGGAGGGTATCGGATGGTGCTACGCACCTCTTCCGACCGGGCACGGCACTCGCTATCGATGGTATCCACCTCTGGGACTTCCACCTTCACGAGGCGTTATCGCGGTGGTATTATGAGACCATTCGCTCTTACCGGTCGTATACTCCTCCGGTGGTCGTCCGGAGTACATGTCCGCGAGATGGCCGGCCTACTATTAGATGGCACCGTTTCGCGTGATCGCGGCCCTTTCCGGCCCTTGCCGCAGCCCGTCGACTTTCGTGGTTTAGACACCGATTTTCTCGTGTTCCCTGTTAGGACCATTCTTACAGGGTACACTTCATTATCCCTTTAGGTTATTTTCTTTTGATAAGCCCTATCTCATTTCGACCAATTCTCTTTTGATTCAGAGTTGGCTTACGAGTATGATCACGCGGAGCCCGGGTTCTCGGTCCCTCGTCCACGAGTAGTTGGCGTTCACTCTCAGCCACATGTTGAGCCAACGGCTCCAGCTACCATGGGGAGAGATCGAGACGGCGCCTCTCAGCCGTCTTCTCCATCTTCTTTTCCTTCTCCCACTCCGGGTGATTTTCTTTACTGACTCGCCTATCCTTATTCGGGCGCACCTCATTTACATCTCTGATTAGGGTTTATTTTTCAGCTCGTGATACATCTCCCATAGAGGTAGCTCAGGATGACATCATAGCAGATTTATCGGCGCCTGCAAGCACTGCTATTTCAGGGTTTTGCACCGACCTTGCCGTCGCAGGTTCGTGTGCTTCATTTAATACCTAGTTGCCAGCATGCACTAGTATTTTTCATTCTTACACGTAGATTTTACAGATCCTGAGGCCGATGACATGGCATCTCCACACCGCTCGGAGTCTTTCTTCTATGACGGTCCTGCCTCACCGTCGATCTTATTGGTGCCCACTGGAGACGGTGACTCATTTGATGTGGTTCGGGGCCGGTGCTCACTCTTGTACAATCGAGAGGAGGCTTCTTTAGAGCAGGGGAGTCCATTGGTCGTCGAGCCGCGGGCGACGAGCCATTACCGATCGAGGGAGGCCATCTCATGCTTCTTCATCTCCCGACGGCGGCCTCTCATGGCCACGGATGGCGAGTCTCGACCGAGCGGGTTGCGCCGATTACGACTCGAGTTGGATGAGAGTTGGGCGTGGAGCAACCTATTCCACCACGGCCCGAGAGACGGGGTTTCCTGGCTAGCGAGGGTCTCGCCGAGCCTCATGCTTCTCCCGTACCTTATATTTCCTTTATCATTTACCCGTATTTTATTTTTCATGTATTTATGCTTTCCATTTTATTTTGTAGCCGGTCTTCAGTACACCTCGCGGTCCTCCCGAGGCGACCGACATCCCCGCCCCCGATTCGGTCCCTTTGTCTCGGGCGACGAGGCGATAGGTTAGATCTTCCCTTCCTTCTATTTCTTCTTTGGTTATAACAATTTGTCTAACCCATTTATTTTACTTGCGATGTTTCATCGAGGGATGTGCGGCTCGCCTTGGCCGCGCCGGGCGGATGCACTCCGAGATACCTTCTTCGGGGCTATCCACTAGATTTCGACATCCCGGACTCTCTCGCCCGCAGCGGCTTCTCCTTCGATTGGTATAGGGCGATGCGGGATACCATCGCGCCGGCCTCTACTCATTGCACCTCGTCTCGAGAGCACTTTCATTTCCGGGAGGTGTGAGGAGGCTCGGGGCTTACCGGATGCGAGCTCTCTCGTATATCGGCACGAGTTAGAGATTCATGAGCTACGCGGCATTTGGAGGCTGCTCGACTCCACTATCTTCGCGGCTCTCTTCTTGTGCCACTCTCCGCTCCATGGGAGTCGGTGGTGGGCCGCTCGATTGCTCGTGCGGGAGCTAGAGGACCATAGATCATCGGTGGAGGGCTTCTCGACATTTAGCGGGACGTCTCCCGGAGTTGCGATTCATTCGAGCGCCGAGATAGTGCCTTCGCTCGCTTCTGGACTTCGAGGCAGCTTCGGAGGAGGATAGGCACTCCCTCCATACTTATTTAGATACTATTAGCACTGTATTATTAGAGTTGGAGTCCCGCTTTTTGGGCCCATAGACTGCACTTTCATTTTTTCCTTTTCTCCTTTTCTTTTGCTATACTTGATATAGGATGCATTGACATTTATCATTTTGATCTCTTGTTGTGGATGATGCTTACTTCTATTATTATCCTTTCATCGCTTCCTCTGCAGCGCGAGGAAGTATTTTATTGATTTCATGCTATGCACCTCCAATCTTATTTGCAAAAGCGCCCTATTACAATCGCTTTCGCGCGTCTAATCATAATAAAAGGAAAATCTTACAACATCCTATTACATTGATTCTATACATCATTTCTCTTTATTTATGGCAATACGAAACTCAAGTAACCGTGGTATTTTACGGATACCGAACACCGTCCGTATTGACCTCTAGGCGGCACGAGAATAAACCCGTTTATCCCTTTATTACTTGATGGATAAACTTACCGGTATCAATTGGATTATGGATGCAATTGATAACACCATTTTGTGGATGCTCCTTGTATATTTAATTGATATTTATTTGTGGAAGCTCACCCATTCTCCCCTCATTTGTGCACCGTTGCGTGCGAAGTGAAACTCACATTCACTCATCTCCACTCAATTTGTTTTGTGGGGATACTACCCTCAAACATCCATCACGCATCCCCGCGAGACAAAGCTTTCATCGGGTAGGTCCGCTCTCCATGACCTGAGTCACTTCTTTAAGCGAATTACTTTATTTGACACTGAATGTCGGGCAAAAGCATAAACCCTTAGTCTGACCCCTCCATGACCTATTTTGGGATTAGAAACAGATCACCTCCTTGGGCGTGTGGTACTTTTGCGGATGAATGTACCCAACCTGGTTTTTTATATTTTGGCTACCCTCAAACATCCATCACGCATCCCTGCGAGACAGGCTTTCATCGGGTAGGTCCGCTCTCCATGACCTGAGTCACTTCTTTAAGCGAATTACTTTATTTGACACTGAATGTCGGGCAAAAGCATAAACCCTTAGTCTGACCCCTCCATGATCTATTTTGGGATTAGAAACAGACCACCTCCTTGGGCGTGTGGTACTTTTGCGGATGAATGTACCCAACCTGGTTTTTTATATTTTGGCTACCCTCAAACATCCATCACGCATCCCCGCGAGATAGGCTTTCATCGGGTAGGTCCGCTTTCCATGACCCGAGTCACTTCTTTAAGCGAGCCGCTTTGTTTGACATGGAATGTCGGGTACAAGCGTAAACCCTTGTCCGACCCCTCCATGATCTATTTTGGGATTAGAAACGTATCACCTCCTTGGGCGTGTGGTACTTTTGCGGATGAATGTACCCAACCTGGTTTTTTATATTTTGGCTACCCTCAAACATCCATCACGCATCCCCTGCGAGACAAGCTTTCATCGGGTAGTCCGCTCTCCATGACCCGAGTCACTTCTTTAAGCGAGCCGCTTTGTTTAACATGGAATGTCGGGTACAAGCGTAAACCCTTGTCCGACCCCTCCATGATATGTCGTGGGATTATGACACATCATTTCTTCGGGCGTGTGGTGCTTTTACGGATGAATGCACCCAACCTGGCTTTGTATAACACTCGTGGTGTCGGGGACAAAGGTGGCAACCCCTTATTGAAAAGATTTTATTATTTTTTTTTATTTTTTTTTTTATTATCATTTTTTTTATGAGTAGGGAAAATAGGTTTTTATTGTTTTACTTATATATCCTTTTATTTTATTAGAAGAAGACAGATTTTTGGTTATTAGTGATACATGTTACTAATAGTACGAGAGTTATTTATTTATATGCCCTCGGAAGTGACTATATACTAGCCACCAATTTGCTCGACCTATCCCTTGGCTTGCGCCGCGGGCGACCAATATGAGCAACTTTCGTCATTGGGCGACAGATAGTTTGAGGGACAAACTGCAAACCCTGCCCATTTTTATGTTTATTCTGTATCAAATGGACAAACCCAGTGGTATTTGTATTGTGAGCCCAAACACCAAGGCTCTCGCCTTACATTCTCGCGTGGTTTTGGCGTTGAATTCTCTTGTTCTATATTTTTTATTTTTATAGGTCTACATGTGTTTGTGTGGTTTTGGATTTTTGGATGCATTCTATTTACAGATGCACAAGTAGGGTTTTTGGGATTTTTATGCAAAAGTGGAGGTTAGACATGGGTTTGTGTTTCGTGCACGTGTGTGTAAGCGAACACTTATTCCCTCCTTATTTATTTACAATAGATACTACTCGGTTGGCCCCGCTCCGGCTATGTGTAGTACTTCTTCGATATCGCCCATTAATCGGTGGCATGGGCCTTTCACCTTCATGATCTATGAGTTGGTATGCGCCGCCCTCGTATACCTTCTCAATTACATATGGCCCTTCCCAATTCGGAGAGAATTTCGGGCCGATGTGCCGGCCAATGATCGGCCTCTTAAGGACAAGAACAAGCTCCCCTTGTTGAAATGCCTCGACTCGCGCCATCTTGTCATATGCCCTTGCCATTTTTGCCCGATATATTTCAAGGTTCTGCCGGGCTATCGCCTCTTTTCGTCCATGGCATCCAACTCGTCCGGTCTAAGTTGTTGGCATTCGTCCATGGTCATATCATTTTGCATAGCCACCCGCAATGACGGTAATTCCACCTCAAGAGGAGAACGGCTTCAACCCCAAAAGCCAAAGAATACGGGGTAGCTTGCGTAGGCGTTCGGTATGTGGTTCGATAAGCCCATAATGCCTCCCGTAGACGATTATCCCGGCTCGTTGGTTGCGAGTCCACGGTCTTTTTCATGATATTGATTAGGGTTTTGTTAAAGGCTTCGGCCAGGCCGTTGGCTCTCGGGTTATAAATGGACGAGAATCTCCAATCAATATTGAATTGCTCCGCCAGGGCATAGACTTTAGAGCTCTTGAAGGCCGTCCCATTATCAGATATTATCCGTTGCGGTGTGCCGAATCGGTAGAGGATGTGCGTCTTGAAGAACTTAACCACATCGGATGCTTTAACTTCTTTGAGTGGGACGGCTTCGGCCCATTTAGTGAAGTAATCTGTTGCTGCCAGGATGAACCGGTGACCTCTCGACGTCGGAGGGTCTATGGGCCCTACTATGTCTGTGCCCCACATATTAAATGGCCAGGATGCTACCGTGGGGTGCAACGGGTTTGGCGCTTGATGTATAAAAGGGCCGTGTATCTGGCACATGCGGCACTTCCTTGCGTGCTCTTCACAATCAGCCACCATCGTGGGCCAATAATACCCCATTCGTTTGATCTTCAACTTCATTTTTGGCCCAGACTGATGTGCTCCGCATAGTCCGGAATGAACTTCTTTCATAACCTGTTCGGCTTCAGGCCCTGATACACATCTCAGCCATAACTGATCATAAGACCTACGGTACAGCGTGTTGCCCACATACGCATACCGTAGTACCCGTTTTCTTAGTTGATCAGCGGTTCTTTTATCCTTGGGGAGGGTGCCATGCCGGAAATATTCAATGAACGGCTGTCTCCAATCATCATCTTCTTCGGTTATCATTGTTTCTTGGCATTCTACTTTTTCTGGCCCAGTACCTTCATTATTCACATCATCTGTTATTTGACACAATGATAATGGCCTCCTATTGCGGACGATGATATGGATTTCCGGCTCTGTTGGTTCACCTAGCTCCTTGGCGAGTTTGGCCAACGCATCTGCTTCACCGTTCACGGCCCTCGTGACCTTCTCGATGGACACATACGGGATTTTCTTCATTAATTCCATGGCCTTTTGGTGATATTGTATTAGTTCCGGCTTCAAGACCTTGTATTCGCCAATTATTTGATTTATTATCAGCTGTGAATCCCCAAAGATGCGCACGACCTTGATCTCTAGCTCCGGTGATAGCTCTAGTCGGCGAATGAGTGCCTCATACTCGCTTCATTATTTGTGCATGGTTCGGTTAAAGCCGAGAAATGTCGTATTATCCCGCCTTCCGGGTTACGAAGACTAGTCCCGCGCCGCCGCACGATTGGGACTCCCGGCCCGCGATCGGCTTGATCGACGAGGCACCATCAAAGTACATCTCCCATATAGGACTTCCTTCTTCAACATGTAGAGTTTCCTCATCGGAAAGTCACATTTTAATGGGGAGTCATCTTGGATCGGATGTGCGGCTAGGAAATCCGCCGGCCGCGCCCCCTTGATCGCCTTTTGCGGTGTATATGTGATGTCGAACTCGGTAAGGATGATAGCCCACTTGGCCGAGTCTACCCGTCGGCATTGGCGAGTCATTAGATACTTGAGAGGTCCACCTTAGATATTAAAATGATTTTATGGGCTAACATGTAGTGCCTCGAATTTCTTCACCGCGAAGATTAGGGCTAGACAATGCTTTTCGATCGGCGAATACCGTGTTCTTTCCCCACCATCATGCGCTTAAGTAATATAGCGCATTTTGGTTACCATCCCGGTTTTCTTGTGCCAATAGAGCTCCCAAGGATCCATCTAGGGCGGTCGTATATAGAATGAGTTCCTTCCCGGGTATGGGCGCCGCTAACACTGGAGGGTTGAGTAGATAGGCCTTGATTTCTTCAAAGGCTCGCTGGCACTCGCCATCCCATTTAAACGGGATATTCTTCTTAGTCAGCCGGGTGAAGGGTTGGATTTTACCCGATAAGTTGGCTATGAACCGCCTGATGTACGCCAATTGCCCTTGCAAAGATCGCAATTGTTTTAAATTCTTTGGCGGGGATAGTTCAGTTATTGCTTTGATCTTGCCCGGGTCTATCTCAATTCCCCTATGGCGTACTACAAATCCCGAAATTTACCGGATGATACCATGAAGGCGCATTTCAATGGGTTTAATTTGAGCGCATGTTCTCTCAGGCGGTTGAAAACGACCTCAAGATATTGGAGGTGTTCTTCATATGACATGGCTTTGATGACCGGATCATCCACATAGCACTCAACTATCTTGTGGATTAGATCGTCGAATATTTTCGTCATCGCCGTTGGTAGGTGGCACTGCATTTTTCACCCAAACGGCATGACTTTGTAACAATATATGCCAATCGGCGTGCGGAAGGCCGTGTGCCTCTCGTCTTCGGCGCCATTTTGATTTGATTATAACCCGCGTAACCGTCCATGAAGGAGAAGACTTCATAGGAGGATGTATGATCAATTATGATTTCGGTTCCTGGGAGCGGGAAATCATCCTTAGGGCACGCCTTGTTTAAATCCCGAAAGTCCACGCAAATGCGGATCTGCCTATTTTTCTTTTTAACCGGGACAATGCTAGCCACCCATTCTGGTGTCTCTTCTTCCCGTATGAAGCCGGCGTCGATGAGTTTCTTTGTCTCCTCCACGACCTTTTCTTCGAGTTCTATTCTCATTCGCCTCGGCGCTTGTTTAATCGGCTTGAAGGTTGGATCAATTTTTAAGTAATGAACCGCTACATTGGGATCTAATCCAGGCATTTCTTTATAACTCCAAGCGAAGCAGTCCATGTAGCCTTTAAGGAACGTCCTTAACCTGCCAGCCACCTCTTCTGGCAACGACGCGCTTATGAAAGTTGGTCGTGGGTCTTCTTCTGTCCCCAAATTAATTTCCGCTAACTCATCGACCGTATTAGGCTCCTTTTCTAGTCGTTTCAAAGCATTTTTCAGGACCAGGGTATTGTCTTCTTCGTTTTCATTATCCGGCATTTCAACGAAGTCATGCGACGCCTCTCTTCCATACGGTACCGTTGAGAGACCCTCAAGACATGCTTGCGTCATCGCAGCTTATACCCTAACCCCGGGTGTATTTTATTTTACCATCCAGGCCCAGGACCTTATTCGCCGCCATTCCGAGTTCATTGAAGCGCTTGGCCTCGGCCTTGGATATATCTCTTAGACATTTCGCCCTTTTTGCCAGTTTATACAGCTCCTTTCCAAAGGGATGAGATGCAGCGTCACCGCTCGTTGCATTCTCCGATTCTTGTTCTATCACCCACTTTTTCCAAGTGTTCTGGTCAGGGTTCTTCAGAGACTGGGTTGAATCGCTCTGATAGAAAATTATAGCCTTGTGAATGATAGTTTTCCCTTTGATGCGCTCTACCTTTGCCGGCACAACAAAGGTCTTTAGGGTTTGGATGTGGTTCACTTCCCTTGGTATAAGGTCTTTAAAATGCTTTTCGGGAACCACAGTAATCTCTAGCGCTGCCATCTCCTCTTCTATTTCAATGTTCATGACTGAGTTGGAGCGGTAGATTTCTTTGATCGGCTTTCGTCTCGCAACCTTAGGTTTGCTAGGTACAGGAGTATGCGAGATCGTGTAGGCCACCCCTTTGCCCTTGTTATTCGAGTTGTGCGGGGCTAGGTCTTGTTGAAAGCTTTTCGGGAGTTGGATTGTCCCGTTTCTGTGCCCTTCTTCTATGAGGTCTTTGAATACCCGACATTCTTCAATGGCGTGACCCAATATGCGATGATAAGGGCAGAATTCACCTTCACCGCTCTTTCTATGTCGGCGGGCCTTTTGCAAACGGAAGTGTTAATCCGCTCTTTAGGGCTCCGCTCAAATATTCGAGTCGTTTTATTTCTCAGAAAAGAGTATGGTTTACTCTTCTTGACCTTGAGGGTTTGCATGACGGTCGATTGTTTAGCTTTCGTTTCTTCCCCCTTTGATTCATCTACTATGACAATTACCCGCTTGCCGCTATCGGGTGCTTGCCTTTCGGGAGTCCCGGAACGGGGTTCGCTCGTCACTTCTTTGAGTAGCTCGGAGTTATAGATCGCGGTTTGCAGGTTTTCAATCATTATCATGATTTCATTGTGTTGCACTTTAATATCCTGCATCACTTCCCATTGTTCAGACACCTCCCTCCTATTATTTTCAACTTGGTGCCTTATTTCGTCAATCGCATTCCAGACGCGACCTTCGACATTTTCCCGCCATAAGCGTTCTTCATTCATAGGCCTTGGCCTAACCGGGTTATCCCTTCCGCTACTAGGTCCCGTGTTGATCATAAATGACTCCTCACTTTCATTATCTGTTTCGGGCCCTTTATATGGCTTTTTGAGGATGTGATAGATGATCTCTTCGTCAGATTCTTCTTCCCAGGGTTGACGATCATGGTCAGATTCTTCTCCCGAGGTGATGTCGCCCGAGTCATCAGACTCTTCAGAGTCTTCCCATGAAGTTGCCTCTGTGATCTGAATTTGAGGGGTGTTGGTAGGTTTAAAGTTGAAAATGACCTCCTCCTCAGAATCACTTGACTTGATTTCGCTCGGCTTTATTTGGGCCTTATACGTAGCCACCTGTTTGAAGCGGAAGGTTGCTTCCTCACCCGACTTTCTTCCGGGTCTTTGGGCTCGAACACCTCGGGGTTTAATATTAAATTTGACCTCTTCTTCTTCTCCAGATGAGGTATCAAATTTAGGGCCTTTATTGAAGGGTTTCTGACCTGCTTTTGTTATAGGCGGCTTGGCGCCACAGCGGATTTAGGCAAGAAAATACTGGGCGTCATTGAATTTAATCTCATGCACCCCGAATGGTTTGACATCTCCGTCAATTCTCTTTTGCTTACCATTCTCAATGTATTTCAGGCATTGGTGCAGAGTAGAGGGTATGACCTGATTACTATGAAGCCACGGGCGACCCAGCAACGCCCGATAAGAAGTTTCAGCGTCGATGACATAGAATTTAGTAGGCGCTCTTAGGCTTCCGCATTGCAGGTTCAGAGTTATAGCTCCCAGGGCCTTTTGGGAGTTTTGATTGAAGCCATGAATGATCACCTTTTCGTCAGATAGGTTCTTCACGTCTAAGGTGATGGTCTTCAGAGTTTTAAGCGGCATGATATTGATTGAAGACCACACAACCAGGATGCGACCAACCTTTTGCCCTCCGCAGTTTCCGGTGATGTATAGCGGGCGGTTATGGTCGACGGTGCCTATTAAGAGGTCATCGTCTGTAAAATTTATGCGGCGGCCCGCTTGGCGTGAATAGGGCTTCCGCATATTTTGCTCGATGAAATATGACTTGTACTTCTCGGGATCTTGCAAGGCCTGGATTAGCACCTCCCTTAGGTCTTGTGACATCATCAACGCGTCAAATATGCTTAATAGCGCTGGAATCTTACGCGAGATGTGCCAACACGTTATATTCTTCGCCGTCGACCGGTCTTTTCGGGTTCTTGCTTAGGTTCTCGGCCTCTTTACCTTTATTCTGGGCCTTATCCTTTCCCTTATCGGATTCTTTGGGAGCTTGTCTCTCGGGTATATAAGTCCCTGGACGGAGCACGGCTTTGCATTCTTCATTTTTGGTCCCGAGGTGCTTGCTTCCCTTCGTCGTTTAGGAAGAACATCTCCTCTAATGTTGGCATATCTTCGTCGTGAGAAGAATATACCATGTTGCACGAAGCACCCCGCATCTCTTCGCTTTCTTCCTTATTTATTTCTTCATCTACATCTTCTTTCTCTTGACTAGGGTTAGCCTCTCCCAATCTTCTTTGGAGATGAAGTGTTGAAGGGTAATCGCCTCGGATCGCCCTCGCTCGCATTCTTCAATTTTATTCTTTACGGACTTGTTGCTTCTATGCTTCTTTCTCTTCTTAAGAACCTGGTCTTGGCTCTGGTCCACCTTATAATATACCCTGGGTTTCGGTGGGACCACTGGCGTGATGTCGTCTTTCCATTTCATGCCGGGTTCTTTCTTAAGGGCTTTAAGCATTTTAATCGACTTCTTCGATAAGTGCGTAGTCCATTGCTCTTCCCGGTCTTCACTTAATTGGTCCGGATCTTCTCTTCCTCGTGAGAGATCATATTGGCTCTGTTCATGGGCCGATGGGCTTTGCAAGAACCCTTTAGGTAACGTAATTTCACCGTTTTTGTATGCCTTTTCGACCCAATCTTTGAAGACCCAAAGCAATCTTCAATTGAGTGCCCTAGTACTCTATGATATGGGCGGAAGTTGGGTTCGTCCGATTTATCGGCATCTTCTGGGCGTTTACTGGCCGGTAGGGTTAGACCATTCTTCAGTGCCCCTCTGAAGATTTGGGCAACTTTATCTTTTCTGAAGGAGTACGGTTTAGATTTCTTTTGTTTGAGAGACTCAAAACTCCGTGAACTCCCTCCTGGATTGGGCCTAGGTCCCTTATTATAATTGTTGCCATTTGTGCTACTGCTGCCGCTTTGGGTGTCTGCGTTAGCAACCATCTTATCCTTTAACGAGGTGAATGCCACTTTAGTCTCGGCTCGGGCTCCTCGTTGCGGCTTATTATTCATGAAGTTCGGCACGGTATGCGGTGACATTCTTTCCATGTTGGATACCGACCTGAGCAAGTCTTTGAATGTGTTGACCTTTGTCACACCAAGAAGCATGCCCATCCACCCGTCAATGTTTTTCATGATTAGGTTGACGGCCTCATCTTCGCTTAATGTGCGGTCGCATTTGATGCTTTGAGGTTCCGCCATCTATTGATAAAATCTGTCATTGACTCCCTTTCTTGGGTTTAGTGCTTGCCGGATCGGCTATGTTTATCTTATCGGACACCATGACAAATCGCGCCCCGAACGAGTCCGCCATCTCGTCCCAGTCCCGATCTTTGTTGTTTTCCGATGAATAGTACCATTGGAAGGCGGTTCCCACTAAGCTCGAGGGAATTGTCTCAACAACAGTGCATCATTGCCACCCGTGTTACCGCACGAGGCCACAAAGTGGGCCAGGTGTTGTTCAGGGTTTAAGTCTTTATTGCCTTCCCCGGAGAAGGTCCTGAAGCGGGGGATCACATACCCTTTAGGATATTCTTCCAAGTCGTATATGGCAGGGTATGGATGTCCACAGTTTTTAACGGGAGGGATAGCGTATCCACTTCCGGCTATCTCGCATTCTTTGGGCAATCATGGCTTGAATCTCCTTCCGGATATTCCTGTTGGTTCACCTCCACATCTATTGTTCTATGTGGATGGGGTTTAGAATCGACGGGTTGTTTTCCTTATGATTGCCTTTGGTACCGTGGACCCCTTCTTGACGGGAGCTACCGGCTTTGAAATTGGCGTCTTGTGATTCTTGCAACGACTTGACCGCCTTAATCGCTTCTTCGTTTTGCTTTAGCATGGTAGCGATCAGCTCCCGTTGCCTAATCGACTCTTCATCCCGTGCCTCGATGTGGCCTTTTAATATTTCTATTTCATCGATGGGCATTTCGGACGTGTTTCAACGTCATCTTCATTGTCAAAGAGATCGGGGTTTTCGTTGTGATCTTCCCCTTCCCTGCTATTACCTTCGGGGTTGACTCTCTTGGGTGGTCTCCCTTTTCTACCATTATTTTTGTTAGTATTGGTGACGTGAGCTTGATTAGGCGGGGACTGATCATCCTGGGTCATATTCACCTCAAGATCGATGTACGGATCGCATCGTAGCTTATACTGATGGTGTTGACCGAGAAGTGTTCTTCATAGTGAGCGGTTCTTCTCTTCTTCTTTGTTTGGTCAGGGGCAGTTACTTTCAAGTTATTGAGTGGTATTCTCGAGCCTAATCGGCTGAACACACTCTTTTGACCTAAGCGGTTGAATACGCTCTCGGGCTGAGCGTTAGACTTGCCAGCCTTGCTGGGCTGGGTTTGAGATTGGGACCTTGTTGGCTGGGAACCCTTTGGGACCCACACCTGCTGGGTGCTAGGTGTTGCCTTTGGTGTAAACCTCCTCGGGTGCGGAGTTGAGACAATGGCTTGCGGCCGAGCCATGTCTTGAGATTGACCGGAGCGGGAGACGTATTGTCTCGACCTAGCGTTTCTCACGCTCTTCCTCTCGCTTGAGGGCCCCGTGAGCCTTGTAGATGGCTTCGCAGGGGGTTTGAGGCTTATCCCGGCGGCGCCGAGGCCTTTGAGTTGGACGAGGTGTGGGCTTAGGCACCTCCCATGCCCACAGCGGAGCCGGCCCGTGGCCGAGTTCTTGGCCACTATGCGGAGAGCCGTGAATTTGTTAGAGATCGGGATGGTGGCCTAGCCACCACCGAGGTTTTGGTATGCATCCGGGCCCTCTTCCCCGGATGCTTGAGAGTCGCGGCGGTTCGGCCGCGACTTTTGGGTCGTCCTCTTGGACGGTCGCCTTCTCCTCTTTGGGGAGGTAGTAGGAGAGGCCATGATATTGTTTGAGATCCCCTTGGGAGTCGGGGTGATCGATTCTTCCTCCTCGTCCGGGATGGAGATCCGGACGGTCGCGGAGTGAAGGCGGCCACCGGAGTCGGGCCGTAGACGCCGGTTCTTGTGGGATGGTCCCAAAGAACATGAACAGCTTGCCCTCCGGGCTCTGTGCGAGCATGACGGTGTAGGGAGCAAGGTTGAAGTTTCCGAAGTATGCCATTTCCCGCAAAAAACAAAAATACTTGAAAATCATTAGTCATTTTAGCACATAGAAGACCACTTGTATCTCTTAACTATTCTATTTGCCTCTCTCTTTCGTAGAGATAAGAGGAGAATCTAGGTCCCACCCGGCGTGCGAGATCCCGTGCGACCCTTTTTCGCGCGCTCCGCACCGCCGCCGGCGATGGGTTGCGGAAGAAGGACACGGAGATCCCTCCCGAGCGTGCATCCGTCGGGTGTCGGCCGATTCTCGCCGTTTAGAGATTATTTGGATGCACATTCGGGGGTTTTTAGTGATTGTGAGTTCTTGTAGATTCGGTGGGCGCAAGCCCCCACCGTTAATTACCCCGGGCTACGAACCTCGAGGCACCTCTGGATCTTTGAAAGAGAGAAGCAAATAGTATAGTTAAAAGATGGTCAAGTGGTCGTCTAGGTTTATAAAAAGGGGTCTACGGAAGATGAACCTACAAACAGATCGGTTCAATCTATGGAAGACAAACCTACAAACAGACGGTTTTGTCCTATGGAGGACGAACCTACAAACAGACGGTTCAGTCCATGCCACCTCGAGATGTAACCTTACCTACGGACCAGTGTTAATCTCTTCATAGGGGCTTGAGGTGAGTCTACATACGTATCGACTCGACCTCCGTTGATCTAGAAGATAAACCTACAAACAGATCGGTTCAATCTTAACTAGTCAACAACCAATCACACAAAATACAACTCGAAGCGCCGAGCTAGGTTGATCTTGAAGTTGGTGAATCGGGAGAAGGGTGGATATGGCCCACGTGTTTCTTCTCACCGATCTTCTAGATCATGAATTCGAAGCGCTAAGCCGATTCATAAACCTAGGAAACACAATTGCACACAATGTCAAACCCGAAGCGCCGGCCGCTTCAACATTGAGGCATGTGTAAGTGAAGGAACCTACCTACGTAACGGTTCACATTCACTGTTTTGTGGATGAATCTACCTACGATCGATTCAATCTCACGGTCTCGGGAAATGAGCCGGGAGACAAACTCATCGACGGACGAGTTCAATCTTGCCGACTCAAATGGTCATGAATTACTTGTTCATGACACCGAGTCATTAAGATGTCGCTTCGCTCGGACATCTTAATGTTCTTCTTCTTCAAAGTCGACATATCTCTCCATGTCGATGTCGTAGCTTTGGTCATTCTTCAACGAGCGTTGAGATGTTCTTGTCTCGACTAATCATTCTACGTGTTGCATTACTTGTGCAAAATTACTATGTTGCCCTACACCCCTTGTGTGAGCGTATTCAATCATGAGTTACTTGCTCATGGCGGCGAGTCATTAAGATGTCACCTATCTAGGACATCGTAATGTTCTTCTTCTTCGAGTCGACATATATCTCCATGTTAGTATCGTGTACTCCGGTTATTCTTCATTAAGCGTCAAGATGTTCTTGTCTCGACATATTCACTCATGTTGCTATCAAAGCCTTATTCATTCTACGTCAAGATGTTCTTGTCTCAACGTATCTTATTATTCTTCATCAAGTGTCGAGATGTTCTTGTCTCGACGTATCTTCTCATGTTGCTATCAAAGCCTTAATCTTCTCACGTCAAGATGTTCTTGTCTCAACGCATCTTTTCGTGTTGTCATTGCAACCTTATCTATCCTCTGTCAAGATGTTCTCGTCTTGACTAATCATTCTAAATGTCATATCATGTGTGCAAATATTCTTACGTGGCTCTACACTCCTTATGTGAGCATGTTTATTCATTTCTAAAATGCACAAAGTCTATTATATAATATCTTCCATTATTATTTTTATTATAAAGATGCATTTATTTATTGTTATTATTATTATTATTATTATTACTATTATTATTATATTCTTATTACTATTATTATTTTTTATTATTATTATTTTTATTTCTTAAACTCTATTTATCTATGTAGAAAATTATTTACAAAAAATAATAGGAAAAGGGGTAGCTATTAATTAGAGTTTCATTTATATTTTTGGGATTTTTATAATAGCTAAAGTGGTAAAATTTTATTATTTTTAAACTCTATTTATTCTGTAGAAAATCACTTACAAAAATAATAGAAAATAAAATGGCTATGATTTTTATTTGTATTTTTAAAATGTTTATAATAGCCAAAATAATAGAATTTTATTATTATATCCTATTATGTTGAAACACTATTCATTATGTAGGAATTATTTACAAATCAAAAGATAGTTAGCTATATTATTTTACTATTATTATTTTTTTATTATTTTTTATTTTTTATATTTTTTTTTATTTTTAATATCTATAATAGCTAAAAAGAAATCATTACTAATATTCTATCCTATTTATTATACTATTCATTATTCCTATTTTTATTATTTCTATTTATTATCTATAGAAAAGTATAAGATTTTTTTTATTATTAGTTGAAAATAGTCATAAGAGATGAAATTCATTATATTTTTATTACAACTATTATTTTTATTACATTTTATTCATCAAAAGTATTTTTATTGTATATTTATATAGAAATAACAAAAGAAATACAATTCATATTATAAAACTATATTATCATTCTTTATTATAAAAGAAAATGTATTTTACTATTTATTATCATAGTAGTATATTTTGTATCTTTTGTGCTATTTATTTTTATTATTCTTTTTACAGAAAATATCAATATAATATCTATTATTATTATATTTTTTTATATATTTTTTTTTATCAAAGAATATAGCTAATCTCATTATCTATTATAGTATATTACTATCATCATCATTATTTCATGGAAAGTCACTTGAAAAATCACTAAAATATATCTAGTTATTCTTTATGATTTTTATTTGTATTTTTGGAATTTTTATAGTATTTAAAATGGCAAGTCAAAGTTAGGTCAAATATACCAATATATGTAATGTATTTTGCTTTTAAATTGTTTTAACATGATTATATTTTTAAAACTGGAATATTATTGTATAGAAAAATAGTATGAAAAATAAGAAGATTTTAGAAACAAATTTGAGTCAATTTGGAGTTTAGGAACATTTTCAAATCATTTATTTACTCTATATTATTACTATTCTGTTATTATTTAATTATCGGGCCTAATCTGGGTCAATTGGATTTATATTGAGATTAGTGCGCATCTTTCTAACTCTCTTCTTTATTTGGGCCGCCAGATTAGCTTGAGATACGTGTTTAATGGATCTATGGCCCGATTAGTGCAGTAGTTATTATTCAAATGTTTAAACATACCTAAAGCCGCTAGATTTAATTAAGATCCGTGTTTGAGGGATCTACTACCCGATCTTTCTTCCTTTAAACTCTTAACAGATCGACGCACCAATAAGCTTCAAGATTTGCGAGCGCTTTAATAGTTGCGTCAAGAAACTCCTTTGCTTACCTGACTCGTCGATACTTCAAGATTCGCGCGAAATGGTGTTTCCGGTGATCGACGACCTTTCTCTCCGATCGTGCTATCACATTAGGGTCGCCTTAGTGAGTGAAACCTCCTTATCTTATCCGATCGAGATCCATATGTCTGCTAATGCTAATGCTACGACGGTTCAATTAAGGTGTACCGACGGATTGGTACAGAGATGATTTATCTTCCAAATTCATTAGAATTAGCCAAAATTCTTGACAATTTCAAACTTATCGAGCATCGCCTTAGCATGTTTAAACAATTTGATATAAGAAATGGGGTTCTTCTTTGCCCTTTAGCATGCGTAAGCACGATTATTCGACAGAAGTGTGGTACCAATGCTTGACCGCTCAATTCTTTGATGTTTTAATGAACTAACATCTTCAATTATATCTTCTCGTGCCTAAAGGCTCACCCAACTTAAGTTGTAACGCGATGGCTCGCATTGAGAGTTAGATGTTTTCCTTCATTTAATCGACGATATACTGATTTGTGCCGTAATCAAGCAATTACAAGAATTAACTAATGTATTCAACTGAATTAGGCAATTGATATGACTAGAAACCGTAAGATCATCACTTATTATCTACTATGCAAATACAAGTAAAGAAATTGAATAGCAAATGAGAAAATCATAAAAGAAACAAGATAACAAGAAAAAATAGAAATTGAATTATAAGTTTTCAATGCTTTCTTGATCGATCCAGCCTAAGGCTCACCAATCACTTTGTGATTGGGCCAAAGCTCATCGGATTCAATCAATTGCCATTGATTAAAGCTAAAGAAAGAACAAGATGAAGAAAAAGGAAATATAACAAATTTCTTAAAGAATAGTGGCAAGAACAGTAAAAGAAATCAATTGACTACCCAACTAGCCATGTTAAAGCTCTAAATTCATTTACAAAGAGTGAAAGAAAGTTATCAATCAATGCATGAACAAGCTACCTCTTAATCAATAGTAATCTAAATCAATCAATCTCTTTGTAATTTCTCTTCTTCTCTATAATTGGCGATCGCTAGTGTATATGTAAATGTATAGGCCTTCTCAATCGCTTCGCTAATGGATGTATGTATGTGTGTGTATGCTCTTAATTGCTCTTCTAATCGCCTCCCTTTACCACTAAATTTCACTTATATAGGCTAATTCGCCAATTAATTCAATTGTGATTGGTCGAGTGCCTTTGGGTCGATTGCCACCTCGTATAAATCTCAACTCTCCATTCTAAACGCTTGAACGGTTGTGATTGATTTGTGTTTCTTCCCTAACCGTTTTCTGTTATGATCTTGACTGTGCCGCAACTCTTTGACTCCAATTCAACAGATACTTTGATTGATAAGCAAGCCCTCTTATCAATAATCCGTATTTAAATGCCTCTCGCACCATGGTTAGCATTCTCTCTTTCAATTTCACCGAATTTCATTTATTTCAAAATCCGGCCGCTCGCTCACCTCTTCTCTTGGCGCAATTCACTTCTTCCACTCAATCACTCACTCTTTCCATGCTAACTAGTGTCGCCTTGATCTCAATAAGCTCTCTCGATCGTTCAATTTGACCTTTGAAGCGCCTATCAAGCTTGCCTCTTTATTACTATCTCCGGCGACTCTTCACATTTGCACCTTCCTCTAACTCAATTGCTTCATAATCACCTCTCAATCGGCGTCGCCGCCTTAGCACGAGGAGGCTATCTCTCGTGTTCAATTTGGTGCTTGAAGCACTCAATTGCATTCGATAGAAGTGCACACTCTACTGTTCCGACTTGAATCAAGTAAATGCATTGCTCAATTTTCTTTTCATTGCTAACTCCTCGTTCTAATCTCTCTAATCAATTCATTAATGCGTGTCAACTATTTCGAAGCTTCCACGATGGTGAGACGCCATGGGACTGCATAAGCTCGCGCGCGAGAGAGAAGGAGAAGAAGAGAGAAATGGGAGAATGTTCTACTGATCGGACGGCTCAGCGCACGTGCACCAAAGCGCCGTAGGGGAGTAGATCGCGATCGGGGAGCATGCACCAGGTTCACCTTCCTTTTATCTCTTGTTTTAAATTGAATTGCGCCGTATTGATAAACATGATGAATGGACTTGGTTTACATCTTTAGCTTGTGATCCTAGCCTTATTCATCCGACTACCGGGTCCCATCTCGTAAGGTTTAAGCATTTAAGTCTCGTGAGGTTAGCAATTGATTAGTGCTAATATGCCGAGGTGGCTCTTCCCGATTGGTTGATTGCTTGTTAAACAAATCCTTAACACTAATGATCCGTAAATGGCGAGTGATGTGGCTCGCCTAGTAATGCCATGCGTGTCATCATCCGCCGACTCCGTACCAATCATAGGAAGCCATTTGTCTCTCCTTGTACACACCGTATGATGACATGGCACCGCTGAGTGCATGCCATGTGGCATCCAGCCGGGGCCCACTTGTCGGGCCGCCTTATAGTATAGTGGGGTTCACGAGCGAGGTGGACCAATAAGGGAAGCGCCACATGGCACCCGGGTCGTTGAGGCGGCCTTATAAAGATGCCGCCATTTGTCTAGTCGTTGTATGAGGTGGCCGCCGATGTGGATCAATGGCCGACCGCCACGTGGCATAGGTGGGGCCCACTTGTCGTCCGTAGGGGTGTGGGGCCCACATGGCCGAGGTGGACCAACGGGGTGCCGACACGTGGTACGAGGTGGCCCAATGAAATGCCGACACGTGTCACACCCTCTCTCTCCCCGATTCGGTGTAGGTGTGCTTAGGATCCCCACCTGCACCCGCATGTGTCTCTCGTCCCCAAGTTGCACCCGATCCGCCTTGATCAAATCTCGCCCTTGATCTTTCATTTTTAACCCGTTTTATCTTCCCCGAATTTATTTTGATAGCTCCACTCATCCAAAAATTATGAAATTTTCACCAAAAATCCCTAAATTTATGATGATCATCCCTGTAATTTTTAATTCCATTTTTACTCCTCCTTCTCTGAATTAAAAATTCTTTTGTCCATAAAACCCTATTATTCCTTATGAATTAATCCCCGATCTCAATTATAGCTCGTGTCTCTCGCCAATTATCTCCTCTTGCAGAAACCACCCTAACTAAATACCAATTAGACTTATATTGATATTCATTAGGGTTTGATTTGATCAAATGTCGACTACTTATCGCCAATTAATACAAATCTAGACTTGATCAAGTGGTCGCTCCCACTTTGCACCTGATCGCCTTGTGAAATTGACTTTCAATCCCTTAACATGAGGGTGACTTGGTCAAAGAACTGACTACTTATCGAATTGACACAAATCAAAGCATGGTTAGGTGGTTGCTCGCAGCTTTGCACCAGTCACCTTGAAAGCAAAATCACATTTGGAATTTCTCATGACTAGTTGCATCAAAATGCTAGCTTGGCATTGACATCATTTCATGTAGCATAGGGATTATACTCGCTTCAAATCCTTTCTAGGGTTAGCTTCAAAGGCGATTTCTGGGTTCAATTTCGACCCTTCAATAGGTCACCGAGGTGGGGTCCACCGTCGGTGAAAAATGGTCACATGGGTGACTCATCGATAGGCTATGTTGTTAGATTCATCTACAAGGGACTCCAGGTCCCATTTGTCGAGAAAATGTAATCAAATGGTCGACCCATCGAGATTTTCTCTCTCCGAAATCTCCCGAGGGTCGCCCACCTCGAATGAGTAGGAGGTGGTGGGGTATTTATACTCTTCACTTCATGTCCAAAGATTCCATTGTGGGACTAATGAATTCATTCCGGTTAAGCAAATGACCTCTTCGATCAAATGGGCCATCTTTTCATTGCTTTCTCTCCTTCCCTCTTTTATTATTTGTCATCAATCATCAATCTATTTTCATTTATTCATCTATTCATCCTTGAAATCTTTCAAGGGTTAACAATATATACATGTCGTGCCAAGACATGTTATGGAAAGATTTCGTTTCGTTACCCCTATTTAAAAGGGTTTTCGTCGTTTCTTTCTATCATTCAAAATGTCAGAGTGGAGATCATTCATAATATTCCGAGATTTTTACGTTCGTTTATTATGAATGATCACCACTTCTTGCTTTTATGAGCCTGTGAATGGCTTATATACCTATCTATCTGTTTATAAATACTTTTTGTGGGACTAATATTATGACCTGAACAACAGATCTAATGTAATTAATTTTGATACAGTGTAATTAATTCTTTTGTTGTTCTCTTTTTTTTAATCATTTATTAGAGAAGATTAATTTTGACATTTCGGATATTTTCTGTCAGAAGACGCTTCATTTTCTTCGTGTGAGGTGCCTCTTCTTTTGTGCCCGTCGTTTCGTTTGAAAAAATTTGAAACCGTACTTTCATTTTGTACTATTTTTTACTTAATTCGACATGATTTAATTCAGCCAATGCCATGTGGCTACACTAGAATTTATGACTTTTTACTTATGGACTTCGGTCTTTATAAGACCTGAACAGTTACCTTATGCAACTTTTATTTCTGAACGTTATACCTCTTTCCTTTACTTTCTTTCTCCTTCATTTGTTCTTTTCCGAACCTTCAATCTCTTCAAGCGACTTTAAGCTCTCACAGCCTCAAGACCTTCAAGCTCTTCAGACTACTTCGTTTTTATACTTCTCAGGTATTTATTTGTACCCTTCTTCTTTTTTCCTTCTCTGTTTCTTTTTCTTTCTATTGATGAACTTTATGAGTTGTTCCTTGTTCTTTCATTCCTTGTTATTTCGTTTATATTTGATATGACTGTTTAATCGTTAGTTGTAGTTGGTATAATGGAAGACTATAGTCGTATTTAGCTATTGTAAATATTATTTAGAATTGCTCATTGCTAATAGTACAATAGTTTTTGCAACACGATTTGTTGTGACTTTACTTGCATCGACCGTACCGGTATAATTTGGCTATACCAGTGTAGCCCTTGTTGTTTATTTCATTCGTACTTAGGGTAGTATTGTTGTCTTTACTAATTTAAGATAGGATAGACTAACTTAGATTAGATTTTTCACCAGTGATGGTGAACTGGAAAGCGTTGGAGGAGGAGGTTTCGGGAGAGGCTTCGTTTCGGGTACCCCTTGCTCCCGGTGTGACCTTGTCTTCTTCTTCGACTTTGATTTCGTCGTCTTCGGATTCAGAGGAGAACATCGAGAAACTTGAAATTTCAACTCCTCGTATTGTTCGAGTTCGAGGGAAGGGTAAGAAAATGGCTATAATGCGGGAGCCGCGTGATGCACCAACTGATTCGGAAGAGGAGGTGCCCTCTAAGCCGAAGGCTCCAAAGAAAATCCGACAAAAATCCACAATGATCGCTAGAGAAGGGCATTCTTTTGATAGGTTTTTTCACACCATCTCATTAATTGTTCCACGGGTGCGGTTCCTTGGTAACCAGGAATGGGCCGACGAGTTTTCTCAAATATTAGTCCATTCCGAGCGAAGAGACGGTGTTCCCAGGGTCGTGGCGCCGGATATTAGTGATCGTGCCCACGATTCCTACAAGGGGATTGATGTGGATTTTGCTAAACTAATAAATACCCTAATTTATACTCAATTTCAGCCGCAAGCGCATGGCCTAGCCAAGTAGTAGTTGGGGTGTCGAATCACAAGGACAATGGTGAATTACCGGTTCTAACAAGTTTCACTAATCTAGACAATCAAAAGTGAGTTTTGGTATTAAACTAAAAGTAAATAAATCTAACAACAACGACTGGAAAGTTTATCAGATTGAAGATTCTAGGGGCTTTCGGCTTCACTCTCACTCGTTTGGTCAATTCACTCTACTTGATCTTTTAATTTGTTCTAGTATTTGTCGGGGATTCAATCTCAGATTTTAGTACCAAATTTACACTTTCGTGACTTGATACCGTACCTAAACAATTCGAGTTTCATGATTAAGTACTTCACCTTACAAGTCTAAGCCCATTAAGATCAGTGAGTCACTTTGGCATAACCTAGATTTTGTACTTCGCCTTTCGGTACCTCACACAATTTCTAAGGTTTCCTCGGTTTTCCCTTAGGTAATAAGTTTCACGATTAAGTACTTGGCCTACGACCTAAATCACTATTTTGGGTCAGAAGATTCAGCTCCACCTTTCGGTTTCCGCTTTCACTTCTAGGGTAACATGAAGTTGATTAAAACTAAGCATTCAATTTATACAAAATAGCAATCACAAACAACAAGAACTAAAAGATCAACAAACGAGTAAATTAAATCATTCGAGTTATCGAGTTTACACCTAGACCCCTAGAAGGGTGTCTAGCCACAAATCATGTCAAAGATTGTATCAAGATTCATGTTTAAACAACAGTACAACATGAGAAAAGAGTAAAGAAAAGACTACACCAAGAAGATCTACGATTTCTCGTCCGATTCTTGAGTTTTCCTTCCAATCTCCCTCCAATGGTGTTATTCCTCTCCTTTCTTGCTTGGGATCTCCTCTCCAGACAGTTGAGAGATGTATGGGACGAAGGGAAGTTAAAAATCTATTAATTTCAATGAGAAAACCATTTTAAAACTGCAAGTTCGCGCTGCCAGCCCAAAAATTACGGTCCGACATTTTAAAATTACGGTCCGACATTTTTGTATTTTTTTCCAGAACAAATCAGAGAGCATTTGCGATCCGCAATTTTTGTATGGGAATGCTTTTAACTTGATTTCTTCGTGTAAATTTGACCCATCTCGTTCCAAGCATTATTTCTCATGTTAACATCTTTGTTTACACTCAATGACCTGCAAAATAATAAGAAATGCAGCAGTATCTCAAACTCGACATAAAAACTAAATAAATTCTTAACAATTAACATAAAATATATAGTTTTTGAGATAAAACCCTAATTGAATATAATATATAAATGAGGCTTATCAAATTCCCCCAAACTTAAACCTTGCTTGTCCCTAAGCAAGATTCAGTCGGAGACATAGGGTACATCTCTAAACTAAGTGAACTTCTAAGGAAATCTTGTTAGTTTGTAATAATCTTGAAGTCAATAATACGATAAATTGGTTATATAAAGCTTTGTTCATGAATTGGATATTTAAACGATATTTTATTTCCTTGAGTATTATTGAATTTATGAATCATTCTGAGTTCATGACTGGAATTGTGAAACTTCATAATATAGAATATACTCTTAAAAGTCACTAACCAAGGTAATTAGCAGGAACACTAATTAATCGTTATCGTGTTAGTATGTGGATTAAATGATGGTCAAGTTTTACGTACCATATACAAAGAGTTTTCATTTTAATCACATAGATAGATGTTCTAGGAACATCGTATTTGATAGACCCCCGAATGAAACATTAAATGGAATTGTGTTCGTGTCATTAATGTTTTCGTTCGATATTAAATTCTAAAGTATGAGGTATTCATCTTTCCTACATAAGATATGTATGTGTGTGATTTCTACCAAACGTTATCCGTAAAAGGTGGCTATAAAGGTAGTTCTTCGGTATACATAACTTATGCCGAGGAAGAGATGGTTTGCCAAAAGTACTATTGTCCCTCGTATTTCTATACGAGTTATAGCATCATTGGGCCCCTTGATAGAGTAAGATTATCTGCTAGCAGTATAATTACAAGAGTAATTATATTTGATAATTTACTGAGGATCAAGAAAATATTAAGTTTGCAAGGATGACACATACCTACCTTGAAACTGATCTCGATAAATATGAGACAAAATAATTAAACACAAGTAAATAGTTTACGGATCATGATATTGTACAAGACATCATCATCTCGTTTAATTGGATGGTCATAGTGCATTCTCGCCGATGCCTCCTATGATTATAGAAGTTAAAACGGTTTTAACTCTATTTACCAACATAACACGGATCCTGTTGGTCACACCGTATAGGAGTTAATCGGAGAATCTTATTGATTAATTATAAATTATTTATAATTAATAATAAGATTTATATTATATATATGATATAATTATATTTGTCATAGAGATGACAAGAAGCAAAAATCAGATTGAATTTATAACGTGTTGGACACGTCGTATAAATTCGTCGAAACAACAACCGAGAAAAATATAATTGTAGATGACAATTATATATATTTGATTTGGATTTTAAATGTTAATTATGAATTTGAATTATGGGCCAAAGCCCATTTATAATTAAAGTCTTAATTAATAATTAAAAGCCCAAAATCAGAAAAGCCTAAAAAAGCCCAAAATTGAAAAAGCCCAAAATCCGAAAAGCCCAAAAATGCCCATGACGACCTCCAAGGGTATTTTGGTAATTTTTCCAAAAGCCCAAGAGTATTTCGGTAATTTGGTCAAAAAGCCCAATGGCGTTTTGGTAAATTGGATGAACTTTAAGGGTATTTTGGTCTTTTCACATTGGAACCTCCATACTATTCATGAGGGTATTTTGGTAATTTGTCAATCTCACATTTTCTATAAATAGAGGGGTAGGGTGAGAGAAAAGCTACACCAAATCGCTTCTACTTTCTCTCTCTCATATACGGTTGTTTCGAATTCACGGATCGATGGATAGTGTTTTTACGAAAGTTGCGGTATTTCTGCACATTTGTGAAACAGAATTACTGCGAGTCGTGAATAGTACTATTTTGTCTTTTCTCGGGTGAATAGTGTTTTTGCGAGAAACCGCGGTTTACGGTATTTCTGGCAAAAGAAATAAACCGCTCTCTGGTCAGTCCTGGTGGATAATCTACAGAGGCATCAGACGTTTGGTGCTCCGAGATAAGCCGATTTTCATTCCAATTGAAATTTGGAAGCGAGGTATAACATCTTATATTAATCTATTTAATTGTTAAGTAGATTAATATTTTAGAAATCAATCATGGAGTAGATCAATAAAGGTTTAAAGAGGTGAGTATCTCTCGATAATCATCCAACATATCACTTTAACCCTAAGCTTAAGTTAGAAGTAAAATAATATTTTACCGTCTTTTGTAAAAGATTAAATGTCTGTATCTCTCGGTAATTATCCGACATACTTTAATCCCTAAATTAAGTAGAAGTAAAATTTTTGTTCTACGGTCTTTCCGCAGCTTGAGCATTAATGGGATTTGGGCATTCCGAAACCCAACAAATCTAACCTATATGTTAAAGGTCGTGAGTTGTTTGAAAAAGAGGTGACTAACCCTAAGATAAATTCTTTCAAATTTGTTCGGTCATTAATTGGAGTTTTAGGAGAAGCTTTGGGAATTGTTCGTTATTTTCGACTTCACACGTGGTGTTTTACTCGAATAGTTTTACCTCAGACTCTTACTTTCAATGTAATATCCTAGAATCTTTCCAAAAATAATGAATGCTAAAGTTTTTCCTTCCCCTCAACTATGAAATGAAACCAAGAAAATCCATAAAAGAAGAAAAAATACAGTGTTAATCCTGAACCTCGCGCGGGTTGTTTTTGTGTAACTCAAAACTTTATTAAGAAACCCTAAATGCGCACATGAAGCTGTCTCGTGCCGTGTTGGGGGTTAGGGAGTTCCACAATACCACCCTAGCACATTTCTGAGGCTTAATTTGATCTTATTTAAATCAGAATTTTTCTTTTTATTTGTTTGCGAATGTCACGGCATATGTACTCTTAACCATGGTGCCTCGATAATTTAGACCTTCTAAAGATTTGCATATTGATTTTCAGGTCTTTTTGATTGATTTTTTTTAGAAGCACCGGTTGACACTTGTCATAAGCACTCTTTCTTAATTAAGTTTTTCATTTAAAATAAACAAACAAATTGGATTTCCAAAGTTTGATAAAAAATTTTGGGAGGACGTCAATTCTTGAATACCCATCATTCTAAAAACTTCCTATGGCATATTATTTTCTGATTTTTCGGACCCAAGAACCATTTTCATTCACCACATGTTGATTTTTCGGACCCAAGAACCCTTTTCACTCATCACATGTTATTTTAGAAAAGTTTATATATTCCCGTATCAATTTCTCAAAATTTCCAACAAGACTACTCCTTTGCCAAAATTTCCCTTAGGGTTTTTCAAAATTTTTGCAAAATTACCCACTAAAATTTGAATTTCTAAATTTTTTTTTTGCAGCAATCTTAATGCAACAATAATAACAACTACATGCTATGCAGATACAAGTAAGTTCCAAATACTCCCCCAAACTTAAATCAAGCATTGTCCTCAATGCGTGAAAGAAAAGAAAGGTATAAAGAACTTACAATGGAAGAAGACAATGGAGGCGTGCGGGGTTGAGGCGGGTACCTCAATCGCTGGGCGGGGGCTGAGGTTTGGAGAGAGAGTAGCTCAATCCCTCCTCACTCGGTCTTTTTCGTCCACAACAAACCCATTTTTTCTTCACTTTGAGAGCACTCAGCCAGTCAATTTCACATATCATTTATAATCTTTTATGCGATGCCTGAAAGCTCTTATCTTTTGCCCTACCAATGCTCACTGAGTCATCGTGCTTTATCACTGTTTTTCTTGATTCTTCCTTCATAATCTCATTGTGTTTCTCCTCTGTCAGGGAATTAAAGACTTCAACCCTTAGAGTGGAAGGTAGAGGTTTTATCTTGACCTTGGGTGAGCTTGGAGGGTTTTGGGTTGAGTCCGAACCTTCTGGAGTTGAAAATGTGATAGCTGGGTAAAATTGCGGACCGTAAATTTTTGACTTCAGACCGTAATTTTGGCTCTGAAATTTCTTGCCTCCGTTTATGCAATTATTGCGGTCCGCAATTTTGTTTTTCGGTCCGTAATTTTGTGAGTTTTCTGCTGTTTCTTCTGTTTCTTGCCCCTTCCCTTCAGATTTTGAGATTTCCAATTCTATTTGTTTGAAAAATCTTTCAAATTACTTGTCAGCGGGATACGTGATCAATCGGTCAATTGGATCATCAACTGATAGTTTTTTAAATTCTTCTTTTACAATCACGTTAATCATGTCCACCCTGCAAAAGTTACCATCATTAGTAGGGTATTTTAAAGCTTTAAACATATTGAATTTGACTTTTTCTTTTCCAATTTCAAATGTGAGTTTTCCCCCTCTAACATCTATTTGGGTGCCGGCCGTATTCAAGAATGGTCGACCAAGAATTAAAGGTGTATTGGGGTCCTCATCCATTTCAATTACGACAAAATCCTCAACTTGCCTCACCGGATATTTTACTGATCAGTCCGCCAATTGTAAAGAAATTTTTATTGGCACTAACTCACCAACCCCAATCCTATCAAAAATAGATTTTGGCATCAAACTTACACTTGCCCTAAGGTCACACAAAGCACGGTCGAATTTGGTGCTGCCTATAGAACAAGGTATGGTAAAACTACCCGGATCTTGTAACTTAGGAGGTAATTTATTCATCACTATTGCGCTCACTTTTTCACTCAAGATTACCGTTTCATCGTCTAATTTTCTTCTATTAGATAAGATATCTTTCAAAAACTTTACATAGGTCGGCATTTGAGTGACAACATCGGTAAATGGAATGTTGACATTCAATTTCTTTAGCAATTCAACAAACCTAGCATATTGCTTATCCAATTTCGTATTAGCAAGTCATTGAGGGTAAGGGATAAACCTGTGTGGGGGCACATATATAGGTATGTCCCCCTTTACCTGATTCGGCGTTGGCGCATTGGTGTTTCCCTTGTCAGCCTCTTGCTCCATCTCATCATGATTTTTTGGCCGGGAGTCGGGTTGTTTCTGGTGCACATGAACTCCGGCATCTTGAGGCACCTCGGGTCCATCATATGCAGTTTCACTTCTCAGAGTGATGGCCTTAACAGTTGCATTGGGATTGTAATCCGGTTTAGGCGGCAGCTGACCATGCTGGCGTGAACACGACGATGTCAGTTGCGCCACTTGCGTCTCCAAAAGTTTCCCATGAGTCGCTAGTAGGTCAACTTTCATGCTTAGATCCTTAATTTGGTTGGTCACTTGTTGGTTGACCCTCTTTTGGTCTTGCCTGAACTCCGCTTGTTCTTGCATCATTTTTTCCATCATTTGATCCAAATTAGATTTCTGCGGAACGCCTTGGTCAAATTGCTCTGCCCGTATCCCTGATTCGATCGGTTCTGATTGGAACTTTGGTTCTGGTTTTGGGGTTGATCGTCTTGGTTGTTTCTCCAGGAGAAATTTGGGTGATTTCTCCATCCTGGGTTGTAAGAATTGGAGTAAGGGTTGTTTTGCGGCCGGTAATTGTTGTTGAGTACGTTCACTTGCTCCGCATCCCCCTCGGCAGATCTTCCCCAATTGCAGTTTATGGCTAAGTGATCGCCTCCACCACAAATAGCATAAGTAGGTGATTGATGTACCGCTGAAATATTTTGGTTGGTCAAGCGGTCTATGCTCTTTTGCATCGCCTCCAATTGTGCTGCCAATTTGGTTGAGATGTCCGTCTCAATCACACCCGGTGCACCTCGAACGGGTCCTCTCACCGAGCTCCATTGTTGCTGCCCTAATGTCATCTCATCAATCAATTTGTAGGCATCCTGGGCGCTCATGTTCATCAAATTACCTCCAACTGCTGCATCAATGGTCAGTTTAGAGGACTGCTCAAGTCCCTCAAAGAAGATCTGAAGTATGAACCACTTCTCGAGTCCGTGGTGTGGGCAAAGACGCGGCAGCTCTTGGTATCTATCCCATGCCTCGCTGAGGGATTCTCCTACTCTTTGCCTGAAATTTGTAATTTGAGCACGAAGGGCAGAAGTTTTAGATTGAGGAAAATACTTAGAAAGAAAAGCATCAGACATTTGGTCTCATGTTCTTATTGTACCGGTATCTAATGACCTTAGCCAATTTCTAGCCTTATCTCCTAAAGAAAAAGGAAATGCTCTAAATTTAATGGTCTCGGGTTCAACACCATTAATTTTAACCGTATTACATAATTCTTCAAACATGGCCAAATGTTGGTTCGGGTCTTCATGGGCTAGACCGTTGAACATGTGCTGAGAGAGCATGTTCAAGAGAGCGAGTTTTAGCTCGAAGTTATTTGCTGCTACATTAGGCACCGTGTAGCCTAATTGAATTCCAATTGCCTTTGGTGCAACAAAGTCCTTCAAGGGACGGTTCTCATCATTCTCTGCCATTTGGGTCGCTTCTTCGGTGGCGGGATGAATAAGCGGCTGTTCAAGCAGAGAAGTTATCTCCTTGGTTCTACGTTTGTACACCAAGATACCTGATTGCCCGGCCAGATCGAGTCCTGAAAGAGCAATCAAACAAGTAGATCACAGAAAATAAAAGAGAATAAGAGAAAATAAAATATCTAGTCTCAGTTACTAAAGGTTGAACCAATATTCACCGTTGTCCCTGACAACGATGCCAAAAAGCTTGATGTGGATTTTGCTAAGCTACTAAATACCCTAATTTATACTCAATTTCAGCCGCAAGCGCACGGCCTAGCCAAGTAGTAGTTGGGGTGTCGAACCACAAGGACAAGGGTGAATTACCGGTTCTAACAAGTTTCATTAATCTAGACAATCAAAAGTGAGTTTTGGTATTAAACTAAAAGTAAATAAATCTAACAACAACGACTGGAAAATTTATCAAATTGAGGATTCTAGGGGCTTTCGGCTTCACTCTCACTCGTTTGGTCAATTCACTCTACTTAATCTTTTAATTTGTTCTAGTGTTTATCGGGGATTCAATCTCAGATTTTAGTATCAAATTTACACTTTCGTGGCTTGATACCGTACCTAAACAATTCGGGTTTCACGATTAAGTACTTCACCTTACAAGTCTAAGCCCATTAAGATCGTGAGTCACTTTGGCATAACCTAGATTTTATACTTCGCCTTTCGGTACCTCACACAATTTCTAAGGTTTCTCGGTTTTCCCTTAGGTAATAAGTTTCACGATTAAGTACTTGGCCTACGACCTAAATCACTATTTTTGGTCGAAGATTCGCCCCACCTTTCTGCCGCTTTCACTTCTAGGGTAACATGCGGTTGATTAAAACTAAGCATTCAATTTAGACAAAATAGCAATCACAAACAACAAGAACTAAAAGATCAACAAACGAGTAAATTAAACCATTCGAGTTATCGAGTTTACACCTAGACCCCTAGAAGGGTGTCTAGCCACAAATCATGTCAAAAATTGTATCAAGATTCATGTTTAAACAACAGTACAACATGAGAAAAGAGTAAAGAAAAGACTATACCAAGAAGATCTATGATTTCTCGCCCGGTTCTTGAGTTTTCCTTCCAATCTCCCTCCAATGGTGTTCTTCCTCTCCTTTCTTGCTTGGGATCTCCTCTCCAGACAGTTGAGAGATGTCTGGGACGAAGGAAAGTTAAAAATCTATTAATTCCAATGAGAAAACCGCTTTAAAACTGTAAGTTCGCGCTGCAAGCCTAAAAATTGCTGTCCGACATTTTTGCATTTTTTTTCAGAACGAACCAGAGAGCATTTGCGGTCCGCAATTTTTGTATGGGAATGTTTTTAACTTGATTTCTTCGTGTAAATCCGACCCATCTCGTTCCAAGTATTATTTCTCATGTTAACATCTTTGTTTACACTCAATGACCTGCAAAATAATAAGAAATGCAACAGTATCTCGAACTCGACATAAAAACTAAATAAATTCTTAACAATTAACATAAAATGTATAGTTTTTGAGATAAAACCCTAATTAAATATAATATATAAATGAGGCTTATCAGGGATGACGGTTTATTGGAAGATGTCGAAATGCGGGTTCCGGCTGCCAATATCAAAATTCACCAAGGATCTTCTTCGAACCTGGGATATCACTCCATCCCAGTTGACGAGTACTTCATGGTGCGTGATCATTAGCTTTGAGATCATGTTTCATGAGTTTCAAGAGGTTCTGGGTACGGATCATCCGACGCTTCTTGTCTTCGATCATTACATCCATCTCGCGATAGCCAACCATGACTATCTTGCCGTCAAACGTCGTCAAGGTGGTCTGGAGATATTCGACTCGAGTAATCATCAAATATCTCAGATAGACGCTTGGAATGAAGGGTGGGTTTATATTAAGGATCCCCAAGAATGAAGGTATCTGCGGGGATTAAAATATTTGATAATCATGTATTTATTTTCTAAATACAGGTATTCACAATTATTGGGTTTGTTTGATACTTCATGAAATAATAAAAGGTAGGAATATAATTATTATTCCGATAAATTAATTTGTCAAACGAATTCTAGACTAAGTAGAAGACTACAGAAGAGTGCTAATCTTGTATACCAAACTATAAGTGGTATACCGATTAGTTCTCGTTGGAATAACGATTATTATTTGATTATATTATATTATATTACTATATTATGATTATGATTATGATTTTTTTATTATTATATTATTATATTATATTATGATTTATTATGATTATTATTTATTATTATTATTATTTATTATGATTACGACTATGATTATTATTATCATGATCATGATTATGATTATGATTTTATTCTTATTTAATTATATTATTAAAATTATTATTATTTATTATTATATTATTATAATTATGATTATAATTATATTTTTTATTATATTATTATTATATTATTATTATGTTTATATTATTATTATTATTATTATTATTATTATTATTATATTATAATTATGAATATTATTATTTATTATGATTATTATTTTATTATTATTATATTATTATCATTATCATTATTATTATTATTATGATCATCATTGTTAGTATTATAATTATCCATATTTTAACTATTCTGATTAACAACCGTCAAATGATATTTTCACTCTTCCGACTAGTCAAGAATATCATTCTTCTACTACTCTTTCAAAAAAGACACTATTCTATCACTCTTCCGAAATTATCATTCTTCCAAATCTATTCCTTAATTTGCCAAACAAACCCATATGTATACTTTAAATACATTCTAGTTGAATTCAATACAAAATGTCTCATATATGTTTTATTTAGCTGGAAAAAAATGTATAACACTTAAACAATATTTGTTGAAGCATATCTTTAAGTTTTGATGATTTGATATTCAAATGAGTAATAAATTGATTATGGACATAAGTAGACTCATTCATGTACTATCAATGCATTTATGAAAATTGTATCAATCATTTACCTTGAATAATTTTATTACCATGCAAAAGACTTTCGTTAAATCATTTTTGTGAGTTCTGAAAATTTATTGTTCACAAATGAGGAATGAATAGAAACATAAATGAAATCAATCAAACCAATTTAAATGACTTTGTTGTTGAATCTTTGTGAAGTATTGTTGTGTCTTTTTATTTTGCTTAAATGAAAATGTATAAGATATTTGTTGGAGCATAAATATGAATTTCCGTGCTCCATAATTAAACAGCCTAACGTGAATACACGGTATAGATAAAAAAAATAATGGTTTTGAATTTTATTTTATAAAAAATGAATTATTATAAAATTTCAAAATGAAGGGAAAAAAATAAAGAATTTAAACCCTCCTCAATTTTAATAAATATGTATCCAATTTTCTCAAAAAATAATCAGCGACTGCATTTTATACTTGATTCGTATGAAACCAATCGATGAAGACTCCATTGGAGCATTGGTATTCTGTGCTTTATTCCTTGAACGATCAGGTCACGAGTCTTCTTTCCTTTCTGATCAACTGACACTTTAATCCAATACAAAAATTCACCACCTCTATCTTTCTCGCTGTCCCCTTCGTCATTCTCAGTCACCATGGCGCGGACCCAGATTCTTCTCGTCGTCTTCTCCCTGTACACTCTCTTCCACCTCCCTTCCCTCAGCGCCAACGCAGCCCACCCCGCCTACTCTGATCAACCCTCTTGCTCAGTGGATTCTTCCGATTCAATCCTGACACCAATCCGAAGGGAGGAGTTCGACGGAGGCAGAATTATCGACATCACCCACTTCTACCGCCCCGACATGCCCGCGTGGGAGTCCTCCGGGGGAGTTGGGCAGTTCCTCTGGCTGCCCAAGTCCATGACCAACGGCTCGCTTGCCAATAACTCGGAGATGAAGATGGGAGCACACACTGGTACGCATGTGGATGCCCCAGGCCATGTCTTCCAGCGCTACTTTGAGGCTGGCTTTGATGTCGACACCCTTGATCTCGCTGTGCTCAATGGTATTTGCCTTACTGCCTTCGATTAATGCTTCCTCGATTCATGAATTAAAGTTTTATATGCAAACTTAGTAAAAATGTTTATTAATGTATAGTGACAATTTTGGTGGGTGTTGTTTGGCAGGTCCAGCATTGCTGGTGGATGTTCCAAGAGATAGTAACATCACAGGTGCTTTGCTGCTGTTGCTGCTTTTTCTTCCTTATTTGTTTCTTTCAATTGACAAGATATTTATTTGGGGCTTTCTGGTGATGTATTATTTCTTTTGCTTCAGCGGAAGTGATGAAAGAGCTAAACATTCCTCGAGGAGTACGACGGGTGCTTTTCAGAACATTAAACACTGATAAGTATGCTCATGTCTTTTTCATTCTTCCTAATTCAACTCATATACTCAATGCATCTTTAATAACGCCATTTGATTTTAATTCACAGCAAGTTACGGATATGTGTAATACATAAATTCGGAAATAGAGTACCATAATTCAGAATTCAAATTTCAATCTAAGGCAGAGCGTATAATTTTTTGATGCATAATAGGCAACTAATGTGGAAGAAGGAATTTGACACCAGCTATGTTGGCTTTATGAGAGATGGTGCACAGTGGCTTGTGGATAATACTGATATTAAGCTTGTTGGTTAGTTATATCATATGATAGTTCTTTTTGTCATCTAGAATTATATGTAAGGGGCCTAAACCCTAGGAGGATTAGTTGTATGATCTGTTCCAGCCAAAACCACTTGAGATAAGCTTACTCAATCCTCTTTTTTATTTTCTCTGGTACTGACCACTTGAATAACAAAGGGCCTGATTGTCAATGATATCTAAAAGAACCTGAACTTGAAATATTCATACACTTTAAATTACTGGTAATCCTTGTCTTCATACCTTGATCCTTATACCCTTCCAGACTCCCATTGTAACACTTTCTTACATATCCGGTTATTTTTCTTTTATAGTGAAGAAATATCATGTAATTCAATTTATATGTACCAGTTTGTCCAATTGCTTTCCTGAATTTAATACTTCTTTCCTAAAAAGTTGGCAACATTTTCCTTGTTATTTACTAGTTATCTCTGTAATGATTCGCAGGAATCGACTATTTGTCAGTTGCAGCATTTGATGACCTTATCCCCTCACATCTAGTGTTTCTTGAAAGCCGGGTACACATTTTTTTAAGTAGAATTTCATTATTTTTTTTATGATTTTCTAATTATAACTAGGATAATATAAACTAGACTTCTTAGAAAGTGAAGTTTATAAGAAAAAATCCCATACTTAACCATTTTTTTTTTCCAAAAGACTCCTTCCTTGTTGTAAACTTTGTCATGGGTACGGACTCGGGTGTTTTCAAAAATCTGAGTCCAAATACTGTCTTGGATGTGGAAAATATTAATTTACATAGTACTTCAATGGTTAAGTTATACACGATCTTCCCACTCACCTCTTAAACTTTCTCGTGATACTGCTCTCATGCCTACTGATGAGGGATTCTAGTTAGAGAAATATTTCACACATTATCACTTTAGCTGTTTCTTTGTTTATGACTTGCTCTCACAAATGTTATTGACAGATCTGAAACAAGATGCATTTGCATTTCTTTTTGTTGTAGGAAATTATACTGGTAGAAGGCCTGAAACTAGAGAATGTGAAACCTGGAATATACTCCTTGCATTGCTTGCCCCTGAGGCTGCGTGGTGCTGAAGGTTCTCCAATCAGGTGCATTCTTATCGATTAACAATTTTCATTTTGGAATCTCTGATGCCGACAAGAGTTCCTCCACTGGAATCTTTGCAGCACACTGCTTGTTGTATGAATTATTAACTTTATCTCATGCTTAGATTTGGAGCTTCTAAGAACTAATAAATCTCTTTAGGATGATGTGTAATCGTATAATTCTGCCGAGCTTGTTTTGATGAACTTCTTTCCTTGTCGCCTTTCACGAGTTCACTATTGTCATTTGTCAGTTAAACCAGATATGGGAATGTATACAAATGTGTTAGCATACCTTTTATCTGAATAATAATGTATAAGGGTCTAACAATCTGGCATGACGGTTTTTTATGCCTCCATTATTATGATACAAGTGAGATGAATATTTTTTTTAGATGAGGCGATCGACTATTGCTGTGTACAGAAAGCAAGTGTGTTTATCCTTCAGTCCTCAAATCCTTCAAACCGTCGACTCCTCTTACAGAAAGTGCTGTAACACAGAATTACACAGTAATGTGGATATATTGTTTTGTAATATTTTCTCCAAGTCAGGAACGAACCTTTGCACGAATCATGACGTCATGATTTGTTTATCATGACGTAACTAAAATTTACTGGACAAAATATATATCGGCCTTATCATGAATAAAAATCTTTAATTACAGGATATCAAGGACTAGCCTTGGCACATAATTGAAGGACAAGATCTTGAAACAAAATGAACTACCGAGAGCAATGTTTTCATATTTATCCGATGCAATTCTGGTCCGTGCCCTCTCAACATCCTGCTCCATCACCTGCCAGCCTCGGCGACAGTCTTGCACTAACAAATACTTGATTTGTTTATTACAGTTCGATTACTTGATTAGTATATTACAGTTTGATATTATTAATTAAGTATTCGAACTGTAATTACCATAGAAAATTATTATTACAGTTCTCCGACCCTGATTGGGGTGCGCTTTTATTTTATTTAATTGCAGTGCAGAGAATTTTAGCCTAGTCGCAAGCAACGATTTCATTGAGATGAGATGTGGCTATTAAGAGAGATTGATGAGATAGAATCCCACAACTTCACTAAAAAAAAAAAGACTGAATCCCACTTGTATTTCCGTTTGGGAGTGGAGCAAAAAGTGATTAGATATTAAAAACACTTTAATGCAACAAATAAAAGTGATTTAAAATTAAGTAAAAACTTGTATCAATCATCAAACTTTTTTTGAACATTTTTTAATTCAACTACTTTGTCTATTTATTTCATATTATTTTTACATAAAGATGAGAGTTTAACAAAATTGAATACTCAAAAATTGATTCTCATTTATTTCACTTTTATCAAACATCATTGTTTAAAGATAATTTAACATCTACTTCTTTTTTAATTTTACTTCAAAGTATAACTAATAATATCTGTTTCCCTATTAGAAAATTGGATACTACGAACCAGGGAACTGAAGTGAATTGTCGTACATAACTTGGCTTTTATATCTGAGCTAATTAAACATAAGAGAGAGAAAAAAAAGTGGAGGCGGGAGAGACTACATAGATGGACTTCAGGTATGTCTGTATCTCAATTACTATAATCCCATCTACTAGATTTGTCAACAAAATGGTAAAAGAAAGAAAAAAAACTAAAATTTAAATTTTACATTGTCATTTGTTAATCATACTAAAATAAATTTTGAGAGTTTTTCGCTTTGAAACTGGTTTAGGGTATTAACTTTATATATATATTCATTTTAAAAATATTGATGACAAATAAAATTGAGTTCGCTAATATTTTTACTCGTAGTATTTATATTATTATATAGGAGGTACAATTTTTTACATATTTAATTAACTTAGAGCAGTGGCAAGACACGAGCGACCAAAATATGAGATCTACTATTATCACCAAAAATAATTCTTATGTAACATAATACAGGGGGAAAAAAATACCCAGCTCAAATAATTTCTGATGGATCTTGCCGGATGGATATACTTTTGTATGTTAGAAGATCCGGAGTTAATTGCAAGGGCGATATCAATAAAAGTACTTATATACAGGGGTGTGCAAACGGTCGATTCGGTTCAAACCGATTCAAATATGATGAAATCAAACTTTTATTCGGTTTATGTAAATACAACCGATCTAACCAAATTAACTTTATCAACCGAATTACAACCGAACCAAATAAACCGAATTAAAATTTCGGTTTGTTTGGTTGAACCGAAATAAAAGAAACATAGTTATAAAAAATAACTAGGAAGAGCGTATATTAGAAAATTTAGTTGATAATATCAGCTAGAAACATTGTGCTCATCACTAAATTCAATAAAATACATATAGTTATCCATTTGTCCTAATACAATGACAAAAAATTCTTCAGCTTTAATTCCAAAAATATCAGCAACATCTGATCTAGAAAAGATTTCTTCAACTTAATCAAAAAAAAAAATATCAATAAACACCTAACCTAATAATCTAATCCATATCAGCAACACCTAAATAAAAAAAAAAAACTTCTATCAAATTGCATCCAGTAAATTATTACTACCAAAAAAGACATCAACCAATCTCCTGTTTGCTTCATTCCGCCAACTTTTTTTTTTCTGAAAATTATGACAAATGCCATTAGTGTTCTATTAAACAATTAGAAATTTGACAAATATTTTTCTACAGCTTATGAGTCAATCAATTACCTTGCACAAAATTTTTCTTCAGTCATTACTTAGTGTTGCGCCCTCCAATGCAATCTTTGAAAATTCTGCAAATGAAAAATGATTATGAAGATAATTACAATACTGGAGAACTGAAAATGAAGTTGGAGTGCATAAATAAGCTTTTTACCTTCTTCAAGTTGATCAAGGATCTCTAAATTTTCTTCAACACTAACAAGATTTGTTGAACGAAGCCAATCTTCAGTGCATATAAGAGATTGTACAATTTTTTGAGTCAAAGAACTCCTAAATGCATCAAGTATGCGACCACCGTGCTAAATGTTGACTCTGAAGCCACTGTTGAGATAGGAACTGCAAGAACATCGCGTGCCATGTGTGATAATATGGGAAATCTTGGAGAATTAACCTTCCACCACTGCAGAATATCGAAACACGTCTCATCTACAACCTCTAAATCATCCATAAGATACTTCTCCAACTCCGACTTGCTCTCACCCCCATTTGTAGCTGACTTGTGCTTCTTAAACATAGATGTCAGTACTCCTATATCTTCCACAATAGGAGCTATTTTCCTTTGTTTACTCCTGCCTCCTTGGTCATTTATGATCGAGCCATGTAAAATTTTATACTCATCAAACAATAAAGTTAAATCATCATTCACCTTCTTTATCATTTTCTTACCCTTTTCTTCACCATATAAATTCACGAGAGCAAACTCCACAAATTCCAATTTATGTCTGGGATCAAGAATAACCGCAACATAAATTAAAGAATTAACCTTTTCAATATTACCCCAATACTTTTCATACTTCCCCGTCATTTTATTAGTCATTGCACTTAATTCCACATCATTGCTTGCTCTCAAATTTCTCAACAGACACTCAACATTTGTAATTTCATGAAAAAAGTGTTAGCTGTTACATAAAAAGACCCAGAAATCCTAATAGTTAAGTGATAAAAGTGTTTTAAAAAAACTGCAATTTTTTCAATATTCCTCCAATCTGATGCACTAGGTGCACCAAAACCTTTTCCTCCACCTTCTTTCTCCCCACCATTAACAAGGTCAACCAAAAAATCCTGGTCTTGCTCCGCATAAGTTTCAAATGCCTTTTTAAATTTTAGAGCTGTATCCAACATGAGATAGGTAGAGTTCCATCTAGTGGAAACATCTAAACATAATAAAGCTTTGCTGTTAATTTTCTCCATTGCCACACACTCTTTGAATTTTTGTAATCTCTTGGGAGTTTGTTTGACATACTTCACCGCACCTCGTACTCTAGTAATCGACATATTCATTTCTTTTAAACCATCTTGAACCACTAAATTAATGATATGAGCAATGCACCTCATGTGCAAGTGCTTCCCATTCAAGATTCCTGTACCCCAGTTGGTAATCCTTTTCTTTAACCAATCAATTGCAAGATCATTGGAACTTGCATTGTCAACGGTAACAGTAAATACTTGATCAATTTCCCAATCAAGCAAACACCTCTCAACTGCCATCCCGATTTCTTTACCACTATGACCAGAAATTGGACAAAAGTTAAGAATTCTTTTATTCAATTTCCAATCATTATCAATAAAATGGATAGTTAGACACATGTAGTTCATTTTTTGTAAAGAAGTCCAAGTATCGGTGGTAAGACAAACTCTTTGACCGTTATTTTATTATAAATAATAATTAATAAAATAATATTATTAATAATAAGACCGATAACTAAATTCTAAATATACGAATCGTAACGCGCCACCAAGATTACGGGTGCGGTGCGAAACGCGCACGCGCACGCAAAGCGCGTTTCACCCGTATAAATATCAAACGCGCAAAGATACCCGCGCCGTGTTGAGAGGAGAGAGAGAAAGAGAGAAAGGAAGAGAGAGAGAAAGAGAGAAGGAGAGAAAGAAAGAGAGAAAGAGAGAAAGAGAGAGAGAGAGAGGAGAGAGAAGAGAAGAGAAGAGAAGAGAAGAAGAAAGAAAAAGGAAGAGAAGAGGAGGAAAAAACGTACGCGAAAGCATTTTTGTGTTTGGATTTTGCAATTAAAGGTAATTTTATATAAATATAATTTAATTGTCTAGATTAATTATAATTTAATTTAATTGTGTAGATTAATTATAATTTAATTTAATTGTGTAGATTAATTATAATTTAATTTAATTGTGTAGATTAATTATGTAGATTAATTATAATTTAATTTAATTATGTAGATTAATTATAATTTAATTGTGTATATTATAATTTAATTTAATTGTGTAGATTAATTATAATTTAATTTAATTGTGTAGATTAATTATAATTTAATTTAATTGTGTAGATTAATTATGTAGATTAATTATAATTTAAATGTGAAATTATGTAGATTAATTATAATTTAATTATGTATATTATAATTTAATTTAATTGTGTAGATTAATTATAATTTAATTTAATTGTGTAGATTAATTATAATTTAATTTAATTGTGTAGATTAATTATGTAGATTAATTATAATTTAAATGTGAAATTATGTAGATTAATTATAATTTAATTATGTATATTATAATTTAATTTAATTGTGTAGATTAATTATAATTTAATTTAATTGTGTAGATTAATTATAATTTAATTTAATTGTGTAGATTAATTATAATTTAATTTAATTGTGTACATTAATTATGTAGATTAATTATAATTTAAATGTGAAATTATGTAGATTAATTATAATTTAATTATGTAGATTAATTGTACGCTTAATTGAAGATTAATTGTACGTTTAAATGTGAAGATTAATCAAGATTAATTCTAGATTTATTTATTATTTAATTATAGATTAATTAGGCTTTTAATTGTAGAATTTATTGATTATTTAATTATATGATAGATAGATTAAAAATGAAGTACAATAATTATAAATTAATTATGAAATGAATTTTTTTACTAGATAATGGCAAAGTAGCAACGAAATGACAATATCATAATTTATCTCCCCAAGACAAACATCTGACACATTATAGTCGCAGTAGGTACATTATATTCTTAAAAATAATAATAAAATACATATATATGAGAAGCTAATTATGAAATGAAAATTACAGAGAGATAACAATATCATTCGTTTCCGCACTCACCGTCCGACGATACCATACATCTCGCACATTCGTAGTAGGTCATGAGTTATGGATTTCTTCATCTCGCCGTATCATGCGTGAGATTTATGTCCAAGAAGCTTTAAGCCCGTAACTTAAAGATTGATACGGTTTATCGAGCGCGTTGATAGAGTTTTGGAGGCCGTAAACTCATACATTTCACTTCACTTTTGGCGAGATGACCGTGACTCTAGAGGTAAATAATAAAATATTATTAATTTAATTACAAAATTAAAAAGATGGTATAGTAATATAATTTTTTTTAGGACGTCGCATGTCTCATGGGGTTTATCCACCATCAAGAGCCTATGATTGATATACCGATGGAGATTTTTCAAAGATACATCCGTCGCTTATTCGGGCAGATGATATATCAAGATTCTCGCAAAGATGGGAGGTAATTTATTAAACCGTACAAAAATTTAAATTTTTTTCGTTCACAAATCGTGATTAAGCTAAATGTAAAATTTTGCAGTACGTTCTATTTCCCTACGAGAGTTACGGCCCCACTTTGATCACGCTCCGTAGGCGTACGATCATCGTGGTCTTAATCAATATGCGATCGGCTTTTGCTTTGAGTCAAGTGGGTGTATCATGTTCCCCGACAACAATGAGACTCGTACCGCGCTTTTCCGCCGATTTTGACTGTAAGTATTTTAAGGATTTTAAAATAATTTATGTTTCATAATTAAATAATTTTATTACTAATATTTAATTTACAGAAGATTTACAATTCTAGAGAAGAAGAAATCGGGCGCTCGCGATTTGGTTATTTATATCTATTGCCTTGATGTGGCATGCCAAGGACCGACGAGGAGTATCGGTGGTCCGTGGCTTTTGTTGTTGTTGTGAGCCGGACGCGTTTGCCCCCACCGTCCATTACCTCGCCTCGTATGCATTCATTTTCAAAGGATCGGGGTACACCGACCGTGATAGTTGTGCGCCTTTTGGCGGTGTAATAATTTAATTTAAAAATAATCAATCAATCGATGAAAATATATGTGTAATCACTAATTATAATTTGAACCGATAATAGAAATGGACGCTTGATAAGAACAGATATCTCAATCCGTCACACGTCTGCTGTGAAGTACGCGAGGGATCACCGATTATGCCGCCGACACGCATGTCAATCGGAGGCCGTACGAGCCTGCTCGTCACTTATTGCCGACATGCGTAGACGACTCTATGGACTCGTATACTTGTTTCGCTTCCACTTATTTACTTTCCGATAGTAGAGTGGTACTATCCGGACGGCGAGGCGACAGCTCGCTTACTTCAACAAGCACCGCCTCCACTTCCCGAGGTATTCTACCATTTATAATTTTTATATGTATTATTTCTTATACTAACTATTTGCACAATTATACTAACTAATTTTACAGTATTTCTCGAGGAGCATCGTAAATTATCTCGCGCTTGGATTCAAGAAAAAAATATGAACTCGGAGACAACATCATCAAAGCGTATGTAGACATATGGAATGAGCTTCCTCCACGAGACCCGATGAAGAAGAGTGGAATGCGGAGGACTATAGGAGGTATCGACAAGGGTATGATTTCTATGGAGCCGCTAGCGCTCCACTTGATCCGAGTGATGTCGTACCTCCTATACCTTCAAAGAATGAGATCCCCGACATCGGCTACATTCCTCACGTACTCACGTACAACACGACGTATATTAAAATTTATAAAATTTATATATCTATATGCACTATTCTAATAATAAGTAATATATGTATGTAATCATTGTATAACGATCGCTAGAGTTACAAAGAGTGCACCGAAGGCGGTCCGACGGGCGTCACTGGGGATGGAGACGGCTTGGCAAGATTTCGCTCGCCGATCGTAAGGGGCATTTTGAGGATGCAGTGCATGCCTCATAAGATGGACGAGCTTCTTACTTGCGCGGCGGATTACCCACTGATATCGATGCTATTCCGATTCGACGGTGATACCGAGACCGCACCGACTCCATCCACTACTCATCCACCGCATTTCCCCTATGAGATCGCCGACTTCACGTCTCTCCTCGACAACGTAAGTACCGTATACCTTGATTTCAATGATTTGAACCGTATTAATAGCATAATTTAAATGATTTAAATCGTATTAATGTATGCCCGAGAACTACGATTGGAACGGTTATCACTAGTTGTCTCGTTGAGATTCCCGATCCATCGGCGCACAGCTTCGATCCATTCTAAGACTCAAGATTTCTCACGCACCCAAAGCAGATACCGATGGATCATGTACCGCAAAGACGACCAAAGAATGGGATCCGCAAGACGGCCAAAGATTATGATCCACCCCGATGGTTATCCTTCCGGCTCGAGAGTCATCGCATATCCAGGATGATGCCGCAGAGCCCGCACAGACACGAGATTTCACTCCACTTGCTCATGGCTGGGAGCAACGTGACGTTCATCCACCTCCTCGATATACACCTAGCGTGGTTAGTTGTTTGTTCTACAACTTAGTCAATATTAATTGTTTAAAAAAAATAAGCAAATTTCACCGATATACCGTCTTTATTTTTACGTACACGTCCGAGAGCACGTCGATATGTTAGGCGTCGTCGTGAGTAGTTTATATGTTGTTTTTTTATATGTTGTTTTTTTATTATGGATATTGTTTTTTTTGTATTATTTTATTATGGACTTTCTATGTTATTTTTTTATTGTTGTATTATTTATTTTATTGTGGTTATATTTTATTATGAAGTTTCGCTTAAATACAACATATTTTCTCGCTTAAATAGAACATAACCTTGCTTAAATACAACACACATATAGTACGCAAAAATAAAACATACATCATTTTTTTTTCCTCCGTGCGAAAAAAATTTAAGATTCTACCTCCAAAATTATTTCCTCTAGCACCCCTAGTCAAGCATCGATGCCTTCTCTTTCTTGATCATGACCACTGAGAATCTCGTTGATTGCAAGGCATCTCGAGAAGTTTGAGTTATTCTCGTTGTTATCTCTCGATCATAACTAGTCGAGTGTCTCGCCGATTGCAAGGCATCTCGAGAAGTTTGAGTTATTCTCGTTGTTATCTCTCGATCATAACTAGTCGAGTGTCTCGATGATTGCAAAGTATTTCGAGAAGTTCGGTTCTTCTCGTTTGTCATGTGGACTCAAGCCCTACTCCTATGCCGTCCCGATTGTAATGTATCCATCGGAAGCTGGGTCACGACTCATTTCATCTCTTCGATATGACCCACCTTCGTAAGATCGTATATTTCTCGTTCTACCTCGACCCCGTATCCCGCCCTCCATCTCATCCATTACCATTCGACGTCTAACCTTCGCACGCCGACCAATTTTTATCGCTTTTTATCCGTATTATAGTTTCTCCAAGATATGGCGCCAAACTTGTTGATCACCGTAACAATGAAATTGTCCGACCAAGTATTCGCAGTGAGCCGTATTGTATCGCTCATCTATGAAACCGTACACATCAAAGTTTCTATGTTGGCATACAAAGAATTACGTGAGAGCAGGTGGTATCCCAAATAACAGGTTTTTGACAATCACACGTGCAAAAGGCTCCGCATCATGGGTCATCTCGAGTGCGCGTTCACTCGAAATTGTAATAAAGTTGTACTTGAACGGTCCATACCCTCCACTCTCGATCCTCTCACCAAGCACATGAACCTCATATTCTCCTCGAGCAAGCTTCGAGTGGAATTACGTTCATACGAGCCGTAATTATTGAAACAAATACAAAAGGTATCACGATATGTTCAAAATTTTGTAAAATATAGTAAAATAATATCAACACGAACCTCGCTTTGTCGTCACGTTTTGCCAAGATGTCATCAATTTTTTTTTGCCATTGCTTGCATGCTCTATGCAGTTCATTGCTTTCCATTTCCCTCTTATCGAACCATTTAGCACATTTATACCATGTTCCCTCCACAATTGCCGCAACCGGTAAAGTTCGTTCAACTCAAGACGCTATTCGTAGCTTCGTAACCATCATGCTGGTCATTATACCCCATCGATGTCCTCCATCATACGTTTGTGCCCACGAAGCAAAATTAGTGAGGTTCTTTATCATCATTTTCTAATCTTCTCGCCGACTTTTTTTAAAAATCATAAGCTTTTCTATTTGATTTCCTCAAAATTCGCCATCTTTCTACGAAACGACGCGCTTTCTTTTTTTCGCTAGTCTTCTTCGAAATCATCTCTCGAGATTATCTTCTTTCTTTCCAGCTTTTTCCGCTTCCTTATATAAATTCTCTCGACGTGTTGCATGCAATACCGTGTACCGCCTCTCCATGTCAGTACGTACCATCCCAAATGCGGTCGCTCAAAAACTCCCTTTATTCCCCTATGACTTTTGATATAACACATATTTTCATATTACATCGATCACTTCATTACGACCCATCGCATGAACCAACCCCAATTGTCCACATTTTCTCGCATCCACGATTCCAAATGCTAGAGGAATGATTTTATTCTCTCGCATCGTATCCACACGCCATCAATAATCTACCCTTATAACGCCCCGATAAGAATCCAAATAATAATAGTTATAACGGCCTTAAATGTTTAAACGCTCGCAATGCACTCCCATAAGCCCAAACTATGGATTTAAACATTTTTACATTATTATCCGAAGTATCACACGTCAATAATTTAAATTTTGTACCGAGTAGTCCGAGCAATCGCCTCCAATATCTCGTGGAAGCAATGTATATGATCCTTCCCAAGTGCCAAATAATTGTTCAATTGCTCTTTCTCGCCACGCCAAAGTTTACCGTACGTCCCACACCGGATATTTTGTTTCTATAATCATACCGATTTGTTGAACTCGTTAGAGAGAGATCCTTCTTTAAATGTTGTCGAACACATCCCGCAATCAAATTAGATGTGAGTTGTAAGTGTTTGCATGCCTCCCGTGGTCTTCTACAAATAAGGGGGGTTTTTATTTGTGATGATCCTCCATGCGGTCGAGCCCTTCAGTGTCTAGCGTATAATCTCCAAGGACAACTACCTTCTTTGCATTTCATAATAAGTCGTGTTTTACAACTTTCTTGTACCCAACATTGAACGTTTTTCCTAACACTCCAATCACAAATTACCCAATTTAAAGCCGATTTAGAAGCAAATATTCTATTTTCACTAACTCATCATCGAGTCCTAAAAGATATTCATTCGCTACTAAACGGTCAAACATCTCAAAATTATTTAACGCTTCTACGGATGGTGTCTCTCGCCGTCCTAAATTAACAATGTGGTATCGCATCTCTCGAATTTCCTCATCTTCGCATTCATCGATCGAAAATCCGATCGTCGCAGTAATCCTCTCCTCGCTTCTTCTTCATTTGAATAATACGACCGCCATCATCTTGCTCATCCTGATCATCACTTAATTCCATTATCGTTGATCAACACTACTTCGTCATCAATATTATCACTAAATTACAACCAGATTTAGTACTACTACTACCGCCAAAAAAATTATATAAAGGGCACCTGGTTTGGTTGTTGATAAATTATATTGTTATCGTAAATAATGATACTGATATAAATTGGTTTGATCGTAGGTAGGATAGGAATTGGTTTGATCGTAGGTTTGATAAGAATTGGTTTGATCGTAGGTTTGATAGAATTGGTTTGATCGTAGGTTTGATATGAATTGTTTTGATCGTGGGTTTGATAGAATTGGTTTGATCGAGGGTCGATAGAATTGGTTTGATCGTAGGTTTGATAGGAATTGATTTGATCGTGGGTTGATAGGAATTGGTTTCATTCTCGTTTGGAAATATTCCCGCAAAAATTTATCGCTTCTATTGTTCTCAAGCAAAGATAATTTTCTTCATCGGATTATAATTTAAATCCTAGAGCATTTTGAAGAAAAATGGATGTTTGTTGTAATTGGATGTTTGTTGTTTTTGTGGTTGTGAGAAATGAACCGCGGGGTGGTATTTATAGCAAAGATAGACGCCACTGCACCGGCGCAGGTATGAGGAAACGCACGATCGCCAAAGGGCGCGTTTGGTGAAAGACGCGATCGCCAAAGGGCGCTGCTTAGAAAGACGCCACCGGCAATGGCGCTGCTTTTTGGTTCATAGATTTGGAATTTACCCGCTCTCACTCTTATTATTAATAATATTATTTTATTAATAATTATTTATAATAAAATGATTTTCCACTTACCAGCTTTGGGCTTATATAAAGCAGTCCAAAAGAAATTTGGTAACTTTTTTTTTAGAAAGAAGTGACAAAAATCACCCGTTTTTATTTCTTCAAAAAACCGATACCAAACAAATATAAAAGCATAATTCAGTTGTTACATACGCAACAATGCAGCATTTAACAAGCTACAAAATATTATTGGTCAAAGAAGAAACTTAATCAGCTAAATCATTACTTTTCTTCGCCAGTGAATAAAGGAAAAATATCCAGCGTCTTCCGATACGGTGTCTCGCACTCCAACTGGTATTTACAAATTGAACAAAAAGGCGTAGCTGCGGCGCAGGGCTTATAGGCAGTGGTGGTAGCCTGGTAGTGGTAGGGCTTATAGAGACAGCGCCATAGTGGTGGTAGGTGAAGTGAGAGGCCGAGCCATGCTGACTGAGTGAAGCGCGGTATCAGCAGCCAGCCATGACCCATGAACCAAAAATACAAAATCCTAATTTTTCTTGACTTCTCTTAGCCCATTAATAAGACAAAACTATCCACTTCACTTTCAATATAACTAGAAAAATGAAAGAAAAACACAGGAGCAACGTAAGCAGAGATGTATTACTTCAATAAGTCAGCAACAGAACTATACCATATCTGACGTTCTCGGTTACTTGATTATGATTAAGATTTAGTATTATTATATTATATATTATATTTATGATTATAATTTATTATTATATTAATATTATGATTATTATTTATTATTATTATCATTATATTATTGTTAATAAATTATTATTATCATTATTGTTATTATATTATCGTTACCATTAGTATTATTATATTATTTATTATTATTATAAATATAATTTTAATATTATATTATTATATTATGAATATAAATATAATTATTTTATTATTATATTATTATGATCAAGATTATTTATTATTATATTAATATATTATGATGATTCTGATTATAATTATTATTACTTATTATTATTTTATTATGTTGTATTATATTATTATATGTTGATTATAGTGATGATTAATTTATTATTATATTATTATAATTATAATTATTTATAATTATTTTTATGATTATGATTATATTTTTATTATTATATTATTATGATTATGATTATGGTTATATTATTATGATTATGATTATAATTATTATTATCATGATTATGATTATGATTATTATATTATGATTATATTATTAAAATTATGATTACTTATTATTATTATTATTATATTATTATAATTATGATTGTAATTATAATTTTTATTATTATATTACTATATTATGATTATGTTTATATTTTTATTATATTACTATTATAATATTATTATTTATTATAATTATTTTTTATTCTTTATTATTATTTTATAATGTTGTATTATATTATTATATGTTGATTATAGTTATGATTAATTTATTATTATATTATTATAATTATAGTTATTTATAATTATTTTTATGATTATGATTATATTATTATTATTATATTATTATGATTATGATTATGATTATATTATTATGATTATGACTATAATTATTATTATCATGATTATGATTATGATTATTATATTATTATAATTATGATTGTAATTATAATTTTTTATTATTATATTACTATATTATGATTATGTTTATATTTTTATTATATTACTATTATAATATTATTATTTATTATGATTATTTTTATTACTTTATTATTATTTTATTATGTTGTATTATATTATTATATGTTGATTATATTTATGGTTAATTTATTATTATATTATTATAATTATAATTATTTATAATTATTTTTATGATTATGATTATATTTTTATTATTATATTATTATGATTATGATTATGGTTATATTATTATGATTATGACTATAATTATTATTATCATGATTATGATTATGATTATTATATTATGATTATATTATTAAAATTATGATTACTTATTATTATTATATTATTATAATTATGATTGTAATTATAATTTTATATTATTATATTACTATATTATGATTATATTTTTATTTTTATTATATTACTATTATAATATTATTATTTATTATGATTATTTTTTATTACTTTATTATTATTATTATCTTACTATTATGATTATTATTTTACTATTATTATAATTATCATCATCATAATTATTCATCAAAAGAAGACAAAGGGCTTCCACGATTTGTGCCGTTGCGAGTTCATATGCAAGCCCCGTCGCATGCAATTTCTTTCTTTAAACGCCGTAGTCTACACCACAGCTGACTGGCTAGTGGCTACTGGTTGTGATATATGGAATAATGTATGGATCAAGACTTCACTGGAGCAGACGGTTAATCCAATCCCCAACAAAATCTATTAATTACTTCTCTGTTTGTCTCGGTCTACCTATCCCCCCCACTTAGTCAGCATGGCTTGGCCTCAGATATTTGTAGTCCTCTTCTCCATGTACAGTCTCTTCCACCTCCCTTCTCTCACCGCCAGTGGGGCCCACCCCGCCTACGACGATCAGCCCTCTTGCTCGGTGGCTTCTTCCGATTCAATCCCGACCCCAATCCGAAGAGAGGAGTTTGACGGAGGCAGGATTATCGACATCTCCCATTTCTACCACCCCAACATGCCTGCATGGGAATCCTCCGAGGGAATCGGGCAGGTCCTCTGGCTGCCCAGGTCCATGAGCAATGGCTCAGTCGCCTACTTTTCTGAGATGAAGTTGGGGGCGCACACAGGGACTCATGTGGATGCCCCCGGTCATGTCTTCCAGCACTATTTCGAGGCTGGCTTCGATGTCGACACCCTTGATCTTGCTGTGCTCAATGGTATATGCTTTGCTGGATGCCTTCCATTAGTGCTTCTCCAATTCTTCAATTAGAGTTGTGCTTGTAAACATGTTATGGGTATAGACAGTGACGATTTTGTGGGTGCTTTTTGGCAGGTCCTGCGTTGCTGGTGGATGTTCCAAGAAATAGTAACATCACAGGTGCTTTGTTTTTGCTGTTTCATCCTTTCTTTTATTTATTTTCTATTTTGACAAATATACTTATCAGTAGCTTTGTGGTGATAATGTTTTTCTTTACCTTTTTTTTTGTTTTTTTTTCCTTTTCAGCTGAAGTGATGAAAGAGCTAAATATTCCTCGAGGAGTACGCCGGGTGCTTTTCAGAACATTAAACACCGATAAGTATGAATATTGTGTCTTACAAACTTAATGCATCTCTAATAATTCCATATAAATTATATTCACAAGAAGTTGTGAATTTTTTCTTGAAGAAAAAAAGTTATTAATAGACCTAGCAAATTGAACGGGTCAGATAAAGTTATATATAATTTACTTTATTTATTGATATCAGATTTAGTATATTTCGGATTAATTAATTTTCAATTTGGTATATTTATTAGTCGGAACAACTATATCATACGGATTAATAGGTTCAGATTTTATCGAGTTCCGGATTAATCTAGATAGTGGTTAATTCAGATATCGAATTTTTCTTGATTCATATCATACTAAGTTATGGATAATGAAGTGCAGGTTTCAAATACAAATCGAGTATTTTATGTTATGTTTGAATTACATTAGCTGATTTATTTAGACTCGGATAACTTTTTACTTTGAGTTATGCTAAAACAAATATCTTATAAAAAATTTGTGTTTTTGCATTTAAAATTAAATTACTCAATTCAATTGTATGATTTAAATTTATTGGGTCAAATAATCAGATTAAATTAATAAAATATAAATTTTAAAAATATGATTAATGCATATATGTATATAATAAAGAGTTTATAATAAATTTATGAATTGTGTTTATTTATTAAATGAATGTTTTAGGTTTTAGTGATTTAGAAAAAAACACACTAAATAAAAATCTTAACTATAAAAATATCTGTGTACATATATTAAGAATTATATAACTAAATATAAATGAAGTATTATATGTCAGATATTAGTCCTTCTTGGTTCGGACTAATTTAGATTCAGATAATTATCGGTCTGTTATCACATAGTTTCTGATTCAGATTTTTTTATTAACATATCATATCACGTCAGATAATTTATATAGGGATACTTATATATTTATGGATTTATTTATATTTGGGTTTCTTCAAATTCGGTCAATTATGGGTTCAGATCATTTAATTGTCTGATTTTAACAAATCCTAGTTGAATTTGAATCAATCAATTATCAGACGAACTATTTTGGTCGGTCAATTTTGCCGGATCTAGTTATGAATAAGTGATTACATGGAAAGAAACAACAGTATCAAATTTCAGACTTCCAATATCAATCTAAGGCAGAATCAGTATCGGCTATATATGATTCCAAATGTGATCAGAGGATTCTCTGATTCCAGTTCGGAACGTACTTATTCAAATGAGAGGGTCGGATCAATTCAGTTCGTTTATAGGGCCTCTTTTTTAAGAGATCTAGTTCGTTTCATCAAATTGAAAGTAGAGGGCCCTACAATTGCATTTTGGTTCGTAGGTGATTTCAATTTTCAACACATCTAAGGCAAATCATACAATTTTCACATTCTTAACAGGCAGCTAATGTGGAAGAAAGAATTTGACACCAGCTATGTTGGCTTCATGACAGATGGTGCACAGTGGCTCGTGGATAATACTGATATTAAGCTTGTTGGTTAGTTGCAAAAAACTTCTGATATTTTTTAATGTGTTAAATCTATAATTTAGTGGTGAATGTCTAAATTAAACCCTGATCCAATTAAATCACTTGTGATATTAGCTCATTCGATACTCTTTTATATTTTGTCCAGATCTGACCAATTGACTAACAGAGGACCTGCTTGGCAATAACATCTAAAAACCTGAACTTTAAATAGGAATACACTTCAAATTACTGGAAATCCTTGCCTTTGTAATAGTACTTTGATCCTTTATACACTTTGAGGTCTGATTATAACACTTCCTTGCATATCCAGTTGGTACTTTCTTTAGGATAATTTTAAGTTAAATTAAAGTACCGATTCGTCCAATTTTTTTTCTAAATTAAATACTATTTTATTCACAACAAGTAACAAAAATTCCCCTGTTGTTTAATAATATATCTTATTAAATGATTTGCAGGAATTGACTATTTGTCTGTGGCAGCATTTGATGATCTTCTCCCCGCACATCTGGTGTTTCTTGAAAGCAGGGTACACAATCCGCATTTTTATTAGCTTTTTTCATGATCACTAACAATGTAGAATAGACATCTTAGAAAGTGAGACTGCAACTACTTGAACGAAGAAAAGAAAGAAAAAAAATACTGCCAAAAGTATCTAGTACATGTCACCTCAATAGCATGCAATACATTCTGGTACATCTGCATACTTTCTTCAGCTCTGCACATGATGTTACTATTGGATTATCGTCATGTTATATTTAAACCGAATATCAACCTATTGTCACCTTTGTTGTTTGTTTTTGAATTTCTATCACACTCGCTAACTAAAAGATCTGAAACAAGACGCATTTGCCTTGCTATTGTTTTTTTATTTGTTAAAGGAAATTATACTGGTAGAAGGTCTGAAACTAGAGAATGTAAAACCTGGAATATATTCCTTGCATTGCTTGCCTCTGAGGCTGCGTGGTGCTGAAGGTTCCCCAATCAGGTGCATTCTCATCAAGTAACAATGTTCCCTTTTGAAATCCATGATGCCGACAAGAGTTCTCCACTGGAATACTTGCAGGGCACTGCTCCATGCATGAATTATTATCTCATGCTTAGATTTGAATCCTCTTAAAAACTAATAAATCCCTGTAGGATAATGTGTGATTGTATAATACCGCTAAGTTTGTTTTCACGAATTCTTTTCTCTTTGCCTTTCACGAGGTTTCCTATTCTATTGTCAGTTGAGCCGGATATGGGGATGTAATGTAATGAATACAAATATGTAATATGTTAGCCTAAAATTTATTTCAATAATCATGTGAAGTAATCCGGCACGAGATTTTTTTATGCCATAATTACTATGATACAAATGAGACAAATGATTTTTCTAAATGAGGCGATCAAACAATTGCTGGATATTACAGAAAAGCATGTCACTAATCCATCAGTCCTCAAAAATTCAAACCATCAAATCCTCTTTCTGATATGACATCATCGATGATCCTGGATAACTAAAGAATGTTTGTTCTTCATTGGATGCTCATTGCTCAATCACATTAATGTAGATATATTGTTTTGTAATATTTCCTTCCAGTCATTAAAACAAACCTTCGTACAAATCCTAATTTATGCAGAAATAATCTGGAGGAACAGAAGCTACACAGTTATGAAATTCCCTGTCAGTATGAATATCAATAACAGATGCCAAGCATAAGTGCAGGACAATAATCAAATGACAAAAAAAGGGAGGAATAAGTAATGATTAAAACAATAATCGCATTGACCTAAACAATCTGTCATATTACCAGTAATCCCTCCAAATTATACTCTTATCATGGAGCTAAACAAAATATATCTGTCCTTAACACAAATAAAAATCTTTAATTTCAGGATAGCAAGGACAATAGCATTGGAACAGAATCAAAGGATAAGATCTTGCAACAGATTGAAGTACCAAAAGAAATCTTTCCATATTCTCACAACCGGCTGGTCCGTGCTGGCACAAAACCAAGGATCTCTGCTGTAACAGGCTTAAAAACCTTATCAACATCCTGCTCAATTACCTCCGCCAGCCTCGGCCATAGCCTGGCACTAACAAACCATGACCCATCTTTTCTCGGACTCCTTAGAAAGGCGAAGGTACCAGACCCGAGCCGTCCCGGCCTCAGCCAAGGAAAAGTCATGACCGGGGCACCAAACCCAAAATCCAATTCAATCCGAAATGACAGAAATGAACTAATCACCACAGTTGGCGCTCCTAATCCAACACCTACCGTCTCAGTCCATTTACCGGCAGCTTTATGTACTTCCATCCAATCCACCAGCTGCTCAAACCGTTCTTCACATGATACTTCTTCTATTGCCTTTCTTGCCAAACCCGCCCCATATACGAGTGATTGTTTCTTAATTTCATCTACGCGCTCTTCTCTCGACGTATAGGTTAAGACATTACCTAGGTAGCCTTGTGTGGCTTCTTTATACTTGTGACCTAGCCTTTTCCTCCCGTCAACAATCCATGCCAGCCGACAACTCATATCCAATTCACCAGTTGCAGTTGCAAGTAGCTTCCAGATGTAGGCTGACATGGCTTCGAGTCTTGTCACCTTGACACCTCTACTTGCACGTGCTCTGATCCTGTCTACATCAGCAGCCTCAACCCAGTACACTTTTCTCAAGAGACTGGCAGCACTAAGAACATTGATCAATGCATCTGGCTTGTATAGTGTAAATTCCTGGTTCAGAGAAGGGTTGTACCTCGGTGGCGACCGTGGAACAAAAATAGATCTCTCATGTTTAGGGAATTCCAATAGTGTACCAGTGCGTAAATAATCTGACCAAGCAGTTGGCAAGGCAGTTAGGCCGTGGCCATCTAGAAGCAAATGACTTGTGCTCCATGAGACAGAGAAACCGCCACAGGCGAACCGCACCAGCTGGAGAGAAAGTGCGATGTCAGCAGCGAAGGGGAGTTGTATGATGTTAATCGACTGATCCACATCTCCAAAATCAATACTGGAGAGCGTGGTTTCAGACTCGGCAACAACGAACTCAGCACCAGAATTGTCACAAATGAGAGAAGGAAGGTTAGATACCGGGTCAGGTTTGATACGGCCGGCAAAAGGGTGGAAGTGGTTGAGGAAACCAGGCAGTTTGTTTTGGATGATGGAGATGATGGTTTCAAAGGGAGAATTGGAAGAGGGATAGATGGAGATGAGAGCAACCTGGAAGTGGCCAAAGATGAGGTCTAGATTAGAAATGGGTTCTTTGGGCGGAGAGGATGGTGGATTTGAGGCTTTGATTAAGGTTCTCCTTTTGATATTTATGGAGATCTTGCCTTGATGAATTTCTTCCATTGTTTAGTTTGAAGCTAAAAGAGGTGAGCGGATAGAAGAAGCTTTCAAGTAAATGGTTAAGGCAGGACTTCCCTCAGCCGTCAAGTAAATGGCTCACCGCCTGAGTCTTTTAGTTCGTACTTTCATTTCGAACCTCTCTCTTCGAGGTTGGTTAGCTATCAGTCAGATTTTTTTTTATATAATAATTATAATAATCATATTATTAAAAATAATTTAATAAAAATGATAAAAATGAAATTTTAAATCTACAAATGGCAGCGGCGCGTCCCTAGTAGTGATGTGGAGCAAACGCGTCATTATCAGTGGTGTTTTTTAGCAAATGTGTCACTGACAATGGCGTCTTTGAGCAAACGCGCCACTGTCAGTGCGTCTTTGAGCAAACGCGTCACTTACAGTGGCGTCTTTGCTAGAAACACATCACTGTCAATGGCGTCTTTTGCTAGAAACACATTACTGCCAGTGACTCCTTTGCTCAAAATGCCAATTCCACTAGCGTTTTTTATCACTATAAATACGCCAACGCTCGTCGCTCTCCTCATCTCACAAACACAAACATCTCTCTTACAAACTAATCAAATATTCAAAATTTTCATTTCTTCCAAATGATACCATATTTAAATTTTGATCCCGCTGATAAAGGAAATTACATTACGGAAGAACCGAGCGGTAGTAGTTTTTTTGTGAAAATATTTTCAAACTATGATCAAAGCAATTCCTATCCAAATCAGATTCAAAATGTAATATCTAATTTTAATCAAGGAGGATATTATATGAACTGTCCTTATTATAGTAGTATTTATTCACATATGTATTCATTTGTTTACCAACAACCGAACCTAGTAGTGTCACCATGTCATACTTATAATTTTTTAGTAGTAGTACTTATGAAGAATTAAATTATAATTTTTTTAGTGGTAACTTAAATAGTACTTATGAAGAATTAAATTTTTAAGAAAATTATGTTAATTTAGTGATGATCATGATGTGTATTTTGCTTAAGCTAATAAATACCCTAATTTTACTCGGCCGATTTGAGTCTTCAAGTAGTAATTGGGGTGTCGAACTACAAGGACAAGGGTGAGAGCAAAGTAATATCTAGATAATCGATTTAGTAATATTGATCCAACAACGGCTAATGAAATTAAGTGATGATCATGTTTGTCTGAGATTCAATCTCGATTTAGTACCAAATTTACACTTTCGTGGCTTGATACCGTACCTAAATAATTCGGGTTTCACGATTAAGTACCTCACCTTACAAGTCTAAGTCCATTAAGATCGGTGAATCACTTTGGCATAACCTAGATTTTGTACTTCGTCTTTCTGCATCTCACACAATTTCTAGTGGTTTCTGCTTTCCTTAGGTAATAAGTTTCACGATTAAGTACTTGGCCTATGACCTAAATCACTATTTTGGGTCAGAAGATTCACTTCCACCTTTCGGTTTCCGCTTTTACTTCTATGATAACATGCAATTGATTAAAACTAAGCATTCAATTTAGACAAAACAGCAATCACAAACAACAAGAACTAAAAGATCATCAAACGAGTAAATTAAACCATTCGAGTTATCGAGTTTACACCTAGACCCCTAGAAGGATGTCTAGCCACAAATCATATCAAAGATTGTATCAAGATTTATGTTTAAACAACAGTACAACATGAGAAAAGAGTAAAGAAAAGAATAAACCAAGAAGATCTACGATTTCTCGTCCGGTTCTTGAGTTCTTCTTCAAATTATCCTTCTAATGGTATTCTTACTCTTCTTTTTTGTCTTAGAACTCTTCTCCAGTCAGTTGAGAGATGTCTGGGACGAAGGGGTGTCAAAATCTATTAATTCCAATGAGAAAATCGCTTTAAAACTGTAAGTTCGCGCTGCCAGCCCAAAAATTGCGGTCCGACATTTTAAGATTGCGGTCCGCAATTTTTGCATTTTTTCCAGAACGAACTAGAGAGCATTTGCGGTCCATAATTTTTGTTTGGGAATGCTTTTAACTTGATTTCTTCGTGTAAATCTGACCCATCTCGTTTCAAGCATTATTTCTCATGTTAACATCTTTGTTTACACTCAATGATCTGCAAAATAATAAGAAATGCAGCAGTATCTCGAACTCGACATAAAAACTAAATAAATTCTTAACAATTAACATAAAATGTATAGTTTGGCTTATCGATCACAATGATCAGGATGAGCAAGATGATGTTGGTCGCAGTATTAGAGTGAAGTATAAACAGGAGAGGATTACACTAAGTAGTCGGATTTTTTGAATGATGAATCTAAAAATAAGGAAATTCTGAGATGCGATACTACATTGTTAGTTACAGGATGAACAGAGAGGCAACATCCCCTAGAAGCGTTGAACAATTTTGAGATGTTCGACCATTTAGGTGCAAATTAATCTCGATTAGGACCCGATGATGAATTAGTCAAAAATAGAATATTTGTTTCTAAATCGGCTTTAAATTGGGTAGTTTATTATTGGAGTATTAGGAAAATATTCAATGTTAGATAAAAAAAAGTTATAAAACATGACTTATTAGAAATGCAAAGAAGATAGTTGCCATTGGATATTATATGTTAGACCTGAAAAGGGCTCAACCATATGGAGGATCATCACAAATAAAAACTCTCACAATTTTAGAAGACCATCAGGAGACCGTAAACACTTACAACTCACATCTAATTTAATTACAAGATATGTTCGATAATATTTAAAAAAAGATCTCTCTCTAACAATACAACAAATCAATATGCTTATAGAAATGAAATATCCCGGTGTGACACCAACGTACAATAAACTTTGACGTGGTCGATAAAGAGCAATCGAATAATTATTTGGTACTTGAGAAGTGTCATATACATTGCTCTCACAAATAATAGGGGTGATTGCTCGGGCTACTCCGGATAAAAAATATAAAATATTATCGTGTGATACTTCAGATGATAATGTAAAAATATTTAAATTCATAGCTTGGCTTATAGACTGTGCAATGCAGCGTTCAAACATTTAAGACTCGTTATAACCATTAATGCTGGATTCTTATCGGGCCGTTATAAGGGTAGATTATTGATGGCATACGGATACGATGTAGAGAATAAACTTCTTCCTCTAGCATTTGGAATCGTGAATGAAGAAAATATGGATAATTGGGGTTGGTTCATGCGATGGGTCCGCAATGAAGTAATCCAATATAACATGAAAATATGTATTATATCCACACATTCATCTACCAACGTCGGTAATAAATGACCCAACTCGTATAGCCGCCAATTGACATGAGTGTGAGACAACATCAACAGCTGATCCCTCATCGTGCGACCATTTTTCGCGCCTTTCACCGCTCTGAAAAGAAATTAGCCAACATAAAAACATCAAAAAAAAGAAATATCGATATTGCACATCAAAACTTCATCTTTATTGCATAAATTAGAATTACAAGCTCTAATACATTCTTGATATCTATATTTACAAGATAGAGATCTACCTAGATATAATTTGTAACTTGAGTAGAAAATGAATTGATTGAATCTTGTATCTTTAGGTTTGATTTTGATCTCAAGTCAAAGATTGAATCTTATTTTGTGTCTAATTTGAGCTTCAATTGATTTTGACAGGGTTTTTGGATTAGCATTCGGTCTGAGATAGATTGTATGTCTTGTGTTTGAAAGATGAAAGGGGTTTAAATAAGCCTATGGGGTGGTAGATAGTTGTATGAGATCGATTTGATTTTTTTTGTACCAATTTATGCACCAAATCCCTTCATTCATCTTCTAATACTCTTCTGAACATTTTGTGGTGTATTAGATCAGTTCTAAGTATTTTAAATGTGTTCTAACAGCTGAGAGCACAAGTATGTCACAAGTAGAGTTTGTTATATTTGCTGAAAATTTATAAATTTATCATCCTCAACCACTACTTGGTCATCAAATGATTCTAGAGACTTTTAGAAGGTTTTAGAGCTTCAAACACGTTTTTTTCACTCTCTTCTTGCATTTTAGACCTTGTCGGATCCCAATTATGCACCCAAGGTCCGTTTTTTCCTTCAAACTCGATTTCAATCCTTATAGTCGTTCTCCTTCATTTCTCCACCATTTCTTGTGCTTCAAAGTTTGATTAGCATCTAATTGATCTATAATGTTTATTCAATCAATAAAATGCTCTGGTGTAGAGTATGACAACTCGATTTTTGACCCGATTTGCGAGTTTGTGGTTTCATCTATTTGAAACTTTTGAAATTCAACCAAACCCTCAAACAATATCTTGTGACTATTATTGAGAAGGTGTTTGAAGTGTCAATTTGATCAATTATGACTCGGATTGCTCGATTTTATTTTTGGATCGAAACTTCTCCTTCAGTTTTTTCCCAAACCGCTTAACCATTTCGTGAGTTCTTCATCTCATTATGTTCTCCTCTTCGTGTTTTTTTCAACGGTACTATAGCAACCGGAAATTTTCAAATTTGAGCTCTCTTTATTTTGATTTTTTATTGGAGTCCTCAATTTGTTAATTTTTCTTATTTCTCTTTTGTTTGTAAATTATTTCTCAAAATCTCTTTGTCCAAATTGCACCAAAATTTGCTCAAATATTCCTCAAAATATAAAAAAAATTATGATAATTTTTATTTACCATTTTACCCTTAATCAAGCATCAATTAATTTTTAATGCTTAATCAATTAATTTTTCATTACATTAATTGATAAATTGGAATTTTTTTACTTTCGTAACTCCAAAAATATCAAGTAATATATGAAAATTCTCAAAATTTTATGAAGAATTTGATTTTTCCATAAAATTTTAGTTTTGAGATTTTAGGTTTTGAAAGGATTTTCGATTTGAATTTTTAACGCTTTGGCGTTTAATTTTTTCTTAAGAATTTTAATTTTTGAGCATTTTTATGAATCATTCTTTTTTTTTTGGTGCTTCTGGACTTTAATTAAGCCTTTTTGGGCTTTTAAAATTTCTCCTTAAATTTTTAAATCTTTTGTTCCAAATTGCTTTTTAATTCCCCGAATTTTCAAGGGTAAACACTCACGTACTTCACGCCGACGTGCGATGTATTATGGTACATGGTCTTATCAAGCGTCCATTTTCTATTATCAGTTTAAATTATGATTAATGATTACACGTATATTTTTAGTTAGTGAATGATTTCATTGATTGATTTAATTTTATAAATAAATTTTTACCTGCCGAAAGCGCGCACAATTATCATGGTCTGGTGTATCCCAATCACTGAATATGACTGTCTCCGAGGCGGATAATGGATGACCGGGGGCTAACACGTCCAGCTCCACAACATCAACAACAGTCATGGACCACCAATGCTTCTGGTTAATCCCTGACACGCCACATCAAGACGCCGATAGAGATAAACAAGTACCGCAACGCCCCAATTTATTTCTTCACCAGATTGGAAATCATCATGTAAATTAATATATTAGTACTAAAAATTATTTAACTATAAAAGATAAGTTATTTTATAACACTTACCATCAAAATCAGTAGAAGAAACGTCGGTACAAAGTCTCTACTATTATCGGGGAACATGATAGACCCCGCCAACTCCAGTGCAAAACCGATCACATATCGATCAAGACTCTGATGATCGTCAGCATCCGGATCGTGATCAAAGTGATACCATAACTGTCAAATGGAAATAGAATGTATGCCAAATTTATATTCAGTTTAATCGTAATTTATAAACAAACAAATACTAAATTTTTTATAAAGTCTAATAAATTACCTCTCATCCTTGCAGAATACTGATATATCATCCTGCCCAAATAACTGACGAATATATGCCGAGAAATCCCCATTAGTGTACCCGGTCACCGGCTCACCAATCGTCGATATAATCCACAGACATGCAACGTCCTAAAAATTTATTTTCATTACTATAAACCCTATTTAATACTATAACAAAATTTAAAATAATATTTGACTATTTACCTCTAGAGTCACTATCATCTCGCCAAAATTAAAATGAAACGTGTGAGTTTCTGACCTTCAAAACTCGATTAACGCGCTCAGTAATCCCGCATCAATCTTCAAATTATGGGTCTCCACTTCTTGAACATAGATATCTCGTAGCCTGGAGAGATGAAGAAATCACATACCTCACAACCTACCCGAATGTGTGAGATGTACGATATTGTCGGACGATAGGGATGGCAATAAAGCCCGTTGGCCTGTACATACCCACCCGGCCCAAGCCCTTACCTAATCGGCCGTACTGATAACAAAGTGCCGTAAGGCCAGGCAAAAGACAGTCGTGCCAAGCACAGGATTTTGTTTTGAGCCTATGGGTAACCCGAACCGTTGGATATAATCCGTCTCGCATCATCGCATCCTTCTGTCTTGTTCTCGCGGTGCTCTAGCCCTTAGGCTCCAACACGCAACACTCAACCTCTCACGACGGCATCGCATGGTGCTCAACCTCTAGATCCACACGACGCTTAACTCGCACGACACACGATGCTCGATTCTCTCGACTCCGCGCCACTTAACTCGCATGGCGCTCTGCCTCCTCTCCAGTGTGCACGACACAGTAGTCAAGTTAGATCCACTAGGAACAAGTCGTTATTAGTTATATTCACTGTTGCTTGTATTTGATTTTACTTGATTTTACTGACAAATATCGATCTTGCTATTGTGAATTTCTCAAGACGAGTTCATCTCTGAAGTTCATTTTTGAGATCAGGTTCTTTCTCTTTCTGTTTGTAGGTTACTATTACAGTTATAAACAAATTTTCTCAGTTTTTGCTTCAGTGGGATTTTCTTTTGGGAATTTGGACCACGAGATAACTCGTTCAGACAGCTTAAGCTTCAAATATGCCATATTTCAGTTCAAGCATATCATTTATACACGAGTAGTAAAAAAACAGAAGAAACAAGTTTAATAATTCTTGTATCAACATATATCAGTCGTCCTAGATATGACTTCTCCATTTGTATCCAGGATCACCATATACCATCATGAAGCACAAATTAATGCCCTAATTTGTACCAGTGATCTGCTAAAAAAGACTTCACTTCTATAAGATTAAAGATTAACAATTTAATTGGGATAATTATGTATGTGTGTGAAAATTAAAAATATATGGTATTTATGACAGATTTTAAAAATTATATAATTAGCTTTACTGGTTGGCACCCTACCTATTTGAATTGAATATTTTCACTTCTTTTAAAGGGGTTTGTTGGGTTTATATTTTCAATCGGCTCAACTTATATTTTTTTGTGCGGTCAATGTAAAAAAAAAATGGATGAGTAGTGATTGATGTATTGCTTGTTGATCATTTATTTGATTAAACTATCATCTTGTAGTATCTTTTTGCATTATGCTTGATTAGAATTTGATTCTTTTTAATCCGAAATTTAGTCTAAATCATGTTTATTTATGTGAAATTATGTATTATTATGTTGGAACTTTGAAACTATTGCCTAAAACTATATTTTGTGCTAAACTAACTTGGAACTATTCTGTTTAATCAAAAGTTTTTGATCTGATAAACTATTTTGTTGTGCGTGTAAATATCTATAGTCCTATTCTTGTATACTAAACGGAGTGGGTATGGGTGGGCATAGGCAGGCCAGGTAGGCCCACAAATATGGGACAAGTCAGGGGCAGGCAAGCGCGAGCTTGAATGAAATGCCCATGGATGGGTCGGGCATTAAATTTCAAGCCCATTCTATCACGTAAGGGAAGTCGGAAGCTGTGATGTCTAATAATTCTTTCTTATTAACCAAGGCCGCAGGAGTAAGGAGTACTAGTGTTGCGAGCCTAACATTTTGACAAGCAAGCCAGACGCAGGTTTGATAAAAAAGCCCGTGGGTAAGGCCCATTGCTATCCCTATCGGACGATGAGTGCGGAAACGAATGATATTACTATATCTCTATAATTTTAATTTCATAATTAGCTTCTCATATATATATATATATGTGTGTGTGTGTATTTTATTTATATATATTTTTTAAATATACTATACCTCTGCCTGACTATAATGTGTTCGATGTTTATTGTTAAAGAGATAAATTATGATATTTTCATTGCGTTGCTCGCCTATCATTATTTATTATAAAAATAAATTTATTTTAATTAATATTAAAGATCTAATTATAAATGTACAATAATCTATAATTAATTTATAATTAATATCTAATTAATCTATAATTAATCTATAAATAATCTAATTAATCTATAATTAATGTAATATTATGCTCTACTTAATATAATTTATAATTAAATTATAATTACTATCTAATTAATCTATAAAAATAATATACAAATAATCTAATTAAACAATACAATTAATCTATAATTATTCTATAAAATTAATCAATTATTAATCTATAATTAATACCTAATTAATCTATTTTATAATTATTCAGTAAAATTAAACTGTAATTAATCTATATAATTAATTAACAATTAATCCACAATTCATTCATAATTAATCTATAATTTATAATTATTTTATAATTGATTTATACAATTTCTACAATTCATTTTCAATTAATCTATAATTTACAATTAATTTATAATTAATCTATATAATTAATCTATTAATTTATAATTAATCTATATAATTAATCAATAATTCATTTCTAATTTGTTCACAATTAACTATACAATTGATATTTCAATTATAATTATTTATATAAATAAAAATTACCTTCAATAGCAAAATTCAATATTTTTTCCGCACTCGATCTAGTACTTGTGATTTTTAAGATACTTGTATAGTTGTATTTGTTGTTGGTTGATAATGGATTGTGTCTGTCTTAATATTTTTTAAATAAATATGTAATTCAAATTAAATATTAAACATATATACATACAAATGGGTGAGTTCCTTAAAGAACTATTTATTTTGACGATGAATTTTATATAAATTAATAAAAAAATTAAAAATGAAAAACTGTAAATATATTTTTAAATTTATGAATTTATTTGTGATTCAATTTTAATATAATTTGAGTATCATTTGCTATTTCATTCGTGAATCGAGTTTCAAAGTTCGATGCAAACTGAGGTGTAATTTTTCAGAGTACTCTTATTATTTCATTATTTTCTTTTCTCTAATTACTAAAAAATCTGTACTTTTTGTCCAAGCTACAACCTTTTGACTAAAATAAAAATTCAATGTCTAATTTATGGGGAAAGCAACATGAGTTATTAGATTCGTGTTTTATTTATGAATAATTTATTTTTTATCCATAGCCGAATATTTTATGAATAATTCATCAATTTAATATATAATATATTTTTTGGTCAAAAAAAACGTTTTTATTTGTATAATTCAGAAAAAAATATATTATACATTATTTGAAATAAAATTTTATAGTTTTTTAATATTTTAATATATATTTTATTTATATTATATAAAACAAACTGTTTTAAATTACATCTGTACCTGAATTATGAATTTTTGATACCACGAAATAATTTCAAATTTTCAAATTTGTTCAAGCCACATGTTTCATAGATCACCACTTATGATATTTTGGGCACATAGGTCCTTACGTCGTAATTTGATGGCGACTGGAGTGTATGTTGTTTTATGGGAGGTGTAAATGTACAGATTTGACAGATTTGAAGTTTTTTGGTGCAGGGAGTGTTTGGCAGATTTGAAAATTTCTCATGAAAACTCACTTTTACGGGGAGGGAGGGTAATTTGATGGCCCGTAAATAGCAGACGGGGCAAGGATTAAGTCTGTATCTTTAACGAAAATTCGTATCTTCCGCTCGCTTGGAGTGGACCTGAAAATTAGACTTTTTTTATTAGATCGAATTATTTATGTTTTTTTTTTGAAATCGGTTCGTTTTTGACTAATTTGTCAGTGAATCGAATCATTAATTAGCAAGTTCCATAGTAAATTAAATAATTAATGAGCTACCTTGTTAAGTTAATAAACAGAGTTTGATAAAAATTTATTGAAGTATTAATGTTTTGTTAATTATATTATTTTGTTATGGTTTTTAGTTTATTTAATAAGTTATAATCTAATATATATGAAATATATTAAATTGTTAAATGAGATATATATAAAAAACTTTATTACTATTGATTTTTCTTAAATTTTTTTATAAATTTTGGTATACATGAAGTATTTTGGGTAAAGTACTTTAACTGGTAAATGAATTATTATCTCACTTATTAACTTAACAAATCATTAAACATGGATCAGCTGACTTGTACAGCGGCGCCAGTAAAAACTAAATACGTTGATTCGATTTTCTAATTTAAACTATATTTTTCGCGCTGTTGTATTAATTTATTCTAATTCATTCATTGAAAAGATGGAGCGTTGTACATACCCAGATCAGTTTCTAAGCAGGGAAGGAAAAATTATGGTCTTTCCATTTTTTTTTTTTGGAAAAAAAATGTTGTCATTTACTCATTTAACTCATAATCATCATTCATCAACATATATAGTTGTCAACGAATAATTGCACTGAAATCAAAGTCAGCCCTTTTCCGGTTTTCCCTTCTTATATATTTTGCATATGAAGCAACTCCGAAGCCTGCCTTGTAATTGCACAATGGGCCCCCAAAACCCGTATCGATAGAAAATCGCCACCGCACCTCAACTCCACTGGACTGACCCCCCAGCATCCTCCTCTTAGTTAGTAGTTAGTAGTTAGTACTCTCATCTCCTTTCTCCCCTTAAAACCCTCGCCAATGGATGCGTCGGAAGTCTCCTCCCGCTACCAGCGTTTCCCTAAGGTCCGGATCCGCGAGATGCGCGATGACTTCATGAAGTTCGAGCTGCGGGAGACGGACGCCAGCATGGCGAACGCTCTGCGACGCGTGATGATCGCCGAGGTCCCCACCGTGGCCATCGACCTGGTGGAGATCATGGTGAACTCCACCGTGCTCAACGACGAGTTCATTGCGCACCGCCTCGGCCTCATCCCCCTCACCTCCGACATGGCCATGGGCATGCTCTTCTCACGGGACTGTGACTCCTGTGATGGTGACGGCCAGTGTGAGTTTTGCTCCGTCGAGTTCCACCTGTCTGCCAAGTGTGAGTCTGATCAGACCCTCGATGTTACCTCCGCGGACCTTCATTCCGTAGACCCCAAAGTTGTCCCTGTCGATGTGCAGAAGGCATTTGATGCGGATGGCTATGACCCTACCTCCCTTGATCAGAGGTAAATGATGCGTGCAATCTTCCCTGTTGGTTTGAATTTTACTAGCATTGTTGGCTGTCAATTAGGTTCGCAGTCCATGCTATGCATGTATATATATATTTGGATAACCTCAGAAATTCTGTCATTTAATTGCTTGGACAATGGAACCTGAATCTTAACTCAAGACCTATCTGCAAATGTTCTTTTTAAGTTTTCTAAATTTTCTGGACTCTATTATAATTCAATTCTATAATTAATCTGGTGCTCACACAAGGGGTGTTTTGTGGGCTTTTAGTGTCATATCATGCTAAAAGTATTGAATGTCAGGCTCCTAACTGTTGTGATATCTAAGACATTTAATTTGTGAGGATTTACTTGGTACTTTAGTATGGTGCTTGCCAATATTTTCTGTACCAAAGTACTGATTATTTGTTCAGCATCTGATTTACCATCTGGGTGCTTCACAGTTAAACATGGTCCGGGTATAGAAATAATTTGGGTTGCTTAACTGTTTGGCACTGTTAAGGGAAATATGATCATATTAGTAGATTTAACTGTTTTTTTTCTTGACTTAATTTGAATTAATTTAGGATGCTTAAATCATCTCTTATGCAGAAAGAAGCACAACAGCATTGTATTTGTTAATTGCCAACACAAAGCTCAAAGCACAAGGAACATAATCATATAGTCACATGTTGCAGTTCTTGTAGAACTTCTAGACCAGGAACAGCTCTAAAGCGTAAACACAGTAAGAAAGTGTCTTATTATTTATACTGTGGTTATAGGGGTATATTAATAGTGAAGCTGCGGCGTGGCCAGGAGCTGAAACTAAGAGCCATAGCCAGAAAAGGAATTGGCAAAGACCATGCAAAATGGTCTCCAGCTGCAACTGTCACCTTCATGTACGAGCCTCAGATCCACATCAATGAAGAACTGATGGAGACATTGACATTGGAAGAAAAGCAGAGCTTGGTGGAGAGCAGCCCCACAAAGGTTTTTGGTATTGACCCAGAAACCCAACAGGTCACCCTCAACTTTCTGAACAGATTTCTTCATTATTAGTTCTTAGCTTAACTTTACTGATTTATACCCCAACCATTCTTTCTTTTGACACAGGTGGCCGTGGTGGATGCAGAGGCATACACATACGATGATGAGGTGCTAAAAAAGACAGAGGCAATGGGGAAACCTGGTTTGGTGGAGATATATGCAAAGGAGGATACCTTCATCTTCACTGTTGAGACCACTGGTGCGATCAAGGCCTCTCAGCTGGTGATCAATGCAATCGACATCCTGCGGCAGAAGCTGGATGCGGTGCGGCTCCAGGATGACAGTAGTTTTAATGAGATTGAATCACACTTGGGGGCTAGTTAAACTATGCTACCTAATGTTCATTGTGTTTATCTTAGTTCCATAGGCAGATGGGGTATGCTCTGACAGATGAAGAGACTGAGTTCTCTTTCTGATGTTGTTGCTTCAGGCTTCTGTTTTATTTTGTATGAGCCAGTTGTTATGTTTTGAAGCCTGAACATTCCTTTGTCATTTGCTCTCTATGGGCTTCTGGAAAATGATGTTTGTTTACGCCGTGGCCCGTGGGGTTCGTCTTGTGATTTGTGAATGGTAAACGAGACCTTTACAGGGTTCTCTGTTTTTACTCGCTCTGGCCTGTAAGCAGTAAGCCTGTTAGTTTAGTTGTACGGGCCGAGCAGTCATATGTCGTCAAAATTATCGAGGAATTTCAGTTGGTATCTGTTTATATTTCCGTGGGACTTGCTGCTAAGGTTACTTATTATGGTCTACAGCTTTGTCTACAACTTTGTCACCTAAGCTCTTCAGCCCTTGTTGATGAGACCCTTCGTCAAAATAATTATAGTTTTAACTAGTAGATAATTATTGCATGGTGCCAGTAAACTTTGACACCTACAAGACAAACCAAACCTACATGACGTTGGAAGACCTGATCTACGATTTTCTTAGATTAATTTTATACTATATTAACAGAACCTATGTGAATTTTGAAGTTCATTTTTATACTAGCTCATAATTAATCAGATTTGTTTATTCTTCAACTACTTGATCTAATATTAAACTAACTCCAAAAATCATAAAATTATTTATGCATCATTCATGAAAATGAAGAAGATCACAGTACAGCGGATTTCAATCTCCACTTAAACAAACTGCGATTCTTCTGATTTGATTTACGATATAAAAAAGATAAGATGCGTAAGTTTCATATTTTCTTTTTATTTGAATTCAAGTTTTTATATTTTTGACTCGGAGCTTTTCACTAATGTCTTGTAGGCTCTTTTCCGGCCCGGTCACCAAAGAACTAAATCGAATACAAAACTAAAAGTTTTTTTTTTTTTTTTTGATGAAAGCCCGTAGGCATAAAAAAAAAAAAAAAAAAAAAAACTAAAAAGTTAATGGATATTGCCACTCCAAGTGAGACCGTCAGAACCACTTTTGTCACATACTGTTTCCACGTCTACTTTTATGTCGTACCACAAATTATAACATACAATATTCCACATTTATATATTATCGAGTTACTTACTCCTTGATTGGTGGTAACAAATTGCTGCCAGAATAACCAGTGCGTCGTCCCTTCTTTAAATTCCTTCAACGCTCATCATAATCGCTCATCATTCTACTCGAACAAAAGTGTAATCTTTGCCTCGGTCCCACAAATTGTATGTATCTAACATCACTTTAAAGTTTAAAGTTGGCATTACTTATTTTGGTGATTTCGTTTCATTTATGATTACATTCTATTATCCATCATATCGTGGTTGAAATTTTGCCTAATATATCTTGCTATTTTTTTGTCTATTTATTTATTACTTTTTATAATTAAACTAAAATGTATCTTAATGTGGTTAGAATAATTAGGATGTTTCTACAAGACTACAATCCTGATAAATGGAAATAAAATTAAATTGGGAGTGTGATAATCGCACCCTTTATATATACACACACATTTTTGTACTTAATAATAAAATTGTTTACTCCTTACGATGTTGGAAATAAAAATACAGAAAGAGTTTTTTAACTTATTTAATCAAGTATTTAACTTCATTTTCATATGTTATTCCGACAATCTATATTGTGCATATTTGATATAAATACTTGTGAATTTAAATACGAAAAATCTTTAGAATAAGTGTAGAAGTTAACTTTGTGCAGAATTTTTTTTTTGATAAGAAAGATGAAAGTCAAACCCTTAAATTTCATAAATGTCTATAAAAAAAATTTTATTCAGATTTTAAGCATGTAATTGCTTTCTGCCACTAGATGAAAGGCTGATTCTCAATTATTATGTGCAGAATTGTATGTAAAATGATACAATACATGAATTGTAGAATAATTTGTCTAAAATTAAACCATTTTCTACAAAATTATAATTCGGCTCACAGGAAAGAACTGTGAACATCTGTGAAATGTTTATGTTCATTCATTAAATGTTATTTAAGCCTAAAATGGCAAAGACTAAGAGGGAGGGAGACAGACAGCCCATTAATTCTACTAGTATTTCGGTAGACCCACTTCATCACTGAATGTGTGATATATCGTTAACATGCATGTGTAAAAGAGAATTTTAGCATATGCCATGATTAGTACGAGTAATATATGATTCCGTGTAATTAGATTATACAACTAATTCCATACATAGATTTTTTTTTGGATGGCACTCCAAATAATTTAACTATTATCTGGAAGGTCTTTTTGATAATAAATAGTTCTGACCGGACATTTTACAAGTCATCTCCCAACCCCATTGTTTCTCTTGGACTTTTAAATTGTAGAACGGTCTAGCGGTAGAAAACTAGAAATGGAGCCTGAAGAGCAGCTAGAGACAACATTGAATGCATCTTCTCCCATATTAAATGTGCTTTATTCTATGATTTGGCATTCAAGTAGTAGTTACCTTGTCCTCATATAAGTTGCTTTAAATTTCTTTTCATCACTTCACAGTACAGAATAAAGGGCTAACCCGTGAGAGGTATCATGCTCCTGCCAACTTGCCAAACCCTATCAGAATTGATGACACGCTTCTCCTTCTTTAAATGCAGTATCGCCATAATGAGTATTTACTAATATTTTTTTAGAGTGGGATCCATTCACAATGAGTTATTTTAACAATTTTGAATTTTAACAATGAAATTCTAAATAAATATAAACAAAATCTTAAAAATGAAAAAAATTTATATATTTGTTCTTCTACTTTTAGATTGATGGTCATTAAAATTTCATACAATTTTATTATTGTTTGATAGTCCATCAAAGACCATTAAATTAGAACCGTTGTAAATTATATGAAAATTTGATGGTCTTTGATGGACCATCAAACGATAATGCAATTGCATGAAATTTAAATGACCATCAATATAAAGATAGAAAAAATATCTATAATTTTTTTATTTTTAAGATTTTTTTTATATTTATTTAGAAGTCTATTGTCAAGGTTGTCAAAATAACCCATTGTCAACCAATCCCTTCTCCTTTTTTATGTGTCCCATATTTAATCATTTCATCAATACTTCCCTACCTGACGCAGGATCCATCAAGCCAAATTAATACTAACAAACATGTGTATTGCGGAGATGATTAATTCTTAAATTGAGACAAATAGTCAAATACTATATATCAAATAGAATAATAAGTATCAAAGAATATCTGAAATTTACATAGATTATTTCGTTCTATATGTGAATTATATATATTGACACGTTGATGAACATTTATAGTAACAAAATTCGTTCATGCGATTAAATTTGACAATATTTAATGATTGATCGAACAATTGAACAGTTAATGTTTTGATGCCATAGAAATCTTGAAACTCAACTATTTTAATGAAAAGAAAACACTAACATCTAATTATTTTAACGATTGAACAAGACATTTGTTAATTAATAGTAATAAAAATCTGTGTTCTTACATAAAATTTATAAATTTCTTGTTCTTAAATGTAATAAATTTCGGTTCTCAAACATTCTTGGTTACATAATTTGGTCCCGTGGAACCGAAATTAATATTTTATAGATTTTAAATTATCTTAATAGTTCAGATCTAGTTTTTAATAAAAGAGAGTGTTGTTTTTTCATTGTACTTTTTATTTATTTTTTTTAAAAAAAATCCAGTCAACAATCTACGACATATATCTTTATAAGTTTACGTGTTCATTGAGTTAAGCAAGCCGGATTTAGTACAGCTCTGATTTCCGATTTGTGTTCGGTTTTTCAAACTGTTTTTTTTTACTTAGACATTTTTTTTGTACAGGGGTGCAATAAAAATATTATCACAGGTTTATACCGTCCAAGGAATAATTATACATTAAGAGTTTTTATTTTTTACAGTTTTTATTATTAATAATTAATATTATTAAAAATAAGAGTGAGAACCGTAAAATTTTAAATATACGACTGGCAGCGCGCCACTGCCAGTGGCGCGTTTCGTCCAAACCCCGTGCAAGTGAGATGGAGAGGCGCTGCGTGTTTTATATATATAAGAAGCAAACGCGCCACTGGCAGTGACGCGTTTCGTAAAAATAATGAAAAGCGCCACTGACAGTGGCGCGCTGTCATTCGTATATTTGAAATTTTACGTTTCTCACTCTTATTTTTAATAATATTAATTTAATAAAACTTATTATTACTAAAAACTGTATTTTTTATTTAAGCAACTGGCTCACAATCTTAAATATTATTTCCATCACTCTTGCGGCATGATTAAAATTAGGAATGATGATTGCATCCAGTTTGTTGATGAAAAGACCCAGAGGAATCCAAGTATCCAACTGGACCGGCATGAAGATTTATATTATATATAAACAGGAAACAGAGTAGACTGATATCGCGTGCATGAGCATTGGTATTTGGTAGGCCATAAGTAGCACTATATAACTCCATTCGAAACATAATAGTGTAAGTGTTACTCCATTTCTGGTAAAATAATAGGTTGTGGTGGTCTCCGAGAGACACATGTGTAGTGACTTGATAGACGTGTTTGTTATGTGAACACATACATATATATACATGTATGGATATATATTTATGTTTATACATATTAATATGTGACGTATTCACATATCAAATTTGTTATGCTTTTAAATGTGTGTTCACTATTTGAATAATATTGACACGATTAAACATGTACGTCAAGCACGTCAAACATGAACAAACATGTGTAGTACGTATAAAGAAACATCTAACATTTTATTATTTTTCTATTTTTTTTTTGAATTTGTCATATTTTCTTGGTTATGATTTTTTATATATTTTTAATTTATTTTTAAATTTGTATGTGCTATACAAATGTCATCACACGATAAATATGTATAAACACGAACAAACATGATGTGTTAGATGTATCACGTGTTTATACTATATATTTAAATTTTTAAGATTTTAGCACGTTAAAATATATACATCTAAATATGTAAATATTACACAACACATTACATCACATATTAAATACATTATGCGCTGACACATAACAAATACTACACAAACGTTTATCAATTCACTTACATATCTAAGGAAACTCCAGGTATCCGAGGCTACCATTAATTTTGTTTTGGCTGATTGTAACTGTGGCTAGTACGACATTGTCAAAACTTTGACCTCTCAATATTTCGTTGTTTTGTATGTATTAGTATTAGGTTCTAACGAAAAGGAAAGTATATTTTTTTTTGCTCTGAAATAAAGAAGGAAAAGTTTTGAATTTTAAAAAAAAAAAAAAACAACTATTTTCATTCGAACTTTGAGTATGTAATATTCTATTTATTTACCAACTAGATTAAATATTGATTCTACATAATATGTTTGAAAATCTTTGAAGTCCATTCTCTAGAGAGTTCGGTCGGTAATGCGACACAAGAATCAATATGTTGTACAATATAAGACAATTATTTTTTTAAAATAATTTATTATAATGGATTGTACATTAGAATATATTATCAAAATTATATATATCTCCAATAACAAAAATATATTTTATTAGATGGAAGCCTTATTCATTTGTAGAAATGAAGAAAATATTTAACAACGACTCACAGTAAATTAACTAATCAAAGATTGAAATGACAGTAGAGAAGAAATAAAAGAGAGAAAAATTAGACCATGTGTTAGACACGTGACCTCATAAATAATACTATTTGTTCAATAATTTTATGATTATGATTAACTTAATATATATTAATATGAATTGGTTATATATGTTATCTATGCATATTTATTGATAACATAATATAGTAAAATTTGTTCTTTTCTTTCAAGAATGTTATTTTTTATGATTGACTTAATATTTATTTATGAAAATAAATTCATTATATATTAATATTTATTCATATTTGATAACGTAAATTCAGAGGTGAATGCAGATGAATTAGAAAAGTGAACTGCCCTTAACGCTCATATTGAAGTGTTGAGGATTTTACTATCCTAGTAAAGAATCACTAATGTTTTAATAAATTTGAAAAGTTTTGTTTATTTCTTTATATGCAGAGAGGAATTGAACGACAGAAGTAATGTAAAAAGGATGATTAAAAAAATTGATTAAAGTTATATGCTCTGTTCTATGATAAAGCATATGCAAGGAGAAAAAGAAAAGGGTTCAGAGAAACTTATATGCCTTGCTACTTAACATGTTCTGCGTGACTAATACTCTAATAGCATAAAGCCTTTAGAACCTAACAAGTCAAAAGCCTTGTCGGTCGATTCTTAGCAAAAACTGTTTTCTTCTCAGAGAAGAGGAAAAAAAAGCTATTTCATCTGCATTTCCATTGGTCGGAACACCCAACACACAATACATAAGTTCCTTGCCGAAATGAATTTGAATTGGAAACATGCACAAACTATGAAATAGCTTCAGACCAACAGTAAATCGGACGTTTGCATTTGATGAAAGTTAGACTAGAATAGAGACTAGAGACTAGAGAGCAGCATATGTCCTTTGGTCTAAAGCTAATGCGCTTTAAAATTGCTCCCTTTTTCAGACACTTTTATGTTTGTTCATGCAAAAGCTTCTGCCACTCCATTAGCCTCAATTGAAGCTGCTTCCATTCCATGGCATGCATGCAGTGGTGGTTAGAGCCATCAAAACAAGCTTGTGCACTTTATAATTTATACTTAGCATATCCCAATTAAACAAATCGAAATTAAAAATTATATAGTTATTTTGAAATTTAAATCCAAACACCTATCAAAATTTAATTGTACGTTTCCAATTTGTACGTAGTTACCCATCATAAACTGAAGGAAGAAAAAAACATATTTATTTCAGAAACAACGATGCTAATTCTCAGATAAAATGTCTCAGATCTTAAGAATTGAGTAATTAATATTTCATTATTGGAAAAAACAATGATTTTAAGATGAAATGTCTCAGATTCAAGACGTGATTGTTAAATTCTTTATATAAAAAATTAAAATTGAATAATTTAATTACCATTTCTATCTAAAAACAGAAAAAAAAATCAAACTTCATCATATAAGATTGAGTGACTAAAATACGTGCTTTTATATATTACAAACACATTGTATATATATTGATCGTCATAATTTGGAAAACATCTCTCCTAAACCTTCCATATCGGCTAATTATTTTGTGCAAACGTCAAATTATCTTTTATGGTGTAGTTTTTATAGACTAATACAGAGATTAATATAATTGTGGAGACACTTGTTAGCATTAGTACATAGTGGAAAACCTCAAGCTCAACTTATAATAGACCGTACGTAATAAAAATTGCAAGCCAATTTTACTGTGAAATGCGTTGAGGATTTGGACCACTAAATTTATAACTTAACTGTAACATAATTCTGAAAATATATCTAAATATGTTATAAGGCAAAATTGGATATATACCCCTCAATATATTTTAATTTGGATATTTACCCTCAAACTTGAAAATTAGATATTTATCCTTCAAAATATCAAAATCTTGTATATTTACCCAAAATTACTATTATCCTCATAAAATCAAATTTATAATTAATTAAAATTATATAAATAACAAAATATTCCTCCACCGGTCAATAATTCGCTGAGAGCTAGTAAATTGAGAAGTATTAATTTATCTTTATCATATGATCAAGTGAATAGTATAAATTTTAAACTTTAATTTTTCCTCCAACTCTCAAATCTGAAACTCTCAACAAACACATATATTTTTCTTCACAATCAAGATCTAAAAGATCCAGTCACATGTGTCTTCGGAAGGCTGCTGGAGCTCGATTAGTCTTTCAGAGAGGTAATGATTGTGCTGAAGGTTGCTGATTATCCCTTTTCAAGCTCATGAAATTCATGGAAAAATAAAAGGGCAAGACTATTTAAAGAGATTGTTGTAGATTTAAGAAAATAGAAGGAATAAAAGGAAGAATATTTTTATTCTATTATAATTTTAATTAATTATAATTTAATTTCTATGAGGATAAATATCTAATTTAATATTTTGAGAGATAAATATCTAATTTTCAAATTTAAAGGGGTAAATATCGAAATTAAAATATATTGAGCAGTATATACCAATTCTGCCTATAATTTAAGTGGTTTGATTCCTAATTTTGCTTCTTTTTCGTTCGGACGGGAAAAGGGGTGACATATTAGTGCCCTCTAGTTACTAGGAATTTATCGTCATGGATTGGATTCGGCGAAAAGAAAAAAAAATAAGAAGATAATTTTACCACGAAGCATATAATTAAATTACTTGAATTAAATATTTTTTTAATTAATAAATAATAAACTTTATTTTTTTCGCAATGGAAGAATATGTACAAAAGAATTGTACTTTTTTTCTTAACCATAGGAATTGGTTCAATTTTTTCCTGATGAAAGACATAATATTATCCATTTCATTGAAAATAAAACAGTTAACTTACAACCAGATCCAAACAATATCTAAAAGAGAAGGGATTCAATTACCACCATTTTGGTGCCACATCGGTGCCATTAAAATTAAATATCAAATAACTATTATTTAAATTCTTAAATAATAAAACTAATTGAAGAAATATTTTGTAAATATCATCTTATATATGTATACAAAAAATTATATCATTTCGATATTATTTATATAGGCATCAAGCGTTAATAAAATCAACGGACCAAATTTTACAATTTAGATACGTTACTTGATGGTTATACAAATAAAGTTAAAAAATTTTGATTTTTCATATACATACAATTGAGATGATATAGAATACATCTAGCAGTTCACATTTTTAAATTTATATATAAATAAATAAATAGATACTATGGACACCAAAAAAATGATAATTGAATCCCTTCTCTATCTAAAAAGCAACAAAAGCAACTAAGAAAACTAAAAGAAAAAATGCTCAGTTTAGATGAACTCAGGTACTTTAGGCATGACCAAAGTCTACATCCCAAAGGAAGTAGATGGCCACATCTCTGCTATTTCACTCATTCAATCATTTTCCCTCTAAAGCAAAGCTACTAACACTACGCTAACTCCACAAAGTATAAGCATGCAATAAACTAACACATACAACCATCCATCCAGCACGAGAATAAGTTTTTGATTTAGTGACAAAAGACAATATCATTTGTATAAAAGATCGTAGATTCAAACCCGAATGATAATTTTTTATAAATATTTATGAAATTTGAGAGTTTTACTCTCATCTTTTCTATAAAAAAAACATTCATCCAGCACAATGACAACAAACAAACAAACTAAACAACCAAGCAGGGGCGGACATAGCTATCGCTCGTAAAAATCACCGACCCCCCCGGATTTTGAAAAATAGTGCTTTTAGATTAATATTTTGTTAATCTGACCCCCCTGGATTAAATTTCTGACCCTCCCTGGATTATCTGATTATTTTTCATTGAGAAAAAATATTTAATATCACGGATAATGAAAAAATTATGTAAAATTTTTAAAATATAAAGTCTTGTAGAAGAAAATTTTCTTTATTGCTATGATTATTTATTATTTTAACTTTTATTTTTTATTATTTTTAATATATAAAAATATTATTTTAATATTTTTATTTAGTACCCGATTAGTTAATGGATTTAAATCCGATAAACTACTGAATCCGATTATTGACCCCGTGACTAAAATCCTGCATCCGCCCCTGCAACCAAGCATGCATGAGCAATGCATAAGCTCAATTCAAATAAGGCTAAACTAATTAGTAGGCCAAAGTTAGCACAAAGAGCAACATTCACAACGGAACGAGGTCCAAATAGATAGGCATTCAACACTTCTGCTTCCTAATTACATCAATCTTCAAAGCTCCTGATCAAAGTTGTATTGGCTATTTTCCAGGATAATCCTTCGGAAGGTCGCTAATTCTTTCTTTCTTAGCTCACTTCCACCAAATTCCTACATAAACTAAGGATACTCGCAAGATACAAATCTCTACCTGCGTTAACTTTATTCAGAAACAAATGAGAATAACAAAATTTTTAACAATGATATCATTAGATCTTCGAAATGTAATATCATTTCTCAATTTTCGAACTGACCAACACACATCACAGAGTACCATCAGTAAAGTTGGTACATTGACCTAGTTTAATGTTTTACATTATGCTAATTTCTCCAAGTATTTATTAAAACTAAATATTTTTTGCTAGTCCTGCGTAAGATGGAGTCGTTAACTTCATCCTGGATTTTGGGTGTCAACCGTTGAGACCGATTGCATTAGTGAATAGTGAATACCAGATCAATTTTGTTTCCCGATCCAGGGGAAAATCACACAGCATCTACAGTATTGATTCCTCTCTGTGTCCCGAATTTTGGTCGGCCACTGAATTACCTTTTATTTCATTTTCTTTTCTTTTTTCAGTAGTAGTACTCGCAATAATCGGTCATTTATAGCGTGTGTAACTCAGCAGCTTTTAGAAGGAAAAAATAAATAAATCAAAGTGTTTAATTGTATGACCGTTTGTGATTACTGCACCTATCTAAATTTGCCGTTTGCAGCATGGGATCTGATCGGGTCCCATCTGACCTGAAAGCTCAGTGAGTGAGATTCTCTATGTTTTTGTTATATGAGGGAAAATAATTTTCTTATAGAGAAATTCTCTATCGTATAATTATTTGTGAGTCTCTTTTGAAAAGATATGTACTAAATATAATAAAGATGAAATAAAACTTAAGAATAGTATCTTAACATGAAATACTAAATAAATTATGGCATATCACTGATTGATTGATTGTGTTTTAATTTGATGAAAATTTGAATGTCATTTGATATTTCATTAAAGATCATAAAAAATATATGATAATTTTAACGATTTAAAATTTAATAATCTTTGATGAAATATCAAATGACATTCAAATTGTATGAAACTTGAAACATGATCAATAAGAATATGTTCATATTTTTTTTAAAATTTTTAAGATTTTTTGTGAATTTATATAGAGTTGACTATTAAGATTGTCAAAATAAATAATTGTCAATGGACCTCTATCCCATCTAGAAAAGTGACCCATAATTTTCTAGGTTCTCAGTTCTCACCAAAATCATTAAATTAATATCGAGCTCGAGCTAGGATTATTTCAGCATAGATTGGCTCATTTGTAGTCCTACACATTACAAGCAGAAGCAGAATCAGGATTTTCAAATAGAGAGACTGAGATCACAATATGTAATTACAGAAAAATATAAAAAAAAACAGTAAAGCAATTTTTTTTTTTAAAATTGGATACCGTTGTTAGTAATAATTAGTAATGATAATGATAATATTATACATACTTCTTTGTGTTTTATTCTTATAATTATAATCATCCATTTAAAATTTTATATGAAATTTGGCACGGCGTAATGAAATACGATAATAAATTATGATTCCTAACATAATTTATTAATGTCAATGGCATTAAATCTAAAACTTAATCAATATGATTGCATGGTACTAACCTTATGATTTAGAAATAAAATAAAAATAAATAAATAAAAAATCAAATTTTGAATGAAAATATTAAAAATATATAATTTAATACCAAGTGTATTATCAGCCAAAATATTTTGATGGCTTGAAGTTTTTATAAGAAAATCTTGATTCGAACTTATAATTATGTCTTGGACAATGTAACAGAAATTGAACTTAATTCTCAAATGTGACGAGTAACTTAAATACATCAAATAAGAACTTTTGAAAAGATTTTGAAATGAAAAGATTTGTGAATTGACAGAGAATGAAAGAGAAAAATTGAAATAATTAATGTAATTATGAACAAAAAATTATAAACGAAAGCTTAAAAACTATAATACTTTATCTTAACAACTTTGAGCTTATTGAAATGTAATTTAGCAATCAACATATAATTAATAACTCAGCAATTAATGTATAATTTTAATAGGAGAGGCCAATTGATATATATTACTAAAAATTTAATTAAAAATCATATACTTAGTATGTACTTTGGGGAATATTGGAGTGCTAAACACCCCAAATCCCCTTCCCTCCGCCCCTAATTGCAAGTTCGAAATTAAAAAAACTTTACCCATCCATAGATTTTTTTTGTTTATACAATTATTTATCAACCAAGTTAAAATAAGCAATTCTTAATTATTATATATATTACCTACCAATGAATAATTATAGTTAACAAACAAAATGATGGATAAATAATTTAACACCAAAAGATTGGAATTTGATGAGACATCGTATGTGCAAGCATTTGTTTTAGAAGTACCCATAGGCCATAAGCAGATCAGTTTTTAATATTATTAATTATTAATAAATTAATATTATTAAAAATAAGAGTGAGAAACGGATAAGTTCAAAAATACGAATCACAACGCGCCACTTTGAATCGGTAGTGGCGGTTTTGTTTGCTATAAATACCAATGTCCGCTCGTTCAATTCTCACAAACACAAAAACAACAAACATCCAACTTCTTCAAAATGCTACCAGATTTAAATTATATTCTCGATAAAGAAAATTATACTGCAGAACAACCGAGCGGCAATAATTTTTTGACGGGAATATTTTCAAACCAGAATGAAACCAATTCCTATCAAACCTACGATCAAACCAATTCCTATCCAACCTACGATCAAACCAATTCCTATCCAACCTACGATCGAACTAATTCCTATCAAACCTACGATCAAACTAATTCTTATCCAACCTACGATCAAACCAATTTATATCCGTATCCAAATATTTACAAGAATAATATAATTTATCAACAACCGAACACGGCCTATATAATTTTTTTGGCGTAGTAGTAGTACTACGTCCGGCTGTAATTTAGCCGATAATATTGATGGCGTAATAGTGTTGAACCAACGATAATGGAATTAAGTGATGATCACGATGATCAGGATGAGCAAGATGATGGTGGTCCGTATTATTCAAATGAAGAAGAAACATAAGAGGATTACACTGAGCAGTCAGATTTTTGATCGATGAATCTGAAGATGAGAAAATCCAGAGATGCGATACCACATTGTTAGTTACCGGACGAATTGAGAGACACCATCCCGTAGAAGCGTTAAATAATTTTGAGATGTTTGACCGTTTAGGCGCGAATGAATCTCTCTTAGGACCCGATGATGAGTTAGCTGAAAATAGAATATTTACTTCTAAATCGGCTTTAAATTGGGTAATTTATGATTGAAGTGTTAGGAAAAACGTTCAATGTTGGGTACAAAAAAGTTATAAAACACGACTTATTATGAAATGCAAAGAAGGGAGTTGTCCTTGGAGATTATACACTAGACCTGAAGAGGGCTCGACCACATGGAGGATCATCACAAATAAAAACCTCCACAACTGTAGAAGACCACCAGGAGACCGCAAACACTTACAACTCACATCTAATTTGATTATAGGATGTGTTCGACAACATTTAAAGAAGGATCTCTCTCTAACAGTTCAACAAATCAGTATGATTATAGAAACAAAATATCCCGGTGTGGCATCAACGTACGGTAAACTTTGGCGTGGTCGAGAAAGAACAATTGAACAATTATTTTGCACTTGGGAAATATCATATACATTGCTTCCACAAATATTAGAGGCGATTGCTCGGACTACTCCAGGTACAAAATTTAAAATATTGACGTGTGATACTTCGGATAATAATGTAAAAATGTTTAAATTCATAGTTTCGGCTTATGGACCGTGTATTGCAGCGTTTAAACATTTAAGGCACGTTATAATCATTGACGCTGGATTCTTATCGGGCCGTTATAAGGGTAGATTATTGATGGTGTGTGGATACGATGCAGAGAATAAAGTCATTCCTCTAGCATATGGAATCGTGAATGCAGAGAATGTGGACAATTGAGGTTGGTTCATGCGATGAGTCCGTAATGAAGTGATCCAATGTAATATGAAAATATGTATTATATCCGACCGTCATAGAGGAATAAAGAGAGTTTTTGAGCGACCACATTTGGGATGGTCTGTACAACATGGAGAGGCGGTACACCGGTATTGCATGCAACACGTCGCAGAAATTTATATAAGGAAGCCGGAAAAACTGGAAAGAAAGAAGATAATCTGAGAGATGATTTTCGAAAAAGACTAGCGAACAAAAAGAAACCGCGTCGTTTCGTAGAGAGATGGCGAATTTTGAGGAAATCAAATAGAAAAACTTATGATTTTTTGAAAAAAGTCGGCAGAAGATTAGAAAATGATGATAAAGAAACCTCCTAATTTTGCTTCGTGGGCACAAACTTATGATGGAGGACATCGATAGGGTATAATGACCAACAATGGTTCTGAAGCTCTGAATAGCGTCTTCACAGTTGAACGAACTTTACCGGTTACAGCAATTGTGGAGAGAACATGGTATAAATGTGCTAAATATTGTAATTAAATTAATATTGCTATACCATCTTTTTAATATTACTATACCATCTTTTTAATATTATAATTAAATTAATAATATTTTAGTATTTACCTCTAGAGTCACGGTCATCTCGCCAAAATTTAAGTGAAATGTGTGAGTTTCTGGCCTCCAAAACTCTATCAACGCGCTCAATAAACCCGTATCAATCTTCAAGTTACGGGTCTTCGCTTCTTGCACATAAATCTCACGCAGCCTGGCGAGATGAAGAAATCCCATAACTCGCAACCTACTCTGAATGTGCGAGATGTATGGTATCGTCAGACGGTGAGTGCGGAAACGAATAACATTGTTATCTCTCTGTAATTTTTATTTCATAATTAGCTTCTCATATATATGTATTTTATTATTATTTTTAAAAATATAATGTACCTCTTTTGGCTATAATGTGTCCGATGTTTGTCTTCAGGGAGATAAATTATGATATTTTCATTTCGTTGCTCGCATGCCATTATCTAGTACAAAAAATCATTTCATAATTAATTTATAATTATTTTGTACTTCATTTTTAATCTATCTATTATATAATTAAATAATAAATGAATTCTACAATTAAAAGCCTAATTAAATATATATTATTCTATAATTAAATATATATTATTCTACAATTAAAAGATTTTACAACTACATTATATTTAGATAATTATAATTTATTCTACAATTAAACCCTAATTAAATATTTATTATTCTACAATTAAATCAATAATTAATCTATAATTAAATAATAAATTAATTAATTATACACAAATAATTAATAAATAATCTAAAATTATAATTACTCAATTCTACAATTCTATAATTTAATCTATAATTAAATACTTTTTTAATTAAATAGACAATTAAATCTATAATTCATGAATAACTAAATCTATAATTAAATAATTTCACATTTAAACCTACAATTAATCTTCAATTAAATTATAATTAATACATTTTATAATTAAATCTATAAATAAATTACAACTAAATTATATTTAAATCATTCTAATTTAATCTACACAACTAAATTATATTTATATTTCAATGCTAATTATTTACATAAATAAAATTTATCTTTAATTGTAATACCAAACGCGCAGATGCACTCATACGTTTTTTTTCTCTTCTTTCCTCTCTCTTCTTCTTTCTTCCAATCTCTCTCCTCTCTTTCTTTTTCTCTTTTTTTCCTTCTCTTCTCTTTCTTTCTTTCTTTTCTCTTTCTTTTTCTTTTTGCTTCTGTTCTTCTCTTTCTTCAGCAAGGCGCAGATAATCTGCGCGTTTGATATATATAAGAGACAAACGCGCCACTGACAGTGGCGCGTTTCAGCCACGCCAGTGCCAGTGGCGCGTTTCCATTCATATATTTAAAATTCTACCGTTATCAGTCTTATTTTTAATAATATTAATTTACTAATAATTATTAATATTAAAATCTGTAAGCAGATAGTAAAACAGAACACTTTAGTGTGTTTTGTATACAAATTAATAATTTATAAACTCATTGTTGTACTTAATGGAATGGGATCTGTTGTTATCCGAAGAAGATCATGTTCCTGCTCTTCTCTCGGATAACAGCAGATTCAGAGTCGTACTTAATAATCCATCTTTGTCATCGATTTTCGCATCAATTGAAAAAGGTCGGATCCCCCATCACACCCCAGCAGAAAAAAAAAAAAAAAAAGAGAAAGCAAAGTGAGGAAGGAAAGTAAAAGAACGGAGGGGGACTTGGGGTGGCAATTGGGTCGTATGGTCCTGCCCTTCCTGGTAAGAAAATGCTTGAAATTTCATTTGATGTTGTTCCTTTTTTCCTTTGATTTTTGTTCTTCTTTTCAGTTTTCACATGTGACATTTTTTTCGGAGAAGGGGTGGGATAGGACTGTCAACGGAACGCCGTTTTGTCATATTTCGTTTTCTTTCGTGATAAAGGAAATGGTGAATGAAATGATTTCTCCTTTCGTTTATTAAACGAAATATTTTTCTCTTTCGTGTCAAAAATAAAATGGTATTTTTCTTTTGTTTAAATGTATTTCAAAGTAAATTTTATGTTTCGTTTTATTTCATGATAAACGAAATAGTTGATGAAACGATTTTGTCTTTCATTTATTAAACAAAACTATTAACATAAAACTATCTGACATATCGTAAATAAGTAATATTAATATTTTTTTTCTAGTGATTCATAGAGTAAATAAATAAATAGCACAAAATTAATTAAAAGATAATACTGACATTAAATAAGTATAATTTTCAAATTACTATTCAAAATATCTTTAATATAGTGAATTATTAAATTAAGTAATACATATCATTTTCTGTCAAGCACATTCCGTTATTAACTGAAATCCATAATGAATTGATTAAAATGCTAAATTTTAGATTATATTAAGTCTCAAAATAAAGCTTTTTAAATTAATTTAATTTAAATTATAAATTGCTCAAGTTCAAGGTACTGCATAGTTTTAATTATTATTTTAGATAAAAAAAAATTTCAGGAATAGCACAAGAGAGATATAAGTCAAGATCAAACATTACTACAGAAATGGGATTTTGTAGCCTCTATTTTATATCGGACGTAAGAAACCACCGCTATTAAAAGAGACCTGTGGCACTTTTGAAATTAATTTGAAAGATATAATATCGGATGCACAACTGGAAGCTGCTACAATAGGTAGTTTTTAAATTAAAAAAATGCTTTTGGGTACTTAATATCGGACCCCACGCAAAAGCCGCTATAAAAAGCTGAGATATTATAGCGGTTGTCAAGCAGGATCCGCTTTTAAAGTATTTTAAAGCGGGCTCTCAGTAACAACCGCTACAAGGGTCCGCTATTAATAGCCTAATAAAACTTAACTCTGCTTCCTTCTTCTCGCATTCGATCTAGCTCGCACAGCATACCAGCCGCCATTGTTCTTCATCACTTCTCCTCTCTTTCACCATTAATATATACACTTCTTCTCCATTAATACACACAATTAATACACCAACAAATACCATTAATACACTTGAATTAATACACAACTGATCTCTTCTCCCTTCATTAACTATATATATTAGAGGTAATTTATTATTTTTATCAATCTAATTAGTTTTTTTATTTTGTTAATATGTATATTTAATAGTGTAATTTGTTTTATAAATTTGTAGAAAGTATTTGAGATTACCTTCCATCTTCGTCACCGGACACCTCTTTTTGATCGACTAGTTCAAGGTTAATTTTGATAACTTTTTATTACTTTATTTATTTTCTTAATTGTAGAACTTAAATATCCATCACATATTTAATAGACATAATTGCATTCATTGCATTAAATTAGGTAGATATTGTCATATAGGACCAAAATATCAGAACATGAATTGATTTAGGTCGGTACTCATTTGGGATTAATCCAATAGGGATTAATCTCGGATAGTCCCCGGTATGAGACTTCTCTTTGAACACTTTGTCTCATTTAAGATTAGTGGACATATGATAGTTGTAATCTGGTGTTTGCGGAGAATTCGGTTCGATATTTCCCTAGTTGGTCCCACAGATACGTGCACACGTTCAAATGTGTGTCGGCGTATTCGGTGAGCTGATGAGGAGAAATGATGTCGTATTTTTCACAAACACTAGAATGTAACTATCGTATGTTCACTAATGAGATAAAGTATTCAAATAGTGAGTTAGGATGGTTGGCCAACCCAAAACCTTAATTATAACTTGAGAACCCATACCTTATAATTTTCTTTTTCAGATGGATCCTCGTAGAATGTGGATGTACTCAGAGGATAAAAAATCAGCGGAATACCTGAAAGGAGTTCGAGAATTTATGGATTGTGCCATCGATTACAATAAATTACGGGGTGATAAGATAATTCTTTGTTCATGTTCGAAATGTCAGAACTTGATGAGACACAAGGATGTGGAGCAAGTCGAACTGCACTTGTATAAAAATGGATTCATGAAATTTTACTCCTTATGGATATGGCACGAGAGCACATCAAAAATTTTGTAGAGGCAGTGGGGACGAGTCAGATTGTATTAGATTCGAAAGCATGTATGAAAATTTTACGGGATGAAAGTGTAGAAAATATACGAGATGAATCAAAGAATGAAAATGTAGAAATTACGGAAAATATTGGTAATCAACAATGTACAGACCATGATATTCATTTGGATGGAATGATGAATGATGTTGAAAATGACTGTGCTTACATTCCCAAAATTTGAATAATTTATTTTGACACAAATCGAACAAACCGTTATATCCTGAATGCACAAAATTTTCAAAAATATTCACGTTGTTTTTAAATTGTACAACCTAAAAGTCAAGAACGGTTGGAGCGATAAGAGTTTTACATCTCTGCTCTAGCTTTTAGGCAAAATGTTGCCGGAAAATAATGTGTTGCCAGATTCGACGTATGGGGCTAAAAAATATTGTGTCCTCTGAGTATGGAAGTGAGATAATTCATGCATGCCCGAATAACTGTATACTTTATCTAGGGGCAAAGTATGACAAACTAGATAAATGCCCGACCTATAATGTAAGTCGATATAAATCGAGGGACAATGACACTGAAGATGGAAAGAAAAAGACACCAGCGAAGGAGTTGTGGTATCTACCTATCATACCAAGGTTGCGGCGTCTGTTCATAAATCCAACAGATGCCAAATTATTAAGGTGGCACAAAGAGGGATGGAAAAAGGATGGAAAACTATGGCACCCTGCCGACTCTCCCGAATGGAGGATTATAGATAGAAAATTTGAGGATTTTGGGAGGGAGCCCAGAAATTTAAGATTAGGATTGTGTACTGATGGAATGAATCCTTACGGCAACATGAGTAGCCGTCACAGCTTATGGTCGGTCCTACTGTGTGTGTACAACCTTCCTCCTTGATTATGCATGAAAAGAAAATATCTAATGATGTCGTTGTTGATTTCGGGTCCCAAACAACCGGGTAATGATATAGGAGAAGGGATCTAATTACCATTTTTTTGATGCCCATGGTGCCTATTTATTTATTTATGTATAAATTTAAAAATGTGAACCGTTAGATGTATTCTATATCATCTCAATTGTATATATATGAAAAATCATAAAATTTTAACTTCATTTGGATAGCCATCAAGTAACGTGTCTAAATTATAAAATTTGGTCCGTTGATTTTATTAACGCTTGGTGCCTATATAAATAATATCGAAATTATATAATTTTTTGTATACATATATATGATGATATTTAAAAAATATTCCTTCAATTAATTTTATTAATTAAGAATTTAAATAATAGTTATTTGATATTTAATTTTAATGGCACCGATGTGGCACCAAAATGGTGGTAATTGGATCCCTTCTCATGATATAGATGTTTACTTGACACCATTGATTGAGGACCTGCAAAAATTATGGAAGGAAGGAGTAGAGGTGTACGATTCATACTTAAAAGAATACTTCCCTCTACGTGCCATTGTAGTATGTATGGTTAATGATTATCCCGCCCTTGCAAACTTATCCGGTTATAAGAATAAAGGAGCCAAGGTGTGTCATCATATGTCAAGAAGACACGCATTCCATATGGTTGACCAACTATAAGAAAAACGTTTATATGAGACATCAAAGACACCTTGCACAAAATCACCCGTATCGAGATTGGACTACGAAATTTGATGAAAAAGAAGAGCTAGAAAAAGCAAGACAACAATTATATGCAAGAACTGTTTATGAGAATGTGAGGAATATCAAGGTCCAGTTTGGAAAAAAAATCGATAATAGTGCTGTAAAGGACTCGATATGGAAGAAGAAGTCCATATTCTGGGATCTTCTTTACCGGCAACATTTGGAGGTTAGGCATTGTTTGGATGGGATGCACATAATCAAGAACATCGTCGAGAGTATAATTGGTTTGTTGCTCAACATTCCAGGCAAGACAAAAGATGACATTAAAGCGTGAAAAAACATGTTTGAACTGAGGATTCGTCCGAAACTTGCCCCGAAGGAGGGAGAAACCCGTACAAACTTACCCACAACAGCTTGGACTTTAACGAAGAAAGAGAAGGAGAGTTTGTTGAGGTGCTTAAAGGATCTTAAAGTTCCAACTGGTTATTCCTCAAATATCACGGCAAAAATGTCGATGAAGGAAATGAAATTGATCGAGATGAAATTGAATGATTATCATGTCTTGTTGACACAGTTACTTTCAATTGCAATTCGAGAAATTTTGCTTTCACATGGGAAAAAAAATAAAAACTCAGAACAGTAGGAGGGAGGAAAAGAAGAGGGTGGCTGAAAATGAAAGGAGGAAGAATAATAGGGCGAAAAACATACCCAACTCAACCTAAGTCGAGCGATGGAGAGCAAGCCGGTGATGGCTTGCCATCGGCCGCAGCATGCGCCAAGGGGAAGAAGAAAGCGACCCGCCCAAGACCTGAGCCTAAGTGCAGTCCCGTGATGAGGTCGAGGCCTAAGCAGATCTTGCACCAGCCAACTCTCAACCAGGAGATATGATGTTAGAAAAGTCAGGTAACCCTTTACTTGTTTGGGGTTTATGCTTCTTGTTTGCTAGCTCGGCTGATGTGGCAACCTATAATTAGGTGAGTAAGGGATGTGAATCAATATAATTGGTTAAGGCAGTGCCACTACACAGACACAAATCAAGCTGGTAAACATTGACTAATCTCGAGCAGTTCCTTTATTGCTTGGTCATTTTTTCATGTTTTTTTTAGTGTTGTTACTCAATAGCAAAGAGTTCTAGTTTTATTGAAAAGGAGGTATCTTGTGTTAAATCTTGCCAATGCATCTGAATCATTCATCAAGTTTCTCTCGATGGCTTAGATTATGGCACTGAATCTTTTCTGTTATATATTTTTTTCCATATATCTCTTTGTTTCCAGCTTTATTAAAAAGGGTACAAGTTCAGAGAAAGTTAAAACTCTCTTATTACTTAGTTCATTTAGAATTCTTGGTGCAAAATAAGACATATTTATAAATTGACATATACTTCATAAATTATAATTTTTTTTAGTTTAATGTATCCTATTTTCTTAACATTTATCTAAAGAGAGTCTAATTAAGTCGTAGGTGTGATATAATCTTAGGTTTGGGCTTTTGTGTATGTTGAAAAAGAGAAGGAATCCAATTATCATTATTTTGGTGCCACATCGATGCCATTAAAATTAAATATCAAATAACTATTATTTAAATTCTTAAATAATAAAATTAATTGAAAGAATATTTTTTAAATATCATCATATATATGTATACAAAAAATATATCATTTCGATATTATTTATATAAGCATCAAGCGTTAATAAAATCAACGGACCAAATTTTATAATTTAGACACGTTATTTGATGGTTATTCAAATGAAGTTAAAATTTTATGATTTTTCATATACATACAATTGAGATGATATAGAATACATCTAACGGTTCACATTTTTAAATTTATACATAAATAAATAAATAGACACCATGGACACACAAAAAAATGATAATTAGATCCCTTCTCGTTGAAAAATTATCTTTTTTTTTCTTATATCCTGCCATGATAGAACTTATCTTATACTTTTTTACATCATTTTTAGGCACAATGAGGGTGCATATTTCTGCTTATCATCTTTTGCCATGCGAACGCGAGGATTAAAGGATCAGCATATTTCTACTTATCATTTTTCTGTTTATCATTTTTAGGTATCTGGGCTTTGCATATGTTGGTTGTACTATTTTTCCTTTGTTGACACTGAGATCTCTCAGCAAGTAACTTAACATATAATTTCATGAACTAAAAACAAACTTAGAATCTTAACAAGTAAATAATCACGAAACAACAAAATAATGGCGCTTGGAGAGATGACACCAGGCAGTACCAACCATTTTCAATTCTGGTACAGTTATGGTATGATCTGGTCCAGTTTTTGAAACAATCAGGGTCTAATAAGAAAAATAGGTGATGAGCTAATTATTGATCAAATAACTGTCTCTAGATAAGTCCGAGGATGTTAAGCCAAAATTGCAGTTAGGACTTAGGAGATTGGACTTCTTGGATCTTTGTTTACTTTTGTGTTTGTCATATTTTAGGTTTTTTCGAGAGCCATCACCGACTTCCGTCTGAATCTTTTTTTTTTTCAATGTGTCATTAGCGATAGCAATTCGATCTCAATTAACTTCAACAGGACTTAAAACAAAATAGGTATCCTTTATGTGTGGTTATTGTGAATGTCAATTAGTTGATTCTATCAAATATAACTCCTATGTTACAATAAATTAACTAGTGTATGTTGAGATGTAATTTTTGCCACATTGTCGAACCAAGAAGAGAGTTTTTTAGGTGATGATGAGATGGCATTTTGTTTCCTTGGAGTTGAAGGCCTTAGTACTTCAAATGGTATTTTTTCACAAGGTTAGTTGGAGACAAGAATATATGTGGGTATTCATGTGACATTATTGTACATATGTATTTTGTCGAGATGTCCAATATATTTGATAAAACACATAAATGATGAATTAGTTCTAAAATAATTTGAATTTTTTAGCGTTATATTTTATTATAATTTTAAATTGTCAATATATAGCTAATATCACAGTGGTGTTGATATGAAGAAATTGAACATTTGCTGGACAAATAGTGTGTTGCTATATTGATTCACATGCTACAAGCAAAACATAATATTAAAATATAATTACATTTTTGTCTCTCGAATCAAATATTAAAAGTTGAATAGCAAAATTAGTTGGTTTGGCAATAGCTCAAAACAAAAGTGTTACTACTTTTGCAAGACACTTTTTTTTTTTTTTACCCACATCACAAATTGGTTTTGCCATCACAAATTGGTTTTGCTATTGTAGCTTGCTAGACCACGTATAGCAAGATATAGTGACGGTTTGCTGAAATTTTACTACACTTATTTGAACTTTAGACAAAAAATTTGAGATTTCGCTAAATTCCATTTTTCTACTAGTGATATTACCATAGCCTCAAGAGCACTGTAGCTTAGATTCTTTACAACGCATAAGTTTCGTTTTGTGTCGGAATATCAATTCTGAATTAATTTCTGATCTGTTTGTAAACTTGTAATGTAGTATAAAGTCAAGAGTTGAGAGATATTCATCGCCAAGCAATAAATTTTATTATAATACCATAAACAGATGAAAAAGATATGGGAGATAATTAATGGCTAAATTAATAAAATAATCAGTTAATTTTATTAAATTACAACTATTGATTTTCACGTCTTTGATTTGTTGTATTAAATTTGCATGATTATGATTTACCAAAAAATTTAACATGTAATCTTTAAATCAGAAAAGTTACGTTGAACTGTGTTTCACGTCTTCATAAGCAATACCCTGTAGTTAGATTAGAGGTTTGAAGACGGTCCGGTCCGGTTCAAATCCGGATGGTCTACGGTGGTCCCTATCGGTACGGGTCCATACGGTCCCGGTTCGGCGGTCCAAATTCGAAAAAACGAACCCGTCCCATCGGCCCCTGTGGGGACTCCCCACGGGACGGGACGGGACGGGACGGTCTGAATTTTTTTTTTATAAATTGGGAAAAATAATAATTTATCATATTTTTTTAATTATAATTTTTAACTAATTCGAATTATTTTATAATTTTTAACTAATTCGGTCCCGATTATTTTTATGGTCCGGTCCATGGGTCCGCACGGGACGGGTCGGCACGGTCCATTTTCGGGTGAAGGGAGGACCGACCCACCGTTGGACCGGACCGTGGTAGGGCACGGAACGGTCCACGGTCCGTTCCGATCCACGGTCACAATCCGGTCCGAGACGGGTTGGATCGTCCGGTCCATTTCAAACCACTAAGTTAGATTCAATCAATGTATAATGAAACTAAGTCGGAACTCCATTATTCAATTAGATTTTATGAATACTAAGATTGTTCATCAATTTCGCCTCGAAAAATATAACTTGTATAAATAATAATATACTTAAAATATTTTTCTCTATAAATTAACTTTTGTTAGAAACAAAATTTGACAAAAATATATTTTTTAAATTCTAAAAATATGTTTCCCCGAAAAACTATAACATAATAAATAATCACTTACTTAAAAAAAATTTCTATAAAATAACTTTTTTGGAAAATTTTTTAATTTAAATATTTTAAAAAATCTAAAGATATATTTACTAATAAATATTATAATTATTTACATAATAATTTATTAAAAAATACTAAAAATATATATTTTTTTACTATTTACTTTAGAGACATTATATCATCTCTTTAAATGAAAAAGAAATATGATATGAATTATATTGGTGTCGATTATCGACATGGCCCGAAAATAAATGGGTCGGGTATGTGTTTAATTTTTTTGACCCGAATCGGGTCGTGTTGGGTTCGGTCAACCCGACCCAACCCGATTAATTATATATTTTGAAGTAATTTTATGATTTATTACTAATTAAAGCTTAAATATACACTAATTATATACTAATTAAGATTAATTATAAATTAATTAATATTTAATTGCTTAAAATTTTATAAAATAATTAATGAATATTTAATTATTTTACACGAGGTGGGTCGGCTCGTGACCCAATCGAATCCGATATGGGTTAAGATTTTTTGATCTGGATTTAATTGGGTCGGGTCAAACAAAATAATAAAATATTATGACCCGACCCAAAACGACCCATTGACACCCCTAATTATTTGGTTAAGATCAATGAAAAAAAAGAAACAAAATCAATGATAAAAAATATGAATGATATAACATAGCTAAAAAACTTAGATAGTTAATCCTCTTTCTGAATATATAATTATAACTGAATATATTTAAGCACAATCTATATGTATCAAGTAGCAATAAGTGGACATTTATTTATTTTTCATGACCAACAGAGAAATAAACTTAATTATAGTTGAAAATATTTTTATGTGTTATTATCATTTAACTAAAAGAACATTAAAAAAACATTCAAACTCTATATTAATATTAAAAATAATTTATATGTCATTTTATTGATATAAAATAAGTCAAGAAAGGAGCATTTAAATGTTATGGTAGTCGATTTTACTATTTTCCTTACATTGCTTTGCTAGTAAATACTTGGTATTTCATTTTTTCCAGATTGTTGTCATCTTATATAATAACTAACATAAATTGACTACTTTACAAACTTTACATTACAATAATAGTTAGGGACAGATGTTTCCGATCTTAATCTCAGTCAAATGCAGTTCAATCTCTGTTTACACATGTGGTTGAATAAAACATGTCGCATCAAATCTAAAATTTTATTAGACCAACAGAAGAAAAGATAAAGGTGTCCCAAGTTCCCAAACAATCAGGCATATACTTTCATATTTTCATTATAGCGCCTCTAATTTGTTATATGAGAAAGAACATCAGCTAGAGAACTTGATCATATTAGTTCTGTAAATTGAAATAATTATCCTCAATACCAATAGTGTTATTCATATAAATTCATAAGTTTTTTAAGAATAACTTTCGAATTTTATATTCGATATACTAGTCTTAGGAATAGTTATTTTATTATTGAAGGAAAAATATTAGATAATATGTAAAAACAATAATCTCATATACAATAGTAGAAGTGGAAAAATGTACCAATGACTTCTTGTTTATATAAAAGAGAGGTTAAAATATAATGTGTTGCATTAATATATCCGAACAATATAAATTAAATACGAGCGATCTGAACAGCTTAAAATAATCTCGATATCAAAATATTGTAGATAATTAAGTTTTACATGTTTTTAAAAAAATTCTTACTAATTTTTCGGATAGGGCAGAAATTCTTTTATCTGAGAATTATGGATCGTTCAATAGTTATAATTTTCTCCCAATCTAAAAAAAATAAAAAAATATAAGAAAATATAAAGTTATTTTTCTACAAGATTTTGATATAGAAATTATCTTGACAGGCTTGGACCAATCATATTTTGCTTGAAGTTTAAGGTTTAAATGTATTGTACAAGTTCATCTGTGCAATGTGTTATATTTTAGCTAGGGGTGTCAATGGGTCGGGTTCGGGTCGGATCATATTATTTTATTATTTTTTTGACCTAATCCGAACCCAACCTGATTAAATTCGAGTCAAAAAATCTTGACCCATACCCGACCCGACCTAACCCGTGTAAAATAATTAAATATTGATTAATTATTTTTATATAATTTAAGTAATAAAATATTGATTAATTTATAATTAATCTTAATGAGTGTACATTTAATATTATTAATCGGGTCGGGTTGACCCGAACCCGACCCGACCCGATTCGGGTCAAGAAAATTAAACCCATATTAAATCCATTTATCTTCGGATTATATCGGATCGGTCAATAATTGACACCCCTAATTTTAGTCTATATCATAACAAAATTAGCTACTTAATTTATTGTCATTTGATGAAATAGTCTATTTAATTTTAGAAAAATACGGAAGCAAGATATAAATTTTTGTATATTTTATTATCATTAAAGGCATCCAAATTACTGATTTCATATTAGAAAAAGAGTTGGCCCATGGTATCCACCATAACGAATGCAATTTCATGAATAGTAATAAGATTTATGAATAATTCTGAAAAAAATAAAAAAAGCTTTCAGCACCTTCCGAAATGAAAGACTAATTAAATAGATTTAAGAATTCTTGTTTTTTTTTTGTAAATTTATTTGTGAATTTTGCAAAATTTTCAAATTATTCACATAATTTATAATCTTTCTTAAGAATGCTAGAATTTCCCTATATTCATAGGAATTATAAAAAAAATTATTCCAAAATTTATCTGTGTTATAACTGGATATAAAAATGTAGGCTCACGAGATCATTCTTGAATTCATTTTTTTTTCACTTTGGTTTCACGGTGCCAATTTGAAAAAAAAATGTTGAGTCTGTAGATGTGAATATATGATGTCTACAAGGGCATTTATTAAAAAATTCTGTAAAATTCATTGATAGAGACGATGTGAACAATAAGTCAAAATTTCAACTAAACGACACAAGTTCACTGAATAAGTCAATATTTGTTTCCCATACCGTCAATTTCCTGACTTGTTTAATTAGCAGTCCTTTTGTTTGTCATTCTCTACCCTGAGGGTATCCCCATCTTACTCGTGTGGCATTTCTGATTTTTTTACCTCACTGTAATATATATATATATTTATTCCCGGGCCTGTTCAATTTCACCGGCTGCTATCTTAGGTTACAAGTTTGGAATGGATACAACGGAAGAAATAAAAGGATGAATTTAGTCTCTTCGTTCATATGAGATGAAAGATAATTTATTTAGTCGTTTTAGTTCTATCTCACTAATAAACATAACCATAAAACTTAAAAAGAAATAACTATACCCTTATCAACTAGAATTGTATACTCCTAAAATTAATAATTTAATGTATGTGGAAATTTTGATTGTTTGTCATGAGTTTATTTCCTTGTATGCATGCGCATTTTAAATGAATTTGCATATGTGCTGGTTACATTTTATTGATATATGAGTAGTACTAATATTTACCACCAATTAGAATGTCTTATTTCTTGTATTCTCCATACAAACTCTGTTTTTTTTTTATTTTACAGAAGGCAAATTATTAGATTCTTGATTTATCATCGTGATCTCAAACCAATCAATGATAAAAACAGTCAAATTATGCAAATACTAAAAACATTCAACTGAGTAATTTTTGAAGTAAATTACCTACAGTATTTGATTTGATTGATAACGGTTCAACTGTCCGCATTAATAAAATTTTGGACTTTTTATTACTTCATCTTTTTTTAGTTTTTCGATTCAACAGAACAGGAACTTCTAAAATAAGATGAATAATTAAGACATTCAACTAAACAATAATATTTTTAAGACGAATTATAGAGACAATAACCTAAAAGTGATACTATTAGTAATAAAATTGTATATATTAGCTTTCTTAATAAAATTAAAACAAGTTCTGAAACTCAGATGGTAAGTCTTTTAGATATTTAAAGTTGAATAGCTCAGATTCTCATCTTTATATTAATCAAATTAAATTGAAATGGACAATGTCTTTTATTAAATTGAAATGGACAATGTCTTATATCAAAAAATAAGAAGTATAAAACATATGTCTAATGCAGCATGTCAGTAACTAAGATGCTCAAGATCAAGTCCAATATTTATTGAAACAAATTTAAATTATTGGACCTCCGTGAGTCTGATATTCAAAATGAAGAATTGATTATTCCCTTATCAATTATTTTTTTCTAATCAAATAAAAAAAATGGCCTGCAGTTGGAAGGTTCTTTCATGCTACCCAAAATAGATATATTTTGATCATGCTGCTAAAAATTGATTAATCTGACCAGTGACCACTCCATTCTGTTTTCTGGATTGGTTCATTCTGTTTTCATTGACGTGCTCTGTTTAGTATTATAGTACAACGCTTCTTCACGATGAGTTATATGTTTTTTGCAAAAGAGCCAGCAAAAAGTTGGACATTTTATGCGTCTTAAATAAATAATAAAGAGAATTTTCTTTTCCATGATAATGCTGTCCTACCATTGGAAAAACATGATGAAGATTTTAATTTGAAGACTTTTTCAAATTACAAGAATATTAAGTTCAGTAAATTTATTAACAAAATTAAAGGGCTTAATACATATATTTAAATTATTTAAAAATCATGTCTACTACGGTTAATTTCAAATTTTGTTATATATGTAAGAAATCATAAAATCAAAATTCAATACATGTCAATGAAGTCGATTTTACAATTTATAATGCACGTCTCTTAAAACTTAAAAGTATATCCGAATTAAATCACATAAATACTAACATTTTTATTTCTCCATCCAGTTTATCATAATTTTGTACCGTTTCTTCCGCAGGAAAATTAACAGTTGTGAAACATAAGAATATGGTTGTTTCTGTTCGGTTTAAAGTTGTTGGATGTTGAAAATTGACACAAATAAGTCAGGATGATGCTCTCTAAACCAAATAGAAAATGCCAAGGACACTGAGAAAGGGAAACGGAGTCACAGCACTGGCCTGCTTTGTTTGTTCGAGTTCTAATCATTTTTTCAACTAAAACAAAAAGCTGAGAACTGTGGAACTACTAATAACTGGTAAACAAAAAGTACTGGACCCTCAAACCGACCATATCCTGTGCATATATTAAATAGCTACATCAGGTTTGTATCTGTATACGTACTATTGTTTTTTGGTTGATGTGCTAACTATGCTTCAAACTTCAAAGAAAATCTCCCAATATTATTCTCCATCTTTATTGTAAATGATAACAGTTATTAATCTGCCAAAATTAACAAAATATTCAAAATCATTTCGACTGTTCTGTCACAGGGGCGTTTATATCTGATCTCGGGTTATTTATATATATCTAGTTATAGGGTATGTTTCTACATTGTCAAGGGGGTACGTATTTCTACCATTAGTCATGAGATTTGTTTTCGTATATGATCATGGAGGGTGCTTATATTTGATCAAAGAGGTTTATTTATACCAGACAGACAGTCTTTATACTGGTCACTATGATATGTTTACACCCCCACCTGATGAAGTTTTTATACGTGGTCAGTGAGACCACATGCATCACCACGGACAGCAACAATTATTAAGTTTCAAACTAAATGCGAAACATTTATGGTATTGATAACGATACATGTGGGTGTTATATCTAGCCATAAGAATGTTTATATATTAAACCAGATAATATATTATGGTAAAACTTTGAAAGCGCGACCTAGATTTGTCTCAAAAATTAGCTGTCAATTAATGTTCACATGATGAGGTCAATAATTATTTTGAGCAAAGAGGGGCATATTTGAGAAATAAGAAACACAGATTTTGCATGTATAATAGGTGTGATTCTTCAGGCACCTGCTCCCAGCTGCTTCCTGCAAGTGATCCGAAGTTCATGCAAATTTCAATGGCAAACCTTAAAGACAGATTTAATGAGTAGGGACTTTCATTAATTTTGTCCTTGGACTAATTTTGATGCTTGTATTTCATTAAATGATTTCCTAATTTTAGTACCCAACTTGCATGCATGTTATTTTTTATGCTACAGTACCTAGTTTAGCCCCACCCCACATATATTCCACAATTCAAAGTGTGACGAGAAATAACATTTGTTTGACTCAACATGTCATGATTTTAATAGAATGTACTTGTGCCACACAAAGTTAACATTTCCTCCCATGCAGGCGACAGTGTTAGCATACTCATTCCCCCAAGTCATATCATATACAAGTTTTGGATATGACAATGCATTGGAATAAAGCCAGAAAGCTCTTGCTAATCGAATACATGTTTTGCATATTCAATATCTACATAATTTTAATCTTCAATATGCATTTTCCGTAACAACCGATCCCTCTCCAAAATGATTTTACTAGACTTGAGCTAGATGTAGTGCTGTATATTATCTGGGGTTTAATTTTTTGTTTAGGTTCAAAATTAATTTTGTCATAAGTCATAACTGAAAATTAAACCAGAACTCTGGAAACAGGGGCTGAGCCGGGATATTAAATAGGATGGGATGAATTTATATTTTTTTCTGGAAAAAACAAACAAATTATGGAGGTTTATTTATTTTATTTTTTTAGTATGCCCATCCCTAATTTTATATATGCAGCTCCGCTCTCGAATCACTTCTCGCCACCGATTTTGTTCTTGATCAATTTTTCTAATTCTTGAAAATTGGATATCGTAAAAAAAATGTTATAGTGTTCTTCTTTTAAAATTCTTTTAATAATGTTTACTCTATTATAGCTGTTTTTTCCATAATTAAAAGTCTGAATCACTTAATTTTAACAAATGTTAAAATGCAATATGTTCTATAGGGAACAATTCTCTTCAAATTTCTGCTATTAGCGTTATGGTGTTGATTAAATTTAAAAATATAAAAAGAACTAGTTTTTCTATCAAATTCATAATAAATAAATATTGTATTCAATGCTTGTTAATTTATTATATTTATTAAACTAATACCAAATCAAAATCCTATTTACAAGCACTAAAACAAATAATATCAGGCGTATGACCCGGTCCATGATGCAACTTCTAAGAACTTTTTTGGTTCTCGGTGTTCAGTTACGATTTTCCTTCTCTCATTGAGAAAACCAGAGCAATAATTAGGGCACTATTAAAATGATTGTGGTGTGGTGCGTGGAATAATGTTATGGCAAGGTTTAGATTTGACCTTATAGGTCAAAATGCCTTCGTGTTTCACAGAGAGAATAATTATATTGTTAGTCTATTTGATGCTATTATTAAATAAAATAGAAGAGTGATCTTCCCAAAGAATTCTATGTATTTCAATTTTTGGAGAAATTACTTGGATATAGGATGCATGCAGAATTTTGATCAGGAGGGGGTAATTATCGGATTGTAATAGTTTATCGGGTTCAAATTCATTAATTAATCGGGTACTAAATAAAAAATTAATAATTTAATATATATTCTTATCTAATAAAAAAATTATTAAAATAATAACATTTTATATATTAAAAATAATAACAAAATAAAGCTCAAAGTAATAGATAATCAAGTTGATGGAAAAAGTTTTCGTCTACGGAACTTTATATTTTGATATCTTTGCATAATTATTTCATTATGCACGATATTAAATATTTTTTCTCAATAAAATTTATCAAACAATTCATGGGGGGCAAAAAAAATTCAGAGAAGCAAATTATCGAAAGTATTACCGAAAAACACTGTTTTTCAAAATACGGGGGCTATTTGCCTCCCCCGGCCCATGCCGCATCCGCCTCGCTTGGATACCATACTAGAAGAAGACAATATTAATTTTTAAATAAAAATCTAAATATTAGTGCGTTTCAAATTAAATGATGATGATGATAATAATAATAATAATAATAATAATAATTTACTACTTCTAATGTAACAATTAATTTAATTATTAATAATAAGTTTTATAATATTCTCAATAATATTTTTATTGAAATTACTAATAAAAATATTATAATATAAGTGTTATAATAACTAAATAAATTATTATTTTTGAGGTAAAATTTACTACAGTTACTATTATTATTATCATCATCATTATGGTGACAATAACAAATTAATTATTATTACTAAAAAATATTACTTAAGATTTCATAATATTAATATTATAATAATTAAATTAATTATTATAATGACAATTATAAATATGATTAAATAATATTTTTATTCTTATTACTAATGTTTATAGTTATTGCTTTTAGGGAGAATACAACTTTTCGTCCCTGAACTTCCATAAAAAAATCAAGTTAGTCCATAAAATTTAAATTACATCAAATTGGTCCTTGTACTTTTTTTTTAAAAAGCCCCAAGTTGATCCTTGAACTTCTTCAAAAAAGGTAAATTGATCCTTAAATTTTAAAGTACATCAAATAAGTCCTTAGACTTTTAATATAAGAACTAATATGGTCTTAAAGTTTTTATTGATATTGTTATTTATTTATTTTATAAGTTTAAAATTTAAATAAAATAAATGTCAGATCATGAGTCTGGCCGAGACAAGCTTCGAGAGAACCATTGTTGTTTTTTTAGTTCTCTAGTCAATTCAAACAGTGTCGATTTTATACCGCTCGGATTCATGTCATGTCACACCAATTGACTTAAAATCCGATCTGACTCGTTATTTTTTATTAACAAATATATTTGTTTTTATTTTATTTAAAATTATAAAACAAAAAATAAAGTAACATTAAAATAAAAGGCATTAAAGACTATTTTTTAAAATTTTAAGGACTAAATTAGTTCTTATATTAAATTTTAAGGACCAAATTAATTTTTTAAGAAGTTTAAGGACCAATTTGATGCTTTTTAAAAGTATAAGGACTAACTTATTGCAAGTACAAATTTAAGGATTAACTTGATTTTTTATTAAACTTTAAGGACCAACAGATGAATTATCCCTTATTTTTATAAATATATTTATAATTAAAATTAAAATTAATATAAAATAATAAAATAATTACTAAAAATTAATTAAAGAATTAAAAAAACATAAATATGAATTGCATTTTAGTAATATAAAGTAAAAGAAATTTGGTGAAGTAGTGGAAAAATCTCTTCTTTCATCTCTTAGGTTGAAGAAAAATCTTTTAACTTTATTGCTTGCCTTCCATTAACTTTTGCAAATGTTTAGTAACTTTCTTTTGAAAGATCTCTTCTTTCACCTAATTTTAGAAGAAAATGAGAGTTTCAAATATCCCTACTATGTCATAAGTCAATAGTGAAGTTTAATTAATATATCTAACAATTCTATTTATTTAGATTCTCTAAATCACTCTACATAACTTAACAAAATTCAATTCGAGGATTATGAAATTTAAAGTTGAGTTAATTATTTTTGAAATACTTACTATGTTCAATCAGATAGAATGTCACCATCGTTCTTGGTGTCTATTGTGTTTATTGATGTATCTCAATTATATCTATATTTTGATAAGATTTGGTTACTTAAATTGGCTTTTTTATTTGTATTTTATGTTATTTTATTATATTTTCCTCCTAGTTCTTGGTACTACTCCTTTTTTACTTTGTTTTCAAGCTTTGGAGTTTTAGAGCACTTCAACGTACTCAAGGCATCAAATAGAATAATCTAGGCAATAAAACCAAGCATGCAAACCACATACATCTCTCATGTGTTCTGCACAGGAAGTAGCACACGGGAAGAAGATATTTGAACTGATCTGAAGGCTATGCGGACTGCACGCCTCCCTTATGCAGACCGCACATGAGCAAATTTAGCAGTCAGTTAAGAATCAATAACTGCCTTCTCTGGTGTCTCTTGGCTATAGAAGAAAACTCTATCTACCTCTCTCTACATCTTCGACTATTCTAAGTTTAGAGGAGGCTAACGGACAGACTAGGCCCTTCTCGAGGTGTGTTCGGTGTATTTTTAAAGGAGGTTGAAACCAAATGATAAAGAATAGAGTCAAGTACTTGAGCGGCACTCTGGGGCAACAATGGATCTTCGATTTATCAATATTTTCATTATTTATTTGTTGTTAAACATTGTTGCTATTATGTATTCAGTACTATCTTTCTTTGTTGCTTAGATCTACCTATGTGCAGCTAGATTTGTTAGTTTATAGGGCTAAGATGGCTTTATTCTTGATTTTTGCTATGACTCGATATTATCCTTATTTATCTATGATTTTATGTGTTGTGCCTTAATTATATGTTTGATTGGATGTGTGCAATAATTTGGATAACCTGTAGGATGTGCTATAGGTCTCACTTGAGCCAAATATACTTATATCAATTGATTGAACTATCATGGTAGCTTAAAACTGATGGATTGACCAAGCAACAGTTGAAAAATAAAACTTTGCTCGAATCGAGAGATCGAGCGTACCTTAGAAAACCAACACCATAACTAATTAGATTTGAGCTAGACACGAAAATACAGTCAAAATACCTTTAAAGGTTTAGAAAGAACAAACTAAGCAACTAAATACTTTTATGTGATAAGTTAGTATATGTTAGGTGTCAAAGAATCTTTACCTAAGTCTTCACATACCAGTAAAACCATATATGTTAGCTGTTGTCGAATTTATTAGTAATGTGTGTGGATCGCACTGCAAAAGTGTGTAGACAACAGGTTAGGACTAGGTAAAATAGTTACTTGAAACACTAGGAGCGTTGATTTTAATTGTAGTTTAAGCTTTTTATTTATTTTTCTATTATTGTTATTTTCAACACAAAATAAAAAAATCTCAAAATGTTTTTTTAAGTTCTAAAATTAGATCAAGTCCGGTGAATTTCTCTGTCAATGTGGATTTGACACTCAGTTGTACTCTTTGAGTCGTACGCTTGCGACTAGAATTGTGTAATGAGAATCAGCAGCTGCCTTCTCTGACGTCTCCTGGCTATAGAAGAAAGCCTCATCTGCCTCTCTCTACATCATTGACTATTCTAAGTTTAGAGGAGGCTAGAGGACAGGCTAAGCCCTTCTTGAGGTGTGTTCAGTACATTTTCAAAGGAGATTGAAACCAAATGATAAAGAACAGAGTCGAGTACTCGAGCGACACTCTAGAACAACAATGGATCTTCGATTTTATCATTGTTTTCATTATTTATTAGTTGTTAAACATTGTTGCTATGATGTATTCAGTCCTATCTTTCTTTGTTGTTTAGATCTAGCTATATATAGCTAGATCTATTAGTTTTTAGGACTAAGATGACTTTATGTTTGATTTTTGCTATGACATGATATTATCCTTATTTGTCTATATTTTTGTGTATTGTGCATTATTTATATATTTGATTGGATGTGTACAATAATTTGGATAACCCCTGGCAAGTGATATGCCTAATGTGGGTCTTGTTTGAGCCAAATACACTTGTACTAATTGATTGAACTATCAAGGTAGATTAAAACTAATAGGTTGACCAAGCAACAGCCGAGAGGTAAAGCTTTGCTCGAATCGAGAGATCGAGCATACCTTAGAAAACTAACACCGTAACTAATAAGATTTGACCTAGATATGAAAATACAGTCAAAATATCTTTAGAGGTTTAGAAAAAATAAACCGGGCAATCAAATACCTTCATGTGACAAGTTGGTATTTGTTAGGTGTCAGAGAATCTCGACCTAAGTTTTCACAGACTAGTAAAATCATATATGTTGGTCACAGTGAAATTTATTAGTACTGTGTACGGACCGCACTGCAAAAGTGTGTGGACCAAACAGTTTAGGATCAAGTAAAAAAGTTATCTGAAACCCTAAAAACACTTATTTTAATTGCAGTTTAAGTCTTTTACTTATTTCTCTATTATTGTTATTTGCAACACAAATAAAAAAAAAACAAAATATTTTTCTAGTTCTAAAGGTATATTAAGCCCGATGAATTCCTCCGTCAATATGGATTCGACATTCAGCTATACTCTTTGAGTCGTACGCTTTCAATTAGAATTGTGTAACGAGTATTTATCAACTTTTTGTAATCAATAGTGTTGGGGGGGCAGAACTTAGAGCATTATATCAGTCTTAAAGAAATGAATTATATTTCGTATAATTGCTACCTCTTGTAATTTGTAAAATTTGAGATAGTAAAAATGTATTGCGGGCAGCTTAATCAGTTTCATAATATTGCTCATAAATATTTGCACCATCAATTTTGTTAATAATTTTTTTTACAGTCAACCAATTTATGAAATACTAAATATACTTTGATTATTTTATATTTTTACCGACAACACATTCATAGCACTAAGGACAAAACAACACATCCATAGCAATAACTATGACAAAAATGAGGCACCGTATATTTTATCCATTTTCCCCTTATAGCTGCACTAATATGCTAGTTTCTTTTCTTATAACATTTCCGTTGGAATAAGATAACATTATAATGTTCATGAGAGGCAACCAACAAAGAGCTCCTTTATATACCTCAGTCACCAATCCAAACTTTCAGAAAGAAACCCCAGGTCCCCCATTTACACTTCAAGATTGCAAAACTTTTGAAAACCCAACTGCTTGAGTTTGTGTCCTCGGCTAGTATGTGAAGTACTAGTCTCCTCATTGTACCGTGGCAAATAAAACCTCAGCTCGAACAAGACCTTGAAAGCCTTGAAGCTTCTCCGCAATTCGATCTACCACTGGAGTTCAAATGTCGGCAGTGAAGTGCCATGTCACTGGCCATTAAATCATCCACGAGGGATTTGCAATCGAACAATCAAGTGAATGGCCTGATTCAACGTGAGAGCCTCTGCTTCATAAGGTAAATTTCTGTTTTCTGTGGACACAATTTCAAAATTGCATCTCACTTCTGGTATTAAATATCAAACAACCCATACCAGAGTGAACATTGCGGTCCATGGAAGCATCTAGTTTAATTTAGAATAGCTAGAGACAGTGTTTAATTCGGGGAACAAATATTTGTAATTTAAACCTGGCATTAATATGTAGAGCAAGAGTGTTATTTGTAGTTGGGCTCTGTACCGGAACCCTTGATACTCTGGTAAGCTTTTGAAATTGCTATTTAAGCCATCATGCTCATTTGCTCGAGTTCTTGCTCTGCCACTTTAAGATAATATATGCCATTGCTCGATTGCTTTCATTGTTAGGTTAAAGTGAAATTTTCAACCATGATCGACATTCTTTATTGTCACGAAGAGCACCTAGACCTCCTTGACTACCGAGAAGAAAATGAAGAGACAGAAACAACCACACCAGCTTCTCTGGCCGAAGAAGAGAGAGAAACCAATCTACACCTCCTTCATTCTCTCTGCCACAAAGAAACAGAGACCAACTCGACAGCTCAAACTACCACATGTGTGGTAAGCTACCTTCTATCTGGCGCAAGAAGAGACATGGTTAAATGGGTGACATGTGCCGTGTCAATGCATGGTTTCACTACACAAACCGCGCTCCTCTCGGTGAACTACCTTGACCAATGTTTTTTAAGTGGGGTATTACAGTTGCAACATGACAAACCGTGGATGGGCCGACTTGCAGCAGTTGCTTGCCTCTCTTTAGCGGCAAAAGTAGAAGAAACCCAAGTGCCTCTCCTTCTCGACCTGCAGCTACCAGTTACCTGGGAAGAGAAGACTGGTACAGACGCTGGTGCTGGGTTTTTGTTTGAAGCAAAGACAGTTAGAAGAATGGAATTGTTGGTTTTATCGGCTCTTCAGTGGCGGTTGAATTCGGTTACTGCATTGTCTTTCATACAACCCTTGGTTTCTCTTCTCTGTTCTGAGAAAATGGGTGGTTACCTTACAGCCCGGTGTGAAGGGATCCTACTTTCTGTTTTTGATGGTGAGTGTTTATTCTTTAACTTTTTCTAAAGAAACTTGTACTCTTTAACCCTTTTTATTTAATTAGTAAAGTTCTTTCCCGAATTTGACTCATCTCTTGTTTCTTAAATAGATTGGAGATGGGTTAAGTATGCTCCATCAGTCTGGGCAACTGCAACACTCCTTCATGCATTGGAGTGTGATGAAACACAGCGTATCACGTCTCTCATTAAGGTTTCAAAGGTTGGTACAATTTTTTTCTCAATTATAAGAATCTACTAATAAACGATCATTGCAATTGAACTTGGATTTCATAGCTAGTGTTGGGTAACTGAATGTAGGATGAAGCGCAACAATGCTATGATCTGATACAAGAGCTAATAACAGCCAGCAACCACAAACGCAAGCGTTTTATATCCAAATTCTCTCCGGAGTCACCACCGGCGAGTCCAAGTGCAGTGACCAATACATGTTTAAGTTGCGATAATTCATCGAGCAGTGATGATTCGCTCAGGTCGTGGACTTCATCTACTACCTCCTCTCCCAACCGGCCAGCGAAAAGAACTCAGTGTAGTAGTATAGAAGATTACAACAGTCTTTCGAGAGATGAAGAGAGTAGGCAAGCATGGAAGTTGTAATTACTAAATAATATTGTGGGATCATTTAAAGCATTTTGAAAATTTTGAAATTTTGAAATATTCAATGTTCTCCTTTAAATAATTCTTTAATTTATCAATCGGATCATGCCGTACGCTCAGGGCAAAGCTTTGATATTCTAAGGTTCTTTGAACTTTTACACGGCAACACATACTTCAATGGTAGTTGGAATAATTTGAGATTAATTTTACAAGCCCGATAAACATAATTTAAATTTCTCTTCATTTATTGGATTCAAAATGGAAAGGCCTGTTAGTTGCCTGTGCAACAATGCAAGTTATTGTTATGTTAATTCATTGAATGTTGCAAACGCAAAGAGGGAGAGCCCATATCCACAAGTGCTTTAATAGACGCACTTGACAGTTCCATGTGTAAATATGGTATTACAAATTGGGTAGTGATACAATGACCTATATTCTCTCAGAGTTATAATGACCTGTATTTTAATAAAGATATGAATTATGTTTTATATAATTACTATATTAGTAAAATTTAGGATGGTAAAAATTTGCTACGGGTAGTTCGGCCAGAAAATATTATTAATGGTATTCATTTATTAGATTATTAATTATATTTCAATCAATTCATATTTTCATCCACAACACATGGAAGCATAACTGAAGGCACCGTATATTTATTTTTACAAATTATATAACATAAGAGGGAACTTTTTTATATGGAATTTCAATTCATAATATGCACTGTCACATGAATTTTCTAAAGCAGCAACTCCAAGAGCTGACATTTTAGTAGTAGTCAACTAGTCATAGACCAAGCCGAACTGTCGCAAGGAAGAACCCAAGGAAAAGAAAAGATAGGATAAAACAGCTAGAAAACAACCTTTATTCAATACTTCACCTCGCATATTAAATGAGCGTCTTTTCTATAATTTGGCATTCAGTTACCGGTTTCCTCAATTCCTTGTTCCCATACAAGTTGCTTTAAATTTCACCGTTTTGCTAAGTCGTCACTTCACAGTTCAGAATTATTTTAACGGACAATACCCGTGAGAAGTATCATGCTCCTGCCAACTAGCAGCCATTTTTTATTATAATTATTTAAATAATTCTAATTTTAATAATAAAAATGATAAAATTTTAAAAATTAAAAAAATTTAAATAATAAGAGTGATAAAATTAAAATTTTAAGAATACGAATGGTAGTGCGCCACTGTCAGTGGCATCTTTTTTTTTTTTTTTTTACTTTTCAGTTATTTTTTCTTAATAAAAAAGCTGAAAGACACCATTGAGAGTAGCGTTTTTTCCACTGGCGTCATAGGGCTAAATCCACTCTAAGTTAAAAATAAAAATAAAAGACGTCACTCCCAGTGACGTATTTGCATAAACGCGCCAATGGACCGACATGTTTATACAGCGCCGCTGACAATGACGCACTGTCATTCGTATTATTAAAAATTTAATTTTATCACTCTTATTATTAAAATTAGAATTATTTGAATAATTATTATAAAAAAATGGCCAACTAGTCATGCTATCAAATTCAATCTACACGTTTCTCCTGCTTTAAATGTTGTACCAGTACAACAATTTTTTTATTATCTGCACCTCAAATTTACTCAAGAATTCTTTAATACTTGCTAAACTTATTGACCAAGATCTGGTTCCATTGATGTATATAGAAGTTTTCTAAATTGATTCCACGAATGTAATTACTAACAATAAATAAGACCAGGAACACTGTCTATTGTCTGTTGATATGTTTAAACTTACATATGGAGAAATGGTAATGAAATTTACAGTGTTCAAAAGTTCAGTCCTCAACTTCATTTACGATTTTTTTGGAGATTGTGAATTGGTGATGGTGTTAATTTAAAAAAATAGCACCAATTATATTAGCATAATGGCATGTGTGGTAATGATACTATTGTAATGACTAATTACAACCATGATTTGGCGGATGATGAAAACAATATTACAAGACAACAATAGCACACGATCATTAATCCCACCATCAAGAACAAATATAATAAAGGACCAAAGGACCACAAAATTTATGGGCACTGACTGCAAATAGCATACTGCTTTCGTGCATACGTTCTTTATGATGATTTGTTCATTAGTAACTTGATATCTTATTTCGGATGGTACAACAAGACATTAATTACAGGAACGATGACCAAATAATTAAATTATAGAAACAACACTAAGTATTATTTAGAGCTACATTACACATAAATAAAAAAAATAAGAATCCATAAAAATTAAAAGGACACCATATATTGTGTTTACAAAATTGCAAGTTTTCCTATCATTGTGCTGAATAAATCAGATTTAATCTATTTATTCAGTTTATATATACAGTAAAACAAATTACAAAGTTCTTGGCTTGCCTGATTACCATACTAATCTGGTATGAATACAACCAACAGTCCCAAAATCTTTTAGAGAAATACATCTGTCCCAAATAAATATGATTAAAATACAAGAGCACAAATTAATCTTTTTGTCCCAAATGAATACTTTATCTTTATTTATTCCATACGATAGATTTTATGGATCTCTCTTTCTAGAGATTATCTTGTTGATTTAGCCATCTCTTTAAATATAATATCTTCTTCATTCTCTTGTTGCATGATTAAAATTAGGCATGCATGATGATTGCTTGTGGTTGTTGAATTTGAATGCATAAACTGAGAAGAATCCAATTCGACTGTCATGGGGCTGATGCTGGAAACAGAGTAGCCTGACTCCCCGTGCATGACAATTACTAGGCCAGAGTAGGGCTGCTTGCCTCCACTCAGAACAGAACAGTGGCATTATTTTTAATTAATGGGTAGTGGTCATCTGAAACAGATAGAATTGCATGTAAGTAAACTTCAGGAATCCGATGTCGTGTTGTTGTTTTGGTGAAGTATGACCAGAGGCAAGAAAATTAAACGTCATGATTTTCTTACGAAGCCGATTCCATGATAATATCCGTTAACTCATTCTCATTGTCAAAAAATTAAACTCTATACGAAGCTCATTTTACTTGAATTCTAAGAATATGGACACCTTATTTAATATCTAAAGATCCGATCTACCCCAAGTATTTTTTTTTCCTTTCAGGAATTCAGTTACGACATTTTCGACCCTGTTCACTCAGACAGTTTTTTTTACTGCCTTTTGACCGAATTCTGTCCGTGTGAAACATGACAAGTACGTACGTTTATACATTTTTAAGAGATGGGACGGAATTGAGTTGGCAAGTTATTTATCTATTCCATACATACATACATATATATATATATATATATATATATATATATATATATATATAGCTATATAACCGCGCAGCAGAATTTTTTATTTAAATATTAAAATATTATAAGATAAAAAATTCATATTTATCTAATATTAAATTATAAATTCACCAAATTATAGAGAAAACATATAATAAAGACTATCTTTAATCTTGGATGAGATTTTTGCACAATATGAGTTAATGATTCATGATTTTTATGGTAAAAAAAGTAAATTATTCTAACATATATTATCACCATTAATTTCTTACCAAATATGCACAAGGTTGCTAAATAAAAAAAAAAAAAATTATGGAAATAATAGTATATAAGGGAAAGAAATGGAGAGAACGAGGGATCAATGGACGCGATCACATACGTTCGATCAACCAACAATAAATATCATCCGTCTAATTGAGGGCTAAAATGGGTATAATAAAAATTTACCATGACAAAAAATGGACCCTCCAATTCTTAGATGCTTTATATAATAGTATAGATATATATATATATATATATATAGTGATGCTATGGTGCTTCGCCAAGCAAAAAAAAATTTGTGCTTCACATCCGTATCTGGAATTTAAAAGTTCAAACGGCCAATCCAAACCGTTGAACATCATCTTCATATTGAAATATCCTTGGAGATCAAATTTTATATTTTTTTTGAATTTTTTGATATTTTTTAGATGGGTACAAAGTCGCTAGTTTTGGATGGTGCAAAAATCTTTAGATCAACAAACTTTGTACCCATTTAAAAAATAGCAAAAAATTTCAAACAAATATAAAATTTGATCTCCAATGATATTTCAATATGAAGATGATGTTCAACGGTTTGGATCGGCCGTTTGAACTTTTAAATTCGAGATACGGACGCGAAGCACAAAAGATTTTTTACTTCGTGAAGCACCATAGCATCACTCTATATTATATATATATATATATATATATATATATATATATATATATATATATATATATATATATATATATAGTCTCACTATGATGCTTTGCAAAGCACAGAGACGTTGTGTGTTTTGCGCTCTATTTTTAATTTTAAGTCAGAAATAATTGATCTGAATCGTTCAATTTAATCTTCATATCAAAATCTATTAGTAAACCAAATTTTAGATTTTTTAGAATTTTTTGCTATTTTTTCCTGATGAGGAGAAAATGACGGTTTTCCCCCTATTAAAAAAATAGCAAATAAATTCTACAAAATATAAATTTTAGTTTACTAATAGATTTTGATATGGAGATTAGATTGAGCGGCTTGGATCGATCATTTCTGACTTATAATTAAAAATAGAGCGTAAAGCACACAACACTTTTGTGCTTTGCAAAGCACCATAGCCTAATTCTATATATATAGAGAGAGAGAGGGAGTAAATATACCGTGAGTTTAACGCAAAAATTATATCAAATTATCTCTAAATTTCAATTCTATATATATATATATAGAGAGAGAGAGAGAGAGAGGGGAGTAAATATACCGTGAGTTTAACTCAAAAATTATATCAAATTATCTCTAAATTTTAATTTATCATTCTCATTAAATTATTTATATGAAAATCTTATGGGATTAAAAAATTTAGAGTGTTTTGAACTTTTTAAGTCATGATTTTTAATTTTTAAAAATTAAAAATAGTGACTTAAAAAACTCAAAACATTTTAAATTTTTGTATCCTATAAGATATTCATATAAAGAATTTAATGAACATGATAAATTAAAATTTGGAGATGATTTGATGTAATTTTTGAGTTAAGTACACGAAAAGCTTTGAGTTTTATAGGTAACAATCTGGCGGGTCAAGTCGAGTTTGTTTAACATTTTAGAAGAAATCATATTGAGTCCGATTGGGAGTCAAATTAATTTATATCCGATCGGGAGTCAAATTAATTTATATATTGACTTTTTAGATTTTAAATTGATTTTAATTATATTATAGATCATTGTATTTTGGGTCGGATCAGGTTGAATCTGATCGAGTTTTAGCAAGAATCAGTTTGACTAATTTAAAAGTTAAATGATATCAAATTTGAATTCAAATAAATAAGATGATTTTTTCAAATCAAATCACATTTTACCACCTATACGCTCAGATCATTTAGTAGTATTATTGATGCCGTTCGGCAACTCCTAAACACTCATTTGGGTTTCTTTAATATTTAATTTAACCGAGTACATCATCTTCTTAATGAAGAATGAGTTTGCTCCTTTTATTCGAATTCTTAATTTTTGAGTCTCTCATCCGAATTCTTAAAATACTCTTCCTCTTCAGTCAAATCTCCCTTGACTTTGAGACTTAATTTTTTGCTTGCTTTTTAGCCTTTCAAGATGCTTATTTTCTTAATCTGCTATTTTCTAAGATTTTTTTTATAGGGAAAAATTCATCATTTGGTCCTTGAACTTTCATAAAAACTCAAACTAGTCTTAAAATTTTTAATTGCATTAAGTTGGTACTTAAACTTTTTAAAAAACATCAAGTATGTTCTTCAACTATTTCTGAAAAATTAAATTGGTACTTAAAGTTTAAAATACATAAAATAAATCATTAACTTTTAATATAAGAACTAATTTGTTCTTGAACTTTAAAAAGAAATTAAAGGTCCGTTAAGTTTTATTTTAAAATGGAGACCTGACCAACTTGAATCCGATATATTTGAAATTTGAGATGACCTGAACTTGAATGAATGCGAAACTCGACCCAAATTGTCCCAAGATCCGAAAAAGACTGATACCGATAGATTCAAAACTAGACCCATGATTATTATTTTTCAATTTTTTTCTTAATTAGATATATCTATTTCTATTTTATTTAAATTTAGAAAATAAAAAATAAAAATATTAATTTAAAAGTTTAAGGACTATTTTATTTTTTTAATTAAGGTCCAATTACTTCTTATATTGAAAGTTTAATAATTTATTTGATGCACTTAATTTATCAGGACTAATTTGTTTTTTCTGAAGTATTTTAAGTACCGACTTAGTGTTTTTAAAAAAATTCAAGGATCAACTTAATACAATTAAATGTGTAAACAATAATTTGTTTTTTTTTCTTTGTATAAGATCAGAATCAGGTTATAAATTTTTTTTATATATAGTTCCTAAACAGAGGTGCGAAAGTGAAATTAAGTCATAGTACATTAATACTGGCCTACCCTACGGTTCCTTTTTTTGGTTTACAATACAAGGATTTTTTAACAACCGGTAAACGAGTGGACCCCAACTGACCAAATCTTGTGCATCAGCAGCATGCGTATCTAACACCTCATTTTTGCATTTGTTTCTTACTTGATCATCGGTATCATCAGAAAGCATTACCGTTATGTGGCATGATTATATTGAAGATCATTAGACGACAGTGGCAACTGGCTTCAAAGAAAATTCTGGATATGTTCTGTATGTTGTAATTGTGTCATAGATCAAATTTGATATGATTTGGAAATTTACAATCCTTCAATTAGCGAGCATTTTTTTTTATTTCGTAACAATTTTTTTATGTCCTGTTCCGAGTCCATATATCAAATTTAAAAGTTCAAACAGTCGATTCAAATAGTTGAACATGATCTCTATATTAAAATATATTTGGAGATCAAATTTTATAATTTAAAAAAAATTACTATTTTTTAGATGAGCAAAAAATCATTAGTATTGGATGGTGCGAAAATCATTAGATCATCAAACTTTGTATCAATCTAAAAAATATAAAAAAATAAAAATAAATGAATAATTTGATCTCCAATTATATTTCAATATGAAAATCATGTTTAACGGTTTGGATCGGCCGTTTGGACTTTCAAATTCAAAATGCGGATGCGAAGCACGAAAAATTTATGCTTCACGAAGCACCAAAAACCTCACTATATATAGTGAGAGAGAGAGAGAGAGTTATGCTACGGTTAGTCGTGAAGTATAAAATATTTTTGTACTTCATATCGTATCTCTCATTTTTAAATTCAAATACCGATCTAACCTTTCAAATTTTTTTCCATATTGAAATATGGTTGTAGATTAAATTTTATATTTTTTGAAATTTTTTCTATTTTTTTAGGAGTTAAAAATACATTGACTTTATGATTTTCTATGAAAATTATTTTGTAACCCATAAAAAATAGAAAAAAAAAATCTAAAAATGTAAAATTTAGTCTTCAAATATATATTAATTTGTAGAACATTTTGAACGGTCAGATCGATATTTTATATTCGAAATGAGAGATACGACGTGAATTATAAAAATATTTTATACTTCACGACTAACCGTAATATGACTCTCTCTCTCTCTCTCTCTCTCTCTCTCTCTATATATATATATTATATATATATATATATATATATTTTATGCTACGGTTAGTCGCGAAGTACAAAACATTTTTGTACTTCACATCGTATCTCAAATTTCTGAATTTAAAACAATGATCCGACCGTTCAAAGTGTTCTCCATATTGAAATATATTTGGAGACCAAATTATTTTTTTAAAAAAAAATTATAAACATATTTAGAGGATCAGAAAATCATTCTTATTAAAAATTATAAAGACAATGCATTTTCATCCCCTCCAAAAAAATATAAAGTTTAGTCTCCAAAAATATTTTAATATGGAAAACACTTGTAACGGTCAGATCAATATTTTGAATTCAAAAATAAAAAGATACAATGTGAAGTACAAAAACGTTTTGTACTTCACGACTAACCGTAGCATAACTATATATATGCACAAAAATAATGGAACATATGACTAAGAGGGTTTTTATTTTATGTAGGACTAAGAGAGAGTTAAGGCTCAAATATAACCAATCAATCAGCGCGAAACAAGATGAATTCATTTTCTTTTCCTTCCCACATTTTATAGACGCGGGCTGATGTTCAATTTAATTTGAATAACATAATTTTAGTTTCAAGAAGCATTCGGTTTTTGTATGCGTTAGGTGCTTAGGTGTGAATTGGGGTGTCAATTAGTTGGGTCATTATTATTTTACTTTTTGGGTTCAATTTAAATCTGATCTGACTGGATTATGGATTGACACGATCTAATACGTGTAAAATAATTAAATATTTACTAATTATTTTTATATTATTTTAAGTAATTAAATATTAATTAATTTATAATTAATTTTAATTAGTTTATAATTATTATATTTAAGATTTAATTAGTACTAAATCATAAAATTACTTAAAAAAATATAATTAATCGGGTTGACCGAAACCGACCCGACTTGATTCGAATCAAAAAAATTAGACCCATACACAATACATTTATCTTTAAACCATATCTGATCGATTCGAATTCAGATCGAGTCAATAATTTACACCTTATTTTGATATCCTTCGGAATTTTCCCTCTTGCTATTTCCTGCATTAATTATGTCCCAACTCCCAAGTTCATGCAAAATTCAAGCCAAAGCTGACAGGTTGCCATCAAATTAATGATCTAGGATTGAATTTAAAAACAATGTAACCATCTTTCATACTTGTTGAGCGGTAATAATTAAGTTAATTCAAGGAAAATGCATGTGAGACATTATAGTTGATATCAAAATTAATATCACATTATTATTCATGTTAAATGAGTTACTCATAATAATGATTTAATCTATTTAGAGGAGGTTTTAAATGCTTTAATATTTTGTATCTCAATTATGCCTTCATCTTTTAAATTTTTAAGAACTCAAAATTTAAAACTGAAATATCAAAATAAAATTGTTAGATTTGATATATATTATATTTTTAAGCAAAAGAAAATATTTTTTTCCACTTTCGTTTTAATAAGTTATAAAACCAATGTCTAAAAATTAATCATATTACTACATTTCTTATAAATTCTTAATGTCATATAAAATAATATTCAAACTTCATAAACTTTAATCTATACATAAATAAAATGACTAGAACAAAAAACTAACGATTTTATTTTGATATTTTAGTTTTAAATTTTGAGTTATTAGGAATTTAAAAAGTGGAGGCATAATTGAGACACACACAAATTAAGACATTTGAACTCTCCTCATTTATTCATTTTATTTTATATAGTATTTTATTTTTGAATTCAAAAACCATAATTCTGAATAATAATTCATTTATGTTGAATAAGAAAATATATACTATGACTAATAACTTATTTAATTAGAATAATAATATGATATTGATTTATGGTATTAACTATGGTATATCGGTATCCACTCCCTAAATTTAAATTCAAAACGTGACCAGAAAATCAATATGTTGACTAAATTATTAACTTTCCTTCGTAAAGCCTGCCCAACCCAAGCGCGAAGACTATTATCATTTATCACCAGCTGCCCTTTCTTTAATGTAGCTAGCAACCAGCTATTTCATTCTCCGATCTGTTTTTTAAAGTGAAAAAATAAATAAATGTAGCTTACAAAATAATTGTTGAATAATGTGCATGATAGCGAGGTTTCCTTACGACCCCCAAGCGTTAGTCTGATACGAGTCATATGACTTGGTGTCCTTAACAACAATGACAGATCTTACAAAACCTATTATTTTTGGAGATGAAAATCTGATAAGAGAATTATCTGTAAATTGTGAAAATTGAATTACTAATTACAGGAGATTACAACACCTATATATAGTCTCTTTTGGTGATACTAGCTGTTATCATTTCCTAATATGTTCTTGGCTAATTATCTGTCTGATTGCTTAATTACAGGGATTTATATAATCCTAAGTATGGTAGTTTACAGCTTGGTACTCAATATAGCCGTTAGGCTTAATTGTCTGTGAGTGATTGATTATCTCGTGCATACAATCGATTCTCGATTGGTAGATGATCATGATGATTATTTTCGATCTCAATGTTTTCTTCAACACTCCCCCTCAAGTTGATTGAGTATTCTTGATGATCTATGATGATTATTTTGCGAGTTGATCTTGACTCTCAATGTTTTCTTCAACAATCATAGCTACCAAATCTGCATCGAATAACCAACAATATTATTAGTGTCATTTTTCCTCATCCATATACCTTGACACTGGAGACCCTTTTAGATAACTAAGTATCCTATCTACGGCCTCTAAATGTGTGGTCTTTGGTGCATGCATAAATTGGCTTACTACACTAACAAGAAATGTAATATCGGTCTAGTAACAAATCAAATAAATTAATTTGCCAACAAGTCTTTGATATTGTCCTATATCCTTCAATGGTTCACCACTTTCGATCTCAAGTTTTTTATTGGGTTCCATTGGAGTACTAGCGGGTTTTACACCTAGTTTACCTGTTTCTTTTAATAGGTCAAGAACATATTTTCTTTGTGAGAGAAACAAACGTTTGCATGAATGTGCAATTTCAATACCTAGAAAATATTTAAGTTTTCCTAAATCTTTAATGTCAAATTTATTTTTCAAGTAGTTTTTTACATTTTCTATGTCTTCCTTGTCATTTCCTGTAATAATGATATCATCTACATAGACAAGTACTATTGTTGTTTTATTGTTTGAATGTTTAATAAACATAGATGAATCTGCTGAGCTTTTAATAAAATTATTAAGTAACAGAGAGTGACTAAGCTTGCCATACCATGCTCGAGGAGATTGCTTAAGTCCATAAATTGATTTGTGTAATTTGCATACAAGATTGTCATCCGTGTCATTCTTATAACCTGGGGGTAATGACATATAAACCTCTTCTTCTAGGGTACCTTGTAGGAATGCATTTTTTACATCCATCTGACACAAACTCCATCCCAAATTAACAGCAATAGATAGTAAAATTCTTACAGTACTCATTTTTGCAACTGGTGCAAATGTCTCTTGGTAATCTAGACCATATGTCTGTGTGAAACCTTTCGCTACTAGTCGTGCCTTATGTCTTTTTATTGTTCCATCACTGTTATATTTGATTTTGTAAACCCACTTACATCCTACAGGTTTCTTGCCTTTTGGTAGAGGCATAAGTGTCCAGGTTTTATTTTTTTCAAGTGCTTTGAGTTCTTCTTCCATGGTCGCACACCATACCGGGATGTTTTTGGCTACCCAAAAATTGGTTGGTTCTACTTCTTTTGAAATCGATGTCAAAAAGGCCTTATATGGTGTGGAAATGTTCCTAAAAGAAACGTAATTTTGGATAGGATACTCGTACCTTATAGGTTACATAGTCACGTAACCCGGAAGAAGGCCGAGTTGAACGAGTTGATCTTCTAAGTTGAGCTTCTTCTACTTCTGCTCGACTTCTCCCCCCGAGTTCAATTCTTCTTCATTCGGGACTTTGATCTCGGTTGTACCTTCAAAAAGGTTAATTCTCCGAAGCACAATGCTACTAGATGAATGCATGAAATCTTGTTTATCTATATCTCCTTTTTCTTTGTAGAACGATTCATTTTCAAAAAAAGTTACATCTCTAGAGGTATAAATTTTATGACTAGTAGGGTCATAGCACTTATATCCCTTTTTTTGAGAAGAATATCCTAAAAATATAGTTTTGACTGCATTTTTATCTAACTTATCATGTCTTTTAATATGTACAAAACATATGCATCCAAATACTCTAAGGTGATCTAATTTTGATTTTCTTTTATTCAAAATTTCTAATGGACTTTTATTTTTCAAAACTATGCTTGGAAGTCTATTTATAAGATGGACAAATGTGAGAACTCGCTTGCACCAAAATCGTTTGGGTACATTTGTTTGAAATAACAAAGATCTAGTGACTTCTAAAATATGCCTATTTTTCCTTTCAGAAATTCCATTTTGTTCTGGTGTATTAATGCATGTGGTTTGATGCAAAATTCCCTTTTGTTTTAAGAAGTTAGAAAAAGGTTTATTAACATATTCTGTACCATTATCAGACCTAAGTATTTTAATTCTAGTATCATAATGATTTTCGATAAAACTTATAAATTCTTGAAACTTTAGAAATACTTCATCTTTTATTTTGAGCAGATAAATCCAAGTAGTGCGCGAAAAATCATCAATAAATGTAACATAATATTTAAAATTATTATACGAATCTATAGGTGCAGGTCCCCAAACATCAGAGTGTACAAGCTCAAAAATTCTAGTAGTTTTGTTGTTTGATAAAGAAAAAGGTAATCTTGTTTGTTTTGAAAATCGACAAATATCACAATTGCTATTGTTTAGGTTTGTCACCGACATTATTTTATTCAAAACTTTATCAGAAGCATGTCCAACCCTCCAATGCCATAATTTATTTTGTTCTAAGTTATTAGCAAGTAATGCTTTATTTGACACATCTAAAATATAAAGCCCATTTTCTAAGCTTCCTTCACCAATCATCTTCTTCGTTATTCTCATTCGTCTGAAAGACCACATTTTCAGTGAGAAAATCACATTACAATTTAATTCCTTTGTTATTTTACTCACGATATTAAATTAGACGCAAATGTTGGTAAATATAACACATTGGATATTTTATTTGACAAAGATAGTTGTGGTTCCTATTTGATCAATAGGTACTTTGGAACCATTTGCTACAAATCATGTGGCTTAGGTTTTCTCGCCTTAATTTTTGTTTCTAATAAGTTCAAATTGCCATCATATGATCGGTTGCGCCGTAATCTATAACCCAATTTTTACCGTTAAAACTTCGAGAGAAAACCGGAGCAATTACCTCGTCCATTTACCCGATTTGTTGCTGCACTGTTCAATCGAGTGATTAAACTTGTGAGTGGGTTTGGCTTATTGGACCTACTTGGCTTCGCAGTTTGCTTCTCCAATGACCGGCAAATTCTATTTAATCCGTGTGGTCCGGTTCATTCATTTCCGCCGCAAAACCCTTTCTTTCTCCTTCTCTTGTCCGCCTTCTCTCGCCTCTCTTGCGATTATCACCGCCTCTCTCCCATTTTCTCTTTGTCGAGATGCGGGTAGAGGAACCAAGAACCATCTCGACCGTGCCCCTCCTTCTTGCAATTATCGCATCCGGTTGCCGAGATTGCTCCCCGCTTCTCCCCTTTGTGATTAGGGTTTCGGTTGTGCACAGTACCGAGGCTTGTCCTTCCGATTCGTAGTTGATTTGAGAACTCATACAAGCTCGCGGTCTCTTCTCCCGCATCATGGCTACTACACTCTTGAGGGCCTGTAGTTCTTTTGATAACAGGATTTGGGCTCTAGCCGATTCATAACTCGGGTGAAGGTCGACAGAATTTAAAAATTTGGTCTTCATTGTAAGGCTTTCGTGTCAAATCGGGTTTGAGTGTAAAGAGCTAATTCATTCCACTTTTCTTTCAAATCACCGAAATACTCTTGCTGATCTTGGTTCCTTGTTTTATTTGGGCAATTTCTTGTTTCAAGTGGAAGATATATGAGAAATTTTGATCTTGGCCATACATCTCTTTGGTTTCATCCCAAATTTCTTTGTCGAGTTCATAAACATGAATAGTCCGGATACTTGGGGCTCCATTGAGTTTAATGACCATGTCATTACGTACGTGTCATTCTCGTTGCCATTCGAGGTCGGGCTTTGTTCTGATCGGTTTTTTTTTTCCACCAGTCCTGGTTTCTGGTTCTGTGTTGGTTTTTGGTTCTAGCGGTATCTCAGTTTTACTAGTGATATGGCTTAGTTTACCTTTGCTATGGAGAAAGAGATACACGGATCTGGCCCATGATGGATAGTTTGTACCGTCGAGTAGCGTGTTTGTGAGTCTCGGCGTCTGTTGCATCTCTCCAGTGTGAGAATGGTGCCCGCCGAGTACTTCTGTCATTGCTGGTATCACGGTACACTTGCAACCTGTTTTGGTTGAGAATTTTTGAATTTCTGAGGCCTTTCAATTCCGCTCTGATACCATATTATTTTTGGAGATGAAAATCTGATAAGAGAATTATCTGTAAATTGTGAAAATTGAATTACTAATTACAGGAGATTACAACACCTATATATAGTCTCTTTTGGTGATACTAGCTGTTATCATTTCCTAATATGTTCTTGGCTAATTATCTGTCTGATTGCTTAATTACAGGGATTTATATAATCCTAAGTATGGTAGTTTACAGCTTGGTACTCAATATAGCCGTTAGGCTTAATTGCTGGTGAGCTGTTGATTATCTGTGCATACAATCTGATGGTCTGGATTGGTAGATGATCTATGATGATTATTTTCTGAGATCTCAATGTTTTCTTCAACAAAACCATTTCACAATAGATGAATAGAATTACTTTGAAATTGATTTGAACGCATGAATTTTATACACTTTGGAGTTTTCATGAGCATTGCACCCTGAAATCTTACTTATTTCCGAGGCCTTCATTTTCCACATTTTTCTATTTTTTTAACAACGGCCGTAGATCAATGTAGTCAAGTATTGCTTCTTGTGTAAATGTAGCTCTACAATTTGAATCATATCGTTTAAATGCATTAGAATGCTAGCTAGAATGTGTGTTCGAGGAAATGAGCTTTCATTGAAATATAGGTAGGTGCCTTGTAAATGGATGACAGGACGAACACAGAAAGACGAGAAGAGTGCATGCCGAGCTTTACACTAAAGAAGTGAAGTCTAATCTAGGCCTAGTGGTCCCCTTGTTCCCCACCTGTACAGTACAGTACAAGTCCTTTGCTTGGTCACAACTAGCTCTTATATGTGTGCGAATCTCTGTGTGTGCGAGTGAGTGGCCGTATGCGTGTGCAGATGTGTGCGTGTGTGAGAGAAAGATGAAGGGAGCTGGATTGCAGAGGCTATTATTGGCTAAGAGTTGTAGTCTTGTAGTAGAATAGCTGGTCCTGGACGGGAGTACGTCTACTTCTCTTATTTTTTTCTTTAATTTTTTTTTTTATGTTTTGGTCCCAAGCTCCCAACTCATTATGACCACAATTTTAAAATCAGCTAATCATCCAAGTCCTTACTAGTCAATAGAAGATGGTTTGTCTTTGTCTAAGCATATTATTGAGATTTGTTTGTATCACCTACGTAGAGTTGTCTTGATGAAAAAGATGGTACACTCTACAGATTAACATTAGAAGTTGGTGCATCATCAAGAAGTGTATGCATTCGATCGACCGGTACCAAATATTACTAGCTATTTTTCATAGATAAATAGCATAGTACAAATAAAAGCTTAAACTGAACCTCGTTGGGCTTGGGCTTGGGCTCTGGGCCATTATAATATTTAATGCCGGACCTTATTTACATCGGAGTAAAAGGCTAAGTACGATAATACCTTAAATGACAGTATGGTAGCATACACTAGCGGAGCTTCACCAATAATTAAAGGGAGACTGGTGCATAAATTAGTTACAATTTCTTTTACTAATTTTTCAAATTAGAGAGGGTCATGGCCCCCTTTGGCCCCAATGATGCTCCGCTAGTGGTAAGCATACCATCTGCAAAAAACAATATGAATCAATTTCCTCAACTTCAAAAATAAGTTGCCACAAAATCTGATCTGATCTAACACTATAACAATTACAATTATCAGACGCCACAAGGTGCCACCATATATTTTGACAACACCAAACCTCAACTGCAAAAGCTTCTTCCCAGAAACGTATCGGTATTTTAATTCAATCCCTGTCTAATTTTGCTTCTATGCAACCCTGTCAGTATTTTTTTAGTAGTATAAGAAAGGAAACTTCAGGGGAAAAAGTAGAGAGGACTTGCATTTCTCGGGGCCAGCATAATTTAACTACCAATTAGACTGGTACAGCATAGAGAGTATGATCTGAATTACTTCAAGCTTCTTCGAAAATGCTCCTTGATATATCTTTCAGCATAAGTGGGGTACTTTTTCCGTATATATGCAAGGAGGCATTTCTGATATGAGAAATCAATCCAGCCACCATCAGTTCGTACAACAAAAAGGCATCTTGAATTACTGTACCGTGGGTGTGTGTCAACCTTTGCATAAAACACAAAACAATTAATATTATTCATACAGAAAAGTTACATCAGATAGTCTATATTAGGAACACTCGTCTTCTGGAAGTCATTGGGTGTGTGCATCAAATAACAGTTATCTTACTCCAGAGACTACCAAAGTACAGCATTTGTGTTAGCTCTGCTCCTTTTGGGTCATTTAAGATACTACTGAGAGAATTTAAGAAGAAAAAACTTAAATTCTATATTTACAAGATCATTTTCTTAATTTCAATGGGCCAGTAAATTAATTGGACCCGCACACACTGCCTTCAATTTAAAATGATTTTGTTTTTCTCAGATTAGTATGTTTTGCAGCAATGAATATTTTGCTCAAACCAGGATTATCTGAATTGAGAGTCTTGACCCAACATGACACCAATAATTCAGGTTGATCTAACTTGTAGCAACTATCCTAATTCCATTTCCAACAAGATAGAGGAGAGAGTGTTTGGTGTGTGTGTGTGGGGGGGGGGGGGGGGGGGGGTTGTTAGGGCCTTGAGGTTTCCCTCAGTAATCTCACAAGATAAACAAGAAATATGTCACGGGTCTCTACATATATGAAGAGTTCATGCAAACACACCTAGACAAGAATCATCTTACTCCCCAGATATCCCACGTCATTCAAACATTTAACACCCACCCACCCACCCAAAACAAAACAAAAAACGCATGCGCCCACACCCTTCACCCAAACCCCCTTAAAAGAAAAGAAGAAAATAGGATCAAAACTAATGAGGAAAAATAAAAGTAAATAGTGAACAATATACCATGATAGCTTTTAGTCCACAACCGATCTTATCTTCAGAATAAGGGTGATATGCAAGAAGCTTTTCAATGACAAGTTCCTCATCCACCTTGTTCAGCTTTGTGCCATCCAAGTATCTGATTAATAAGACAACATATAGATTTCAAATATATCCAATCTATCATGAATGAATGGAAAACAAAAAAAAAGTGTGTGTGTGTTTGAAAAAGGGAGGGAGCGAGCATGAGATATCTGTGACCCAAGAGATCAACTATTATCTTTGAGTTTAAATTTGAAGCCAAATGGAAAGGGTAATTTTCACCTCCTCCACCTTCCATACAACATTTTTTTTGTGCCCTCCAAAATATAGTGTGGAGGAAAATTGAAATTAGCATCCCTCCTTTTCCCTCCCTTCATTTCTATTTTATTCTGTGGAGCATGGTAGTAGGTGTCAAAATAACATGATAAAATTTAATTATAAAATTACGTCATTTCAAACACACAACACTCAATATTTTAAAGACTTGTTAGCAATCCATTGATGTGAGTTCTTGATGAACAATATAGTGTGATATGGTGGATATAGAGGAAGCCACCGGACATACAGTGCTTTGCATTAAAAAAGAAAGTTTTTTTATGCTAGAAATAGTTGATTTACACTTAAGTCTTGGACCAGTACCAGACTTCCAGTATAATACAAAATCACACAAAATTGTTTTGGTACAACCCACACTACATTACTACATTACCAAAAAGGTGAAGTTCCTTGTTTTGGGGTCTTGGTGATGTTGACCTTGTATTATTAGATTATTGCAACATCTTATCTCTCTTGTACAAATGATAATAGTTGATAAACTACAATCATATGCAAAACAAAAACAAATCATCCCAGCATAATACTTTGCAATCATCCGAAAAGGACCCCCTGAACAACTTCAGTGGATTAATCCTTTCTTAGAAATTCAAAAAAAAAATGTACGACTTTTCTGCACTGTACAGCTAAGACAGCTGTTGCTAACAGATGTAGAGAACCTCAAACACTGCTGTATCTCGAGCGCACACCTTTAACTTTTCTAAAATTAAGGTCACAGCGGGTACCTGTTTGAGTGGAGAATCTCCTTGGTACGCCGCACAGTGGGCTCGATATCCTTCAGCATCTCCGCCTCCTTCTCCTTCCACTGCCTATAGTTCGGCACATTGATCCATATATCCGCCAATGACTTCGTCGGAGACGCCGGCGCCGGCGCTGGCTGCGCAGATGCGTTTGAAAGGTCTTCGGACAGTCCGGAGAGGTGGCGCCGGGAGAACGCAGCCGCTATGACCGCCACGGCGGCGGAGACAGTGGCAGAGCGGTATAAGGGGGAGCGGAGTGGGAGACTTCTCAGTAGCAGAGCTGAAGCCATTTTTCTTCAAGGTTTGAAGAAGAAAGTGTGCGCATTGAGACTGAAGATGGATTGCAACTCGCAAGGGATGTTTGTACACTTGTATTGTTAACCTGTAAGACTCACTGGCGCTGGCGCTGGCGCTCTGGCGGTGTTAGAGAAGAAAGCCCACTTCTCTTATTTAACAGAGGATGTGTGCAAATGAAAGCAGATTTGCTTGAAGAAAATCAGATCATTAAAGGCCCAGTACAAGAGGCCCTATTTTACTGGTCAATGGGTTAACTGCCTTGGTTCAACTTTAACATAACAGCTTCATTCATTTTCAGACTAGCTGTCCGCTGTTTTTTTTTTAATAAATTTCTTTTCAAATAAAATTATTGGTCTATTGCGATAGACCCGTCTGGCTTTAAAATAAATAAACAAATGAACGAAACAAATTCTGTCGCAATATATTTTATTAATGGTAGTGATACGTTGCTCTGCTGTTAGTCGTGGCAATCGGAAGGGTTGGCGGATTGGAGTTCGAGTCAGATCAAATTGATTCAGCAAAATTATCATTATGGGTCTAATTGGATTGGGATGAGTCGGATATCAAATCATTTCAGATTTCAAATCAAATTGATTCAGCAAAATTATATCTAAATCAATTGATATGAAAAAAAAATGAAAACAAAATCGTCATGTTGGCAGTCTGCCGAACAGCAGAATCTGCTCAGTTATGAAGAATCTGCATTTATCATTTAAATTTAATTTCCAATTCAAATTATGTCAGAGTTTGATCTCCAGATTTTTTTTTTTGAACGTACACAAATAGTCAGATATCAATAAGATGTTTCAACAAAAAAAATATCAATAAGATGTAGTCTGGATGACTGACTTTATCAGACGTTTACACTTGTCTTCCACTTATTTGTTTTAGATGACCTTCTCCGAAGAGGACTCGTACAGTAGAATAATCGCTGTTCTAACAAACGACTTGTCAGTTGTTTGATTGTTTCGATAGAAGACCAGTAAATTAACCCTAAATAACAATGAGCTTGAACTTCTGTTCTCAATTTCTTAGTCAAAAAATGTGAAGTATGTAGTCTGGACAGATTTTTTAAATTAATTATTTAAATAATTATATTTTTAATGATAAGAATGATAACGTGTCACTGTCAATGATGTTTTGCAAACGCGATACTGACAGTGATATCTTTAATTTTTTTTTTTTTTTTTAGTTATTTTTAAAAGAATACTGGACGTGCCAATAGAAGTGATGTGTTCTTCCACTGACGCATCTCTCATGTATAACTTGTTTTAAGCAAGTTGGATGAAAACATTAAAAAAAATGAAAGACGTCATTTTCTGTAACGCCTTTGCTCAAACGTGCTAGTCCGACAAATGCATTTGCACATCACTACTGATAATGACGCATTGTCATTCGTATTTTTAAAATTTTGATTTAATTATTAAAAAAATAGAATTATTTTAATAATTAATTTTAAAAAATCTGTAGTCTGGAAGACCCTCAAACCAAGACTTTCTCTTTAATTATGCCGTGCCATTATCCACCAGATAGTATATAGAATTGAATTTTCAAGTAAAGAATTCCACCAAATGTTCCATTTCTCATGCACCAATTAGAACATACATGGTTGACTAGGAATTGTTCTAAAAGCTCCTTTGTAAAGAATTTAGACAAATCTCAGAAAAGTTCAAAGCCCAGCAAGGTTGCACATTCCTTCACGCAATTTTCTAAAATTATTCGTTTTCATTATTTTGTACCAACCTTCGATCACGATGTGAAAGTTATCTTATTTGTGTAATTCATTGTTCTTGTACTTTTCTTTGTATAATGCTGATTTTTTGTCCAAATCCGATAATTCTCCTGTCCTTCTGATATATCCGCAGTACGTTCCTCTGAATAAATTCAGATTCCACACGCATTTCCTAGAAAATTTTGGACCAGCCCTCCTATTCGCTGCTACTGTGACTTCTGTTAGTGGTTGGATTTTTATTTCTGAGCTGGCTCGTAGGTCACAATAAATTCAAATCCTTTAAAGTACTTTATACAGATAAAGTACTCAGATAAAATGGCCTTGGTAAATTTAAAGGAGGAGATGCGATTCTTCATATCCACGGTTTAAATCAGATAGTCATAAAATCGGACAGTCACTCTATGGTAGACGTAGAGTCACAATGGGTCTCTACACCTTTTGTTGCTCTGTAGTGCTCCCTCTGAGTCCCTGGCGCTGTTGTTGTGTTTTATTGGCTGCCCCGGCTTTCTACTGGGATTTCATTTCCATCCTTGATTTTGTTGGGTTCTTTACTTCTTTATGGTAACCTTTGCATTAAATGCTGCACTGTTTTTTGTGTGGATTTTCAGCTAGTTCTTTCTCTGTCACTTGGGATTGTATGCCTGCGCTGAGCCTCTGACTGCTCCATGTGGCGACTGCTGAAGTGCTGATAACGCAGAAATAAAGTGAAGAGAAAACAACATTGCGGCTGCAATATGCTTTGCTCGCACTGAATCAACGAGGTCTTACAAATAAAACCACAATATCTGGCAGAGTGAAACACTTGAACATACGCTTTGATCTGAACTCAGAGCAAACCGGTCTATTTATTTCATTTCTGATTCTATATATGGAACATTAAAAATTCATACGCTTCTTACCTCACTCTTTTCTACTACTGCATTGTCCACCCTCTCCCTTTCTGACTTCGATGCAGGCAAACACACGCACACACACAACAAAAAAAAAAAGGAAGAACATGGCCCTCATGCCACACCAAGCAAAAGCCATATGAATAATTTGGTAATGCAGCACAACCTGATTTCAGCCACACCTTCTCTTCAGCACCTCTCACCCTTGCCACCATCGCTGAAGACATCGCAGCAAGGTTGGCTCTTACATTACCTAACCAACCCGTTAATAAACAGTTAACTAGAAACCATTACCTAATTTTGCATGCAAACATTACCCTGCACATAACGACTTATGAGCAGGGAATTCAGCTGGATTATATTATTTCATACACTCTTTACATGTGCAGCGCAATCCAGCACATCCAGACCATCACTCTGCCCACAACACCTTGTTTCCATGTTGAACTACTAGGTCCACTAGGAGGAAAAATTTTGCTCATGTAAAGAGTAACCGTTTCCTCTGTTTATGATCTGCCATTTGCCCTTGGCCATATCTTGGTCCTGCGTCTCCTGTCTCCCTCTGAATGTACGCGTGTCTTTGTATGAAGGGTGTATGAAGCAATCCAGTTTAACTTCCTTGGCTCGCGTATTTTGAATCCAATATTTATTTCCTGGGTACAGCTTATACGTACTCTTCCGGCTATGTACCAAATTTGTACATCACACTATTTGCATCGTTAGCATTTTGTACATTAACTATTTACACTGCGCAGCCGCAATTCATGTTCCTGCCCCTACACATTCAAATACTACCTTTTTTTATGCAAAATTTGGTGACCAAACTAAACAGGAACGTCAATTAAGTACGTAGTACCAACACGCAGCTTGCACAAACGAAAAATCCATGCTATACTACAAACTCAGCCAAAAATTGTGAGAGAATTAATAGACGTGTTTGACACAAACAGCACGGATACGCATTCATGTCTATACATATCAAACATATCTATATATGTCCACTAAATAATTTTAATACGATTAAATAAGCACGTCGAACACATACATCCAGCACAATGTAGTACGTATAAAGACAATTTCTAACACTTCATATTTTTAATTTTTAATTTTATCATATTTTCTTCATTTTTAATTTTATCATATTTTCTTCATTGTTCTAAATTGTTTACATTTTTTTATTTTCTTTTTGAATTTATGTGTCATGCAAGTGTCAACACATGATAAACACATATACACACAAATATATCTTGCACGACGTGTTAGAAATGTCACGTATTTTAAACACACATATTCAGATTTTTAAAATTATAACACGTTAAAATACATACATCTAAATACGTGAACACATATTGACTAACATATTCCATATTGAACACACAATACGTTCCATATTTACCCACCAACCAGCTGTCTAATAAATTGTTAAAGATCAATAATGCCTATAACTCAAAAGAAAGGCCATCATTCTAGAACCACATCCAACTTTATACTTAAGTCTGAATTTTTCAAATTTCAGATTTGCTTTGTCAACCACACCTAAACTTTAAAGTCTGAACTTTCAAATTCCAAAGTACTGCTAATTTGATTCGAAGATGTTAGTATAATTAGCTTTAAACTACGTAACTTCACATTTTCTTGGAGCCTTACAAAAGACACAGGGCAACACAAGAAATGTTCATATACAAATTCTACTGCAAATTGTGCAACCTGGTTCTCAAATAATGGTTCTTCTTTGAAATAGACGATTAAAATCATAAAAAAAATGCCTAACAAAACTAATAAACAGATGAAATTTCAGGCAGCTACTTTATCAACATTTAGACAGTAGCATGATAACTAAGATGCAAAAAAATATATATATTAAGAACAAGTAGCAGCATCTCTTGTGCTGTTTACTGTGACCCATGCAGTCTCCTAAAAGCTGATGCAAAGAAATTCCTGCCAATTAAAACACTCACCCGAGCCTTCCAGGCTGAAGTGCAGATCCCACCATTGAGGACATTACTATTGGATGTTCCGAGTTGATCCCCACCAAGTGAACGATCATCCAAATCCCCATCACTCCCAACATTCTCTACAATCTCACTGACATCCGGGACCCCCTCTGTCGGACCAGACACATCAAAATTCACAGCAAGTGAACCTCTGCTCATTCTCAACCACTCAGCAAACTCAGCTGTTACGCCACGGCATTTCTTAACCTTCACTTTGATCAATCTAGGGCATCCCTCAGCAAGGGCTTCCATGCCGAGGTCAGAAATGGGACACCCCTTGATACATAATTTTTTTAAGGCCAGACATTTTGCAGCTATGCATGATATCTCAGCATCTCCAAAAGTCTCACTGCCACACAGTGCAAGTCTCTCTAGATTGGCGCAATTGCTAGCGACCAATTCAAGACTGCGCGCAGTTGGGTTGACCCCAATCAGCACCAATTCTTGCAAATTGGGACACCTCCTAGCTATTGTGATCAAACCCTGGTCCCCAATTCGGTTTGTTTTCCAACCATCGATGTGTATTTTTCGTAACAAATTACATCTCTCAGCTAGCGCGCTTATTCCAGTATCAGTGCATTCTGGGGTTTTGACAAGGTGAAGCACCTCCAAATTGGGGCATGTGGCCAGAGCCATTAGACCTCTGTCACTCACCTGAAGTTTCTCTAAATGAATCTCAGTTATAACTGGAACCTTGACAGATATATCCTCAAGAAGCGGGTCCCAGTCACCAGAGCACCGGAACAGCTTTAAGACCTTCAAATTAGGGGAATTTGATATAAGAGTTGAAAAACACTGACCATTGTGCAATTCTTTAAGACAAATAGCACGCAATGACCTGGCGACAAGCTTAGCTGGGATAGGAGGAGATGCATTTGAGTCTGACAAGCCCTTGAGCCGCTTGATAGATAACTCCTCAAGATTCGTGCAGGCTCTGAGCACAGCCTCAATTCCCCTTGAACCAAAGGAGCAGGATCCAACAGAGAGTTTGGACAGGTTTGGGCATGATTCCGCCATTGCCTCCATACCTGCATCAGTAACAGCCCGGCACGCCCGTAATTTCAACCGGGTCAGACCTGGGCAGCGCAGCGCAATCAACGCAATCACCTCATCTCCTACGCTATCAGACTTGCGTTCGCACTTGAGAGCCAGTTTAGTTACTGAAGAGAAGCGATCGAAGAGAAGTGGGATTGCATCTGACAAGGACTTTTCCGCGTTGAGAGCGAGCCTCTGACGGCTCTGACCTTCTAGAAGGAACCAGCGGCGGCACACCAGAGAGCATCGCTTGCGGTCGCCGGAGTTGAGGAGGTGGAATACGACGCAGAGCACCTCGTCTGGGAGATCAGAGGTGTAGTCAACGGCGGATAACGACGACTGCGCCGGCGGTGAGGGTGAGGGTAAGGGTAAGGCCAAGTTGGGAGCAGCGAGATGCGGTTTGGAGTTGGACCGGCGATTCGAGAAGGAGGGGAACCGGGTTAAGGGAGCTGAACCCGCCTGGCCCATTTTCAGATGAGGCGATTGTAGAGTGTGAGAGGGAGAGGGAGAGGGAGAAGAAGGAGGACGAGAGAGGAAGGGACGAGATCCAAGCGGAGGGGTTGATCGAGAGCTGACGGACGTGAAAGTGAGAATTAAATCCAGTTAAGAGAAAGGTTGCAGCTCTATATATGTACAGAGAGGGGGATCGGTTGACAATGAAGGAGGGGAGGTAGAAAGCGTTTTGAATCAAAAAAAATTCTATGTGGAAGCTGTTGATTTTGCATTAAAATTTATAATAATTATTAAAAATATAAATTTTAAATTTAGAATTTATTAAAAGTACGAATTTTGATGCAAAATTAATGGCTTCATAGGGCTTTAAACTAACTTTTTGGTTCAAAACCCTTTGTACCTCCCGCCTCCGTTGACAATGGGTTATTTTGATAAATTTGATAATAAAATTCTAAATAAATGTAAAAAAATCTTAAAAATAAAAAAAAATTAATAGGTGTGTTCTTCTACTTGTGGATTCAAGGTCATTCAAATTTCATTTAATTTCATTATCGTTTAATAGTCCATCAAAGACCGTTAAATTAGAACCGTTGTAAATTGCATAAAAAATTGATGAACTATCAAACGATAATGAAATTGCATGAAATTTGAATGACCTTCAATTCATAGGTAGAAGAACGCATCTATAATTTTTTTCTATTTTTAAGATTTTTATTTATTTATTTAGAGGTTCATTATCAATCGATCCCCTCTCCTATGTATATATGTATATATGAATTTTGAGTTTTGCTTAGAGGGGTGAGTTTATAATAAATCTAGCGTGCTCTTAACCTTATAGAGATTTTCTATGAGCTTAATTCAAAAACTATATCAAATTATCTCCAAATTTAATTTATCACAACAAATTTAATCCCAAATAAATTGGGGTAGGCTAGAAATGAAACCCAATCGGAAAACATAAGATCAAAGATCTCAAATATCATGATAATAATGAATATGATGGAACAAAAAGAAAATAAATAAATAAAATAATAATATATAAATAAAGATGATAATGATAATGTGCTAATAATAGTAACAATAATAATAATTAAAATAATAGTACAATAAACCTCTATAATAAAATCTATTTCTAAATCCTAAAATCCTATTTTAAAAAGTTTGTCCCTAATATCATCATTTCGATCGATCTTTCCTTGTGTGTCCACATATTCAACGCAACATCTCGCATTTCAGCTACACTCATATTCTTAATGTGTTGTCCTTTTGTAGCCCAACATTCTGCGCCATACAACATCGCGGGTCTAATCACCGTCTTGTAGAACTTGCCTTTTAGTTTGTTTGGGACCTTCTTGTCACAAAGAACACCAGATGCTTGTCTCCATTTTACCCATCCAGCTCTTATTCTATGACTCACATCTTCATCGATCTCTCCTTTCCTCTGCAACATCGATCCCAAATACCGAAATGTGTCATTCATGAGTACTACTCGTCCATCCAAACTAACATCTTCGTCATCTAAGTTTTCCCCTCTGAACTGACACTTCATATATTCAGTTTTTGTCCTACTAAGTCTAAAACCTTTTGATTCTAAAGTTTGTCTCCACAACTCTAGTTTCGATTGACTCCATCTACTCTCGTCAATCGATCACCACATCATCAACAAAGGGCATACACCAAGGAATATCTTCTTGTATGTCCTTTGTGATCTCATCCATCACTAAGGTGAAAATATATGGACTGAATGATGACCCTTGATGTAATCCTATCTTAATAGGAAATATATCGGACTCACCGTCACATGCTCTGACACAAGTCACAACATTTGTGTACATATCCTTAATAAGGGTAACGTACTTTGTTGGGACTAGTTTCCTTTTGAGCGCCCACCACATGATATTTCTCGAATTTTATCATACGCTTTCTCTAAATCAATAAATATCATATGTAGGTCCTTCTTCTGTTCTCGATGTCTCTCCATAAGTTGTCTTATCAAAAAAATCGCCTCCATAGTGGACCTCCTAGGCATAAAACCAAACTGATTTTTAGAGACAGTTGTCAGTTTTCTTAAACGGTGCTCGATCACTCTCTCCCAAAGCTTCATGGTATGACTCATGAGCTTAATTCCTCTGTAATTAGTACAACTTTGAATATCTCCTTTATTCTTGAAGATTGGTACTAATATACTTCTTCTCCACTCATCATGCATCTTATTGGACCGAAAAATGATATTAAATAGTTTAGTGAGCCACACTATTGCTATATCTCCAAGACATCTCCATACCTCAATCGGGATGTCATCCTGGTCCTAACGCCTTACCTGTTTTCATCTTTTTTAAAACTTCTTTCACCTCAGACTCTTGAATTCTCCGAACAAATCGCCTATTGGTGTCAATTGAGTCGTCCAACTCGATCACGGTTTTCTCACTCTCGTCGTTGAATAGCTTGTCGAAGTATGATCTCTATATGTTCTTAATCTCCTCATCCTTCACCAAAAGTCTATCAGCCTCATCATTAATATATTTAACTTAGTGGAAGTCTCTTGTCTTCCTTTCTTGAAGTTTAGTCATCTTGTAGACATCATTTTCGCTCTCTTTCGTATCTAATTTCCAATACAACTCCGTGTATGTCTGACCCCTTGCTTCGCTCACATCTTTCTTTGCGTTTCTTCTAGCTTCTTTGAACTTCTGTATGTTTTCATCACTCTTGTTGTGATGTAAATGTTTGTAACATTCTTTCTTCTCATTGATAGTCTTTTATACTTCATCATTCCACCACCAAATGTCTTTAGGTTCACATTTATTTCCTCTAGTTACTCCAAACACCTCTATAGCCACCTTCCGAATGTGAGTCGCCATCTTCTTCCACATATTATCTGCATCATCACCTTCGTTCCACGATCCTTCTGCAATAACTCTATTCTTAAACACCTGAGAAACGTCCCCTTTGAGCTTCCACCACCTCGTTCTCGTTATTTTCATGCCTCTATCTCGCCGAATGCATACCTGAAAACAAAAATCAGCCACCAAAAATTTGTGTTGTGTGACAACACACTCGCCAGGTATAACCTTACAATCTATGTAGTTTGGTCTCTCCTCCCTTCTAGTCAGGACAAAATTGATCTGGCTCGAGTGTTGGCCACTGCTGAAAGTAATTAAATGCGATTTTTTTTTTCTAAAGAAGGTGTTCGCTACCATGAGGTCATAAGCTATAGTGAAGTTAAAGATGTCTTCTCCCTCTTGATTCTGTTCACCATATCCAAAACCCCCATGTACCATCTCAAACCCCCCTCTATCTGTGCCAACATGACCACTAAGATCACCTCCAATGAAGAGTTTTTCACTGCTAGACACTCCTCTAACCATGTCCTCTAAGTCTTCCCAAAATCGTCTCTTCACTTCATCGCTCAAACCTACTTGTGGGGCATACGCACTAATGATGTTCAAGACCAAATCTCTAAAAATCAATTTGATCATGATGATCCTGTCCCCTTGTCTCCTAACTGTGACAACTTCATTCTTGAGGCTCTTATCAATTAAGATGCCTACACCATTTCTACTTTGTTCTTTTCCCGTGTACCATAATTTAAAGCATGTATTCTCTACCTTCTTATCCTTCTGACCCGTCCATTTAGTCTCCTGAACACATAAGATATTAACGCATCTCTTAGCGCGTCGCTCTTATTGGGATGTAAAATTGGTTGTTTTGAGGTGTTTCGACAAAGCTGTTTATTATTAAATCTTATGTATTCATTTTTAATTTTTGAAAATCAACTCATAAATAATAATAATAAAATATTTAATATTTGTACATTATTTTCAAAAATTAAAAATGAGGACTTAAAAATCTCGAAACACCTTAAATTTTTGCTACCTTTAAGATTTTCATATGAAGAATTTAATGAGCTTGATGAATTAAAATTTGGAGATGATTTGATATATTTTTCGAGTTAAATTCGCAGAAGGTCTCCGTAACTTAAGAGCACGCTACATTTACTTGTGGGTTTAATAGGGTTTTTTTTCTCATATTTGATTTGGTAGAGGACACTTACGTTGGTTTGGTCAAGGTTTGGAACTGGGCATGGTCCGGTCCGGAGATTAGCATCTGTTAGTCAGACCTTGGTCGCGACGGACTGGTGGAGTATTGACTGGTCTGGCAGACTGGCACGGGTGGAGGAGTTGGTCCAGAAATTAGTTAGTGGTCAAATTGGGATGGTCTCAAATATGAAATATCTATAATATATTTTTGTGAAAATTAATTACTTTTGGAAGAAAAAAGCCCGCATCTAGTAAATACCATACAAGATTCACGTTAAGAAACATTGTTATTAGATTATTATTGTTAGATTTGTGTTCTAAAAGTTATCTTTGATGATTAATTTATGTTATATTTATAAATTGAATGTTGTTAACATTTTTGTTCCATGAGTTCAATATTCGTATTTAGACATGTTCAAGAAGATGCACTTGGTCTTGAACAACAGAACTCTAAATAAGATGAATATATAACTCTAAAATGTTTACAGGTCTTGGATATTAGGAGGAACACTAATATGCCATATAAGACTATCGTGTTGATTAAAGTACGTTGTACTTTTGTAAACGTTGATAAAAAATTATCGTTTAATAACACGAATATATGAAATATTTCATATATTAAACAGACCTAATAGATAAAATATTATATGGATTGTGTTGGTCTCATTAATGTTTTATCGTGTATTTGATTCTAAGATTGAGACATGTATTTTTTTCACATGAGAAATATATAACGTAATTATTATTAAAAGCTACTTGCAACAATCAAGTATAAAAGTAATAGTTCTTTATATATAACTTGTGCCGGGAGATGATATATGTCAATAGTATCATTGTCACTCATTAGTAATGAGAAATGATATTTTATGAGCCTCTTGGTAAAGTAGAATTATAAATGGATCCAATATAACTGAAGTACAGTTATAATTTTATAATTTACTTAATGGATACAAAGAAACAATTATAATACAAATATGACACAGTCCTACTTTGTATAATAATTATAATATCATAAGACAAGGAATAGACACAAATAATGTTAATAATAACATTACTAAAAGGATCGGGTTTTGTAAGCGTTTGCAAACATCTTTATTATTTGGGTAACTATAATGTATAGCTAGAATACCGCTTATAGTTTATGAAATAAAATATTTTATTTCATTATCAACATAACATAGATCCTCGACATAGGTCACACCAACTGAACGGGAAATAAGAATAAATATTTTAATAAATTTTATATGTACAAGATTTCTTATTGAATGAAATATAGGTACATATAAGAGTTGTTAAAATATTATGTCACATAACATGACTTCCTAGCGGGAAAAATAAATTTATTAACATGTGTATATTATGAGTATAATATAAATTTTATGTATTATAATAATATGAAATTATTTTTATGAGATATAAATTTATTTAAAGCCCAAAGCCCAATATAATTTATTAAACAAATAAAGAGATAGAAAAGATATCATAATTATGACCACAAATTCGGGTCAGATTTTAAGGCTATTTTGAACTGAAATTTAAAATGGCAAATGGTAACCATCTGGACAAATGACCTATGAAAATCGTAGCCCTCGGAGTGTAGAATCCAACGGTGAAGATTTAAGGTCGTTTGGAGTTCTCTAGAGGAAGTTATGACAGTTTTAGTGCTGAAAGGTCAGTAGTTAATGTGTCATTTCGTATTCAGTTCAAGCCTTAATTGTTGTACGAATTTGATAAATTTTTGAACTTATATTTGGAGTCTATAAATATTATATCTGACCATACATTATGTGATTACAATTTTCAACTCAATTTCTCTCTTCCTCTAAATATTTGCTAAATAATTGACGATTAAGCAATTGATCAAGTAACGGGTGATAAAGCTAGGAGCGGACGAAGAGGACGCTAGCACGGACTCGACGTCATTTTCTTATTTCGGATTCAAGGTGAACTGAAGAGGAATAGAGCTACGTTAAAGATCGTATGTATGGTATCACAATCTCTCTTGTAGGTACATGTATGATTGTGATTTGTGATGTAAATAAATAAGAAAATGTTAGTAATAATAAACTGATCCTAGATGTTTATTAGACCAAAAAATTTAATTTTTACCCAATTCGCATCATGAAATCCTTCAATTATATTGTACTAAAAAAATTCATTATTATTTTATAAAATATATTTGAATTTTATAAATTTTCTTAAGATTTTATTGGAACATTTAAATGTTTAAAGAGTTGATAAGTTAAACAAGATGGATGTTATCGGAAGATAGCTGATGAAGTCTTAAGAAGATTTAGGATCAATATATGTAAGATTTAATTGTTTGATTTTGAGTTCCAATAGTAAATAACAAGAAAATAACTTTTTGTGCAGTCAAACATTATAACGATTTCGCATATCTACTCAAATATTTTTGAAGACACAAAGTTATCGATTTTTATTAGAGGTTAACGTTGTTTAATGGTTGAGAAACATTGAATGACTTAAATTGTTACAATAGTTCACTCAACCGTTATAACGCCTTTGTAGTCAGGCAAACTTGTCAGAGCTCAAGAAATATTTGGTCAACATTGTCAAAACGTTATAACAATTCATTCAAGCGTTATAACATTTCAGTCAAGTGTTATAACGACTTATCTTTTCTTTACAAGCTGTTATAATGGTTCATAAAGTTTCTGGAGGATTGATAAGGACATTCTTGACAAATTATAATTAAAATCATTTCTCAAGTGTTATAATGGCTTAGAACCGTTGATAACAATTTACTAAGTAAAAAAATGATTTACTAAGAGAATTGCTTTAGAATTGATTTTTTATCCAAACGTTCATAATCTTTAGCAATTACAAGCAATAACTAGCAATCTCAAATAGTCGAATAGAGCACCCAATATTCCTTACAAGAAACACAACAAGAAACTCTAAATCAATCAATTCATATTTTGAGCTGAAACTCACTTGTTCTAAATCAATCAATCCAAAAACATTATTAGTGCACTCTAACCGTCAGAATATCTATTCTCTGTAGTATGTAAAACTTACAGTGGGCAGAGATCTGGACCGTCGATCTACAAAGCGGGCAGATGTAAGGATCAGGTGCTTCTTAAATTCACAAAGCGTGTAATATTATTATTATTTGGTAATTAAAGTACTAGAGGATGCAAATTCCCTACATGATTGGATCATCGTTGAAACTTGAAAAGCCAATTTGACAATAATAATAGAGGAAAGTTTAATTGGAATAGATTGGTCACCGACAGGTGGGTCCGTGTACTGCCTCCCCAGACTGGTTTGTGGCCTAAATTGGAACAGGAACGCGTTAGGACTCGATTCGAGGACTACATAACATCTTGTAATTAACTAAGATAAGAAGGACAAATGGAAGTATAAATTTCATGATTTGGTAAAAAAGACTGGTCAAAGGCACTCAACCTTTGGGAGCGGAGAGCGTATGGGTTTTTGTCTTGTGGTCGTTGCATGGATTCGATGGGCGTAAATTCCCTGCGTAAATTTTCACATAAAAATTTGAACGATTTATTTTAATTTTTTATGATTTTAGTGAATTTTAAATAAAAAAATTAATGTATAAAATTATTTATTATTATTAAATCAGAACCGTTAATTGATATAGAATTATACGACGAGATGATGGAGAATATACGGGGTGAGGATCATAACAGCAACCAACTAATCGTTGGTACCGTTAATATTCGCACCCCAATTATGATAGTACTCCCACATATATTTTACTTTCTAACTTCTTATTTTGTTTCACCTATCAAACTACTGTAACTGTATAATCAGTTTTTGGCAATGAAAAGGAGGGACACCAAGCCTCTATTTTTTAATTAATGTATCGTTAATTGTCGTACATTTATAGAGTAATTTCTATGCGCACAAGTCACAGCGTTTTTTTTTGTCCTATGTTGAAAGAATGATAATGATTAAGGAAGTGTTCCCATGATGTTGAAAGAGAAGATCAATTCTCATTAATTGACTGCAGGACCATTATTATTAGACAAAATTAAAAATCTAAACTATTTATTTTTAAATATCTATAAAACATTCTTCAACGCTGATTTCGATCATTTCCCTTATCCTGAAAAAGCATTATATTTGTCACAAAATTCAAACGCTGATTCTCATAGGAACCCTATTTTAGTTATCTTATATATATAGTGTTCTCAGATTAATTATGTAAACTTCTGATTTACTTTCAAAATGTAAATTTAAATATCAGGTAGGTACAAATATCGCTTCACACATATGTTTATTTTACAAGTGTGCGAACAAGGAGTTTGCAAGTTTCATATATTTATTGATGACTTTTAAATTAGAAGCAGTATGTTGTGGATTAGGGGCGGATTTATTAAGGAGTAAGTATTGGCAGGTGTTACCTTGATTTCTAATATTACTATGAATTATTATTTGGATAAATATATCGATCCCCACCCCCACCGTCCCCATTCGTTGTCCCCATTCTAAATTTCTCCTTTTTCGGTATGTATTGACTTAATAAGACTTTCCGTTTTTATATATATTTACGTGGTTAATGATTAATATAAACAGAATATGCGGTTAGAAATTATCAGTAGGACTAAGATGTTGACAGTTATAGTTTTATTACAACACATATAAATAAAGTGCACTGCTTTAAGAATAAATATAAATTACCATTACAAAACATGTAAATAACATAAGATGTATATATAAATAGTGTGGGAAAAAGTTGAAGAGGCGCGTTAGTCAAGAGACTTTTTATCGCCGAGTCGCTGACCCAGTACAGACCAATGCAGAGGGCTGTTATAGTTTTAATGATTAATATAAACAAAATATGCGGTTAGAAATGATCAGTAGGACTAAGATGTTGACAGTTATAGTTTTATTACAACACATATAAATAAAGTGCACTGCTTTAAAAATAAATATAAATTACCATTACAAAACATCTAAATAACATAAGATATATATATAAATAGTGTCGGGAAAAAGTTGAAGAGGCGCGTTAGTCAAGAGACTTTTTATCGCCGAGTCGCTGACCCAGTACAGACCAATGTAGAGGGTTGTTATAGTTTTAATGATTAATATAAACAGAATATGCGGTTAGAAATGATCAGTAGGACTAAGATGTTGACAGTTATAGTTTTATTACAACACATATAAATAAAGTGCACTGCTTTAAAAATAAATATAAATTATCATTACAAAACATGTAAATAACATAAGATGTATATATAAATAGTGTCGGAAAAAAGTTGAAGAGGCGCGTTAGTCCAGAGACTTTTTATCGCCGAGTCGCTGACCCAGTACAGACCAATGCAAGTAGAGTGGAATTTGCGCTAGCGCTAACTGCTGAATTCACTGGATAAATGTAGAATATATGCGGTCAAACGTCTAGGGATATTTTATGGGGATAAATACTTGGGGATCATTATCAGCCTCCATATTATTATTTTTAAAAAAATATATAGAAGATTTAATATATCAAATTGAAGTGTTTAGACATAAAATTTAATGATTGTATATTTTATTTTGTGTTCATGTGTTGTTTCAAGCTCTGGATCCGCACTGTTATGGATCAATCAAGGGATACAGATTTCCCTCGTCTAACATATGAACCATTGAGAACTAAACGATTCAAAATTATTCTAAATCATAAAAGAACCAACCTTTAAATTATGTATGGTCGGCTTTCAACAAAAGAAACGATAATTGCCTAATTATGGTCGCCTTTAAATTAAGTGCGTATTATTAATATTTTGACACAAATTAATCTTTTTGTAATCAGTACATAATTAGTCTAAGGTGCATCACATAATAAATTTCTACCCCCTGTAACATTATCGACTTCTTGTTCATCGAAGTTTTCCTGATCATTCTAAGTATATAAAGGATGATGCAGACATCTGTCCCTACTCGGCCCTGCCAGTAGTTTATATTTCTAGAAAAAAATATATCTATATATTTTTTAAAAATAAATATGAAATCTAAGACATTCAATTTAAATATCTATAAGAAGATGCAGTTATATATATTTTTAAAAATAAATATGGCTTCTAATTTATCTAATTTTAAATATTCATAAAAATCAACTCTATTTGATTTTCGAACCTACAATATTCCACAAAGAGAATATAAAATACACCTTTATTTCCGAGGAGCAAAATTATTGTGGTCATTTTTTTTTTCTGAAATCCCTTGACAATAAGTTATTTTGACAATCTTGACAATGAACTTCTAAATAAATATCCAAAAAATCTTACAAATAGAAAAAAAAATTACAGATATATTTTTTTTACTTATAGATTAATAGTATTTCAAATTTCATTAAGCTCATCAAATACCATTAAATTTAAACTGTTGCAAATTGTACACAATTTTGATAGTCTTTAATTAATGAGCAGTCAAACAATAATGAAATTGTATGAAATTTGAAATACTATAAATCTATAAATAAAATTATATATATATATATAGAGAGAGAGAGAGAGAGAGAGTAGAGATACCGTGAGCTTAAGCTCACGGAGGCCTTCCGTGAGCTTAACTCAAAAAACATATCAAATCATTTCGAAATTTTAATTTATCATTCTCATTAAATTCTTTATATGAAAATCTCATGGGATGCAAAAATTTGGAGCATTTTGAGCTTTTTAAGTTGTTGTTTTTATTTTTTGAAAATCAGCTCTAAAAATAATAATAATATATTCAATACTTGAACATCATTTTAAAAAATTAAAAACGGTGACTTAAAAATCTCAAAATACTCCAAATTTTTGCATCCCACAAGATTTTTATATAAAAAATTTAATGAGAATGATAAATTAAAATTTCGAGATGATTTAATATATTTTTTGAGTTAAGCTCACGGAAGGGCTCCGTGAGCTTAAGCTCACGGTATCTCCACTCTCTCTCTATATATATATAGTGAGGCTATGGTGCTTCGTGAAGCACAAAATCTCTCGTGCTTCACGTCCGTATCTTGAATTTGAAAGTTCAAACGGTCGATCCAAACCGTTGAACATAATCTTCATATTGAACTATCTTTGGAGATCAAATTTTATATTTTTTTGAATTTTTTTTGCTATTTTTTAGATGGGTACAAAATCGCTAGTTTTAGATGTGCAAAAATCATTATATCAGCAAACTTTGTACCCATTTAAAAAATCTATACTATTATATAAAGCATCTAAGAATTAGAGGGTCTATTTTTTATCATGGTAATTTTTTATTATACCCATTTTATCCCTCAATTAGACGGATAATATTTATTTTTGGTTGATCGAACGTATGCGATCGCGTCCATTGATCCCCTCTTTTTCTCCATTTCTTTCTCATATATACTATTATTTTTTTTATTTAGCAATCTTGTGTATATTTGATAAGAAATTAATGGTGATAATATATATTAGAATAATTTACTTTTCTTTCCATAAAAATCAAGAATCATTAACTCATATTGTGCAAAAATCTCATCCAAGATTAAATATAGTCTTTATTATAGGTTTTCTCTATAAATTGGTGAATTTATAATTTAATATTAGATAAATGTGAATTTTTTATCTTATAATATTTTAATGTTTAAATAAAAGAATCTGCTGCAACGCGCGGGTATATAACCATTTAAAAAATTTATACTATTATATAAAGCATCTAAGAATTAGAGAGTCCATTTTTTGTCATGGTAATTTTTTATTATACCCATTTTATCCCTCAATTAGACGGATAATATTTATTTTTGGTTGATTGAACGTATGCGATCGCGTCCATTGATCCCAAGGATAATTTGATCTCCAAGGATATATAAATAGCAAAAAATTCAAAAAAAATATAATTTGATCTCCAAGGATAGTTCAATATGAAGATCATGTTGAACGGTTTGGATCGGCCGTTTGAACTTTTAAATTTGAGATACGGACGCGAAGCACGGGAGATTTTGTGTTTCGCGAAGCACCCTAGTCTCACTCTCTCTCTCTATATATATATAATTAAAAAATTATTTATTTAAAAATCCAATGTCAAAATTATCAAAAATAACTCATTGTCAATAGATCCCTCCCCTTGAAATACCATCGTTTTCTCTAAAGTTCTCACTCCAAGTATTTTATTTTGTATTATTATCTCTGCAAGAAAATTTTCGAAACCGGGTTCAATTCCATTCAGACGAGTGTTCAATTTCAATTTAGACAAGTGTTTGTTTTGTTTCAAACAATTTTTTTGTTTCGATTTAAACAAATATGTATTTTCGAGGTCACAATAACGAGTCGGTGAGTTTTAAACCGTTATCAATTATTATTAATGTAGTTTTGCCTTTTTCGACATATTATAGCAACTATTTTAAGCTAAAACAACATATATTATAACATAATTAAATGTTCAGTTATAATAGAAAATGAGATTTAAGTACAGACAATAATTATACGCGAATTCTTAAAATGACTCTCTGAATGTAATTATTGACTATTTCTTTATAATAAATTGTTTAAATTAAAAATAATGGAAAAAAATACATTTCCCCAACTTGAAAGTGCAATAGCACGGCAAGTTCACGTGACAAGTGCATATTAGAAAATAGAAATAGATATTTCCATCAACATCAAAACAAAGGACGCATGAAGGTTCAAAGTCCTTTCAACCAAAAATTGATTTCAAAGCGTGTTAAGATTTTGTAGAGATCTAATAATTATTGAAAGATGAATTTTAAATTTAGATTTTATTGAAAGTACAAATCTTGATGCAAAATCAACGAAAGACTTTGAACCACACGGGCGTAACATCATCATTTTTCTCTTTTTGTTTTCTTTCTATTTTTTTTTTTAAGGAAGAACCAAATCCTCAATTAACATTTAAGATTGCAGGTTAGAGACGTCCATTGTGGGAAGAAATTTTATGATCACGCAAATTGAAACTTTGAAATCATAACCAACTCCTGATAAAAAAAAAGATAATATGAGAGTATAAACAAAAAATAAAAGTTGTTTCAATAAAATTATAATAGTTAAATTTTCGACAAATATATTTATTTCAAAATATTAAATATATGATTAATGGTAAATTACAAAAAATAGTCTTAATAACTCGTATAAAGGAACATAAAAATGTATTATTTGTGAAGTTACACTACACTTCAAACATGTTACGTACACATTCTTTTATATGAGAAGGAAAAAAATCATTCCATGTGAATTATCTAATTAAAATAAATCGGAAAAGAAAAATCAGAAAAATGCAAGAAAAAAATGATATACCATAGTTATAAATTTGGAGACTTAATTTCATTTAAATCTTATTAAACATTTTAATTATACACGTGGGAAGAAGAGCACTTTGAGAAATATTTGAGAATAACCCAAAGAAAAGGTATGTTTCAGACATGATCAATAACCTACTGCGATTAGATAGTGATAAATTATATAAATTTTCTGAAAGACCCACTAAACTTTACCAGAATATATAATAAATTCATTACGCAACTATAATGTGTATTCTTTAATTTAAGTCAACAGACTTCGACTATATCAGAACTAAATGTTTTTCCTCCGCAAATAAGCCAACAGGAATGCTTAATTTCTCTCCATTTATTTAGATCTTTTCGTTCCCTTTCTCATTACGTTCACGTTACCACATTTCCTTCAAAATTCTCGCCAAAGAAGAAATGGACATGTGAAAGAAAAACAAAACTTTTTGACATAATGAAAAGTCATAAAGAGAAGAAAGAGAGATTTCTCCAAGAATTGAAAGGAGATGATTTGAAAGTAAAATGCACTTCGTTTATTATCGACTGATGGAAGAGAGGTGACAGCAAATTGATTGTGACAAAATGCAAAATCCAGTAATTTTGAAAAGGACAAATCAGAGTAGGTGACAAGATTAAATTTCTCTGAATAGTCTGATTGTAAACATTGTTCACTCGTCTTAAATTATAGATTCTGTGACAATCTGACAGATGCTGACGAATCTGTCAGATGGATAACACACCTGTTTGCAACAAATTTTGAGTGGTTTGATAAATTAGATAGACTGTCAAGAAAGAAAACGACATATAAAGAGAACGATTATAGGCATAGCAACAATGATTTCAATTTTTATTACCAGTAAGGCTGTCAATACAATTACACACAAAATTCTGCACATTCACAGCATTAACAAATGAAACATATATTATTACAAGCAAACCAAAGAAAAGTCAATCAACCCCTTACAATATTTATAGGAACAAAGTAAAAAAAAATAAAAATACGCAAAACACATATATATAGCATTGCCTCCTCATGTTAGTTGTGCATGTGGGAGTTCTTTTGCCAGAGGCGAAACCAGTTTAGTATTTCCTTCATCAGATGTAATATTTGAATTCGACATGCTCAAGCACAAAAGAATGTTGACTTGTGCCATCTTCTCTATATGCATGTTTAAGCTATAGATGCTTAAAATTTACACCTAAAGCACATTACACTATTATAAACATTTACAGAGCCCATTTTCACGGACAAGTTAAGAAAAAAAGAAAAAGAAAAAAAGAACAAAAGTCAGGCTTTGGGAAGCATTCCCCTGTGTAAAGTGTGAGGTCTGGGCCGGGCCCGCATCATTGTTTCATCGCTGTGGCGAATGAGTTCAGAAAGCTTCCAGGGTTTTTGCCATTTCCACTTGAATTGTAACAACCATTGGTGGTGGCTTCTTTTCCACCTCCATAGCTTTCCTGATTGGCCTGCCACTGCTAGCTTCTTTCCCACTGGTAATTGTGCAATAGGTACCATCTGCTTTGTTGTTTGAAAAAAGAGAGACAAATCTATTTGTTAAGACTAAATACAGAATAAACATGTAAGATTGAATACAAGGATAGGAAATAAAGGGAACCTTTAGAGTCTGGTTGTTAAATGCGTGATTCTTGTTGCTTGGGCTATTTGCAATTCCTGCTGAGTACTTGAGTTGTTTCTGTGCAGGTACTGCAACTGGGGATAATGGTGGGCCACTATCGTCAGCAGGGTGCTTAACTGAACAGTTATTGCCCTGAAATTTAGACAGTCAATCCATCTGCTAAGTCACATATGTCGGTGCATACTTCTAAAAAAGAAATGCGAAATTTGCCAGGTAGAGAAGCTTACAGGAGAGGGAGGGGGAGTCGAAAGTGCAGCTGCGAAGGCTTGCTCCCTCTGTTTTATATATTTTTCCAACTCTTTCCTCCGTCCTTCGCTGTGCCTCAGAATTCCTACCAGCTCATTCAGTTGCTCCTTGAGTTCCTTTATCTCCATCTCCTTTTCTGATACCTGGCATCTATTACAAACAATAAAAATAAGATGTAGTGTGTTTGCATGATCAATGTACTGAAGTAAAATCTCGAGATAAGAAAACTTACCTAGAATCAGCCGCAATATTGAATGAATACTGGAGAAGGTTTTTAGCCTCAGCCATGGACCTCAGCTGGTTCCAGCGAGTGCGACCAGAGAAGGCGCGCTCCCTCTCCTCAGCCTCTGACAACTGAGAGGCCATAGCTACAAGGGTATTTGAGGAAATGCTGATCATACTCTCGAGTGATACTATCCTTGCCATTCTTGCATTTGGTGACATGTTTGACACCCTGTAAAAGATTCATCAGCTAGTTGATCACACAACTATCATAACTGTGGTATGGCATCACAAAAGCATGTGACGATTTGCAAAATTTTACACAAAACGATCTATTACCTGGAATTTCCATTTTTGCCCCTACCCGGACTAACTCCACCTGAAAGAGCATCCTCCTGCTTCAAGATTGCCAACTCCTCAGCAAGGGCAGCACGCCTATCTCCACACATAAGAACACGGCAAAATAAATGAGTAGACGGCATTCTGGGGCTCTCTTTTTTAATCAAAATCTCTTTATTTTTTACAAAAAAAAAAGATGATAAATAATTAACTGTTCCATGGTTATCCGGAACTTACTTTTTTCATAAAAATCACAATAATAATCTACCATTCAGAAATTAGTTCCACTGCAAGGAATGTAATAGTAAGTTGGACCCACTGAAAATTAAGATAAAATACTAACAATTGGCTTTGCTTCTCATATTCATTTCGGACTTCATGGACATGCACCATGACTTCAAGCTCCTGATCCAGCCACCTTTGCAGAGCCTTCTCGTTCATCTAATTAATAACAACAATAAAAGTTAGTGAGCCATATAAAATTAGTTCAGTTATATGTGGTTTCTGAAGTTGAAATGGATCTCTGGTAAGATCCCCAAAGCAATCACTCACTGTATACAACGAACGAAGAAAAGATGGAAAATGTCAAAGCAAGGGATGAGCTAATTACCAGGCTTGTCGCAGAGCTGCTGTTAGCCATGCCTGCATATACAACATCTGTTTAGTGTTTAGGACTTTTACCTCTTTGATAAATAAGTAGATCTAAGAAATTAAGAGTACAAGAACCTGAATTTTCTCGAACAGATGATTTACGGGCTTCAAGAAGCTCTTTTAGTTTCTTAGTTGCCATGGCCGCCTCTTCGGTCTTTCTCTGGAGCACCTGTAAGAGTCGTAATTTATACATTTTTTCAGTCTTTGAATTCAAATTCAGTAAGCGACCAAAAATAAATGAAAGTGGGATTGCTCTAAAGTCTTACAAGTTTCTGTCTCTGATTCAATGCCTGAAGTTTATGTCGCTCGTATTCATTTTTCCTTCCTTCTTTCCTTAGCTGTTTAAAAATTTAAACCAAGTATGAGCAATTTTTCTTTTCGATGTATAAATCATACTTCATTTTCCTTTTGTTGTTTGAATATGGGTTACCTGTAGAAGCTCCTTTTCACGAGAAGCCTTCCACTGACGGAACTGTTCAGCCTCTTGCTTAATCTTATGCTGCAATTGAACCTTTTGTTGCTTGATAAATTGAATCTCTTCTTGCAATTTCTTGGCTGCCTCGTCGCTTTTTTGTTTCTCCTTCAAAATTTGTACTTGGTTTTCCTGTTTCTTCTTCAGATCTTGAATCTGGTTAAAAGTAAGACTCATGTCAATATAATTCTAGAAACTATTGATATAGTAAGAAGATTAGATATTTTAATCTATCAGGACACCTGTGATTCAAGGGACTTTAGTTTCTGCAACTGAATATCCCGCAACTTGTTTGCCTGACCATCTGCATTAAGAGACTCCACTTCAGCCAACAGCCTATCTCTTTCTTGCTGAAAGGTTTTAGCTTCTTAGATTATAGGAAAGAGGAGAAACAAGAAAAAACAAAGAGGAATATATGTTTAGTTGAAACTAACCTGAACAGCTCTTTTCTCTCCTTCAAGTTCCATGATTTTCTTCCCAAAATGTTGTTTGAGTGTAAGGGTTTCGATTCCTCCATACATTTTCATCTCAGACTGTAGAGTTTCAAAAGGATCCTTACTATAATTTCCTTTTCTGGAAACAAATATAAGCCAATGTTTCCTTTTCTAGAAACAAATACAAGCTTTTCAGTGAAAGAAAACTACCTCTTTTTGTTCAAGTTGGCGGTTTAGCTCATTTAATTCCTTGCCCATCGAATCTTGCAAAATAGTGTGTTCCCACTCTTTTACCACCTCATCATCCATCTCCTTGTTATTGCAACTTTCTGACAGAGATTAAAACATGTGAAAGACTTGGCAACTAAAAGAAGGGGTAAGACAAAAATTTGAAGTATGACAGCTGCTATGTATTTATTTAGAGATGCCCTTTTCAGTATATGTTAAATTCTTACCAGACATGATGAACATAATTTTACTCTGTTGTGTATTTGTAAAAAAAAAAAAAGAGAAACTTTGTGATAGACTATAAACCGATTGACATGCACATAAGGTACTGCAAATATTGAAAAACTAATGCAGAAATTACCTCTTATAGAATCAGCCATTTGAACATCTAAGGATTCAGTACTTGATAGGCTTCTTTTGAGCCCTTCTGCTTTAATTAAGCAAGTTCCATTTTTCTATAAGGATTGAGAAAAATAACTTATTACTGCATTGCCTTCACTTAGAAGATGACCACAGAATAACTTGATAATAACCATAGAAAAAGGTGTACCTGAATCTCTGGTTCAAAAGTGTCGACCTGGCCAGACCGGTTGCGATGCCCATAGAGTTCCCTGCATAGTTCATCATTTGTTGCCTCTAGCCAAGATATTCTTTCCTTGAGTGCCTGCCCATTTATAAAGGATAAAATAGGAATTTGTCAAGAAAATGAATATGAGCCTAATTACTTGTTTGGAAATATTCACTGATAAATGTATACTGTTTACAGATAAAGAACTATTAAAACTGGGTAACCTCTGCTTACTTGAATGACTACATTAATTTGCATCTATAACTAATAATAATCGCCAACAGCTATGCTATAAAATTTTCTACATGAATGAATAGATACAGTAGGCTCAGCAGGAAAATGGAAACGTTTGTGCCAGATTTTTTGTTGCCTTACTTGAAGTTCATCGTGTCGCGTTCCTCCTCGAGCAGAAACCAGCTCTGCTTGTAAGTACTCAATTTGCTGCCTCATCCTTTGCATTTCATCAGAGATAGGATTTCTATTCACCTGTGAAAATTCAAGACCGACAAACAAAGAAATAACATAAGAAATCCCATAATTACATACAGTCAAGCTATGTCATTTTGTTTTTTTAATGAGCAAGTACTCACAACAGGCTTATTTTGAATATTGCGAGCACGATTAGCGTATTTCAATGTGTTAAGTGTCTCCTCTGCATTGATGTCTGCAGGGCTAATACATGCTGTACGACAACAGGAGAAAATAACAAAATGAGATCAAATGCATTTGACATGACAATATTAATTTAACAATATTTAAAGTATCTGATTTTACCTATCATGACAGTCCTGCTATTTCCTCCAAGTGAGTCCTACAATAAGATGGTATTATGAATTACAATTAAATAAGGAAACAATAGGGTGTGAATTCTCGAACTAAACAATTTCCTCATAAGTACCTGCAAAAGTCGAGTGAGTTTGCTATCTCGATAAGGAACATGAGCTCCTTCTTTCCTCTTTTTCTCATCTCCTAGTGCACTTATAACATTTCCGAGTGCCAGAAGTCCTTTGTTAATGTGAACTCCTGAGTTCATGTTAAGCATTTGTATTGTTAGCACCATCCCCACAAAAGGTTAATAGGGCTAATAAATAATAATATGACAAATCATTTAAGCATTGCCAGTTATCTCAACAAATTAAGTTAGGAACCGATTATTTTGATCCCTTAGTGTTCCATTATGTACCGTTTTTATTTGGTCATGCTTTACAAACTGTCATGAGATCTAGTGTCATAATAATATTTCTTTATTAAGTTAGAAACTACTAAAATTAATAATCACACATAATCATGGATTAAAATCTCAATCCAATTAATGAATAAAGAAATGTCCATGTATATGAAATTGGAAAGATGATATGTGTTTGGTTTAGGGATTAAAATCGAAATTTAAAAGTTAAAAGGACCAAAATGGGAATAGCGGATATTTCATGAACCCTTTGTCTAATTACCCGGCAAAAACAAAGGAAGAAAGAGGAAACAGGTATTTACCTTCTTTGAAGCGGAGGCCATCTGATCCGGTTCGCTTGGCACGTTCAGAGCCTGCAAGATCCACCAAGTGGAGCTTCGCACAAAGGTAGTCCTCATTAAATTCCTCCAGTGCAATACCCTCACAACTTGCTATTTGATCCATCTTGCGCATCTGCTCCAATGTGATAGTGAAAATTGCATGCGAACGGCTATCCAGTTCCCACAATAGGGTAAAGAATAATAAAAATCTGGAGGATAGAATGAAGTTGGGGTCGTTTTCAAATTATGAATTAAGAAAATTTAAGCACCAACCTTGACTGATTGTTCATGTTTGTACTCCCAGTAGCACGATTATTCGAACCTTGGTCCAAGCAAGCTGCCATCTCTTTTTGACTAGCAACATGGATCTCAGTTGACCCAGTAAGAGTTATAACCCCATTTGATGCCTCGCGGATCTGAACTGGAGGCTTACCAGGTACATTTGCAACCTTGGCCATGTTTCCATTTCCGTTTTCTAATTTACCTACTGATAGTGTTGGATCTAGTAAATCTCTCACCTCTTCTTTCAAAATCTTCAGAAAATAAAAAGAAAATATAATTATATTTGTCTAACTGAAAGTTGCAGAATGTAGGATGATCACAGAGATAAAACAAAGCCCTTTAAGTTGGTACCTCAATGAATGAAACTCGTAACTGAAAATCAACTTGGTGCTTTAACTTGTCGATCTTGTTGAACAAGGCATTCATTACTTGCTGGATCAGCCCAACATGAGATCCGTCTCGGCATCCTGTTCCCATTGTATATGTTTTTCCCGATCCAGTCTGCAGAGTTTTTACCAAGAAAAAGTTTCTTCATTTGAGGCTAAAATAACACGAGTTCAGAAACAACTAACAATAAAATATCAGCCGAAGGCATATCCAATGACACAGTAAAATTTTTGACAGGTGTCTGAGAGTGATTTCATCTCACGAAGCCAATTTTTTTTAATTTATTTACCCTTTGCTATCATTGGGTATCAATTTTACAGCCAAATCAAGTCTAATTACTTCATATAGTACTAAATAATTTACCTGACCATATGCAAGAACAGTAGCATTGTACCCTTGAAACAAGCCATCAACAAGAGGGGCCACACATTCATCGAATATTGCTGAGGATGGTGCACCAGCACTACCATATACGTGATCAAATGTGAAGGAATGTGTACCAATTTGTACCTGCATTACGTATTGAAAATAATAACCATTATTTCTGCTTATTAATAACATTAGAACATTTTTGCACCGAAAAGCATCATCTAATCCACAATGCAAATCCTTAGCGGCTTACCTGAGCAGCTATGAACCCTATAGTTAAACTGAAACAGAATGCTTAAATCTGGTTATCACTTGAAATCTCTCTGTCGTATGTGATCTTATCACTATATCCAAGTCAATGAATAAAAATACATAATAAAAAGGGAGCGACAATACATGAGAGTGGGTAAGGTGGGAATAGAATAGTTTCGTGTGGTAACTTACCATTCTACAATTGTTGCTACCATGACAGCACTTTGCGACTCAAAATCAATAAATGGCATGGAGATTAAACAATAGAAACTACATATCTGAGAAATATAAGCTACTGTAATTAATGAATTAGGCCGATTGAACATAAGTTGCCAACCAAAGGAAGCAAGATAGTGGAGAAATAGTTGGCAAATAGGGAGGTAGTGGATGCAATTAATTAGATGATAAAGATAAAGAAAAAGATATCTAAATGATTCCTAATAGAATGGCCAAATCTATTGACTACTGTGGCTCATGTGATCCCTTATGAGTTTGTTTTCTATGGAGCACGAGAGTGTTCCTTTGAAACACACAGATTTTACTAAGATTGCTCAAATATGAACACGATGCAGTGGAGGAAGGTTCTGGTTCCAAAAGAGAAAAAAATAGTCTAATTGGATCAACAAAAAAACAAATGTATTACAATTTTCAGAAGGAATCAGTAAGAAGGCCCCCATTGTTCAAATTTCATAGTGAATAAAAAATCAGGAAGAAGGAGCTGCTCAGTAAAAGAAACAATATCAGAAGGGGATGAAATGAACTGGTTAGAACTTTTACGAAAAATAAATTTTATGAATAAGAAGTCTTTCATGGTATTTTGTAATTATTTTGAAGGAAAAAAACACCGAACAAAAAAACGTGGTGAATATGATTGCATTGCGTGGTAAAAACAGCAAAATACATGATAAAGATGATTGCATTATAAGAAAATGGTCACATCTGGATTGAAATCATGCCCCAAATAAGGCAAAACAAAAGTGGGAGTAGGTAGCAGAAGAGATGCAGAATATTATCTCGGAATCAAAACCAAATTATAATCTAAATAACAAATTCTCTATGAACAGAGTGAGTGAAGTAAAGTATATTTAACGTAACCACAAAATTTTGACTAACATTTAGCTTATTACCAACTGGTAAGTTCCAAACCAAGGATACGTGGCAATAGAGGAAAGAGAAAAGGGAACGAAAGGGGCAAATGGGGCTTTCGCTTCCAGTCTCTTTAGTTCATAGAATCTTTTGGCACAAAAATTGAGCAACATTCGTTCCTAGCAACAGCATGCAAATTCGTAATGCCACCAATAATTGGGTTGAATATTCCCAAATCAAATGCCTCACAAAACAATGCACAACAAAAGAAAATCATCAACCTTCTTTTTTTTTACCCAAATTATTGAACAAGATACCATCTAGGAAAAGGCTTTTACGTAAGCAAGAGCAAAAAGAAGAAAAAAGAAACAACAAAAGAGGAAAGAGAGGCAAAACCTGTGGTTGTCCCGGTGGAACAGAAACACAATCTTTGCATCCTTGTAATTTCTCATCTGGAATTAGAGGTCTAATTTGCACAGCTACCTTCACACAACAATCTTCCCCATTCTCCATTGTCATGTTTTTTTTTTCAGCAAATCAGTCGCTTCACAATTGCAATCCCCAATGGCGCCAATCTACTTGGGAAAAAGACCCAAGTGCCAGAACCCAGAGAAGCGGGATCAAAAGCTAGATCAGAGAAAGAGAGAAACAGAGGATAAATGGGGTGAGAAAGAGATGGCTGTAACAGTGTAACAGCAGGAGCAGCAGCTATTAATTATGCTTTCTTGGGTTTCACTTCAAGCTCCAGCATACCAAATGGAGGTTGCAGGAGAAGAAAGAGATCGAGATAGAGACGGAGAGATGGTGATGGTGGCAGTGTAGGTGGATGGTGGAGGTGGTTACTCTTCCTCCCTCTCTGGGGAAAAAACGGACTCCTTTTCTTAATATTGTATCCTTTCAATGAGAGAGAAAAGGGGAAAAGAGGGGCAATGATGGGCTTACAAGAGAAGAAATAGCAGAGGGGGTGAAGAGATTTGGTGAAAGTGAGGAGGGGGAGGGGCTACTAGCAAGTAGTAAGAGTACTCTGTTTATTACCACAGTCCCTGGGTACAGCGACAGGGCATCTTCCTTGAATTATACATTAATCGTCGTGTTATTACTTAACTAATCGTTCTCACCTTTTACTTTCTTTTTCCTCTCTTTCTTTCGCTTTCTTTTTCTCTCTGATTTATTGGTTGGTAAATGTAATGCCTAAGGCGTGGGTATATTGGTTCTGGCTTCCTCGTGTGAGATATTGTCAGTGTCTCCAGCAGAACTTGACGAAATAACCGCGACAAGACTCTTGTTTTACCTCTGTTAAAAAATAATTCATTACTCATTATTGGAAAGAAAGTTGTGAAGCTTTGATTTTTTTTTTCTTGAACAAGGCCCGTAGACACGTCCTACACTCTCTCCAACCTATCCCTTCATCTGCAGAGCTCAAACCCCAACTCTCTCCCTGAAAAATCAATGCCACTACCAACTGCCCCAAGCAGCGGTCCAAGCTTTGATCCTTTCTCTGTTTTCTTTGCTTTCCATTTTAATTATTCAAGGAAGAAATGTCATAGATTCTATGTGCATAATTTATGTCTATGGTCACTTTAACTCGTAACTCTCCACAGTTATATTTATTCTTGATATTCGTTTTCAATTATTTTCTGTTATATTTTTTTTTTACGTATTTGGTGTTATACATCTCTCCATCTTTAGAAAATCTTCATAATTTTCTTCTCTACAACCGATGTAATATTTATAGTTTTTCTATTTAAATATATGATTCAATTATATAAATTTATAATTCATTGTATACAAATATCTATCACATATATAAATACTTAAGTTATTTTTATTTTCTTATGTTTTTTCTCTCTTCTTTCATAAGCATTTTTTTCCTACGGATGTGATATGGTGTTTATTGTTTTTCTACCTAATTAATTTATATAAATATGTGACACATATATAAATACCAACGTATTTTTTGTTCTCGAGATATTTCTTATCTCTCTTCTTTCACATATTTTTCCAATGCAACTTTTATTTGTATCTCTCTTCTCTTACTTGTTACTTTTATTAATTTATTATCTCATGTAATTTTATTTTCTGAGACTTTTTTCTCTCTCCTAGCTATTTTTTATTGACAATTTATATAAATATATAAGTATTGTGTCTAAATATCTGACTCGTTTATATAAATATCTTATTTATGTAACTCACTTATATAGATAGATGTATTTTTGTCAAAATAAAAAGTTAATTATGGAGAATATATTTTTTGTTAAAAATAAAAAAATAGATAGAAATTTGTTTTGAGCAATTTGCTTTGGAAATTGTTAGTCAATCCCCAATGAGAATTGGATCTCTCAACAACTTGCTTAGGATAGTAAAAGGAATGAAAAAGAAGAAAAAAACATGAACTTATTTTGTTGGATAAAGAGGTCAAGATCAGCAAAGTTATTTTGTTGACCTCCTGCAATACAAATTTTCAAAATTAGTTTTCTTTGTCCGTTTTGATCATCACATGCCATTTTTTTTTTTTGAAAAATATCAAATACCAATTTTCAAAGTGATGTAACCTCGTTTCTTCATTTTATTTTATTTCCGTGACGTTATTTTTTAAAAGAAAATTCCCATCCATTTTCATGTTATGCTTACATAAGAAGACAATATTTTTTTCTTTTAAAAGAATGAGATTAATTTTTTCATTGATCTTTTGATCAAAAAAAAAAAGTCTTTCATTAATGTTCATATATAAGTCATTTTGATCATACAATGTTTATCTGGATAGCTTAGATTCTATCTTGATCCAAAAATAATTAATTCTCGGTTATACTACACTTTAAATTGTATTTTTACGTAGGTAAATTGTATGGTCTAAAAAAACTAAAAAAAATAAATGCTGTTAACGATTTTTACCACTAAAAAGAAGGGGCTGACTAGCTGTCAGATTGCTTCCGCAATAAAATATGTTCGGTGTAGAATTAATGATTTGGATTTACGCTGGATGAATTCCAATTTCCAAACTACCCTGCTCCTTCCATGCCGTACCAGTAAAATACATAAATTGATAGACATGGAAAACAATTAAACAAACAGAGGTTTGGTTAATTTAGGTCTCTGTTAGGCTCCCTACTCCCCAGTCAGACTTGGTGGGTCCCGATGAGCGCACTGAATGCTATTATGCTACCAATTTTTTTTTTGGAAGTGAGTACCAATTCATTCTATTCATTGGTTTCGGAGCATTCAGTACGTGACGGTGTGACCCCCACAAAATAATTTAGCTGTAAATTTTTTTTTTCTTTTCAGAGAATAGTAAATATCATTTTCCTTGTCATAATTTTACGCATGGTGATGCCTGGTAACATTATCTCTTTGGGAAGTCTGTCTGACAGCAGCCGTGGTAAAAGTGTGGGATCTGAATAGAAATCCGACCATTTTGTCATGATTATTATCATCCAAAATTATCTGAATTGAGGTACAATGAGTCGACTAATATTTTAACGGCTATTTGGCAATTCTTTGGCACTGTTTGAGAATGTAATATCTTATTCACTGAAGTAATGAATTTGTATTTTACGCAACTGATTTTATCAAGCGAGACTTTGTTATTGAAAAAGCGAAAAAAGGATGGTCACAAGACTATTTAATTTAGTTTTTGTCTGTGGGATACACAAAACACTACTCCAGTTAACGAGACTTAATCCTCTATCGTGCATCATAACACGTGAACCGTTGAATCACTTTGGGATCTATGCTTACTAAATCAAAGGATATGGATTCTAACACTCTTATTACTTTCTTAGGGTGTGTTTGGATGGTGTAGAATAGCACTATTTTGGGAATAACAATACTGTTTTCGATTAACAACCATTTAAATACAAAATTAAAATCGAGAATAGCAGCGGAACAATGTTAATTCGCTAATCCATAAAAAATATTGGGTTAGCGGATTAGCGTTCTTGAGGGTAGTGAAAATAATAAAAAAATATTTGTTTCTTTTATATTACTATGAAATAGTATTAAATAAATATTATTATTAAATAAAATACTAAATAATAATTAATTATTTTAACTATTCTCCACTATTCTTAATTTTTTATCCAAACAATATTTTACTAACCCGAAATAGTAAAAATTAGTATTCTTCTCACATTTCCCGAGATATCACAAATCTCACACTATTATCAACTACTAATCCAAACAGTGCTATTCTTACACTAATTATTTCGCCATCCAAACACACAAATAAGTCTGCTTGTCACTCTTTTAATATTACTTCTAATCTGAACTGCAGCTATAATACCGATTGCATATTTAATACAGATTGTAATGAATATAGTCTCTTTGAAGAATCGTACCATTTTAAGTCCCATAGAAAACATATAAAAAATAATACGCCATGTTAATGAAAACTCCATTTCTACAAAATAATATTGTTCCTAATCTAATCTCGGTAGATTTTTTTTCCTTTTATGTTGCCGAAGGACACTTATTATTTGTCTCTTTTAATATTGCTTGGGGTATATAGCGGATGGGCCAATGTTTTTTTTATCAAAATTTAATCCGATTATACCAGACTGAAATTTTATTTAGATAATTTACTCGTAACCTAATCCAACTTATATAATTTTTTACATATCTTTTTTTTTATGTTGCGTGGGTTGGCATTTTACTTAAATAATCTAATATATATTTTTTAATATTAAATATTAAATATTTTATTAATGTCATCATAATTCAAATATAAAAAATAATGATAGTTTCACATTAGATATGGATAATAGATTAAAAGTTTAAATATTTATCATATTTTATATAAGAATAAATATAAGTAATATTTAATATTAAAAAGTGATATATAAGATCAAAAATAAATAAAATAATAAATATTACATGATAATAATTACAATGAAATGTAGAATTTCAACTTTTAAATTATTATTTGATTGATTACAAATAAAGAGTATATATAAACTTTGAAAAATATATACGATATATGATTATACAATATGGTCTAGGTTTGATGGATTTTGGAAAGTAAATTCATAACTCAACTCAACATAACGGGTTAGTCAAAATCACAATCCATACTCAATCTGATATTTACTCAATTGAGAAAAAATGGATCGGGTCAGAAGGATTAAACGGATTAGATGGGTTGACAGGACAAATCGCCTAAATATTGCATCACTATTTGATGGTTCCAATAATAGTAACAAATTTGAGATTCAAGAATTATTCGACGAGGTAAAAAATTCACAATTCGCGTATAATTCAGGAATTGTTCATTTCATATAATATATATATATATATTAAAATATTAAACTTTTAACAAAACTATAAAATTTTATTTAAAATAATATATAATATATTTTTTTTGTTAATTCATGAATAAAACGTTTTTTTTGACAAAAAAAATGTATTATATATTAAATTGATGAATTGTTTATGAAACATCCAATTATAAATAAAAATTAAATTATTTATGAATAAAACACGAATCTGATAACTATGATTCTAATGGTGTGTTTTGTTTTTATTATAATGTTTTTTCTATGATTATGAATCTGAACACAATAATAAACTCCGAGCGAATCATTTGAAAAACGAAAAGAAAAAAACAGCACGCACACAAAATCATAAGAAAATAGCTAATATTAAAAAAGTAGTCTCTATGTACTCTTGTCGGATGTAAAAAAATATCTACAGTTGACATGATTTTTACTTTTTTTAGGTTGGTTAAAATTAAATTAGTTCTAAGATAAAATTATCAAAGTCCGCATATTGTTTTTAATATAGTTACCATATTTTGAACATGTGATCTCTAACGAAGACGACAATATCTTGAGTTACTAGGACAGATGCAAGTTTTTAGACGAAGTACAATAAGTTGAGAGCATTTCCAAGACTTTGATAATACATCATAACTAAGAATTACCCAAAATTGAATGACTCAAATAACATGTTTAGTTCATTATGCTAAAATGCGAAGGAACTATATATAAATGTCTCCATAATATGTTGTGAAGAGGTGTTAAGCAAAATATATTGTTAGAATTACAAAAGAATTATAAAATTTTATTGTAAAAGAAGGCTGTGTATTGTTCGGAAAAAAAAAATCTTCGATTTGTTCGGTAGAATTTTTTTTTTTTTTTTAATACTGATCAAATTGATTATTCACAATGATAAATTTTATAATTACGACAAAATATAAATACTTGATCGCATTATCTACCTTATATATTTTCATATTATTTTCAAATATGATGTTTTCTAGTAAGATTTGAGTTACGGGCTACGCGTAGTATGAATGACTCGTGTGTTATGGATTGTTTCTTTATTTATCAAATTCAAATGATTTATCCGACGGCTCAAAATTATTTTCATATGAAAATTTAATTGTAGATTAAATTTTATATTTTTTTTAAAAAAATATATTTTTAGATATATAAAAAATCACTCATTTTAAATTATTCATAATAACTAAATCAAGTGATTTTCTAACTATCTAATGAATATGAAATCCGATATGCGACCAGATTTTCATATGAAAATTATTTTGAACAGTTGGATCAACTATTTAAACTTTAAAAATAAATAATCAATCCATAGCACACGGATTATCCATACTACCATCATAGCCTAACTCTTCTAACAAATAAAACATGCAAAAAATCATTGAATTTACAGGCGTAAGTAAGATCTCTATTGAAAATTTCTACAAATAAAACATGCAAAAATAAAATTATTTGAATTGACACTTCAAATCCATAAATTTACTTTATAAGCTGGTGATATTGGAAGAATCATACTACTCATACTCATCCTATCCTATACTCAGATTTCTCCTCATACTATTCCACACAATCAAAATTTTGTTCAGAAAATCTTAAAACAGATTTAGTAATTATAGTACATGAACTTTTTGTAGAGGTAATGTACTAGAACGATTTTAGTAATATATTGCATTCAAATTCTTGGTACTTGGTAGGTAAAATATAATAAGGGATTACATATTATTTTAGAATTAAGATGTATCACTTCTGGGGTCCTTCGTTGGAGATCTTAATCAATAGGTAGGAAAAAGTTAGGATTGTTGGTGGGAAAGGATTTAGTTGGAGGCCTTTCATCCGGTGGCACATGCAACTGTCCCGTTATTTGCTGGCTTCTGCAACAGAATAACAGCATTTTTCCTTTTCTTTTTTGTTATATTTGCCTTAATTAGTTTATTCCTGATGCCTTCAAAATTACTGCACAGACCTTTCGCCATCAAATGATCTATTCTACCAAAGCAGATATATTTCTCATATTAAAAATTTGGTTTGATGGATAAATAATTGGCGGCATATATCCCCTCCACCTACTGCTGCTGTTCTTTCGATAGCACCTATCTTTCTCCCTTTGACTAGAAACAGTGCACACCAGAATTTAACTGTCTATTATATATCGTCTTTATGAGAAATTGAGAATCATCCAAATATGTTTGGTTACAATATTAACTGGCCAGGGTGGATATATATCATATTATTGGTTGGAAATTGGTTCAAGAAAACACAAAATTTATTCGTGTCGTTTTATATATAATGCAAAATTAATGTAAATATCAATACTATTAATGTAGATTATGGAGCGGCATATACTAGTTAATTGATTCAAGCACGATGCATTCATTAATTAGGCAGTTGATGGCTTGATGCGTTGAGTATTTGCAGATTTTTTTATAGTAAATAAAATAATTAAATATATGATTTTGATAAGATGGCCCTGAAAATTCGTCACCCTAGTCAGATCCAAGTTTCAAATTCGGGTTCAGATTTTTTTTTCTTCTTCTGTTTATTTATTTATTATTTTTAATAAGTTTTAATAGTTTATTTTAGTTTATTTATTATGTTTAAATGTTTAAACAATTAAAATATATTAAAAATAATAACTAAACAAACAGAAAAAAAAAACTGGACCCGAGTTTCAAAAAATCTGGACCCGAGTTTGAAACTCGGGTCTGACTAGGGAGACGAATTTTCAGGGCCATCTTACCAAAATCATATATTTAATTATTTTATTTACTATAAAAAAATCTGGAATATTTGACCCGTCATACTCACGGGTAGGGATCACTTGACAATGGACTCTCAATAATTATAGAAAATTCTTAAAAAAAGTTTATAATGTATTCATAATAATTTGCAATGGTTACAATTTAGCGTTCTTTAATAGACCATCAAATAATAATGAAATTACGTAAAATTTGAAACACTGTCAATCTATAAGTAAAATAATATATCTATTTTTTTTTCTATTTTTAAATTATTTATATTTATTTAAGAGTTCATTGTCAAGATTGTCAAAATAATCCATTTAAAGGTATCCCACCCATACTCATAGATATATTAACACCTCCTGCATATCATCTTCCCAATTGACGTTTTATTTTATTTTTTTACAGCTACGATATGCGCTTTAATAGATATCACTAATCATGCAAAGTACAAATTATTAGTAAATCGAAAATACCGGGTACAATACCTATAATTAAATTGAGCAATTTCTCATAAGATAAAATTACCCATAAAAGTACAAAAATAAATATATATCATAATGCTCTGAGCTAATTATTTAAATCATAAGAAAAATTATTTTATCACGATATTTATATTAAAAATATAATATTGTTGTTTGGCTATCATTGTTGAATAAACTAAATAAACCATGTTCATAAACCTCTATGAAGATGTAATCATCGGTGAGAGAAATTTCGAACAACCTGGGGACACTTCACCTGACAATTCTTGTGCGTAAGGACTGAAAATTGTGCTAGGTCCGTTCATGTAACTTCTAATAATTTCATTATATACATATTTTTACTAATTTATTTTATTTTTCTTCTTGATCAAATTTTAAATTTTAAGACTAAATTTCCAATGGCCTGGCCATATTTTTTTAGTTATTTCTATTGCTATTTAATAGTCGAGAATGTGGACATCTTTTAACTAAATTTTATAATATTGCCTGTTTTAAACTGCCAAAATATTAATTTTGAATTCTAAAATATAAAAAGCAAATAATTAATAAAATATTTTTTGTTTTTTTTTCAGATGAGTTTGTATTTTAAAAGGGGTACAAAATTCACTGGAGGAACTTGAATATTGGGTTAGCTCAAAAAAGCTTGAATAATGGCACTTCTAGTAGTTATTTCATTAAAAATATTTTGGTCCGTTTATATTTAAAATTGTACATTAATAGTAAGTAAAATGATAGGGATTGATTTTTACAAATAGAAGATATAGAATCAATATTTTTACAAACTAGATTAAAGTTCAGAACCTCTCCCTGCCATAAACCTACTTTCTTTTAAAATAATCCCGATGTCTGGGGCTAGACGTTTCATATTTTGTTTTATGATATAAATTTATAGTTGTTAAGTCTATATTAATTATCTTCAAATACAAAATATTAATTTTCTCAAAATTTACTGTTACGCATTCATCAAATTTCACCGGTCACTAACAAATAAAACTCAGCAAAAGAAAAAGGAAATATTAAATTATTAACAATGCCTCCAAGTGGTTAACTTTTTTTTTTTTAGGAAAGCAGCATTTAACTTCGGAAACATATAAAATGAAAAGGTCAGATTTTTCTTATTTGGGTCCATTTTTACTTGGGAGGGCAGTTGGAATTGAAGTCGGTTCTTTCCAAATTTCTTTTTCCTTTTCTTTTTGGCAAATGCCACGGCATGGGACAGCCTGAAAATTAAAGGAAGTCGGATCAGTGCCAGTGGTAGCTAGTGCCAGTCCCTTTTTCTACAGCTGGACTGGTCTCTCTGCAGGGTTTGCACAGGCCAAGCAAGCAAAGCATCTCTCTCATCTGATCATCATCATCTCCTTTCGACTCCTCTGGATTGATCTCCTCCAAAGTGTTGAAACTATGACAGATGTACACAGCACGTGACGCTTCCTTCCATGAAGGCATCAACCCAACTCCCACGCCACCACATCCTTCCTTCCTTTGTTCCCACAAAACAAATACCAAGTTGATGGCTTCCATTCTTTTTTCTGTTTTATTATCTGAGATACTTCCATTTTTCATCCATCACATGTCACTCGAGTTCTCAACACACCTTGTTGGAATATCGACCACTTGATGCCGCTCTGTAGCTGTCAAAAGATTGTCACGACTCACTACTCACTACATATGCAAATTACGACGGATTAAATATCGAAGCAACCATGATTTAAAAGTAAAACCATCAATATTAAATTAATGTTTTAAAAGTAAAAATATATTTTTTTAATTGAAATGGATCATTTATTATATTTCATAATTTGAGAAGCTAGCGACTTCATGATCGTTATCGAGCAGTTTACGAAATAAATAAATAATTTGATTTGTTAAACCTCGAGCAATGAGCAAGTTATTTTGAAATTATAGCAAATTTCATACACTACAAATCTATACTATAAAAAAACATTTATAATTTTGATTCAATAATTGTTGTATATTAGTTGTTACGGGTTGATAAAATATGGGTATCAATATATTCAAAATTTAATACTTATATTATTTGTTATGATAAAAGTTTTAATTAAATATTGATATCAATATATTACTTCCTTTTTAATGAACCAATAAGGATGAGAATCATAAACATTATTTTTTCCCCTCAAATAATTATGTTGGACCGTTATTACTAGTGAATTACAAACAGGACGGGTATGAGATGGGTTAGGTCGGGATGGGTTAGTACAGGTCGGATTTGGGGCTGCGACCCGTGCTAGACCCGTCGGGTCGGGTCAGGTCGGTTCTAAGGGCGGGATGAGTCGGGTCGGTTTCTTTTTTTTTAAAAATTCAAAAGTAACTCAAAAAAATTCAAAAAAAATATCAAAAATTCTAAAAATAATAAAAATATTAAAAATATGTAATTTTTTGAAGTTTTTTGAAATTTTCCGGGTTTAAACGGGTTTTCCTGGGTAAAAGGCACGAGTTTCACGGGGCGGGTTTCACGGGTCAGGTCGGTTTTAACGAGTTATGACAAGGCGGGTCGGGTCAAGCATAAGTTATGACGGGTCGGGTCGGGTCTTACATGGGGTTTTTTTGAATTTTTTTTGTTCGCATCTGTTCTAGATTTATGAGTTTGAACGGGCACGGATTTGAGCATGGGAAGGATCGGATTGTAGGGACTGGTTCCGCATGTCAGATTTTAACTGGCGGTTTTTTTTAAATCACTAGTTATTACTTGGTGCAATGTGCAGCGCATGCCAGAGAGTGCTTTTATTTATTTTTTTCTGCCACGTATTTTGTGCTGTACGGACAATCTGAAAAATTAATTGAAGGTCCACTCACAGGGTTGGATGACAATAAGTCAATAGCATTATAGCGACAAAGAAATAGACAAATATTGTGATGATTACTAACATAACCTGTCAATTTTTGATAATTTGAATAAGACTGAGTATGATTACTTAGACTGAAAGTGCGAACGGTGCTCTCGAACTGGGGGTAAATAAAGTTGCTTAATTGACTAGGCATAATATTAATTTTAAGCACTACCAAAAGAGGTAATATATAAAGAGTGGGAATCCATTGAAAATGGGTTATTTTGACAACCTTGATAATGGACTTCTAAATAAATACAAAATAATCTTAAAAATAGAAAAAAAATATTGATATGTTATTTTATCTATGGATTGATGTTCATTCAATTTCATTATCGTTTGATAGTACATCAAAGACCGTTAAATTGGAACAGTTGCAAATTACATGAAAAATTGATGGTCTTTGATGAACTATCAAACGATAATAAAATTACTTGAAATTTGAATAACCATCAATCTAAAGGTAGAAGAACACATCTATAAATTTTTTTTTATTTTTAAGATTTTTTATATTTATTTAGAGATCCATTGTCAAGGTTGTCAAAATAATTCATTGTCAATCAATCCCTTCTCATATATAAATAAGAGTGGGGATCCATTGACAATGAGTTATTTTGATAACCTTGACAATGAATAATAAATACAAAAAATAGAAAAAAATAGAAAAAAAATTTATAGATGTGTTCTTTTATCTATGGATTGATGTTTATTCAAATTTCATTCAATTTCATTATCGTTTGATAGTCCATCAAAGATCGTTACAACTTGTATGAAAATTTAATGGTTTTTGATGGACTATCAAACGATAATGAAATTACATGAAATTTGAATGACCATCAATCTAAACATAGAAGAACACATCTATAAAAAAATTTTCCATTTTTTAAGATTTTTTTTATATTTATTTAGAGGTTTATTGTCAAGATTGTCAAAATAACCCATTGTCAACTGATTCCTTTTCTATAAATAATCATTTACATTCTTCGGCGAGAAAATATAGATACATGATGTATTTATTATATAATTTTAAAATGGAGACGCATTATGGTATATATCGTCCGTTTATATTATACTATGCGATATATATATATAGCAAAACTAATATGGGATACTAATATGCTCTTAGGAGCATCGAGCCCTTCCATGAAACTCAAAAATATATCTAATCATGTCTATTTTTTATTTTTCTCTCTCAATAAATTCTTTACATCAAGATCTTATGGGATACTAAATTTTACTATTTTTGGAGTTTCATAAGTATCTATTTCATATTTCTTTAAGATGAACTTAAAATAATAATAAAATAATCAATCTTTACATATGAAAATAAGTCATTTTAAAAAATCTAAAACAAGCACTTAAGAAACTCTAAAAATAGAAAATTTTTATAATCCATATGATTTTGATATAAAAAACTTATTGAGACACATAAATTGAGATTCGGAGATTTAAATATATTTTTTGAGTTAGGAGTACGGAGTGGCTCCGTGATCCTAGGAGTATATTAATTTTACTATATATATATAGAGAGAGAGAGAGAGAGAGAGAGAGTTTGGCTATGTTGCTACACGTAGCACGGATGGCCCGTATATATATAGTAAAGATACCGTGAGCTTAAGCTCATGGAGGTCTTTTGTGACCTTAACTCAAAAATTATATCAAATCATCTCCAAATTTTATCAGGCTCATTAAATTCTTTATTTCAAAATCTTGTGGGATTCAAAAATTTGGAGTGTTTTGAGATTTTTAAGTCACCGTTTTTAATTTTTTAAAATAATGTTCAAACATTGAATATATTATTATTATTTTTAGAGGTCATTTTTAAAAATTAAAAATCATAACTTAAAAAGCTCAAAACACTTCAATTTTTTGCATCCCATAAGATTTTCATATAAAGAATATAATGACCATGAAAAATTAAAATTTGAAAATGATTTGATATACTTTTTGAGTTAACCTCACGGAAGACCTCCGTGAGCTTAAACTCATGGTATATTTACTCATATATATGCATATATGATTCAATATACAGATATGTAATTTAAAAAAATTTAAAATATTTTAATTAATTTTTTATTTTAATTTTTTAATATAAAATAAGAAACATATTTAAAAAAATAATAAAATTTTTAATTTTTTAATAAAATATATCATATGTTTAATATTGTAAACTTAATATGATAATTTGTTTAAAACCTATTGCGCATTATTAAAAAATTAAAAAATTTATTATTTTTTTAAATATGTTTCTTATTTTATATTAAAAAAATAAAATAATTAATTAATTCAAATATTTTAAAAATTTTTAAAGTACATATCTGTATATTGAATCATATATGCACCAACACATCGCATTGACCAACTACACTCATATTAAAATGTGGATTATAATTACTGTGTATCGCAGGAGTTTCATCTTTTAATATTTCGACATGCATATGCATATGGAAGTAGTAGGTGACGTGGGCCTCTTTATTTAGTATGAATTAAAGACCAATACCGATATATTTGTCTTGATTGACGACCTACAAATTGTAAAATTCTATTTTATAACAGCTCATAACAACTCAAAATTTCTTGTACAAAATCATAAAATAGTTAAGTGGCTAAAAAAACTACTCTCCGCATAATCAAAATTTATGAACTTGCTTAGAGGTAATTGAAATTTTACTCTTATTATGTTTGAGAAAGAAATGACAAAGTAAATATTGTAAGGCCCCACAATCTACGACCATACCAGGCCTACAAAGGAATTAATCAAGTTCCACCCCAACGGCCATATATGCTCACAAAGTCATTTGCTCTCTTGGCCCCTCGTCACATGCAAAACAGAGTAGTCGCACTCTGGTATTAAAAGATCTAACAGTTGGAAGAAGGAAAAGGAAGGATGCATGCAAACATGCTCATGCATCTAATTAATTAAAATGAACAAATTAAGAAAAGAAAATATATATTATCAAGGTGAGCAATAATAAGCTTCGTTGACGACTCAATGCTCAAATGAGGAGATTGCTATGATAAAATAAAGGAAGAAGATACATGTATGTCCGCTCGTTTCATCTCTCAAGCTATCACAAAAGAATGTTTCAGCTACTACTGTAGCAATTTTGATAAGACGGTACGTACTAATTAATATAAGGGGAGCGATAACTTGAGAATGGCAATTTTCAAAAGCGGGAAGTGTTCAATATAGTTCATAAGAGGCTTTTTTTTCATCTACTAAAGTAAGGAAGAAAAAGCCATAAAAAAAATCTTGATAATAGATATTTAAATACATTCAAAAAATAATTTAAAAAAATTATAAATATTTTATTTTACTTATATATTGATAGTGATTTAAATTTTATACAATTTCATTAATATTTGATAGTCCATCAAAGACTACTAAATTGGAGTCCTTGTAAATTATATAAAATTTTGATGGTCTTTGACGGACTATCAAATAATAATGAAATTACATGAAATTTGAATCATTATCAATTTATAAGTAAAAATATATTTTTTTATTTTTTAATTTCATTTCATATTTATTAGAAATTTTATTATCAAAATTGTCAAAATAATTCATGGTCAACATATCCTCCCCTAATGAAATTGCATGTAATTTGAATCACTATCAATCTGTAAGTAAAAAATATATATCTATATTTTTTTATTTTTAAAATTAATTTCATATTTATTAGAAAATTTATTATCAAATTTGTCAAAATAACTCATGGTCAAGATATCCTCCCATAATATAGCATAAAGCGATTTGTCTAAGCTTCTACTGTAGCTTGAGATATTTTAGCGTTAATATAACATAAAGCGATTGTTTCTAATTAAAATGTAAATTTTCTTTCAAATTTTATCTATGAAATGATAGTTAAGAGTTGGGTGTTTCTTTAAATATAAGAGGGTTATAATTTTGTAATAAAATCTCAAAAAATCAAAGTCCTAATAATTGGTTCAACTCGCATAATACAATCTACATATTAAAATTTTATAAAATATCAATTTTTATTATTTCTAAAAAAATAGTTTTTTTAAACATGACCCTACATCAATTGAAAATATACTATTTTACTGTTATTTTAGGGTCTTCAAAATAAAAATATATATATTTTGGTATTTCGTAAGATTTCAACATCGTGTATTAAGCAATCTAAACCAGCCGCTTGGATTTTTGTTTTGTCCAAATTAAATATAGACAGACCATCCTATACTTTACAAAATGACATATCCTAACTTATTAATTAAGTACATTTCTTTTAGAAAAGAATGATCATTACATAATTTAAACAAGTTGATTGGTGTTACTCCGTTTAATCTATACATTGAAATACTATAGCAAATTAAATTTACATTATTTTGATTTTTATTAGTTTCATAGATAGGGAGAAAATGTTGAGTTTTAAAAATTTTGACTGTCCAACAAATTTTTTTTGTCGCCATTCAAATGAATAGTAAAGTAATCTTACATACATAAAAGTTGTTTTCACCCAAGATTTCAATATGTTGATCGAATTAACTCGGAGAAAATCTCGAAAGTCAGAATTTGAAGCCATAGCGCGAGCCAATCGATGTTATTATGATATTACATTATATCACAATATGCATGCCATAGGTTCATGCACTTAATACTGATCAAATGGTATTAAATCTCCAAATCTTGGTTTCCAATATTCACACTTTTGATCCGGATCTCTCAAGTCCACTACAAATTGAAATTTTTTGTATGAAACAATATTTATTTCATTGCTTACTATTATTTTATCTATTACAAATTCATTTTTTTATTTTTGATGGACCAACAGACATACTTTCTCCCTATTTAGAGGAAAAAATAAAGAAATCTTGAAAATGTGATATTATTTTTTTCTCAGAAATTAGATCCGATTGAGTTAACCGCAAGTTTCGCCCATGAAAAGTAACCTGTTCAACTTTTGGACATCATAGAGCATGTTGTTATTGACAACTTTATTTCTAAAATGTGTTAATTATCAGATCGAATGATATTATAATGTTATTATACGAAACCGCTTCATAAAATATTTAAATTGTCTAAAGTCTACCTACGGTGTTAATCACAATGCTTGAAATTAAATGGATTCAGAGCGCATATGGCGTAACTTAGGCCGAAAGCAAAGATGAAATTTATTGTAAATCTTTAGGAAAACGTACTTAAAAAAGTATCGAACATCTAAGACATTGTTTTAAAATACGACCGCGTTATCACATATGCAGTCCATTATGTCTATATGATGCGATGTTGCATGTATAAAAGTATATATTTATATATTTAATAATACATAATATTTTTTAAATTTGTTACGTACTAAACCTATAATTAAAATGAATCATGTGATACATTTTATACAAAAAAAATCAAAATTATGTTAATTATATTTTCTTATTTCATATTAAAATTCATTAAAAATAATTGATTGATTCAAATATTTTAAAAATATTTAGAATACACATATGTAACTCATATATAGAACTGCATATGTGTTCACATGTCACATATACAGAATATAATGGCCAATCTCACGCACATTGAAACTCATATTATAGAACCTTTTCTTAAGTCTCAAAACAGGGCAAGTTAACTTAGTGTCAATTACTTGAAAAGAACTTTTGTAGGTCGACACTATTTCGTTTATCAAAAGATAGCATATGCATGTTTGAGTTAAAATTAAAGATGGGCGCATCGATCTTTATTGTAATGGATTAATTTAATAATTATAATAAATTATTTCAAATAAAATGAGAGTTTCTTGGCTAAATATGATAATTTTTAAATCTACAAATTTATTATATATTTTTTTTTAAAAACATGAATATAATTTGATTTTTTTTCAAAAAGGTACTATTTATATTTTTATTAGGCTCATACGTTTCTCGAATGGTTACTGACATCATCATATCGACTCCATTATTTAACTTGAATTACACAATTATTCAACTTCCATTATTCAACTCGAAGCAGCCTCTCGATCGAGTCTAATTAATTATGATAATGTTTCAAGACTTTCTTAAACTTCTTTACTTATGATAAAGTGTCTTTTAAACTTCATTTGGATCAATTACTTTGCCAAATTAATGATTTTAAATTAAATAATACCTTGTATGTTTGTCTACTTACAGTTATCAAACTTGGTTGAAATATGATTATTTATAAATTAATACTTATCTAATTCGATAATTATTTTTTCAGTAGTAGAAGTTTGTGCAAGTGAACTATTTCATTATTAATATATGACTGATTCAAAATATCTTATTCCACTTCTTTATAGTTCAATTTGTATGCTTGAGTTTATTTTTATAAAAGAAATCATTTCATGAACAACAAAAGTTCAGGTCCGCATGTTTTATTTTAAAAACGACAATGAAAATTAATACTAAGTAAATACCTACTCGTTTGAAATTTTAATTGAAAAATATACTAAAGTTAAATTAGAGAAAAAGGTTCAATAAAAATAAAAGGCTAACTCTGCTATGGAACAAAATTTTCAAAAATTTGAATTGGAGGTGTAGAGATCAAATTGATATCAATGATTGTGATTTACTAAAAATTTTAATCCATTGAAGAATCACTCAAAATAAAAGTGAGAAAACATTATAGTTATTTTTATTTAAACCTAACAATCATGGGTAATATCAAAACCCACAATGTTCATTCATTAGTATTTTTTAATTAGTTACACGTTAATAATTTAATATTGAAGTAGTCCACTTGGAATATTTTATTGTTGAAGAAAATTTTCAATTTCAAATTAGATAAATATTAACTTTTAAATAATCACACAATAAAGTCCAAAGGCCCAACTGTCTTGAATTAATTAATTAGTTTTTGGGGGTTAAATGTCAGAAATTAAAGTTTGGGAGCACTTTATCGTAATTGTAAAATTCAAGGGGCTCTTGAGATATTATCTCTATTAATTATTAATAATTAGATTGTTTAGTAGATTTAGCACTTAGGAACAAGTGGAGAAAGGAAGAATATTACATGAAAAAAGTTCGGACAAGAACCCGTTGAGATGTAGACCACACAGAATCTTTACCAGTATAAGCAAAGAATGCACAGGAGTAATCGACAAATTAGTGTGGGTTTTATTGTGCTCCAAGTTATTTGCGCTCAACATTTTAATAATTCATTGATACTTTTTAAAAAAAATATAATTACGATATTCAAGAAACATGATGCTCAAGTTAGTAGAATAATTACAATTTCAACATTAAAAATTGGTAAATCCTACTATGAATTGGAGGGAGCACTGTTCATTTATTAATCAACGACGACGATTTTTATTCATCGACGTCCCCTTATTTGGTTCAAAAAGAGTGTTATCTTAATAATTTGATATTCAAAATTGAACATTCTAAAATTGATTTGATCCATGACAGAGTCTCCCTTAAAACTTATAGAGTAATAGAAGGAAGAAGACGCTCCAAAACAAATCACCGATCATTTTTAATTGTTAGATCAACCATTAGTTATTGTCATTTTTAATTATGTCTCAGTATTATTTAATTTCTATCAACGTTCATATGTGATATATTTTTTGTATGAAATTCATTAATATTATTTTATGACCACCTATTGATAGCATTTATCTCAATTTAAAAATTAAAATTGTGTGATAATATATAAATGCTTATATTTCCGAAATGATGTTGCATTCTACTTGATAGTATTCTCAATTTAAAGATTACATTCTTTATATATATAAACATAATTATATTTCTGAAGTGATGCCAAAACAGCTCTAATCAAATTAAAACAAAGAATAATTTCTCTTTAATCAGAGCAGCTGTATAAAATCGAACCATTTGGGACTCGAATTGAACGGCCTAAAAGGTCAGATTTTATTATAAATAATTATTAATAACAGCCCCGGTTCATTTCTCACAACCACAAAAACAACAAACATCCAATTACAACAAACATCCATTTTTCTTCAAAATGCTACCTGGATTTAAATTATAATCCCGATGAAGAAAATTATCTTTATAAACAACCGAAGCGGCGATAAATTTTTGACGGAATATTTCCAAACCAGAATGAAACCAATTCCTATCCAACCCACGATCAAATCAATTCCTATCAAACCTACGATCAAACCAATTCCTATCCAACCCACGATCAAATCAATTCTATCAAACCTACGATCAAACCAATTCCTATCCAACCCTCGATCAAACCAATTCCTATCAAACCCACGATCAAAACAATTCATATCAAACCTACGATCAAACCAATTCCTATCAAACCTACGATCAAACCAATTCCTATCCTACCTACGATCAAACGAATTTATATCCGTATCCATTTGATTAACGATAACAATATAATTTATCAACAACCAAACCCAATGGTGCCACTATATAATTTTTTTGGCGGTAGTAGTAGTACTACGTATGTTGTAATTTAGTGATAATATTGATGACGAAGTAGTGTTGATCCAACGAGAATGGAATTAAGTGATGATCGGGATGAGCAAGATGATGGCGGTCCGTATTATTCAAATGAAGAAGAAACAGGAGAGGATTACACCGACCGGTCGATCGATGAATCGAAGATGAGGAAATTCGAGAGATGCGATACCACATTGTTAGTTACTGGACGAACCGAGAGACACCATCCCGTAGAAGCGTTAAATAATTTTGAGATGTTTGACCGTTTAGCGCGAATGAATATCTTTTAGGACTCGATGATGAGTTAGCCGAAAATAGAATATTTGCTTCTAAATCGGCTTTAAATTGGGTAATTTGTGATTGGAGTGTTAGGAAAAACGTTCAATGTTGGGTACAAGAAAGTTGTAAAACTCGACTTATTATGAAATGCAAAGAAGGTAGTTGTCCTTGGAGATTATACGCTAGACTGAAGAGGGCTCGACCACATGGAGGATCATCACAAATAAAAACCCCCACAACCGTAGAAGACCACCGGAGACCGCAAACACTTACAACTCACATCTAATTTGATTGCGGGATGTGTTCGACAACATTTAAAGAAGGATCTCTCTCTAACAGGTTCAACAAATCGGTATGATTATAGAAATAAAATATCCCGGTGTGGCACCGACGTACGGTAAACTTTGGCGTGGCCGAGAAAGAGCAATTGAACAATTATTTGGCACTTGGGAAGGATCATATACATTGCTTCCACGAGATATTGGAGGCGATTGCTCGGACTACTCCAGGTACAAAATTTAAATTATTGACGTGTGATACTTCGGATAATAATGTAAAAATGTTTAAATCCATAGTTTGGGCTTATGGACCGTGCGTTGCGAGCGTTTAAACATTTAAGGCCCGTTATAACTATTGACGCCGGATTCTTATCGGGCCGTTATAAGGGTAGATTATTGATGGCGTGTGGATACGATGCGAGAGAATAAAATCATTCCTCTAGCATTTGGAATCGTGGATGCGAGAAAATGTGGACAATTGGGGTTGGTTCATGCGATGGGTCCGTAATGAAGTGATCCAATGTAATATGAAAATATGTGTTATATCCGAAGTAGTCATAGGGGAATAAAGGGAGTTTTTGAGCGACCGCATTTGGGATGGTACGTACAACATGGAGAGCGGTACACGGTATTGCATGCAACACGTCGCGAGAGAATTTATATAAGGAAGCGGAAAAAGCTGGAAAGAAAGAAGATAATCTCGGAGATGATTTCCGAAGGACTAGCGAACAAAAAGAAACCGCGTCGTTTCGTAGAAAGATGGCGAATTTTGAGGAAATCAAATAGAAAAGCTTATGATTTTTTAAAAAAAGTCGGCGAGAAGATTAGAAAATGATGATAAAGAACCTCCTAATTTTGCTTCGTGGGCACAAACGTATGATGGAGGACATCGATGGGGTATAATGACCGTGAATGGTTACGAAGCTACGAATAGCGTCTTCGAGTTGAACGAACTTTACCGGTTGCGGCAATTGTGGAGGGAACATGGTATAAATGTGCTAAATGGTTCGATAAGAGGGAAATGGAAGCAATGAACTGCATAGAGCATGCAAGCAATGGCCAAAAAAATTGATGACATCTTGGCAAAACGTGACGACAAAGCGGGTTCGTGTTGATATTATTTTACTATATTTTACAAAATTTTGAACATATCGTGATACCTTTTGTATTTGTTTCAATAATTACGGCTCGTATGAACGTAATTCCACTCGGAATCGCTCGAGGAGAATATGAGGTTCATGTGCTTGGTGAGAGGATCGAGAGTGGAGGGTATGGACCGTTCAAGTACATCATTACAATTTCGAGTGAACGACGCACTCGAGATGACCCACAATTGCGGAACCGCACCGCACGTGTGATTGTCAAAAACCTCAACCGATAGGGATACCCTGCTCTCACGTAATTCTTTGTATGCCAACATAGAAACTTTGATGTGTACGGTTTCATAGATGAGCGATACAATACGGCTCACTACGAATACTTGTCCGACAATTTCATTGTTACGGTGATCAACAAGTTTGGCCGCCATATCTTGGAGAAACTATAATACCGGATAAAGAACCGATAAAAATTGGTCGGCGTGCGAAGGTTAGACGTCGAATGGTAATGGATGAGATGGAGGGCGGGATACGGGGTCGAGGTAGAACGAGAAATATACGGTCTTCGAAGGTGGGTCATATCGAAGAGATGAAATGAGTCGTGACCCACTTCGAATGGATACATTACAATCGGGACGGCATAGGAGTAGGGCTTCAAGTCCCACACAAACGAGAAGAACCCAAACTTCTCGAAATACTTTGCAATCATCGAGACACTCAACTAGTTATGATCCAGAGATAACAACGAATAACTCAAACTTCTCGAGATGCCTTGCAATCGGCGAGACACTCAACTAGTTATGATCCAGAGATAACAACGGAATAACTCAAACTTCTCGAGATGCCTTGCAATCAACGAGATTCTCAACTCGGTCATGATCGAAGAAAGAGAAGTTTGTCATCGATGCTTCAACTAGGGGTGCTAGAGGAAATAATTTTGGAGGTAGAATCTTAAATTTTTTCGCACGGAGGAAAAAAAAATGATGTATGTTTTTTTTTTTTGCGTACTATATGTGTGTTGTATTTAAGCAAGGTTATGTTCTATTTAAGCAGAAAATATGTTGTATTTAAGCAGAAACTTCATAATAAAATATAACCACAATAAAATAAATAATACAACAATAAAAAAATAACATAGAAAAAATTATATTACTATACCAATCACCGGCTCACCAATGGTGGATAAACCCCACAGACATGCGACGTCCTAAAAAAAATTATATTACTATACCATCTTTTTAATTTTGTAATTAAATTAATAATATTTTATTATTTACCTCTAGAGTCACGGTCATCTCGCCAAAAGTGAAGTGAAATGTATGAGTTTACGGCCTCCAAAACTCTATCAACGCGCTCAATAAACCGTATCAATCTTTAAGTTACGGGCTTCCGCTTCTTGGACATAAATCTCACGCATACGGCGAGATGAAGAAATCCCATAACTCGCAACCTACTCGAATGTGCGAGATGTATGGTATCGTCGGACGGTGAGTGCGGAAACGAATGATATTGTTCTCTCTCTGTAATTTTCATTTCATAATTAGCTTCTCATATATATGTATTTTATTATTATTTTTAAGAATATAATGTACCTACTCGCCCGACTATAATGTGTCCGATGTTTGTCTTCGGGGAGATAAATTATGATATTGTCATTTCGTTGCTCGCTTTGCCATTATCTAGTAAAAAAATTCATTTCATAATTAATTTATAATTATTGTACTTCATTTTTAATCTATCTATCATATAATTAAATAATCAATAAATTCTACAATTAAAAGCCTAATTAATCTATAATTAAATAATATATAAATCTAGAATTAATCTTCACATTTAAACGTACAATTAATCTTCAATTAAACGTACAATTAATCTACATAATTAAATTATAATTAATCTACATAATTAAATTATAATTAATCTACATAATTTCACATTTAAATTATAATTAATCTACATAATTAATGTACACAATTAAATTAAATTATAATTAATCTACACAATTAAATTAAATTATAATTAATCTACATAATTAAATTAAATTATAATATACATAATTAAATTATAATTAATCTACATAATTAATCTACACAATTAAATTAAATTATAATTAATCTACACAATTAAATTAAATTATAATTAATCTACACAATTAAATTAAATTATAATATACATAATTAAATTATAATTAATCTACATAATTAATCTACACAATTAAATTAAATTATAATTAATCTACACAATTAAATTAAATTATAATTAATCTACACAATTAAATTAAATTATAATTAATCTACACAATTAAATTAAATTATAATTAATCTACACAATTAAATTAAATTATAATATACATAATTAAATTATAATTAATCTACATAATTAAATTAAATTATAATTAATCTACATAATTAATCTACACAATTAAATTAAATTATAATTAATCTACACAATTAAATTAAATTATAATTAATCTACACAATTAAATTAAATTATAATTAATCTAGACAATTAAATTATATTTATATAAAATTACCTTTAATTACAAAATCCAAACACAAAAATGCTCGCGTACGTTTTTTCCTCCTCTTCTCTTCTCTTTCCTTCTCTTCTCTTCTCTTCTCTTCCCCTCTCTCTTCCTCTCTCTTTCTCTCTCTTCTTCTCTCTTTCTCTCTTTCTTTCTCTCTTTCTCTCTCTCTTCCTTTCTCTCTTTCTCTCTCCTCTCAACACCGCGCATCATACCTGCGCGTTTGATATTTATATGGGTGAAACGCGCGCGCTGCGCCAGGTGGCGCGTTTCTTATAATAAGGAAACGCGCGCGCGCGCGCGTTTTTCGCTAAAAGGTCCTACCACCCAAGTTGATAAAATTTTCTGAGCAATTTTAACTCCATCGCCGTGTCAACTGCTCAGAAATCACAAGGGATGCTGCCACGCTGGCCTCAAGCGTTCTCCTGCGTTCCTTTTCCTTCTTTTCGTTTCGTTTCGTTTCTTTTCTTTTCTTTTCTTTTCGGGGAGCTCAAAACCAAATCGCTTTTGGTTTCAATCCGTATCTCCTTTTTAGACACACTCCACGTTACGAGTTACGACCATGTGAAGTTGGTGCACATGGATCCATCCACTTTCCTGCCAAAAGAGAGAAAAGCGGGTGTGAAAGCCCTAAAGAACACACGTGCAATGGTGCAAGCCTTAGTGCAATCGACCACACGGAACGTCACATAGATTAAGCCACATAAATGGGGATTTACTGGAAAGAGAAGGCCGACAGGGTGCGGGGCCCACCTCCCTTCGCTCACGTGGCTTCGCTGGAAATTGCTTTGACACAATCGGTCCCCCACCAACAAATTATTTTCGACCAATACTGCATTATTGCTATTTCTTAGGACTTGGGAGAACGCACCGGTGGATGAATTGGATCATAATCTCTTCTATTGTATTTTCCAATATATATATATAGGGAGTAAAATATGATGAGTTTAAGTTTTCGGACATCTTTCATGATATTAATTTAAAAAATATATTAAATTATTTTTAAATTTTAATTTATCATACTCATTAAAAAAATTATATAAAAATCTTATGGGATACAAAAATTTAAAGTATTTTGAGCTTTTTAAATCACCATTTTTAATTTTTAAAAATGATGTTCAAATATTGAATATCTTATTATTATTTTTAGAGCTAATTTTCAAAAATTAAAAATCATGACTTAAAAAAACTCAAAACACTCTAAATTTTTGCATCCCATAAGATTTTCATATAAAAAATCTAATGAGTATGATAAATTAAAAGAGTGGGATCCATTGACAATGGGTTATTTTGACAACTTTGACAATGAACTTCTAAATAAATACAAAAAAAAAAAAATAAAAAGTTTATAAATATGTTCTTCTAAATTTAGATTGATGGTCATTCAAATTTCATGCAATTTCATTATCATTTGATAGTCAATCAAAGACCGTTAAGTTGAAACCGTTGTAAATTATATGAAAATTTGATGGTCTTTGATGGACTATCAAACGATAATGAAATTGCATCAAATTTGAATGACAATCAATCTAAAAGTAAAAGAACACATCTATAAACTTTTTTATTTTTAAAATTTATTTATATTTATTTAGAGATCCATTGTCAAAGTTATAAAAAAAAATCATTGTCAACTGATCCTTCTCAAATTAAAATTTGAAGATAGTTTGATATATTTTGTGAGTTAAATTCACGTATCTTTTCTCTCTCTCTATATATATATATATAATTTAACTCTGATGCGTTTGACGTGAGATATTTATATTCTTTTTTATTTTTTATTTTGAAATGTTTTCATTTTGTCGTATTTTGATCTCATATTAATAAAATAGAGATTATTTTTTTATGATAGAAAACTTTTATAAATAATAATTAATATATTAGTATTATTTATTAGTATATGTTATTGTTTTGTTATTCGATTATTTTGATAGATAAAAATAAAATATAAATAAATTTAGTTTTAGTGGATAAATATAAAATAAAAATAATTTTAATTTTAAATAACTATAATATTTTTTTATCGGTACTGTACTCGACACATCTTTTCATATATATATATTGTAAGTATTCCGTACTAAATGTAGCTTGGAAGGGTGTAGTCGTGTAGAAATCTAGAAATGGCATATGGAATCTGGCATCGTACATGACATGAGAAACCGCAGTAATGTGCACGTCTGACATTAAGAAATTTCATATTAATTAAATAAAACCGATACGGATGCTTAAACTAAAGAAATTTCACAAGAAGGTGCCGAGTTTTATGTTCAACAAAATAAAAAATGGAAATTCGCCATTAGCATACGCGTGCATAATATCAGTGGATAGAGTATTGAAATGCATGTTCTCAATTCTCAAAATTACACCAAAATTCGTGTGCAGTGGATAGAGTATTGAAATGGATCGGTCGGTCAATTCATCCGGACCGATTTGTGACCATGACCGGACCGTGGCCGAATCCATGCTCGTTCCGTGCTTGTCTTGGTCCGGTCCAACGGTGGGCGGTTCTCCATTCATTTGAAATCGGACCGTATAGATTCGTTCGATGTGGATCCGTGGACCGGATCGGACCCCCAACCCGTCCCGGACCGAACCAGACCCCTAACCCGTCCCGGACCGGACTCTGCACCCGATCCGGACCGCCCCCCCCCGACCGGACCCCCCACCCCGACCCGACCCCCCCCCCCATCCCCATCCCATCCAACAACCCTTTATTTAAATAAAAAGTGTTAGGCCCCCAAAGATACCTCCAACCGCCAAAATTTCAAAAAAAAAATACTTTTCTTTTAAAAAATTTCAAAAAATCTGAAATTTTACCTCCCAAAAATATCTATAAATATCACCCCATTTACATCTCAAAACACATAAAAATCTCATTCTCCCTCTCTTCTCAAACTATCACATTCTCAATTTTTCATTTAATCTCAAATTCTCAAATTAATTTTCTTATTCTAAAAAATAAAAAATAGTTTAGAATTATTAATTTATTGCTAGTTCATTGAAAAAATTAACTAATCAAAGAAGGTAGAAGGATAATATTCGGTATTCGTCATTTCTCAATTTCATCGTTGCGATAATATTTTCCTTCAAGGGTAGTTTTTAATTTTAATTTATTATAATTTTAATTTGTTGTATTTTTATTTGTAGAAATTAGTTTCTATTGTTAGATTTTATTCATAATTTTTTTATTTGAAATTTATAGAAATTAGTTTATTTGTAAAAATATATTTTTTTATTTGTAATTTTTTATTTGTAGAAATTTATTTTTTTCTTAAAATATTACGTTTTAGTTTTATGTTGTTAGATTTAGAATATTAGATTTAATGTTAAATTCGTTTTTTTTCTTAGAATTTATTTTAGAATGTTTTTTAAGTAGAAATTTATTTAGATTGTTGAATTTTTTTGTAAATTTATTTATTATGTTAAATTGGTTTTTTTTGTTATAACTTTTTTAGAATGTTAAATTTATTTTTTAAGTAGAGATTTATTACAATGTTGATTTTTTTTATAAATTTATTTATTATGTGAAATAATTAAATATATAAAATTAGTAAGATGGGCCGAGATTTTAGCTTACATAGCCGGACCCAAGTTTCAAACTCGAGTCCAACACCCTCGCTCGAGTTTGAAACTCGGTCCAGAGTTTTTTTTTTTTGTTTGTTTATTTATTGTTTTTAATAGATTTTAATAGTTTATTTAGTTTATTTATTTTGTTTAAATATTTATTTTTTTTAGCTTTTTATAGATTTTAATATTTATTTTTTTAATTTAGCTTATTTTAAAATATTTATTTAATTATCTTATTATATGTAATTATATAATTAAATTCATTAATGGATCAAATTTGTTTTTTACTAAGTTTTATTAGTTTGTTATGTTTAAAATATTTATTTTTTGGTTTAGTTTATTTTTAAATGTTTATCTAATCACTTTGTTATGTAAAACAATAATAAAAGACATAATGTTATAATAATTAAAATATAATTTTAAAAAATATTAACACTGAGTACGTTAATCCATATTATCATTACAATAAAAATCACTTTAGACAACATCCAATACAATGATCTAAAAATTAAAATTTAAAAACTGAAATCTCATGGATTAACAACCATTTTTCATCTATTTTTTATAAAAAAAAGAGGTGAGAGAGACAGAGAGAGAAATAAGAAAGAAAAAAAGAAGAGAGAAAGAAATCAAAATTGAAATTCGACTATCTCAATTTCAAACGACCATAACTTTTAATAGAAACTCCGATTGAGGTGTGCTACGCGGCCACGAAATACTTACGACGAGATCTACATTAATCACTATCATAATTACATTTTCAGAGCCAAAAAATATCATCTTCAAGCTCAAAAACGTATTTGATGTTTTAACTTTTATTTTTTTCATTTCTTTCTTTGGATTTTTTCATAGAAATTGTATAATTTTTCATATTATTACATGAGCATGATGTATGTATGTATGTATGTATTATTGAGTAAATATTTTTTTATTATTGGATGCATAATTATATTTTTTATATTAGTTATTGAATGAGTGAATAATATATAATAACATTTGTTCTTATCTAATCAATTCGATCTCTTTATGAATTTAATTATATAATTATAAATAACAAGATAATTAAATAAATATTTTAAATAATCTAAATTATAAAGATAAATATTAAAACCTATTAAAAAAGCTAAATTACAAAATAAACATTTAAACATAATAAATAAACTAAATAAACTATTAAAACATATTAAAAATAATAAATAAACAAACAAAAGAATAAAAAAACTCTGGACCTGAGTTTGAAACTCTAATCTAGCTATACAGGCTAAAATCCTAGCCCATGTTACCAATTTCATATATTTAATTATTTTATTTCCTCCAAAAAAAAAAAATCTGTGTTGTGGCAGTACAATCGGCAAACCCCAATACCCATAAATAATATAGGCCATAGTTGTGTTAATGCTACACGATGTATTCATTGACCAGGTCAACAGACTAGATGTGTTTTTTTCATTTTGGTGTCTGTCATTGACCAAGGTTCCAAGACCAGTTAAATGGCGATTTACCAGTACCAGCTCCAGGTCCCTGCATTCTCTCTTTTCAGGTCGAAGGCATTTGTAACATCACATCAAGTTACCAGTGCTGGCAATTTCAGTAGTGTTATCTTATCTTTCTTTTTTTTCTTTGAGGAAAGTGTTATCTCACATTGCCTCTGCAACAATGACTCAGCAGTCAGCATTACACTACAGAGTGGGATAAAATTATAAAAATGTGCCTTACGGAATTGGATTCTTAGGCAGGTCAGGTGGGAATCGTGGGATCCAATCCGACCCAAATTCTTTTTGGTACTAAAAAGTCTGATCTTGATCCAATCCACTAACACATCAAGAACTTTTGTTATCGGATCAAGAGTTGTTACCCGTGAGATACTGAGATGGAATATTATATTATTTCTGGTATGATGGTTTATGTTCCAAAAGTCTTCTTTGATGCAACATCAACATCTCCTAACTTTAAGATATTTCTCTGAAAATTTAATATGTACTCAAATAACATAGCATACTTGAAGCATTTCTCATCGAAGCTTCTTACTTTAACACGGCTCCAAAAAATATAAGACGGTGACAATACCTTAATTAAGCCAAACCTACAGCTTTCTTTTATTTTGTAAGTTTGCTCTTATTTTTTACAAGTTTGTCGAATGTAAGCAGAATCAATGTAGTGTATTGTCTTTGTTAGTTTGGCTTTGAAGCAATAAAACATGCATTATTAAGCTACAATTTTATCAGCCTATCAGTGACATAATCCTGTAATCCATAGCGTTGCCCTTTATACAAACAAATGCCATAATTGATAATTTGTATTTTACCTTTTACGTTCTTTAATTAGTTGCTCCTTTGATAACTTTCTACTTGATGTATATATATGATGGTAATCCTATTTCCTCCTGAAATGGCCCCCCAACAACCAATCACTTCCCTTAATTTGACAATTAGTTTCATTTGAAATATTTGGGCCCAAATTCTTAGTTTTTGTGGCGTAGTTACTGCCTTACTGGAGACCAGACAGGTTCTCCTATTGAATCATTAGATTTAAAGGGATGCTTAAATGATAGGTGAAACGTATGCATGTAGGTCCAGGTGGGCCCAGGCACCATTATATAAATTACATAGTCTTATATTAGGTTATGATGAACTCAATAAGGTACTATCAAAGATCCTTCCTTGACACCACCTTCTGGCCGTATTGACTAATATTTTTTGTATGCCAATAATTAATCCACTAATGAGATTTTTAAAGCCCTTATTTTTTTTTCTTCTAATTGGCATTTTATGAATGTCATCTCAAGCGGCGATCAATGAATTACATGGATAATATTGAGCATTATGCAAAACAGAAACCATCCAAAAGCAAATCTATTAGGCCACATGGTTAATACTTTTTATTGTTATGAAGTACGAGTATTAGTGTGCATTCAACTTCTATAGTACACACATTTGAGAAATACTGTTTAAATTAACACAAATGAAATTTTAAAATAAACTCTCTATTATTAGATAAGAAATAGATCAAACTTGAGCAATTAAAATAAACTCTCTATTTTAATTTTAAATTTTAAAATGTCCGATGAAAGATTAAACTTTTATACAAGCAACTCACATTTTTAGTACACATCTTATCCTCTTTTCTTAATTATTTATTTGATATTCTTCAAATATATTTACTATAAGAGTTAGGTGTATAAAAAAAACACATATCTCATCAAGGCTCAAGCTATGGTTATTTTTTTGTATAATAACACTATATTTAATTATTATATAATATTTTTCAAATATATATAATATAAGAGTCAGATGTATCAACAAAAAGCATTTCTCATCAAGGCTTAAGCTATGGTTATTGTTTTTTGTATAATAACACTATATTAGTTGTTAGAACTAATATTACTTGAGAGAAAGCAAAACAAAAGGACTTCTACAATCTATAAATTTAGCATTGGTCAACAGTCAACACACGAGTAAGAATAATTTCGTGGTGTCGACTAATCAGCTGATTCTGCCTTAATTAGTATGAATTTCTATTTTCTAATGATGTGTACATTACAATATTATATTATATATGTCATTGGAAGTGGACTAATACGACTTTACTATTCACTAATTTTGCTTTGAAGGTACTTGGATTATGTCGGTAAAGAGGTGATAGCTCAACTAAATCTAATTTATTTCAAGCTAACATTGAAAAGCCTAATACGTATCGTTATGTCATTGAAGGGCAACATCATGCCCTGATTTTGTTATTGCTTTGAAATTTTAATTGCTGATTTGAATAGCATTTCTTGAAATAACACCTAAATTGTGGGTCCTTATTGTTTTGTTTGTTTTGCTAGACCCCATTTTTTTCCTCTCTTTTTTTGTGCATTTCGGTGGGATTTTCTCCATCGGCTCAAGATTAATTTAGCTTAAACCCGGACATTAAAGTGTCATAAGCTTGAAGTTTCCAAGGATTAGAACAAAATAAATTAAAAACTCCAAAGAACAAAAATGCAGGAAACGGCGATATATACACATGTTAGTACGTACATGGACAAAAGACTGCCTAGTGCCTACGGGCCTTCATTCAAAAAATATATTTATATGGACAAAAGACCGATCATTTGTTGTACTTTTAAAATATTAGCAGCTTTGCTAATTGACCAAAACAAAACAGATAATCTTGTCAGACGAGCAATATATATGTGCAACATTTAAGAGTTCAGATATTAATTAAGAGTCTGTAATCTGTACGTATCAACTACCAGTCTACCATACATATGAAGGCACTAGTATATATTCTTCCTAGTTTTTTTGTGGGTTGGATAATTCCAATCGAAAGGTTCATATTACAAACTGAAATTTTTCTTTTTGATCGAATTCTCAAACGGAAATTAATACAGCACATTAATTGCTCCTTCCTTTGCTTACATAGCAAAAAAAATGTCCAGTCCAGAAACTAAACCCTAACCCTCCAAGTGTGAGAAGATTAGGCATGCAGTTGATCCTATCAACACCAACTCATAACCTAACTTGTACCGATTACAGGAAAGGGAGTGATTGGTACTGCTTTGAATTCATACAAATATTCCTGTTCATTTTTTCGACCTTTACAAATAATGACCTTTACTGAACTCCAAATTGAAATCTTAATATATGTGTACTATGCAATTGGGGTTTTCAATGTTACATCAAATTGGATCGTCTTAATTTGTCATAAATGTTACTAAAATATTATTATCTTGACTTTATTGATTTATCTCCTGTTAGTAATTAACAATTGCACATTGAAAGCAATTTAGGAATCCTACTGGAAACCTCCATGAAAACCACAACTTAACCATTGAAAAAATGATGTATAATTTTAATCTTTTTTTGCAAAAAACTAGCGAGGAATGACCATGGCACGTTTTATAATACACTTATCTAGAAAGTTTTTTACATGTTGCAACTGTATGTATATAGATAGTTATTGATGATGAAGCTGGTCATACACAAATAGATATACGTACAATTTTCATTAAAATAAATAAAAGTATGAAGAAATAGATGTTGATATTAACGAGAGTTTTTAGTTGAAAAAAATATCGAAACTATACTCATGGATTTATTTCTTCAAATTTCGTTGAAATACTTTTATTTTATTTTTGCCTGAAATACGTCCTCACATTAAATTTGAATTCATTTCGTTTAAGATGTCTCAAAATGATCCAATATTGTATTATTCAGTAGTTAAAAACTTCTATTTTTTTCATTATGAACTTGTAGTAATTAATTTCAATCCCCACCTTCAAGAAAGAAATATTTTTAAACATTGTTAAAAAAATCAACTCTAATCCCTTAATTCAGGGATTCAAGTTCAACTAGCGCTTAATTAATTAAGCGCTAATTAAAGAATCATTGGTCGCGCTTCCTTTTCTGGGTTTTTCTACATTTTCCAGCCCTCTTCTCAGGAAGTTGGCACGCATACATCACATATGCTCCCTCCTGCTGCTCCACATGACTTTCAATAGATTTGAACCCTAGCTACAAAAAGGTAGAAAATGATGGGGTGCCTTGCACTCTCGCCATGTGCCGCATGACACCCGTCTTTTCTTTGCATGGCCCCTTTCGAGTTTGGATCCGATTCAGAGTTCTTACTTCTTACAGGCATCCAGCCAGTATCTCACATGCTCACACCCACTTTTCCTTTTCAATTCCGGCACTGTTACTGTCAGATGGAATGAATCTTCCAATGTGGCCATTTGTGTTGCGGGCTGTGTTCCCTGAAAGACCAGTGAAATTTTTAAGAGGTGCTGCTTGCATTGTCAGAATAGGAGATATTAGAGCATCAGTGAATCGCCTCTTGCCGAAGGGCTGGTCTAAAGTCTTAAACGAAATGTAAGATGGGATAGCTAGTGGGAAGGTTGCTAATTGCTATACAGCCTATATCATTTTTTTGTACAAGGAATAATAAAATTTATGTCAAGTTGACAAGTATAATTGAGAGGTCTCAATTTAGAGGCCTACTTTACATCTTTCTCCACACGAAAGGAAATCATTCCTTTCCCTTCCGAAATTTATTGCACAGATTCGTTGAAGCCTACTTTGTGACTTTCTTGCACAGGCTCCACGCGGATTCGGAGCCCATACCATACTCACATCAATGCAACATTGATTCATTTCCGAGTTTAAGACACTCCAAACCTTCAACATTTATTACCTCCAAAGTCCAAATGCAACGTTTTTATAAATGGAGAAATTTTACGAACAATATTTACATTTTCTTTTTCAAGTTTCAAATGATACAAATTTTTAAGGATCTTGAACATTTTTCGTTAGAGGATCTAAATCTATAACATCAGCTGAATTTTCTTTTGAAAGAAAGACGAAAACATGAATTTGCAGTTTCGCACCATGGGGAAACAAGACAATACTTGAGCAATGTTCGTCAAAAACATAATTAAAATATAACTAGACTCGGGATTATCGAGTAAATTTGAAGAAAATTTTGCATCAGTAACAGGAAAACGAAAACAATCTAAAATCAGAAAGGTTATTGCAGCATTACTCATGCTATCAGTGTGCAAACTGCACTCAGTCATAGCGCCAGTTAGTTGCAATGCAGTACTGTAATCCATCAAAATGACATTTTTCCAACAAACTAAAGCTAATCATTCTTTCCAAATAATCCAAACAATAGCCACAAAAAGATGCCTTCAAACCAAGAGCCTCTCTCAAACCAAAATTTTGCAGAAGCAAAGACACAAAAACCCAATCCATCACCAATAAAGAAACCAAAAGTTGTCAACCTTCACTACCGAACAACTCCTAAGTGGAGAGCCAAGAATCACCGTTATTAAGCTGCAGGTCGTGGAAAGAAACAGAAAAACTCACTAAACTGCAAATCCTACCAACCAAGTGATAGTAAGATAGCAAAAGAAAGACGAGAGCTTAAGCAACACCCTCATTGAGAGAAAGAGAGGCCAGCCGATCAGACTGTTCATTGAAAGAGAGGGAGTTGAACTCATCAGAAGGCGGATGAGAGTGGACAACAGAGCGTAAAACTGTCACAGCCTCTTCAACCTTCAATTTGAGCTCATCTGGGGACTCGAGAAGGTGCAGTATTTCATCTCTATCCATCTCCAGAAGCATCCCAGTAATTTTTGCTGCCATCTCATTCTCAAGCTCAGCTACCAGTGGAAAGAGCCTCTCCCCGAGTATAATTCTCTGCTGGTCAGGTGTAGACTTGGCCAGTGCTGATGCCAGGCTCCCTTGTATGTTCCCATTGGCACCCCCTCCAATCATCTAAACAAGTGGTTAATTCTTATCATTAGCTTATTAACCAAGAGCACAGTAGCACACAAATAATTGCAAATTTGTTTCCAGAAATTCCAGCTACCTATCATAGCCATGATATACCTTATCTGAGGCAAATTGTAATAGCTAACACCTTTTAATGTAATGCCTTGGTACCAAAACCTGTGATCACTAAAATTCCAGTAGGGAAAGAGAGAAGCAAGAATAAAAACCTGGTTAGGAGCTGAAGACGCCATGGGGTGTGGCCCCCATTGGTGTGCCATTTTATGTGGACCATTGTGCCTGGAGCGCGGTCCCCTCGGACCTTGTGACATCATAGGCATAAAAGGGGGCATTGGGCCTCCTCTCATCCCTGGCATAATAGGCTGCTGAAAGCTGTATCCAAGCTTTATACAAAAAAAAAAAAACAAATATTAGATATTAGATGGGCATAGTTGGTAAATCTGAAGTCCTAATGTCTAACTCCCAAAAAAAAAAGTGCTAACTACAGGTCCTATTACAGTGCCCCAATCCAGCACGTGACATTCTTTTATGAACAAACAGGAAATTGCATTATACTGAGTTGTTACATGAACATTACTCAAATGTCCATCATACCAGCTCTAACACCTGGCTAATGTGAACTTGATTGCTGGTAAAAGATGCTCTCCATTCCTCCATTTTATTTATTTATTTATTTATTTATTTATTTATATATATTCATTGTAAAGGTAAATATGGTGTCAAACAAAGTATACATTGCCAGTAGGCAGTAAGAACAATTACTTATCACCATATCAGGAATTGAAAAAAGATTACAACAATTCCTCCTACTGGTTCCTTGATGATGTGGTTCAATGGCTTTGAGGGCCAATAAAAGCGATGATTTGTAAATAACAATAATGTCATGATGAACTGTCAAAGAGGATGACATTGATGAGAACAAAAATGATAGTAAACGATAATAAAAAAGTATACCTGCGGTGGAATAAAAGGGGGTGGGGGACCATAAAAAATTGGCTGTCCCATGCCATGAGGGTACATGGGCATCCGTGGGCCCAGAGGATGTGGAGACATTGGCATTTGAGGCATCATCGCATACTGTTCCTGACAAACAAATGAAATGTAACATATGAGATGTTTTCTTTAAAAAATAAAACCAAAACTAAATACTGAAGCAAACAAAAGCTAATAGGCCATGAGATGATAAGACAAAAAAACAAACAAGAGGAAACACAAAGGTACCTGTAGCTTTGTTCTCCTGTCTTCCTTTCTCTGTGCAAAAGCAACATACAGAGGTCTGCTCCTAATGAGCTTGCCATTCATCTCCCCAAGCTACAGATAAAAAAGATAAAGGAATCAATTAGAAGTTGAAGCACCAGTAATTCCACTCAAGAAAAAGCAGAATTTTCGAGCTGCTACATCAAGAGAGAAAATTGATCTTACTGCTCTAGACGCATTATCCTGACATTCAAAAGCAACAAAGCCAACTCCTCTGCTATGACCGTTTGGTTCACGCATAACCTGCCATATAACATAGGTTTCAGAACTGTGCAGGACTCAAACTAACAATCTCAGTTGTTTTACACATATGAACCAAGTTATCAAGAGAAACCAGACTGACCTTAGCAGATGTAACAGTACCGAACACTGAAAAAAGCTCCTTCAAATCATCATCTGTAACATTATCTTCCAAATTCTTCAAATACAAATTATTGTTCAGCTGATTCTGATTGTTTTTGTGATTTTGATTTTGATTAGTGTAGACACCATTGCCCTCATGCACACCCCTCTCATATCTCTTCATTTCCCTCTCCCTCTCTGATTTTTTCATGGCTTTCCCTACAAACCATTCCTTCCCATCAAATGTTTTCCTATTCAATCCCTCTACAGCGGCCACAGCATCATCAGGGTTCTCAAAATTCACAAATCCGAAACACTTGGATTTACCATCACCTTCTCTCATCACAATGGTGCTAGTGATTTTGCCAAATTTACCAAAAATATCAATTAGATCATTTTCTGTGGTTGGTTCTGAGAGGTTCTTCACAAACACATTGTTGAATTTGTTGCTGCCTGACGGGCTTGAGGTGCTTTCCCGATTCTCCTTGGCAACAAAGGGCCCCACAAAGATTCTCTTTCCATCTAAGGAGGTCCCATTTAGACTCTTTATGGCATTCTTGGCTGATTCAACAGAGTCGAACTGCACAAAACCATAACCTTTTGATTGGCCAGTGGGATCAGTAGCAACCTTGCAGGAGAGAATGGCCCCATATGGACAAAAGGTCTTGTACAATGTTATATTGGTAATCGACTTGTCCATATTCTAAGAAGAAAACAATTCAGTCAGTTATGGGTTGCACAAGTGCATAAAGTCAATTATGCTTCAAAGAATATTGATTTTAGTTTTTGTCAAGGGGGCAAAATAGTGAGCAAAAGGACTTTCCAGCAAGAACATTTGATGCTTGTATAGAATGATCCTTTTCTAATAGCTGTGACCAGCAACCAAAATTTTTACAGGAGATGCAACTAGCACTGAACCATTAAGCAAATTGTGATTGTACAGTACAGTTACGTTCTACTGTTCATGGCATTTACCTAACTGTAAATATCCACTTTTTTTCTGCGAAACCCGCTACAAGACAACATGACATATAATATGTTTGATTAGGAACAAAACACTTAAGAGTCGATTAGTGTTGGGCCAGTCAGCTCGACCTAACTTTGGTTCTTGATTGTGAAGATAAAATAAGTAGGATGTCATGCAAATACAAGGTAAATTGGAGTAGTTTGCAGAGAAAAACAAACCTGAAAAGAAACTGAGAGAATTATACCTTGACAAATAAGTTAGCATCACTGATATGTCGAGAGGAGGGATCTCGGTTAGAATGCATCACTCGAATCGGCTTTCCATTTATAGGAGTGAAGTTGAGAACCTCCAGAGCTTTATGAGCTGTCAGAAGTGAACGTTATTAGCACCAAAAAAATCCATCACCAGGAAATAGTTGAGGGTTGAGGATAGCAAGCAAAACAATACAAAACAATTGAGGAATTACAACCTCTTATCTGTCAACTCGGGTTTAATTTAGAAAAGTTTCAGTAACATAGCAGTGTTAAAAAAATCAAAAAATGATGACTTCTCAGCATCTCATTAAAAAAAGAATAATATTAGTGAATAACAGTGATGGTTTGCAGTGTGCTTATCTGAATAAAACCAAAACATGAGAGAGAAACTGGAAAATGGGGTCAGAACGCGCAATGGAGAAGCCACAAGGAATTAAAATTGAAGATTTATTCAGAAGAAGATATCAATAATTTTGCTCGTATGTGTATTAAATAATTTTCCAGGTTCCAAATATTTTCTTGAGTCACGAGTAAAGAAGCAAATTTCATCTTCATTTTCCAGATTTGGCGTCACGATTTTCTTACTTCGAATCAAGAACCGGCAGCATGTAGCTCTAACTAAAGACTAATTTACACTTCATTATGCCATTAGATAATTATTCAAATATGCCTGCATCTGAAATACTGACCTAACTCTAAATCTAGCAGAAAACAACAAAAAGAAAGCTCAAAACTTTTCGAAAGACCCGTCTGAAATTTCAAAATCATTGAACAACTCGATGGAATCTCTGGCAGAAAGATCTAAAAAAAAACTCACCATCGGAGGCTTCGCTGAAGTTGACGTAGGCATATCCGAGAGACTTGCGAGTGCTGACGTCACGGCAGACTCGCACTGACACGACCTGGCCAACCTCGCAGAAGACATCAAATAGCTGAGAGTCGGTAACGCTCTCATCCAGGTCTCCGACGTACAGAGAAGTCGAAGGATTCTGTACGGCGCCACCGTTTTCCACCGGAGACGTGTTCTCCTCCGAGTGAGGAGGAGAGACCTCCTGATTTTGCGACATTTTGAAAGCTCGCGTTAGGGTTCCCTTGGGGCGCAAAGGAAGAGAGAGGAGTCGAAGGGGGCAGCAAAGAGAGCAAGCTGCACCGCCGTAGAATGGAGGCGAAGGGGTAGAAAGGGAAATGTGAATGTGGTTTTGAACTAAAACCCTAGCAAGTTTGATATTTTTATTTTTGCCAAGACTCAAGCGAACAAAATCCAGAGGAGTTAAAAAACAAAAACCCCGCAGAATGATGAATTTTTACATTTAAATTGTCCTAACGTTTCTAATTTAATAATAATAATTTTTATATATTATATTAAATCGGAAAACCGTTTAAATTTAATTTAATGGTTTAGAGAAAAACTGTCCAAAGTATTTTCTCATAGAGGCAAGCGTCTTGTAAAAATAGTCGGGATAAATTCCCGGATGTGTTTTCAACTGATGCTCAACTTCGTCTTCAACTCTGGTGATATTTCGTTGATACAGTAATATTATCAGTTTAGCAACTCACTTAATTTAGTATTAGAGGGGAGGAGAGGCACAAAGACACTATTTTTATCTTACAATTGTTGTTTGACATTGCACAAAAACTGTCATAGCGTCGGAGAAAGTTAATTATAATTAGTAATTTTTCTGACGTGGCTTAAGAGTTTAGAAATGAAGTATGGTACCACAAATTTATAAAAAAAATAATATAATTTTTGAATGTGTTGAATTATAACAAATACAAAAATGATATAATTTCAGATCAAATAAGAGTTGTTTTAGAACTTGAGATGAATGAATAGAAAATAAAATAAAATTGTTTTCATTAATAACATAATATAAATTAATTAATAATAGTATATTAGATATTTTTATAAAAAAATTAATAATAATTTATGATTAATTTATTTGATGGACAAACTCTTTTTTCAACCTCTGATTAATGAATATTAAAAATAGCAATCAAATGAAGGGGGAAAAGTAACATGATAAATCCAAACCATTAATTTTTAAAATATTGATTCATATCATTCAATTAGAAGCATTTCGATAATTAAAACAATTAAAAAAAACTAAACTTCAGTTGATGTATTCAATATATATGTTCTTTATAGTATAAAAATATATAATTGTACTATTAAGATAATATATTTTTTTGCAAGGTTCTTGTTAGATATAGACAAAATCAAGATTCATTCTTCAGAACTTTTGAAAGATAATCCAATTATAAAAAAAAACTAATATTTACATATCGTATGGCCATCTTTCAAAATATCGAAAAATAAAATTGTAAGAAAAAAATATAAATTTTGGTTTTTTTTTTGTCTAGATATTAAAAAATGGAAAATAAGCAAATCAACGACTTAAGACTTAAGTATGACCTGAGGTCATATCGTCTCCTTACAGAAGATGTTGTAGATCATCTTAAAATCTTCTATGCACCTAAAATTTGTTATGTTCTCCGGCTTGTCAACTCGCTATTCATTTTCACTGATAATTATTGGACTAAATATTTTTTTAATTATCAATTTATCAAATATTAAACTTAAATTTTACAAACTTTCTTTTGATTAAGTTTACAGATCAAAACTTAAGATCATAGAGCTTGAAGAGCATAGAAATAGTTTTAGCATGGTCTAGGATTATTTATATTTTAGTCTTGAATAAGTTTGGCTCAGAAAGCTTGATGAAAATGTTATATTATAGATTTAGGTTTAATCTCAAAACTTATTTTTTAGTATTAATTTAGTTCAATTTAGAATTGAAATTGCATAAATTTAAATTACTATCTAAATTTTATTAAAATTTCATATTAAAAGTAAATTTTAGAAAGTTTTGAGCAACTAGACGCGAATCGGAACTAAATCGGAGCAAATGATCGAAATAAGTTTCAGACTTAAACTAATGTTCCAGCGGAATTGCATTATTTTATGGTTTCTTTTGATTCGGGCTGAATGAATATAGTAATAATTTCAGCCAAAGCACTTAGTTTAATTCTTCCAATTTTTGTGCTGTTCTACCCGAATGCCTGTTCAATTCGGACCGAACACCATCAGCGAAGCCCCAGGCAATTGACACAACAGAAGTGATTAATAGTAATACATGCGATGAACAGATAAAATTGGGGAATGATCCTGATCATGAACGTTTAGAAAAAAATTCGGATTTTTTAAGAGACGAGACATAAGAAGATACAAAGAAGGATTAAATTGGGATGGTCTTTTTTTTATTTCTTTTATGATTTTCATTGTATATGAGTACAGCATTCGCGCCATGCTACGGATTTCTTTAAAATTATAAAATAATTTACACGCAGACTTTTACCAATAGTTAACAATAGATTATCCATTGTATCAACGACTAACAATTAACCAAACTTCTTCTTTATCCCTTGTTTTACACATATAGTACACCAGCAAAATATGTTATCACTTACATCTCTACATTTCTTAATCTATAGAAGTTTCTTGACGAAGTTGATCTAAAAGAAAAAACTATTATCGTAAGAAAAAAATAAAGATGCAAAGCATTACTTTTTTCATTAAAAAGGTTATATTTTTTCAAACATTGATACTATCCATTTATTAATGTCTTGATTAAACTCTTACATCTCATCATTAGTCTTGGTTCTTGTGCATTAATTAATTTTATATTTCAATCCCTGCACAAAACTCAAACAAGGTAAATTATAAAATTCAAGATTATTTTGCAAATGGACAAATCAAAGAAGATGTTTAGTGTAACATAAACTAATCTTAAAAAATATTTTATAATTAAATATGTATATTAAACTAATACAAAATAAAAATTATAGAGAAATATGAATATTATTCGATTTCGCACATATCGTCATATTATGGCCTACTTCTCCACGATTGAGACCAGGTTGCAGTCGCTCGGGTTTTTTCATCTCACCAAACTTCATGAGATTTATGTTGAAGAAAGAGTGACTCACACTAGCAAAATCTTAAAATCGACACAGGATTGCTTAGCCCACTAGTAAAATTTTAGAGCCCAGAGACTCACATTTTTCATTTCGGCATTGGCGAGATGACAGTGACATTAGAGGTAATTAGTAAATATAAAAATTTATTAAATTAGTTGATTTTTTTAGTAAATATTTATAGGATGTCGTGTGTTTATGGGGTTTACGGACATTGGGTGAGCCCATGATAGGAAGAACATATAGAGATATGTCGCAAAAGATATTTCTGTAATTTATGAAGATGAAAGGTAATTAAATTTCTTTTAAATTTTAATGAAATTCTAGCATAATTTTATCAAAATTTTCTACAATGTGTTGCATACAATATCAGTGTATGGCTTCTCCGTGTTGTTCGGATCATCCCAAATGCGATCGATTAAAAATCACCTTTATTTCTTTATGACGGTCGGATATTACATATATTTTTTGGTTAGATTGAATTACCTCATTACGAACCCACCGTATGAACCAACCCTAATTTTCTATAATTTCTTTATCCATAATTCTGGATGCTAAAGAAAGCGGTTTATTTCCACCATCGTATCCACACGCCATCAATAATCTACCTTTATAATGGCCCGATAATAACCCAACATCGATGGTTAAAATGGGTCTTAAGTGTTTGAACGCTTCAATACATTGTCCATAAGCCCAAGCTATGGATTTCAATACTTTTACAATATCATCCGAAGTATCACACGTCAATATTTTATATTTTGTCCCGAGAGTTGTTCGAGCAATCGCCCCCAATATTTGTGGTAGCAATGTATATGACTCTTCTTATGTTCTAAATAATTATTTAATTACTCTTTCTCGATCATGCCAAAGTTTTTGTATGTTGATGCCACATCGGAATATCTTATTTCTATAAACATATTGATTTATTACACCGTCGGAGATAGATTTTTTTTTAAATTTTGTTGAACACATCATGCAATTAGATTAGATGTCAGTTGTAAGTATTTGCGGTCTCCTGATAGTCTCCTATAACTATGGGGTTTTTTGTCTGTGATGATTCTTCATGTTTTCGAGTCATCTTCAATTCTAGCATATAATCTCCAGGGACAATCTCATACTTTGCATTTCATAATAAGTTTTGTTTCACTATTGTCTTGGGTCTAACATTGAATATTTTTTTAACACTCAAATCATTAATTGCCCAAATTAACACCGTTTTAGAACTAAATAATTTATTTTCAGCTAACTTATCATGGGATCCTGATCAACCTTCATTAGCGCCTAAACAATCGAACATTTTAATAACTTTTAGACATTTCATATTAAAGAATTAAGTATATAACCTTATAATAGATAGTATTATTAGTACTTTTATGATTGTGAAAATATTTATGTGTTGAAATGAGATAAAAAATAATTAAAAAAATAACTTGTTGACTCATCTGAGTAAAGTTTTGTGCAAAAATAGTGTCGAAGAATCTTCACATTGATAATTTAATTATAAAATATATAATATACATAATTATAAATATTTATTTGAATTTTCATGAATTTATGTATAGATATGAGGTCAGAAATAATAAAAAAAGGCAACGCACTTCTTTCGACCGTAATTTTTATTACATTCGAGTTATGTTTTATGCGAAATTATTATCATGGAACCTTTATATTGAAAAGTTTATTAGGTAAATCAACTATACATATAATTAGGAGTATTTTTATTAATTTTTATGATTTTATATGTTAATATGAGGTCAAAAATGATAAAAAAATACAAATAACTTTGTTAAACTATAGTTGGTATTACATCTGAATTATGTTTGGTAGAAAATTTATGACATAGAATCTGTACATTAAATAATTAAATATATATAAAATAATTATAGATATTATTATGAGTATTTCTATGAAATTTGGTGGAGATATTATGCAAAAAATAATTAGAAACGCAAATAATATATTCAAATTAATGTTTTTAATGAATTTGAGTCAAGGTTTGTGTGAAATTAGTGTTCTAAATATTTCATACTGAATAAATAAGTATACCCTTATAATAGATATTATTATGAGTGTTTTTATAAATGTTCATCTAATTGAAATGAGACTAAAAATGATTAAAGCACAAAATACTTGTTTAGATAGTAGTTATTAATGTATTTGAGCTTAATTTTATACTAAATTAGTTTCATAGATTCTTCATATTGAAGATTTAGTCAAATAAACCTATTGCAAAAATAATTATGAGTATTTATATGAATTTTCATGAGTTTATATGTTGATATGAGATAAAAATAATCAAAAACACAAATAAATTTATTAAAATGTAGTATGTATTATATCTGAGTTATGTTTCATAAAAATTAGTATCCTAAAATTTTTACATTGAAAAATTAAATAGATAAATCTATTATAGATATTATTAGAAGCCTTTTTATGAATTTTGACAAATTTTTATGTATATATTATGCCAAAAATAATTAAAAGCGTAAATAACCTATTTAAATTGTAGTTTATAATGAGTTTGTGTTATATTTTATGTGAAATTAATATTTGATATATATCACATTAAAGTATTAGGCATAAATACTTATATTAGATATTATCAGGAGAATTTTTATTAATGTGCATTGAATTATACATAGAAATGAAGTAAAAAATGATTAAAAATGCAAACTACCTATTTAAATAGTAATTGTTAATGCATCTGAACTAAATTTTATGCGAAATTAGTTTCATAAAATATTTATTTTGAAGATTTAATTTGATAAACCTATTATAAATATATTTAATTTTGAATATATATATATATATATATATATGTTAATATGATGTCAAAACTAATCAAAACACAAATATTTTTTTTAAACTGTATGTATTGCATCTGAGCAATGTTTGATGTAATATTAGCGTCCTAGAATCTTTACAGTGAAGAATTAAATAGATAAATCTATTAAAGACATTATTAGGAGCATGTCTATGAATTTTGACAATTTTTTGTGTAGATATTTGATGAAAATGACTCAAATGCAAACTATTTGTTTAAATAGTAGTTATTGTTTTATGTGAGTTTTATTTTATTTGAAATTATTTTCATAGAATCTTCATATTAAATATTTATTTAAGAAAATCTATTATGAAAATAATTGGGATTATTTGTATTCATTTTCTTAAATTTATGTGTTGATATGAGGTCAAAAATAATAAAAAAACGTTAATAACTTTGTTAAATTGTACTTTGTATAGTATCAAAGTTATGTTTGGTGGAAAATAAATGTCATAGAATCTTTACATTGAAGAATCAAAATATGTAAACCTATTATAGACATTATTAAAGTACTTCTATGAATTTTGATGAATTTTGGTGTAGATATTATGTCAAAAATGGTTAGAAACACAAACAACCTATTAAAGTTATAGTTTTTAATGAATTTGAGTTATGTTTTATGCGAAATTATTATTATTGACATTTCATATTAAAGAATTAAATATATAACCATATAATAGATATAATTAGGTGTATTTTTATAAATGTGCATCTAATTACATATAGAAATGAGGCCAATGATGTTTAAAAAACATAAAATACTTGTTTAAATAGTAGTTATTAATGCATATGAGCTAAGTTTTATGTAAAACTAGTAACGTAGAATCTTCATACTGAAGATTTCGCTAGTAAAACATATTACAAAAATAATGAGAATTATTTTTATGAATTTTTATGAATTTTATGTGTTGATATGAGGTAAAAAATGATTAAGAACACAAATAACTTTGTTAGATTGTTATTTGTATTGTATCTGAGTTATGTTTCATGGAAAATTAGTCTTCTAGATTCTTTACATTGAAAAATTAAATACATAAATCTATTATAGATATTATTAAAAATACAAACAACCTATTTAAATTATATTTTTTAATGAATTTGAGTAGTATTTTGTGTGCAATAAGGGTTAGTTTGACACTCCATAGAATAGTAAAAAATATAAAGGGTATGTTTGGTAAATCAAGGAATAGCTTTGAAAGAGTGATAATTTTGGAAGAGTGATAGAATAGTGTTTTTTGGAAGAGTGGTATTCTTGACTATTCGGAAGAGTAAAAATATCGTCTGACAGTTGTTAATTAGAATAGTTAAAATATGGATAATTATTATACTAATAATGATGATGATAATAAAAATAATAGTAAAATATAATCATAATATTAACAATAATAATATAATAATAATATAATAATAATCATCATAATAAATAATAAAATTCATATATGTAATCATAGTAATATAATAAAAATAAAAATATAATCATAATATAGTAATATAATAATATAATACAACATAATCAAATAATAATATAATCATAACAATATAATAATATAATCATAGTCATAAGCATAAAAATATAATAATCAAATAATAATCATAATCATAATAATATAATAATATAATAATATAACCATAGTCATAATCATAATCATAATTAATTCGCCAAATAAATTTTAGACTAAATAAAAAAGTGTGGAAGAGTGTTTGATTATATTATATTATATCATTATATTATGGTTATGGTTATGATTATGATTATGATTTACTATTATATTATTATTATTCTTTTTATAATTATATTATAATTAATATGATTATATTATATACTATGACTATAAATATGATTATAATTATTTATTATTATATTATGATTATGGTTATATTATTATATTATTATGATTATGACTATGATTATTATTATTATTGTTATTGGGTCCGTTTGTCAAATCAAGGAATAGCTTTGGAAGAGTGGTAATTTTGGAAGAGTGATAGAATAGTATTTTTTTGGAAGAGTGGTAGAAGAGTGGTATTCTTGACTATTCGGAAGAGTGAAAATATCGTTTGGCAGTTGTTACTCAGAATAGTTAAAATATGAATAATTATGATACTAATAATGATGATAATAATAATAATAAAATAATAATCATAATAGTAAGATAATAATAATAATAAAGTAATAAAAAATAATCATAATAAATAATAATATTATAATAGTAATATAATAAAAATATAAACATAATCATAATCATAATATAGTAATATAATAATAAAAAATTATAATTACAATCATAATTATAATAATATAATAATAAGTAATCATAATTTTAATAATATAATAATCATAATCATAATCATGATAATAATAATTATAGTCATAATCATAATAATATAACCATAATCATAATTATAATAATATAATAATAAAAATATAATCATAATCATCAAAATAATTATAAATAATTATAATTATAATAATATAATAATAAATTAATCATAACTATAATCAACATATAATAATATAATACAACATAATAAAATAATAATAAAGTAATAAAAAATAATCATAATAAATAATAATATTATAATAGTAATATAATAAAAATATAAACATAATCATAATATAGTAATATAATAATAAAAAATTATAATTACAATCATAATTATAATAATATAATAATAAGTAATCATAATTTTAATAATATAATTATAATATAATAATCATAATCATAATCATGATAATAATAATTATAGTCATAATCATAATAATATAATCATAATCATAATAATAAAAATATAATCATAATCATAAAATTAATTATAAATAATTATAATTATAATAATATAATAATAAATTAATCATCACTATAATCAACATATAATAATATAATACAACATAATAAAATAATAATAAATAATAATAATCATAATCATAATCATAATCATCATAATATAATAATATAATAATAAATAATCTTGATCATAATAATATAATAATTATATTTATATTCATAATATAATAATATAATATTAAAATTATATTTATAATAATAATAAATAATATAATAATACTAATGGTAACGATAATATAATAACAATAATGATAATAATAATTTAATAATAATAATATAATGATAATAATAATAATAAATAATAATCATAATATTAATATAATAATAAATTATAATCATAAATTTAATATAATAATACTAAATCTTAATCATAATCATAATATAATAATATAATATAATATAATTAAACAATAATCGCTATTCCGATGAGAGCTAATCCGGTATTCCACCTATAAGTTGGTATACCGATTAGCACTATTCCGCACTCTTCTATTTAGTCTAAAATTCGTTTGGCAAATTAATTATCGGAATAGCTATTTTATTCCAACTTTTTGCTATTCCATTGGGTGCCAAACACTCCCATTATGATTATTATTTAATTATGTTGTATTATATTATTATGGTTATGATTATAATAATAATTATAATTATTTTATTATTAGTATTATCATCATCATTGTTAGTATCATAATTATTCATAATAACTATTCTGATTAACAATTATCAAACGATATGCTCGCTCTTCCGAATAGTTAAGAATACCACTCTTATACCACTCTTCCAAAATGACATTATTTTATCACTCTTTCAAATTTATCATTCTTTCAAAAATATTCCTTGATTTGCCAAATAAAATCTTAGTATTTTAGACATTTCATATCGAAGAATTAAGTATATATCCTTATAATAGATATTATTAGGAGTATTTTTATTAATGTGCATCGAATTAGATATAGGAATGAGGCAAAAAAATAAATAATTAAAGACACAAACTACTTATTTAAATAGTAGTTGTTAATGTATCTAAACTAAGTTTTATGCGAAATTAGTTTCATACAATCATTATTTTTGATGATTTAATTAGATTAACCTATTATACAAATAATTGGTGTATTTGCATAAATTTTCATGAATTTATGTGCTAATAGAGTTAAAAAAATAATTAAAATAATACTTTGTTAAACTGTAGTTTGTATGACATATGAGTTATGTTTGGTGAAAAATTAGCGTTGTAGAATTTTTACATTGAAGAATTAAGAAGATAAACCTATGATAGATATTATTAGAGCCTTTCTATGAATTTTGATGAATTTTTGTGTAGATTTTATACCAAATATGAATAAAAACAAAAAAAAACTATTTAAATTACAGTTTTTAATGAATTTGAGTTATTTTTGTGTGAAATTAATATTTTAGTCATTTCATATTGAAGAATTAAGTACAAATAATTAAATTACATATTATTAGGAGCATTGTTATAAATCTGCAACGAATTTAGTGTCGAAATGAGGCCAAAAATTACTAAAAACGCAAACTACTTGTTAAATAGCAGTTATTGATGCATCTGAGCTTTATCTTTATTAAAATTATGATTACTTATTATTATATTATTATTATAATTATGATTGTAATTATAATTTTTTATTATTATATTACTATATTATGATTATGTTTATATTTTTATTATATTACTATTATAATATTATTATTTATTATGATTATTTTTTATTACTTTTGAAATTAGTTTCTAAAAACTTCATATTAAATATTAGCTAGGAAAATCTATAATAGAAATTATTAGGATTATTTGTATTAATTTTCATGAATGTATGCGTTGATATGAGGTAAAAATGATTAAAAATACAAATAACTTTGTTAAATTGTAGTTTTATATCATTTAACTTGTGTTTGGTTAAAAATTAGTGTTGTAGAATCTTTACATTGATGAATTAAATATATAGACCGATTATAGACATTATTAGGAGCACTTCTATGAATTTTGACGAATTTTGGTGTAGATATTTCCGCTAAAAATGATTAAAAACACAAACAACCTATTTAATTTAAATTTTTAATTAATTTAAGTTGTGTTTTGTATGTAATTAGTGCTTTGACATTTTATATTGAATAATTAAGCATATAACCTTATAAAAGATAATATTAGAAGTATTTTTATACATGTGTATCTAATTATGTATAGAAACGAGGCCAAAAATGATTAAAAATACAAAATATTTGTTTAAATAGTAGTTATAAATGAATTTGAGCTAAGTTTTATGCGAAACTAGTATCGTAGAATCTTCACATGGAAGATATAGCTAGAAACTATTACAGAAGTAATTAGAATTATTTATATGAATTTTCATGAGTTTATATGTTGGTATGAGGTAAAAAATGATTAAAAATGCAAATAACTTTGTTAAACTATAGTTTGTATTGAATCTGAGTTATGTTCAAGAATATTTACATTGAAGAATTAAATAGATAAACCTATTATAGAGATTATGAGGAGCAATTCTATGAGTTGTGATTAATTTTGGTGCAAATATTACGCCAAAAATGATTAAAAACGCAAATAACATATTTAAATTACAGTTTTCAATGAACTTCAGTTATGGTTTGTGTGAAATTAATTAAGTATATAACCTTCTAATAGATATTATTAGAATTATTTTTACAAATGTGCATCGAATTATATGCAAAAATGAGGTAAAAAAAGATTAAAAACACAATCTACTTGTTTAAATAGTATTTATTAATGCATCTGAGCTAAGTTTGATGCAAAATTAGTTTCGTACAATTTTCATATTGAAGATTTAGCTAGATAAACAAATGACAAAAATAATTAGGAGCATTTGTAATAATTTTAATGAATTTATGTATTGATATGAGGTTAAAACTAATTAAAAACACAAAAAACTTTGTTAAACTGTAGTTTGTATTGCATCTGAGCTATGTTTTGTGTAACATTAGTGTCCTAGAATC